>JADMNL010000031.1:184825000-186025000 GCA_016271365.2 Neoceratodus forsteri
CTGTTCCATCCGCTCAAAATTTTAAAATATTACGCCTTCGGCCCCTGTTCTTTGCATCTTCCTGGCAGGCTGAGATGGCGAGCTGTTTTGAAAGTATGGTGCGAACTACCTCCTCAAGGTCATTTATTTGGGATGTGTTTAGGGTAATCTGGTGATCAGCTTCAGCAGCTTGGGTCTGGAGGAGTGATCTCCTCCATGAGATTATATATGATTCTCCCACCACCCCCGAACCGATATCGCTAGATTGTGTAGCTGATGACTCGGTTATTTTTGAGGGTCTCGATTTCTGATTTTTCCTTTCTAGGCCTGGTATGCTCTTAGAGTGAAGTTCTCCATCGTCGGATTGTAGATCTTCCATATCAGCATTATCTGCGATCAGTAAAAACCGATTCCGAGATATTTTTGCCATTGAGCTTTACTGAATAGAGCCCCTGATGTTGGTTGAGTTTTTAAATTGAATTTTGCTGTTTTTGCTTGTTTATTTTAATGTTGTAGGCAGGAGTTCTCCCTGAGTGCAACTTTACGAGGGCATACCGGAACCGGAAGTCCACAAGAAAATATATATTGAAGAAATTCACAGACTCTGACTGCTATGCTGGTACTTTGTGGCACTCTGCAGTGTAATCTGAGGGTTATGATCAATCACTTCCTCGCTCACAGCACTAATAATCATGTTGACAATTACAGTACCAGAATGGTAATAAGTTGATGACTGATAGGAAAATAAACTCTCTTCAGACAATAATCTATTTATTTATTTTACAATTTATTTACCCAGGATAGCCCAACTGCGATGCAACAGCTCTTTTTCAGTGGAGTCCTGCTTTTACACATTTCTGCAGCTGGGTAGACTGTAGTAGGGGTGGGAGAACTGGTGCTGTGTCTAATCAGGATCCCCTTCCAGATGGAACTGCCTTGACTCCACTCTGGAGAGCAGTCATTTGTGTCTTGTCTCTGATTTGACTCAGTTCTTTGCCCAGTGACAAGGTTCTAATCTGCCAGCAACCCAGTCTAAATAACGAATGAAGTTTTGAAGCTTTAGTCTGTTAAAAATAAGAACTTGATGGAAATACATCAAAGAAGGGTTTTAAACATTAAAAGACAGAAAGAAAAGGCGTCTTAAGGTAGATTACTTGCAACCTGATTCTGTCATTTGACTGTCTGGATCTGCCTCTGACTCCCGTTCTGGACTGGTCTGGAAATGTAACCTGTTTTGGCAAAGTAGTGTAAATCAGAACCTTTTGGGAAACGTTTAGAGTCAGACTCGGAGCCAGGACACATAGCCGGTCCTGCCTTCCCTAGACAGGAGCACTGAGAGGTTAAGTGGCAAGGTATAGAAATATTTTTCCTTCGTTACAATTGGTGAGATAAGTTATTAGAAACATGATTAAAAAAATAAAACTAAGCATAATACCCTAGTCATTTTTGCAACAAGTCTGAGTCGTGCTTTTAACCAGCCTGCAAGATGCACCACAGGGGTATATGAACAAAGGCAGAGGTAAAGAAATAGTGGATGTTTTTGTAACCACAAGGCATGTAATATACAAAGCTTACAGTGGAACATGCCAGGATTCCATGCAATACTGCAGAATCCTGTAGCAGAGTCACTGCAAGAAACAAGGTAGTTAATCCCTTTTGTCATGCAGGAATTAGAGGTGGGCAAGACAAAACGTTTTCACCTGGAGCCAACCCAGAGCCGAGCCAGGGGTCTTGCTGGACCCTATGAGACACGGCACAGGCTGAGCCAGGATTGCTGCTGGCTGGCCTCTACATCACTGACACTGTTCCTCATTAGTTGTATGAGACAAGCGGAACATTTCAGCCACTGCACTAACCACTCAGGCTGACAAAAATGGTTGCAGTGATCATAACTGGCTTGGCTTGACTTTAGCCAGCCAGGCACTAGGCTGAGCCAGGCTGGAGTCTGCTCTGACTTACCCATCCCTAGCATGAAGGTGTCACACAGTGTTGCATCCTGGTGAGCAACATTGTACATATAAGGGACATCTGTCATAATTTGTGATGAATGATGAGGTTGCTGCTAACAGGTGGGATGAGTTGATCACTCATGAGCTTAAAGGACGAGCTACTAGCCATCCAAGTGACTATCCTGATCAGCGGAAGCCATTCCCTACTGTATGGAACGATATGAAGTGTGTATCTTATTCCACAAGTTGTCATCTTTAACCTTTTAATTCTGATTGAAAGCTATCAAGCAGATAAACAAAACAGTGCAGACATGCTGTATCATGCGTCGGGATTAGAGGGGTGCAGACTCCTAAGGAAAAAGGAACAACGGCTGTAATGGCTAGACTCAGAGGATTTAGTTATTGCAACACTAAATCTCATGACTTTGACAACAGATACGAGGTAATTAACTAAGAATGATGGAATGCTAGAAAACTCAAAAATGAAGTCATTTGGAAACAGGCATTAGAAACCCAACATCACAGGGATAATGTTATAAGTACACAACATTTTACTTACATTTTGTACACTTACCTTTCTCTCTTACCTTATTACTTAGAACATTTTCATGAAAACCGGATCTCTTACTTTGTCTCTGTCTGCTCTGGCTGCTTGTCTGCAAGTGACATCATGATCTCCTGCTTGTGATGCCATAGCTTGTTGCTGTAGAAATGACTGTGATGTCACAAACAGGATTATGATGTTGCTTGTAGTCAAGTAGCAGATGTAGACCAAGTGAGAATCCTGTTTCCTGCAAATTCTCTCAGTAATAAATAATAAGGGAAGGGAACAAACAGGACACATCTGAATTATGAGTCGAATTCTGTTTTTTTTAAAGGGACACACTCAACCCCCCACAGGCAACTGTTGACCATTTTAAACTAAAGTGGAGGGTTGGCAATGGTAAAACAATGTGTTACCTGCATTGGTGACAAGCTGGAATGTTCTCAATAAAACCAAATGGGACATCTGTACTTTGGTGTTAATACACTACACGAATATGACACCCACCTTTATTTTTTAAATATTGATAACTGGACCTCATTGATAGGTCAAAAATGCACAGAGTTTAGTTCTGTGTTCACAATCCTCAACCTCTACATTAGTTTACGAGGGTCAATATTGGTTCATAGAGGGTTGTCAGTGTCCCTTTAAAGGTCTGTATCTTTTTTTTTCTATGGGTCAACTACTGTTCAACAGCTGACATTGATCGTTTCTCACCAAATGTAGTTTTCTTCTCACAGGTAAACTCCAGACCACATGAAACAGTCTTGCACAGCTGGAGCCTGGAATGGATGCTTAACAACCTCCCACAGCATGTCATCAACACTTGGCAGTCCAGGACACTCCTGTTTAAACAGCCTGACAAATGGGCCAAGTCTTCTTAACCCTTTCAGCTCAAGTCTTCAGACAGTGGGTGAGTCGTCCATAACATGCACCACATTAAAATGGTTACTATTTTCTTCAGGCACTCCTCTTTTACAGAATTGTTAACAAATATCAATAATGTTTTATGTAAACAGATATGCAATGCATGAGTGGGGTCTCAGGATGTGAACTGCTGAAGGGATGTGTACACCAGCAACCTTCCTTTATATTAAAAAGACACCTGGCTGTGTGGTGCTGGCATTGCAGGGGCTCTGCAGGGATGCATGTTAGAGCTGCAGAGGTTCTGTGATTGTACAGAAGACTTGAACTACACAAACTAGACTAGAGGTTTTAGATCAGGGATTTCAAAATTGTTTGTTTCCAAAGCAATCCGGGGTCGAGTTGCCATGCATGCAGCCGTCAGGACTGCATAGTGCTGAGTTTAGGATCTGGACGTATGCAGAATTCACAATGGGGGTTATGCACTACAGGGCGCAGGGTAAACGTAAGAGTTTCAGGGTTAATATCAGATGCACGGGTGTCCCAAAATCCCCTGCTCCACACAAAGCAGGGATGCCCTGTCAGATCAGGTCAGGCATCTGACTGGATGCCCGCCTGTGTCCCCCAGTCTGCTCCTGTGCACCAGTGCACGGGGGGTCAGGGCCATAGAGAGGTGTCCTGTGGCAGCTGGTGATCAGGCATGCTGAGCTCCATGTGTCTGTTCTAGGTTGTGGAGCTTCACGGCCCGAGTACACACCTCTTGTGCATACCCTGTGTCCTGTAGTGCATAGCCCACATTATGAGTATTCTCACTAGGAAGGACGTGAACCCAGCCAGTGGTGTAGCTGCTCTCTCTCTAAATCTTTGCTTTTATCTGATTTGGCCCCAAAAGAGAATGGCGTCTCCATCTGAAGATAAGTTTTGGTTGGAAATTAGACTGGTGGCATGACTAGATGGGGTAAGGGCCAACTGGCATGACAGACAGTGTCCTCCAGTCAGAAATTAGAAATTTTGCTGATTAGCGCCTGCTAGAATACCATTGTGTTTCAGAGCTAAGTGGGAGGAGCATAATAAAAGTAGAGGTATGAGTGGAGAGTAGAACAAATGGAGCATGGGCAGGAAGGAAGAAGTGGATGGAGTTATAAGGGGAAGAAATGCCCTATGACCTCTACCCGAAAGAAAATTTAGTATGTATGTATGTATGTATGTATGTATGTATGTATGTATCTATCTATCTATCTATCTATCTATCTATCTATCTATCTATCTATCTATCTATCAGGTTTCTATCTGTCTGTCTGTCTGTCTGCCTGCCTACCTACCTACCTACTTATCTATCTAACCAGAATAGACCAGCTAAGATGCAATAACTTGTTTTCAGTGGGGTCCCTCATTTACCCATGTTTACAGCTGGATAGGCTGAAGCTCTGTGTGGTTAAATGACTTGTTTAGGGTCACTTAGTAAGTAAATATAGTCTACCCCATCATGTGATCAGTGCTGGGACTATCGTGTTCAAAACCTCAGGGGACATGTTGTAGGGGATAATTAGGAATAAAAGGGCTGCAGGTGTAGGGAGAGCTCTGAAAGGGCAAAGTAGGAACAACAGGTGAACTCGGACGCATAGCCTTTTCTGTCCCTAACCATGCACTTTAATACAGGGATGGTCCAACCAAAAAAGTCCACAGTGGGATTCGGGGTGCCTCTGATTTTAAAAAAAAAAAACAGTACCACAAGCAAACAGAACTGCCACTTAACCCCCAATGCAGTGGAGAGAGAGGCTTTTGAGAGACTTTAAACTATTGAAAGGTGAACACTGTTTTATTCTGTATTTCAGGTGCTAGGACAGATAAAATACAGTGAACCCCATATAGGCTCAAGTCAGACAGATGTTTCCAACAAAAACAGTTGCTCTTTCTCACAGACTGAAAAAACAACTGTGTTTGATTGAAATGTCAGGCTTGCTTGGGCCTGTATGGGGTCTGCTGTCTCTTACATTTTCAAGCGCCTGAAACACTGAAAAAAAGCAGCGTCTACCTTTGAACACAGTGCTGAGTCTGCCATTAGAAAGTGTACCTCTCTACAGTACACACTGGATAAGTGCCAAGTTCTCTTTGCATGCTGTAAGTACAGGGATGCATAGCCTACTTCCATCACTTCCTGAACTCTTCCTCTGTTGAAGCCCTTATTCATGCCTTCATCTCCACTTGCCTTGCCCTGTAATGCCCTTCACAAGCTTAATCCTGTTAAACTTCAAACTATTTAAAATGCAGCTACTCGACTGCTCACCCATGCTCAGAAATGGGACCACATCACTCCCATCCCATGCTCAGAAATGGGACCACATCACTCCCATCCCATGCTCAGAAATGGGACCACATCACTCCCATCCCATGCTCAGAAATGGGACCACATCACTCCCATCCCATGCTCAGAAATGGGACCACATCACTCCCATCCCATGCTCAGAAATGGGACCACATCACTCCATCCCATGCTCAGAAATGGGACCACATCACTCCCATCCCATGCTCAGAAATGGGACCACATCACTCCCATCCCATGCTCAGAAATGGGACCACATCACTCCCATCCCATGCTCAGAAATGGGACCACATCACTCCCATCCCATGCTCAGAAACAAGACCTTCCCAGTCCCATCCTTCGTCACCAGTATTGGTTCTCTGCCTAGTACCCCATCTGCTATAAAACTGTCCTACTTATTTTCAGGAATTCTTTATGCCTTGCCAGTTCCATTCCCTCTGATCTAACCATTTGTTAATCCTGGGTTGGACTGTGGTACAGAAAGCCTGTCTTGAAATTTTCAGCCATCCAGGTGAGTTAGTCTGACTCTGGCTTAATCTCCACCCATATTCTCTATTCCTACAACCTTTAACTTTTTTCTGTTCCTCTCGTCTCCCTCTGTCTCAACCACTGGTGGGCTGTCCTTCTGCATCTCTGCTCCAAGTCTCTGGAGAAGCCTCCCTTCCTCCCTCTCACCTACTCCCTGATTCCATTTCACTCTTCAAATCCAATCTCACACCACACCCCTTCCCCTTACCTGGTAAATCCTACATTTCACTGACTTTTCTGCTCAGAAATTCCTTAAAGTTTTTCTTTTTTTATTGTGGGATAACAGCACACCTTGGGAGAGAGATGAGGTACAAGGTGAAGCAGAGTGCCTTAGGCACCCAAGAAGTGACATTATCCCACACTTATGCACAACCTGAAGAGCCTTTTTGTTATTATAAAATGGTAAACCTGATGTTTAATTTTAGAACTATGTAATGAGGTTCGGAAAGTTAAACATTTCTGACCTATGCTGTTGTGCTGGAATAACCCACAGGCATGTGATCAGATTCCACCAATCACAACACAAGATTTTTACAACCATTTTGTAATTAAACAGTATGGTCCAATGCTGGAAGTTTTACCAGTCAGATAATGCCCTGGATTAGTAGTGACATGCCAAGGGCACTTGTGTGCCCGGGGCATTATTGGGCTGGCGAGGCCCGACCCAGAGGGCCTTACTGCTTTTATAAACCTTCTGTTGGTGGGGAAGGGGAGGTTCAAATTACAGTAAAACCAAAAAAAAAAAAAAAAGCCAGATTTTAAGAACAGTTGTTGAGTTGTGTGTTGAAAGAGTTCCCAGCATTCTGTTCACACTAGCAGTCCTTTACTTGGCACATATTCTTCTGCCGGGAGGGGGGCCATTCACTGCTTGCTCCAGTCTCCGCCTCAGTTGGATGGCTGATTGGGGCACTGTGCCCTTCAGTGATGTGGCCAGGACCCAACACATGGTCCCTGATTATTTTCTTTTTAATACTCCATTTGTGTTCCTTAGCATCCATTGATTCCTTGCCCCCTCTCAAGTCCCCACCACATCTTATCCCCATCCCCTCATATTTTCCTGGGTATTACCTGTTTTCTTCCCTTATACCCAGGGTTTGTTCCCCATAGTGTGGCTCTCAGGCTGGGCCAGGTACCTCGGGAACACCATGCACAGTCCTAAAGAAAAAGTGGCCAGGTCAGCGAGTGTGAGATCTGTGGGTGCAGCAGAGCAGTCAGAGTGTGCAGCTAAGCCGGCCTGGTGGTACTGAGGGTTGAGGCGCTGGACGCCACACTGGCAACCCGGGTTTGGGAGTGAGCCTGGGTGCTGGGGGTCGGCAGGGGAGGGAGCTAGATGGAGCATCCAGAGAACTGCTCTCCTCTCCCAGGGAGGGATCCAGGGGGTTCCCGGCACATTAGTGGCCCCCGGTGGAGATCGGGGGTACTACATGCAGGGGATCAAGATTCAGGGGAACGAGCGTGGCAGGCATCTACTGGGGCAGGCTGCATGCTGACACCATTGCATGCTGCGCTCATAGGGAAAAACAAGAAGAAATGCCTCCTACTCATCTGGTGAGATGACAGTGGCCCCAGGGGACTCTCCTTCATCCCAACGCCGGCCCAGATGTGCCTGAATCTCTCTCCACGGCCGACCATCAACCACAAGGTAAGGCACTTCATATTTAGGAGCCCACCACCAGGAGGAAAGGTGGACCAGCCCCGGAGGTGATACCGGGGGTCGAGCCTGCCTGTGGTCATTTGGGGAGGGAGATCCTGGGGGATGGGGGGGTTCAGGCTGGGAGTTAGGGGGAAGTCTGCATGGGCACTCCTGAAGGAAGCATGGGGGTGTGGGTGTAGAAGGAGTATTAAAAAAAAAAAAAAAGTGTGCAGCTAGGGGATTTCCTTCCTGTTTTCTCCCTCTGAGGATGACTCATGTATGATGACATTGGAGACATTCTACCCCTCCCTTATAGTCACCACTGTACCTCCACTTGTGATTACCCAGGAGATGCTATAGCCAACCTCCCTGGAGGAAAGGAACATTTTCTGAGATGCTCAACTTTCCTCCCTCCATCCGGCACCTTACGATCTATGTTTGGGCATGACCCCAGGTCACCATGTCACTAGCAATAGCCCTGTTGCTGCACCAGTGGGCCCATAGTCCTCTTTTTAAAGGTGAAAATCATTAGTTGTGGCCATCATGGTTTGAAAGCCCACAAAAAGCTCTTTCAAATGAATTATTGGGCTTACCTGTAACTGGCCTCAGTCCAGAGATATCGATGACTATGTCTGACCCACATTGATACTACATTGTCACCATTTTAGAACCTTGTGCTGTCACTGATGATCAAGCTGTGGCTAACCACATTGTAGTCAAGCATAGCTTGATCATCAGTGACATCACATGGTTCTAAAAATGGTGCCAATGTAGCTACAGTAGGGGGTAGATTTAATCATCAATATCTCCAGCCTGCTGCCAGCTACAGAGGAGCCTCAATATCTCATTTAAAAGATATATTCATAGACTTACAAACTATGGTGAGCATGGTTCAGAAATGTTCCCCTTTAACTAGAAGATTGTACCATACTGGGACTCCAGCTGACCCTGTAACACTTTCCCTATGTTTTACTGGTGTCTAATGATTTTTCCTACAGCTGGAATTGTAGATTGGCGTGATGGATGTGCACAAGTAAAATGTGTTGCTTTTTAAAATGCATGTCACATCTTGCATACAACACTGCATTAATCAGTGGCTTACACTAAAAGAAAACAGCTGTCTGTATCCCTCTTCCAAGTTCTGTGTTCAGAACACTTTTTTTATATTCCCCGTGGATTATTTAACTGAATGCAATGATGTCAGACAAATACTTCACTGCAGAGGCAAGTTTGTGCGGCACTGGGGTGTTGGCATGAGTCAGACAGTCCAAAAGAGGCAGTGCATAGGGGCTGACCATCTACATTAGGGATTGTAGTTCAGATCTCACAGCTTTTTTGTGCACTGACAATTGAAGGAGCAAAAGGAAGATAACTTTGAGACAGCCCTATCAGAGCATGAAAAGGGGAGGGGGAGGGGTTGAATTTTCCTTAGTAGAGTGTACCTATGAAAGGGAAGGACAAGAAAGGATGAGAAACACAAGTACACTGTTGAACAGATGTAATGTCAGCTGATCAAGCATTGGAGAGGCAATACAGGAGAAGCCCAACTATGTCACGTAAGCTCACTGTTAGTAGAGGACATCGCTGACCTCAGATGATGGGGTCACTATGCAGAGAGGGCAAGGTGAGGCAGGGCAAGGCAAGGCAATTACCTTCCTTGGCATCCTATCCAAAAACTCAGGGTGCCTTACAAAATTAAAACACATAAATAACAGTTTAAAAAGTTCCCAAAAATGTAATATATAAATAATATTAATATTTTAAAAACTATAATAAATAAGGTGGCCTATGCTGTGAGAGCTGAGGCGCTGGGCCTGCACTCCTGCCACGCCAGTGACCCATGTTTGGCAGCGAGCATGGGTTGCTAGGGGTCGGCCGAGGTGGGAGAGGATTGAGTTCCCAATGGCTGCTCTCCTGTCCCGGGGAAGGGAGGACCTGCATGCCCTGCTGAATGACTGCCACCTGGTGGAGGACAAGTAGCAGTGCGGGTCGAGGAGGGCAGAAGAAGGGAGGGTTGCGGGACTATGTAGTGTGCGTGTGCCTCCACTTACGTGCACAGCACAGTCCTGCTTACGTGCACAGCCCAGCATGGGGAAGGGAACCAAATTCAGGAGGAGAAGGATGGCGGGATAGGTGTAAATTACACCTGCCCACTGATCCCCACTTGCCACACCACTTGGCCCCCTGGGAGCCAATGACTGGATGTGTGATTTTAGGGGGGAGGATGGCCCTCGCCCTCCTGATCCTATCACAGGGCATAATCCTTGGGGGAATCTGGCTTCCAGGTGAGTACTGGGGGAGGAGTCAGACTGTGGGGCAGAGCAAGGGGGAGCCCAGCCTGTCTTTGCTGAGAAGAATTAACAATGGATGGAATAAAACCTGTAATAAATAAACAATAAATAATATGTTAATATTTTAGTCTGTGTAGGCCTGGCAAAATAAAAATGTTTTCAAAGAGGCCTTGAAAGCCTGTGGGTGGAATGGATGCTCAAAGGAAGGGTGTCCAACAACATTGATACTTGGTACTGTTTAGCTTCTCTGACATCATCTTCTGTTTTTTATAAATGAGTATTTTAAACCAATGGGGATTTTTTCTGTTTTTTTTCTGCATGATCTCGGTGTTAAAAGTATTGTTTTTTCTAAAAAAAAAACTGTCATTACGCTTCTGACAAAGGGCTTGTTGGTCCAAGAGCTAGATCACTTTGTTCTTGTTGTTACATCTATGTTGGTCCATTAAAAGGTATCAAATCATTTGCTTCTGGATCTGTTCTTACAAGGACCAATATGGCAAATACTAAATCTAGATATCAACAACACTGGGGCAGTAACCCAAATGCCCTGTCCCCTGACTGCTTACACCAAGGAGGGGGCAGGAGCAGGCTTGCATCAATAGAGCAGAAAGGACAGGTAGGGGTGTAGGATAATAGGAGAGTTTTAAAGCAGCAATGCAGCCAAATTTGTCAAAATATTTGACCCTATCTTTTTTCACTATAAAAGATTCCAGTCATCTTTTTATTTTATTTAATGGTAACATTTTCTAGTAACACTAAACTGTCACAATGTTGTGCAAGACAGCTTACAGTACACACTGCATGCCCACTGGTCGACATGGTTGACCAATGGACTTACAGTTGTACAGTAGTTGTCATTCACGGACAGCTCTGTTGGTGGGCAGCCAAAGCAGTATGAGGGTGGGTTGAGCTGCCCGCGATGGTGCGGAACTATGCCGGGGATGGGGTGTCGGGTGGGTTGGGGATGCCTGAGTGGGTGGGGGGTATGAGGTCTGCTAGGTTACTGGTGGGGGGCCTTATGGATATGTCACCAGTGTGTTCCGAATTCGGGGAGGTGGGTTCTGATGGTTCACTAAGTAGCGCGCGAAGTGGCTTGTGAATGGGGATGCAGGTGGGGGGTCTGTAATCATACAACTACCACCACAGGGAGCAGCTTGCCAATGGGGATGTGGGTGGGGAGGGGCTTCTGTGATCATACAACTACTGCCACAGCAGGTGGCTTGTGAAGCGAGGGAAGTGGGCAGGGAGGGTTCAGTGATCAGTGATTTCACAACTACTGCTGCAGGGAGCAGCATTATGATGGGGATGCAGGTCTGGGGGGGGAGCAGGACTCCTGCTCTACCATCGTAGTGTGCGACATTCACACGGCATCTTGGGTAGGGGGAGTTGCATTGACCTGACAGGGTTGCTGGGTGTGTGGCAGTACTGCCACACACACAGGGCACCTGGTGCATTCTGCTGGGTGCAGCTCTGCTCAGCACATGCAAATGGGGCCATTTATTTATTATTTATTGAAATGTTTCACCAGGAAAGCACACTGAACAAGTAGTTGCTTTGCACCGGGTGAGGGGTGGGGGGATCATTGGATGAAGAATTAGACATACAATGCAACATTTATCATATCTGAGAAATTAAACATTCAGTTACATTTGTAACCAGACATACAGTTAAAAAATATCATAAATAATCATACAGTTGCATTTGTAACACAACATACAATTAAATATATCATACCTGTGGAATATACATTTAATTACAAGTGGCATATCAGAGGAACATAGTACAGAAATTTAATGTAGTCTTGAAGCCAGCTCCTTGCAGGAATGGATCATGGTTAAGAGGCAGATTATTTAGCAATTATTGAATGAATGAGGTCCAGTGGGGGGACATCAAGGACAGTAGAGGGGTAGACAGGGGAAACAAGCTGGAGGAAGGAGAGGATAAAGATGGGGGGACATTACCAGAGAAAAGTGAGCAAAAATAAAAAATAAAAATAAATAAAAATAATCAGTTGTAAAGGGCAAGTTAACACAGTGCTGGTGCAATCTGGGAGCACCTCAGACAAAACAAAAAGTGCAGATTATTAGTTCAAGTGAACTAATTCCTTTGATTAAGTGCAGGGAGGTAGAGAGGGAGGCAGGTGAGAGGTGGGGGTAAGGAATAGGGAAGGGAAGGATGAGTCATATCTGGAAATGGCCCCTTCAGATTGTAGAGATAGCTGCCAGTGGCAGAAGAATCAAGCGAGGATGAATTGGGTAGAGAGGATGAAGGGGAGGGAAGGAAGAGTCAATTCCCAGTGCTGGACCCCTCCAGGATGCTGAAAAATCCTGCCAGGGGGCAGAACTAGGTGAGGACAAGTTGGGGAGAGAGAAAAGAAAGGATGAAGGGAAAGGAGGGAAGAGAAGGGAAAGAAGAAACCTGCGTAAGACTAGGTCACTCCAGGGCCACCAGGAACACCTGTATCAAAGCCATTCAACTGGAAAAAGCAAGCTACCATAGGAGTGCCTTGTCCAACTCTTGATTGGATGGCAAGAAATTCTGGAACAACTTATCTCAAGTCATAGGGAAGGAGTCAAAGGAACACCGAACATGCTAAACCTGAATGGCACCATCACGCCGGACCCCACCACGATTGCCAACACCTTCAATCATGCATTCACGGACCATAGCAATGTACTCCCCGCCAATTTCTTTGACCCCACCCACACTACTGCCTCCCAGGTTCAACTGAAAACTGAACTAAGTCATCCACATTTTTATTTTAAGATGGTCATAGAAAGAGAAGCCATGAAATATCTTCTCATGGTGCTAGGAAAGACCAGAATAAGTGGGGACACTCTGGACATGAAACTTATTGCCCTCAACCTTCATACTGTCCTCCCCCCCTTTACCAAAATAATCAACCTATTCCTCAGGCTCTCCCAGTTCCCACTCAAAAGGAAGTCTGCCCTAGTGACCCCAATACACAAGTCTGGGGACAGGGCAATACACGGAAATTACAAGCCTATCTCCATCCTTCCTCCACTATCCAAAATACTTAAAAAAAAAAATTGTTTGCTTCATTTGAGAAGGAACCATTGATAAGTGTTTTCTGATTCCTGTTAGTAAGATAATTTCCAAACCAGGAAATGACTTCATTAGGAAGCTAACATCAGGCATAAGTTCTAGGAGCTCACCATGGTCCACCAAATTCAATGCCTTGGTGAGGTCCACAAAAGCCACCAAACTTTTCACAGCTGTTTGCTGCCTCCAGGTCCCCCAGGGTCCCCATTGTTCTTCAGAGTCTAGTTTATCCCTGGTGGGGAACAAACCAAGGAAAGGAGGGGAACACCTTAAGTCAACTGGGGACATTGGCTGGGGAGCGTCATCAATGCCCTTGGTGACTGGGGTGTGTGGGAGGAATGAGTCAGCCTTAATCTGGTGTGCTGAGGTGGGTACACTTTTCCTTGTTCTGTGTTCTTTCTCCTTCCCCCTTGACCAAGTACATCACATTGACATCCTGGGGTGGAGTTAACTGACACATGGTCAAGCCACACCAGCCTTTCCACCACTAGGTGTCGGTCTCTGAATGGTGCACCACTGCACCTTCTCGGGGGTATCAATGTGGATCCTCTTGCCCTCCCTCCTCCCTCCTGGCCTCTGCTCCTGATGTCCCAGGCTTGGGGAGCAAACACTAGCTGTCTGTGTGCCAAGTGAATGCCCCACCATTTGGTGCCATGAAGCCAGCTTGGCAGTTTTTTGAACTTTTAAAACATCACTTTTAGACATTCTGCTACTTGATCAAGCCATTTAATTAGCACAATAACCCACTCAGCTTTGGGTAGCAAGACAGGTCTTACCACACTTTTTCAGTGCCTGAAAACACTTAGTAGTGCCTTGTGCTTCACAATGCACCTAAGATATGTGGTAAGAGCCGTCTTATTGCACAACCCGTCATGAGTTACTATTTACTTATAGCAAAGCTCTCCATATGTATGGAACAATAAAGACTTTAATTAGATTGTGTCCTCATGTAATGGAACATCTGATGTTGGGAGGTGCTTTCATGGCAACATGGACTTTATTATAACAGAGTTCTACTGTAATGGGAGCCAAAAAAAATACATAATGTAAAGGGCAGGCACCAGGAAGACCACTGGTGGCAATAGATGAATAATTACAAGATGTCCAGGGAATTTTCACAGTTCAGAGAAAATTTTAAATGGGGAACAAACACAAAGAAAATCCAACCAACCAACCAACAAAGAAACAAACCAATAAACAAACTGACTTTTATTTTTTAGTATGTTCCCCTTCATGCCATGTTACTACCCTCTATGTAAGCTACTTTTCACACTTAACTTGTTTAATACAGTTTTTATATATTTACCCTTTATTCTTCCTATACTTGTCTAGTAAATATAGTTATCATATTTTTTTTTCATTTTATTTTGGTTACTAGATCTGCCTAGTTCAATGTATGTGTCTGTTTCTCTGAGTTTTTTGCAGCATAGTTCAATCTTATAACCAGTTGTTGCCATTTCCATTTTGCTTTTGTTTTTTCTTATGATATTGTTTGACTTCTTTTCACATATTCTCTGTAACCCCTCATGAGGGTCACACTTAGAATCCAGCCTTGGCTCAGTTTGCCTCCCCCGGTCACCAGTTTACAAATAAATAATAAAAATAAATAAATGTTATTAACAGGGAAGCATTTTGTGATGCATGTTTTATGAGAGCTACTATAAAAAAATAAATTGCATTGTGTTGTATTGTGTTGTATTACATTGTACTATATGGTAAGGCATTGTATTGTGTTGAGTTTCAACATTGTATCTAATTGTATTGTGTTGTATGGCACTGTATAGCAACATCAAGTGTTGTATGGCATTGTATTGTGTTACTCTGAAAAGCTGACTGGTCAGTTTGTGTGCCTGCTGAAAAAGCCAAAAGTGTCCGGTTATGGAAGGAATAAATTTGAGACTTTACAATGGAGACTGTTTCTGTCACCACACAAGGCTGGGGGTTTAGCTCAGTCTCTTCAAATGAGGTAATGTGAGCATCAAAGTGAATAAACTAATTGGGCCAAGCTAAAAGAAGTCTCTCTTCATTTAGGTTTTCTCCATCTGGAATGGGGAAAATGTGACCTTGTTACATAGAAATGGTGTAGAACTGAGACATACCCCAGGTGTTCTTTATGGGTTAACAGTGGTGCAACTATCTGACCATTTTCTCTGAGTTCTTTTTTCAGATTATCTTCAGAAATGGTCCTCCCATACAACTATTACAGTGTAAAGTAATAGGGTCAGTAGGACTCCCCACAGATTACATGTTCTGAATGTTCGCTTTAAAAAATATTGTAGTCCATCTGAAACCTATTAGCTTAATGGACTGTGAGTAATTCAGGAATCTTTCTGGTTTTCAACAACATGAATACAGTTAATTCTTTAAAAAAAAAATGTGTGGTAGCACATTAGAGCTGTTTGTGCCACTCAAAATTAAATTGCATAGTGCTTTAAGCAGTTGTAAGCATGGGAGGGACAGACAGCACTAGTGAGTGTACATCAAAAGCTGTTGACAGAGTTTGCAAACCAGTTAGAATATGCACTAATACAGCACCCAGGGCAGTATACTAATGAGAGGCTACAGCATGAATACATGGTATTGTCAGATATGCAAAACATATGAACCAGCACAGCTGCAACTTAATGCCTGCAGGAAGCATGAATTAACGTAATGCAGTCAGCAGGCTTACATCCATATCAATCAGTCACCTGTAAAAGGAATGCACAGGTGCTGTATGCATACAAGGCATACTTCAGTGATGCTACTGAAGATCCTGAGGAAGACCAAAACCATATGGTCAATGACCAATGGCATTCTAGATGGCCATATGCCCCAACATGTTGTTCAGGATCAGACACTTCTTCCTGGAGTTGCTGACCAGCAAATTGTGGAAAGAGTGCTCAGAATTGACTGATTCTGATCCGACTGATCTGTTTATAAATTTAGGAATGTCTGATGAATCTGATTTCTATCCATTTCCGAAAAAGATGTCAAGATTGTAACGGAGTCACATTCAGAATCTTAATTCCAAAATCCTAAATTCCTATGTAAAACACATCCTGGCCATATATTTCAAAATCAGGGTTTTCACACTGCAATTCCAAAAATCTAATTTTTGAAAATCGGATTGAAATCTGACAAATTGAATTCCTTGACTCAGAATCAAAGCAACCCTAGTGGACAGGTACCATATGGACCATAATACCCTTGTAAAATTATGTGAGACACTCTGGAAGGACCCCCCAGAGCACCACATGCACAAGAGTCATGTGATGTCAATGGAACTGAAAGTCACAGCAGCCCTGTGCTTCCTGTCAGCTGGCATATTCAAAACACCTAGGGGCCAGGGGGCACTACAGATAAGTATCACACAATCAGAAAAGTCACGCCTGCTAACATAGTTCCTTAATGCTTTGACTTCAGTAGGTGGTATGATAATTATATCATGTTCTCCATGTCATAACAGCAAAGATTAGCAACAGAGCAGGCATTCAACCAGTGAGCATGACTTTTCACATTAATTATATCAATTTTAACATCATCAGTTGTTTAGTATGAAATGAGTGCTTTTTGAATCCATAACAATTATCCTTGAGAAAGTGCCAAGACTTGGTACGAAATGGCATTGGGAGGTTTAATGCAGGCTGTGGTGGAAACACTGGGTTGATATGCCCAGCACTGTGTTCAAATGGATTTGTGAGTAAAATAAACCTTTTTTCACTGCACTATTTGGAGTCCGTGATATCTTACCTGGTAGTGTGTTTGCAAGACTATTTTGCTGTGAGATTTGGTTACTTATAGCTTGATGCATCACATTTCTGTGGGTGACTCCCTTCTTTTGGTTTCCTTAATCTATCAGTGTGCCCACTTTTTAACTGTCCTTGGGGCCATTAACTGTACACACATGGCCATCAAAGCACCTCCTGGGAGAGAGATTGATGACTTTGTGTACAGCAAAGGCTTTCATTTTCTCAATGTAAAGGTGGTGTGTGATTCCACATTTTACATCACCAGTTTCGTAATACCATACTCCGGGAAGGGGCACACAATGCCTTCATCTGCAACAACTTCTCCCTGTGTCAGATGTTAGAAACTGGACAGATTCAAGGCTGGTAGCTAATTGGTAAGTACACAGACATGCATACATATCTTCCTCCAAATAAATGCAATGCTGTCTGCCTGTCCTCGCATCTACACACAGGTGACCGTGCTTACTCGCTGCATCCTTGGTTAATGACACCAGTGTTACAGCCAGAATCTGTGAATGAGGATCATTACAATGTGGCTCACTGTGCGACCAGGAACATAACAGAACACATCTTCAGGATGCTGAAGATACAGTTATTTTGCTTGGATTGGTTCGATGGATGAAGACAGTTCAGCCCTACAAAGGTCTGAAAGATATTCCTGGCCTGCTGTATACTCCATAACATAGCTGTTCAACCTGGAATGCCACTGCATGGCCCATTGAGTGACCGAGGATGAAGAAGGTATGGCAGACCAAGCTGTTCCTCTACGGGGGAGTATATGGTGACCACTGGAACCACTACATGGCATAACACTCCAGGGAGGTGAGGGGCCTTCTTATAGCTGATAACTACATGGCAGAAGGTAAGGAGAAACACAGAATAAAACAAGTTAGTGCTGGAGTTGTGCAAAAATAAAATTCTAACGAAATTTCCATGAAAGTTGGAATTACGCTTCTGAAAAATTTTTGGAATGCACTTCATTTAATTATTTATTCAATTTTTTGATTACCAGGTAAATGCATCAGACAAGATTTGCCTATTTTTAGGCACAACCCAGGGGTTACATTCGGACTATTAGTACAATACAGTGACGTAACAATTGTTTGTACGAGAGAGCAAAGTATAAACAAATTTTAGCAGCATGATGCAAGGTACAAAAATACATATTTACAAAAAATACAAATTATAAAATAGAACATGTAAATAAGCATTGTAAATTCAGAAAACAGTTAAAATCAAGATCAAGTACAGAAAGAGCTAGTATGCACATCATTGAGGG
This sequence comes from Neoceratodus forsteri, assembly GCA_016271365.2. Classification (NCBI taxonomy): domain Eukaryota; kingdom Metazoa; phylum Chordata; order Ceratodontiformes; family Ceratodontidae; genus Neoceratodus; species Neoceratodus forsteri. The sequence continues at coordinate 184,843,185 of JADMNL010000031.1, forward strand.
CACACCTTGTTATTAACAGGAACATGTAAATACATCACGTAAGTGCCTACGGTAGGCAGTACAAAAACTCTGTGCAATCTGACAGTTGGGTACCTCAAGAGGAATAGAGTTCTATAGCCTAGGGGTGGGATTCTAGAAGGCAGTGTTCTCATTTTCAGAGCAGAGAGGAGAGCCAGATCAGAAGACCTTAAAGGATATACATGGCGAATATGTAGTAGGGAGGAAGTAAATGATCTAGGAACCTGATTATGGATGACGTTTTATACTATATCACCCAGAGTGAAATCCCCAAGCAATTGAGGGAGGAGACAGTTGAGCCTAGAGCAGAGGGTTCAGTGATGTGCAAGGCGATTTTTGGCTAGGGCAAAACAACATATATTATTATAGGTCACATCCCATTTCCTTTATATGGACTTGGCAGCAGATGAGTACACTGATACACCGTACATGAATTTGTGGAGAAGGATACCATTGGGAGTGAGATTATACATGACTTTATAAGATAATCCAGTTACAGTATTAACAGATTTGCATATGCTTGCTTCGTGTAGGAAGACGTTGAGGAGTAGGTCGAGGGTTACCCCAAGCTAGTTGAATGACGATAACATGGCAAGATTATTTCTACCACCACATGAGATCAGAAGGAAGGAATGGACAGCTTCTTAATTTGGATGCTGTAACAAAGAGCAGAACTTAAGTTTTTGAAGTGTTTAGGAGTAATTTGTTTATTACCAGTCAATTCTGAACAGCTTGGCGGTCTTAGGTGAGGTAACTATTAAATAGTATCAATATTATTAGAACATGGGAAGAAGGCTACATCATCTGCATACAGAACTGGTGAGGTGTGAGTCAGATAAAGGTGGATATCATTAATATGTAACAAAAAAGGAGAAGATCAAGAGCCAAACCTTGCAGAACTCTGGCAGAAGTTTCATCAAGATCTGAGAAGGAGGACCCAAATTTAACTGTCAGATGCCTATTGCATGGGTAGTTGTTAAACCTGGGGAGGGTAGGCAGAGAGATAGCAATGTTGCAGAGCTTAGTACAGAGCAGAGGTTGACTTGTGAGATCTAAGGCTTTTGTGAGATTGAAGAAAACAGCACCGTAACGTCTCCCCTATCCATGGCAGTGACAATACTATTTGTAAGTGTAAGCAGGGCAGTGGTGGTGCTATGGCCACTCTAAAAGTCATGTTCATACAGGGACAAGAGATTACTGTAGAACTAGAATTAAGCACTGACAAAAAATATTCAGTATAATCACTCTGTTCCTTTAAGGTGTGACTATTTTTTTGACAGTGCTTAATTGTATCTTTGATCTGTGCCACATGGTTAGTGGTGTATTCAGCATCTTTGGTTATTAGCACAACAGTATGGAGGAGGTAGTGATAGTGAATAGAAATGCACACAGAATGTGTCAATGCTTGTGAACAAACTTTATTAGTGTGATTTGAAAAAAAATAATCAGGAGTCCGTTTCATCTTGGCACATGTCGGCTGGGTCGACTCGCTCAATACACGGGGTCACCATCAGGCACAAAAGGTGCGTCTGTTGGGGGGAAAAAATTCTGTTTAATTTCTGTACTTTCAAAGGGAAAAAGGATTCTGTTGTAATGCTGTACCATTATTGCTAGTGTTGGTTTCTTTGAGGCATTCAGCATGTGCCAGCGTTATTCCTGCTTGCTCAAAATCTCTGAGGCAGTCCTTGGTCTGTGCTGACAGCTTGTAAAGCTTGTCACAAGCCACTGTGCATGCCTATCTTTTAGTGAAGTTGTTCAAAGGTCCACAGAAATTTGGGAACTGGTGCTTCTGCCTTTAAGCTGTTTTGCAGTCTGGGTGACATACCAGTCAGTAAATTGTTGTTTGAGCTCATCTTTGAACACTTTATTTATGGGTATGTCCAGGGGCTGAAAGATATCTGTATAGGATGCAGGTACAAACACGGGATTGTGCTGTTTTTTGCAAAGTTCTCAAACAGTTCCTTCATCTTGTGGCCACTAAACAAATCTAAGATCAACAGTGTTCTCTGGCAGTCAGGAAAATCGTTTGTTTGTTTTATGTTGTTTATGAATGGTATAATTACGGAGTTAGTGTGCTATATGAAGGTTGCAGAGTTGGCCCAATACTTTTTGGCATGGGTGACATCCCAGCCATCAGGAAAACTGTACCTGGGGTGGCATTGATTAGTTTTGCCCTGGCATATGATCTTTGGGGGGAGGTACTGTCCAGAAAGCGTGCAGGACAGAATGACCATAACCACGTGCTTATCGCAGAGTCCTGAAACCGCAACCCATTTTTTTCCAACAGTGTCCATTGTTCATTCTGAAGACAGTATGAGGCTTAATTCCCCTAATCTGCCTTTACTCTTAATCTTCTTTACATTCTTTCCTCACCTGTGTCTACCAAATGTACCCCCTCAGTATTTTTCGCCCTGTTTAGTCTTTAATTATGTTTTTGTTATATTGATTATTTTAAGTTTTACGTATTGCTGGCTAATGCCATTTTTGCTTTACTTATGTAGTTTGTTAAATTTTAGCTCTGTTTATTTGCAAGTTTGTACTTATGCCACTCATCACTGAGATTGGCTTTTACTTCTCGAGCACCTTGTAACCTGCCTGCCTCACTGTAATTATGTGTCTGTATATTTCAGGCTCACTGTAACCTGTCTGCAGTTTCCACTGTTCACCTGCCTGCTTCTCATTTTATGTTTGTATAGTACTCCTCTTCCCCCTTCCCCTGAGTCACACCTGGAATTGAGCCCCAGATTAGTGTGCTTCTTCCAGTTATCAACTTTAAACAAACAAATAAATAAAATAAATGACCCCAGTATTGTCCAGGTTAATTACAAGCTGTGTTGAGATGAGCTCTTGGCCAGTAGTGGCAGTGATACACTGCAAGAATTTTTCTCTTAGGGCAATGAAATTAGGTGTTTTTCAATCCACATGTGTCCCCTTACACTTACTGAACCCCATATGGTTCAGCAATAACCACAACTACTTCCTTGAATATGTTAGGCTGCCACCATTCTTTGCCAGCATTTTGGGGTGGGATGTTTTTACAATTCTCATAGCTATTGCTGACAAAACCCTGCCATTTACATCTGCCCCCTCAGCTCTGGGTGACTTTACTATAGATTTAAGCTCCATCTCAACTTCCTCCAGTAAGAGGGCTGGACAGCCATGGTGTTTGATGGGCAGGGATTTGGGCAATGTTTCAGGGTCAGAGTTTTCTTTCAGTTTTGCCAGGTAGTCCCTTTTGGATGTTTGGACAGTACTCTCACTGATATTACTTTTGTACTTCGATTCATAAAATCAGACAGCATTAATCGCACCTTGCTGACAGGCATACTGTCTGATTTCAAAACGGACTTCAGGAGCATACACTTTGTACTGCACTCTTTGTTTTTTTTGCTGGTGGTGAAGCAGCACTTGCAGCAAGTTCTTCAGTAACTGCTTCTGCCAACATTCGAGAAATACTGGTGGTGACACTAAGAATATCTGCGTCCATATTGCCAGCCTAAAGTGCAATAAAATGTCATTTTCCTGATTTCTTAGAAGGGGTGCTGAGCCAATGAACAAGTAACATTATGCTGTGCTATTCAGCTGAGCAAACAGAGTTACTGAAAACAGCCAGAAGAGCTGAAAAGAACTACACAGCAGAGGTGAATTATTTATTTATTTTTTTCATTTCAAACTTGCAGAGTTTGTGTAAGTGAATGAGCAGAAGGGCTTTAGATTAGGGTATTTTGTGTTCTGTTTTTGTTTACTGTTCTGTATTTGTTAGTAGAAAGGAAGACTAGGTTTGCTGGCATAAAGCACCTAGGTTCACCTGAGCTCTTTTCTTTCAGGGTTTGCTTGAAAGGACAGAGCAAGGAGAAACATTAAGGCTTCTTTTGGCTAAGCAGAGTTACTGTTGTGTTACTATTTTGTTTTGTGCTTACAGGTTTTATTACTGTTTTGTGCTTACAGGTTGTACAGTTTACTGCTTCATTTTTCTCTGATTGAAATTGTTTTTCTGCTACATTGTTACAGGGCATTCTTACAGGTTTGTTATTGTTTTGTGCTTATAGATTACTGCTTTTTTGTTCTCTGATTCAAATTGTTTTCTTTTGCAAGGTATATTTTCTGTTAAATTGTTACAGGTTGTGCTTGCAAGTTTTGTTACTGTTTTGTGCTTACAGGTTACTGCTTTATCTTTCTCTGATTCACATTGTTGTTTTTTGCAGGGTATATTTTCTTTTAAATTGTTGGGCAGGCTGTCTTGCTGAAAGGAAGGACAACACTCACCAGGGTGGTGGGTCAGAGCTGTAGCTGATTGTTTCTGAAGGGCACATGCTTGGTCCCGCCCACCCTGCTCCTCACCCCACCCACCCCAAGTGCATCATTTCCTTTATACCAGAGGTTCTGACATCACTTCCCCAAAAAAGCATAGGACATGCACCTGTCATAACCGTAACAGCCTAGCATGCTGCATAGGGGGTAGATGCATGCACACGCCCACACACACTAATGAAAAAAAAAAAACTAAACTGGAAGGGAGAGAGACACTTGGGGAGTGATGCAATGCACTGGCTATGGGGTGGCAGTCTTTTAGTGAGATGTTCTGGAGGCTGCGATGCTGCCCAATTTGCAGGCACCTCTCTAGTTTGAGGGAGGAGGTTGCCTGTCTCCAGGCTGACCTGGTGAGGATTCAGGAAACCTCCTCAACCACCAGGGCCACTGCTGCTGCCTCAGAGGTTGCCAAGAAAGAGGAGTGGTTGGACTACGGTGGGCTCAGAGAGGGTGAGGGTGGTGGATCACAGGTGCATCCCTCCAGTTGTACCTCTCCACAGTTCATACACCATTCTGATGGAGCATGGTTCCTCTATGGAGGCACCTGCAGTGGAGACCAAGGAGGATGCTGGGAACCTCCACAAAGGAGACCCAGAGGAAGGTGGCATGAGACCCCACAGGGGAAAAAAAAACAACTCCTGGGGGGGTCTCAATCATTAGGAAGGTAGAACTGGGGGAAGGGGAGAGGGAGGTAAGGTGCCTGCCTGGCACCATGGCTGGGAGGGACAGGAAGTGAATCTTCAGGATCGTGGGAGCAGCGGCATGGGAGAGGGACCTGGACATCATTGTCCACCTAGGGACAAATAACCTGGCTGGGAATGGGATCAGAGCATGCAGGAGGAGTTTGTAGAGTTGGGGAGGGGCCTTAAACAAAAAGCATGCATGGTAACCTTCTTGGAGGTGCTGTCTGTCTATGGCATGGGTGAGGCTAGGGTACTCTGTACCATGGGATTCAATGAATGGTTGAAAAACTGGTGTGGAGTTTAGGGTTTTGGCTTCAAAGGGGACTGGGGGTCCACCTGGAGGGATACAGGCCTATACTGGCACAGTGGTCTGCATCTGTCCAGGAGGGGAACCAGAATCCTGGGTGATAGGTTTAAATGCTTCATTGGCAAGCATTTAAACTAGCCAAGGGGGAGGCACTGAAAAGAAGCATGGAAATCCCCCCCCACAAAACAGGGTAGTTAGTGAGGTAAACACTAAGGTAGAAAAGTTGATAGGGAGCAGGCCAGGGGTCAATGGAGAAAAAGGCAAAGACAGTAAGGACAGGTATGGGGCTAAAAGGGATAAGGCTATCAAAAAATGGAGGGCGATGAGTACCAATGCACATAGTCTGGGTAAGACGCTCACTGAACTAGTGGCCTTGATGGAAGAGGGATACCTGGATATCATGGCAGTCACAGAGAACCATGACTGAGATGTCAACATACCAGGGTACACAATCTACAGGAGGGACAGGGAGGGTAAAAAAGGAGGAGGAGTAGCTCTCTACATAAGGGAAGGGATCAAAGCAATGGAACTAAAGGGTAAACAGGGAGTAGAGGAGGCACTGTGGGTCACCCTGGAGACAGGAAATGGCACTGCAATCTGTACGGGGTTGAATACAGACCCCCATCTCAGGAGGAGGAAATGGACAGGGAAATAATAGAAGACATTCTTAGAATGGCAGAAAAAGGGGGGGATATTGTTGATGGGGGACCTGAATATGCCAGATGTTAACTGGAGCACCTTTGCTGCAGCCACATCCAAGAGCAGGGTAATTCTCAATGCCCTACAGGGGGCATGCCTCAGACAGCTAGTGTTGGAACCCACTTGGGAGGGAGCAATCTTAGACCTGGTACTCTCAAATGGGGACAGAGAGAGGATCTCAGATTTAGAAGTGGGTAGCCATCTGGGAACAAGTGACCACCAAACAGTGTGGTTCATGATAAATACAGCCGTATAGTCAAGTCAAACAAAGGTGAGGGTATTGGACTTTAGGAGGGTTGACTTTGGAAAAATGAGGGAGTACCTCAGAAAAGCACTAGCAAATGGGCAAGAATGTGGGGTGGAGGAACAATGGGGAAAAATCAAAGCTGCCATCACAGAGGCAGCAAGCCTTTGTGTGAAGCAAATTAACAAAACAAAATGAAGGAAAAAAACACTACGGTTCTCACAAGAGGTGGTGGGGAAGGTTAGGGAGAAAAAAAATAACATTCAGGAAATATAAGGAAACACAGAAGGAGCAGGACAGAGAACTGTACAGTTAAAGCAGAAGGAAGCAGGGAAGGCAGTAAGAATAGCAAAAGCCCAAACTCAGGAAAAAATAGCCAGATCAGTTAAGAAGGCAGATGAAACCTTTTATAGGTACATTAGGGAGTGAAAAAAGACCAGGGGAGGGATAGTGAGGCTTAATAAAAGGGAGAGGATCGGCAGAGGGTGACAGTGACAAAACAGAGATACTGAATGAATACTTCTGCTCAGTATTCACAAAAGAAGAGGAGGGAAAGGTACCTAAACCAAATAATAGAAGTATACTGAATAGGGGGGTCAATACCAGTCCATTCACAGAAGACAGGGCCCTGAAAGAGCTCCTAAAACTGAAGGTGGACAAAGCAATGGGGCCTGGTGGGATTCACCCCAGAATTCTAAAAGAACTAGGGGGAGAACTAGTGGCACCACTGACTACCTTGTTAACAAAACATGAGAGGATGGTGTGGTACCTGAGGACTGGAGAAGGGTGGATGTGATTCCCCTTCACAAAAGTGGGAGCAAGGCAGAGGCAGGAAACTATAGACCTGTTAGTTTGACTGCAGTGGTAGGGAAAATGATGGAATCACTTCTGAAAGAAATAATTTCTGAGTACCTAGAGGCCAGTGGAGCAAAGGACCCCAGGCAGCATGGATTCACAGTGGGAAGGTCATGTCAGATGAATCTAATAGATTTCTTTGACTTGGTGACCAAAGTAGTAGACCAGGGAGGGGCTGTGGATGTGGTCTATCAAGACTTTAGCAAGGCATTTGACACAGTCCCACACAGAAGATTAATAAACAAGTTAGACAGCCTGGGAGTGGGTCCCAAGGTGGAAACCTGGGTAACAAATTGGCTGGACAACAGGATGCAGAAAGTAATTGTAAACAGAGTCCACTCCAAAGAAAGGGGGTTACTTGCAGTGTACTGCAGGGTTCAGTACTGGGACCCATCCTCTTTAGTGTCTTTATAGGTGACATTGCAGAGGGACTGGAAGGAAAAGTAAGCCTCTTTTCAGATGACACAAAGATTTGCAACAGGGTTGATACACAAGGGGGGGAAGGATGAGAAGGGACTTGGCAAGTTTGGAGGAATGGTCAAAAGAATGGCAGCTGCCAGCCCGGTGGTACTGAGGGTTAAGACGCTGGACGCCACACCTCGTACTATGCCGGCGATCCGGTTTGGGAATGGACTGGGTTGCCAGTGGTCGGCGAGGGGACAAAGGATTCAGCATCCCAACAGATGCTCTCCTCCTCCTGGGGTGGGTTACCGGGGGTGCCCTGAGCACCCGACGCACCCAGGGCCAGTGAAAGCACGGGCTTTTGGGGGCAATGGTGGCTCTTCGGAGCTGGGGAGGAGAGAACGCTGTGGGCGCTTGCAATGGTGTGGATCTGCACATTTGTCTGCCTGGATGTACGTCCTCTGCACCAGTGAGAAAAAGGGGAAAATCCATACACCCCTAGCCCCCAAGCAAGATGAAGCTGGGGCAGGGGGGATGTCCTGGCAGATGGAGTAGGAGGTGGTACGAGGCCTCCTCTGAAGCCGTAGGAGCTGGGCAAGTGCAAAAAAAAAAAGAATGGCAGCTTAGATTCAGTGCAAAGAAGTGCGAAGTGATGCACTTGGGAAACAAAAACCCAGAGGAAGAGTACACAGTGGAGGGGGAGGTATTGATGACAGCAAAAATGGAAAGGGACCTGGGGGTGGTTATATCAGATGACCTAAAGGTAGGCAAGCAATGTGAGAAGGCAGTAAGGAGAGCTGGGGGGATACTGGGATGCATAGGAAGAAGCATCACCAGTAGAAAACAGGAAGTTGTTATCCCTCTGTATAAACAGTTGCTGAGAACCCATCTGGAGTACTGCATGCAGTTCTGGAGACCCCATCTCCACAAGGACATAGACAGGAAGGAGGCAGTCCAGAGGAAGGCAACAGAATCCATACGAAAAGAGACTAAAAGAGCTTAATATGTATACCCTCGAGGACAGAAGGGAGAGGGGGGACATGATAGAAACTTTCAAGTACCTCAAGGGAATCAACAAAGTCCAAGAGGGTAGCACCTTTCAAATGAAGAGATGTGGAAGAACAAGGAGACACAATTTAAAGATAGAGAGGGGATGACTCGGGGGCAATGTGAGGAAGTATTTTTTCATGGAGAAGGTGGTGGACACATGTAACGGCCTTCTTGAGGAGGTGGTGGGGTCAAAATCAGTGGGGGAATATAAGAATGCATGGGACAGACATAAGGCAATTCTAGTGGGAGGTAGGAGGAAGTAGGCTGTTGGTAAAACTAGTTCTGCAGCTTATCCAGTAGGTAGGGAAATGGGCAGATTGGGTGGGCCAAGCGGTCCTTATCTTGCATTCTAAGTCTGTTTCTGTATTTCTATATTTGGCAGGCATCAGAAACAGCTGGTCCTCACTGACGGCCAGTAGCAGAGCACAATATCATTTTGGCGTGAAGACGGGACCGATCAGATGAGCATGATATAAAGCTTACATGGTTATTTATAGTTTTACAGTATATTGCTTGAAGTAGCCTGTCGGTTGTGTGGAGACCAGTTTCTCAAGCACCTTGTTGAATGAAAACACTGCTTACCTGCCAGAGCTCTCCTACTAGTGCTTATGCTCCCGATTAGTGGTTCTATATCAAAAAATGATTTTTCGAACTTAATTTAGGTAGTTATATTTAAGTTTTAAACAGTGCCAGCAAACTTCTTTTTTTTCTAAGACTGCCAGCAGCCATCTCATGGGAGCTGCTCGTGCTGTCACCCAGAATATGCTAATATGCCCCAGCCGACTCAGCACATTGGTTGGCATGTGCATATTAGCATATTCCGGGCAAGAGAGTGAGCAGCTCCCATGAGATGGCTGCCGCCAGCCTTTGAAAATGGAAGTTTGCTGGAGCTATTTAAAACTTGGATGTAACTAGCTAAATGAAGTTAGAAAAATTTAATTTTTTGATATAGAATCACTAATTGGGGCATATGCACTAGCAGGAGAGCACCGGCAGGTAGGCAATGTTTTCCTTGAAGCACTGGTAATGTAGCAATAGGCCTATAATTGCTTATGAACTTTTTCGAAATTCTGACATAGAATGGTGGAATTAATGTATGTGTTGTGGACTGATGTACTAAATCATAGAACTGAATTTCACAGAACTGACCACCCTGTTATTTATAGGACTGCAGAATGATGATATGTATTGTGGATTGATGTATTACGTTGCAGAATGGAATTTATAAGAACTGTCATTCTGCAGTTCATGTGTATAATTTCACTAGTCAATCAAAAAATGTTGCTTAATGGGGCAAAAGTGTGAGGAAGACATTCGGAGGAGTTCGATGTCGCCAAAGCTGAAATTTCAGAAACTGTCACTCAATTTGTGGTGCGGCCTGCAGCGCAGTGAATTAGATTTCGCTTGACTCCAGCGACCGGGTTGAGGAATGAGCCCGGGTCACTGGAGGGTCGGGTTGAAGGGTCGAGCATCCTATAGACAGCTCTCCTTCTCCGGGGGGAGGGTAGGGGACTGGTCTGGCACCTGCTGGCTCCTAGCAGAGGCTGGGAGTATCACAGGAAAGCACGGCCCAAAGTTAACTGGGGGAGGAGCGGATGTCAGTGTATGCCATGGCGTCATTATGCTGCCCCCAACAGAAAAACGGAAAATTGCTCGCTGGCCATCAGATGATGGCTCTCCATTCCCTGAGTGCCTCCAGTACCTTCCCAGGGCCTCCTGTTCCTCAGCAGCATCCCCGGGCCCTAAGTAGTGTGTGCTGGGGACATCCCCTCTCCCCCTGGTGCCCTTCCCCCTCGGAGGAGGGGGACCCGCCCGGCGAAGGGATACGCTGGGATATCCTGGGGATCGGCTGCGATCTGAGGACCAGAGGAGGGCTGGGTAAGGGCAGCGAGGCCAGGGGAGATCTTGCGGAGCCTGAAGGAGTGGGGGCCAGCGAAGCATGGGAGGTGGAAAAAAAAAAAAAAGAAACTGTCACTCAATTTGTGAAAGTTCGTGACATTTTCACAAAGTTGGAATTCCCGCTTTTCACCCAGCACCAGTAAGTGTTGCATTCACCCATGTATTGTACAATTACAGAACAACTTAGTCACATCAGCAAGGCAATACAGAACAGTAAGCTGAAAACAGTGACATGGCAAAGATATCAGAGTGTCACTTTCCTGCTGTTATGCTATGAATGACAGCGAAACACAATGTCACATGGAATGTGCATTGGAGAGTTGTATTTGACAAAAAAACAACAAACCACAGTGTTCACATATTCTGTCACCCCACTAACAGTGGAACTGTACAGGCATTGCTATACATAACCAACGAAAGGTAAACCCACTCAGAAAACCTGTAAATATATGACAAACACAGGAAAGAATAGCTACCAGACCCCTAACAGTGCAGCACACATATGCAAAATAATGCAGCATGCAACTCAGTGCCCCTTCCACGTTTCTCAGTGTCCAGCTTCATGGGATGCACGTGCAGTCAATAGGGGGTGGTATGTGTACAGGAGTCGCAGGTGAATCCTGTCCATGTTATCATACAACTCTGCAGCCTGGAGTTCTGGCTGGCATATGTGGAGAATAATGCAGTGTTGGATGCACAACTGGCGCTGGTATAGGGTTGCATGCCTGTGTCATTTCATGCTTTTGGCCCCACTATCATGGTGTGCAACAACACTTGTGGATGGTAACTGTGCAACTGACTGTTGTGCATGTACAAGCTGCACACTAGCCTAGACAGTGTGCTGCAGGGCAGCAGCATGTGTTCAGTGACCTATGTCTGGCATTCTGATAGCACATTGTGCTGTTGCACACTATGCTGTGTGCTAATCATGACCTTTGCAAAGTCTTCTGTTGCTTCCACTTGTGCACACACCATGGTGCATGCCATGCACAGCTTGTGTGTGGTCTCCTGTTGCCTGCAGCTATGCACGCACCAGCTACACCTGCTCTGCTACAGCATCTTGTTGCTGTTCTGTACTGTGAGCTTGCTTAAGGTCCACCTCCCTCAGCTGGGGCACCTCATCAGCAACACTGCGCTGTGCAGCAAATCCTGGACTGTAGAGGGCTGTTTGTTCTGCCCTGCATTACTGTATCTCCTGAGGTGGTATACAGATGCCATGCCATGCGCACCTATAAAAATGTAGCCTGTGGTTGCACATGTGTGAGTTCTCGTGGCTCCACATGTGCCACAGGTGATGGGCCTGTGGTGTTGGCACCATGGTATAATTATCCACATGACTGTCTCCATAGATGGTGTATCTTTTGCTAGTATGTAATCAGTCTACATGGTGGTGCTGTGGCTGTAGTCTGGCTGGTGTCAGAATGTCTGCCTGGTCATGTTGTTGCTTGTAAATGTGGGGCTGCTGTCGGCAGGCAGGGTCAGTTGCATGCCAGGTGTGTCATGTATTATGGCCCTGACACTGGTCTGCCAACCTTTCACTGCAGTATTGTACAGCAGATGTGGAAAAAGATAAACAAAATGGGTGATTTCATACCTTTTGTAGAACAAACAAGAGATTCACAGAATGTTTTAAGCTTTCAAACTACACAGAGTTCTTCATCAGAAAAATGTCAGTTATACAAACAAATCACTTTAAATACACAGAGCAGAACTGGTAAAAAAAAAACTTTTACAAATGGGTGTGACAATTCTGTTTATACATAAAGAGAGTAATTGGATATAAAACAGAGACAGAAAACAGCTTTTGAAAACCTAGTTGGGTGTAAATCTATTCCTCCCAGGATGAAATGTGATGTGGCAGCAGAAGGCCTATAAATTGTCAGTTCCTATTTGCCTTCCTAAAACAGACAGCAGACTCTGAGAGAGAGAGAGAGAGAGAGAGAGAGAGAGAGTGTGTGTGTGTGCGTGAGCTCAGCACTGAGCAGCAGCACTTCTCTGTGTGTATGAATCCAAAAAGTACAAAACCAGGAACCACAAATTATAATCAAATGTATAAATAGATACATATATTAAACAGAATCATGTAAATATATAAAAGCACATTAAAATTAATATACAACAAATACATGTCCATGCACTGTACCTGAGACAAGAAAAGAGGCAGTTGCAGTTTAAGTTGTGTTAACGGGTCATGAAATTAAGGTCCACATTCATTCCATCATTACATGTATTCAGAAGAAAAATAAGTCTGAACTCATAAGCCCAATTTTCTTGTCTGTTTTTGAAGTATCCTTTGAGAACCAGGACAGAGAGGTCAGAGATGGAGTGATCAGATTGAGAGAAATGTTCTCCCACTGGTTTTACAGCATTTTTCATTTTAATGCCATGCCTGTGCGAGTTCATTTGGGTTCAATGGGGCTGTCTGTTTTCCCCATATAACCTGTATGTGGACATTTCTTGCATTGGATATAGTAAACAACATTCTCAGATGCACATGTATAATTTCTCTCTATCTTGAATTGCTTGTTTTGGGGGATGTTGATAATGTCTGAAGTGGAAATGTGCTCACACGTCTTACATTTAGGATTACTGCTATGTTTAGTGCCGCCTAGAGTTCTGTTGTCTTGGTCAGGTATATGTTTGCTCCTGACAATCAGATTTTATAAATTAGGTGGTTATTTGAAAGACAGTAAAGGTAGTTCTTGGAAGATACATTTCAAGGTGTTATCCTCACTGAATATTGGTTGGAGGTCCTTAATGATTTTCATAGGGCTCCAGATCAGGGTTGTATGTAAGAACCAAGGGTATCTGGTTGGTGGTGGTCTTTTCTTTACATTGTAATAGTTGTTCTCTTGGCATAAGAGTAGCATGTGCCACAGCTCTGTCAATTTTTCTAGAGGAGTTTCCCTGCCCAATAAATTTTTTTTTTCAGTGTGGCCAGGTGTTTATCTCTGTCCTCCTCACTTAAACAGCTTCAGTTGTATCAACGCACTTGACTGTACATTACAGATTTTTTAGTGTGCTTAAGGTAATTGCTGTTTTTGTGTAAGTATCTCTGTCTGTCAGTTTCCTGTAAATACAGGTCTGCAAGATTCCATCTTTGATGGTAACTGTGGTGTCCAGGAAATGAACACTGTCAGAGTACTCCAGGGAAAGTTTAATGGATGGGTGGAGGATGTTAAGTTCCTGATTAAATTCTTTGAGTGCGTGAGTACCTGCTATCCAAATTCTAAATAAATCATCAGTGTATCAGAAGTAAGTAAGTGGTTTGTGTGTACATTACTTCAGGAAATTCTGCTCCAAATTCACCATCAAAATATTGGCATACTATGGAGCCATCCTGCTGGCCATTGCTGTTTCCATGGTTTGAACATAATGTCTACAATTGAAACTGAAGTTGTTGTGGGTCAGAATAAATTTAAGTCTAGCAATGACTTTTGGGTGGCTGTGGTGCTGCTGTCCTTTCTCTTGTAGGTATTTAAGATAGGCCAAAATGGCATCAGTACGTGAGACCTTACCATACAGGGTGTTCACATCCATCATGGCTAAGATGGTGTTAGGTGGTAAATCCCAAAAAGCAGGCTTATGCAAGAAGTGAGTGGTGTCCTGAATAAAGCTGTCCCTTTTCTTGGCAAGCTTTTTTTTAGAATAGTTCTATAAAACCAGAGGTCCCCTCTGTCAGGGTACCATTCCCAGATATTATAGTTCTCCCTGGATGCCCAGGTTTATGGATCTTGGGCAGCGTGTAGAATATACCTGGCCTAGGTTAATCAGGGATGAGACATGCTTAGGAAATGATCTGCTAATGTCCAATAGCTCTTTGGTGTATTGCGCAGCTGGATCACTGGCCAGTTCCCTGTAGCAGATGTGATCTGTTAATTACCTATTAGTGTCATTAAAAGGAAATGTCCATGTAGTTAGGTCCCGCACCTCTGTGTGGGACATCCTCGATTTACAGTTTTACACAGTGTAGGTAATTTTTGCTTACTGTGCTGCCTTTTTATTTACATCTGATCTGGTTGATCCTGCCACCAACCCCACTGGAATTTTGAGTATCGTGCCTCTAGCAGTGCATCCCATAGTCTCCTATGGCTGATGTCGGAGCTAGGGAGCAACTGTGGGAGCATGTATAGTGTTGTCTTAGCGACAGAGCTATTAATAGCTATGGTTTGTAAGTTAGGGTCTTGCATGGCACAGAGACCTCACTACAAACCAGAGCTATTAATAGCTCCATCCATAAGGCAACATTATAAACGCTTCCACAGCTGTTCCTTGGCTCTGACGTCAGCCATGGGAGTTTGTGGGATGCACCACTAGAGGCGCGATACTTGGAATGCTGGTGGAGGGGTGAGGGGAGGATGGCAGGATCAACCAGGTCAGATCTAAACAATAAGGCAGGACAATAAGTAAAAATTACTTACATTGTGCAAAACTGTAAATCGGGGAGTGTTCCACGTGGTAGTGTGGGATCTAACTACGTGGACGTTTCTCTTTCACATAATCTTCAAGGTTTAATAATCACAACTGCAGAGCCTTTATCAGCTTTCTTTATAACAATGTTATGGTTAGAGTTCAGTGACTGTATTGCTCTCCTTTCTAATGGAGAGAGCCAAGGCTATAGCGCATTTGTGTTTGCTTGTTACGGATCTGTCAATTGATTCTCTCTGATGAAAACTCTGAACATAAGTGCCTAGTTTTATATTTTGTCCACTAAGGGGGAGTAAAATCAGATGATTTATTTTCTTTTCCAGTGGAATGCTGACATCTGGGGTATCTTCTTTGTTGTAAAAAAATTCCTTTAGTTTCAGTCTAAGTCTACGGAAGTATTCTGCTGTTTCACCACAGCACCGCATTTTGTCAAGCTCCTTTGTTGGGCAGAATGAAAGTCCCTTAGAGAGTACAGATAATTCTCCACTGGTCAGTGTGTGGTTGGACAAATTAATAACAGATAGATGTTCAGCTGCATCATCTCATTATTCTCTGTTGTTGTATTCTTCTTTTCCACTGTTGTAATGTGTGGCTTGTAGGAGGGCAGCTTCTTGTAGATTATGGCTCACTTTAATGTTTTGTGGTAGTTCATGTGAATCTGTTCTGGATTTCTGGTTTTTAATTAACAGTCCTCCCTCCAGTGTATCAGAAATATTTTCAAACTTTTTTTTTTCAAAAGAACTTTCTTACAGTATACCCTATGAATGAGGTGATTTCTTAGTTCTTCAGAAGTTACTAGTAACTAGTTTGTTATGAACAGATAGGCCATTGACAGAGTAAAGACCTATGGCACATTCATAAGGTAGAAAAAATGGGCAGACGGGATGGGCCTTGCTGTTCTTATCTGCTGACAACTTCTATGTTTCTGTGTCCTCCGGCAGAGCTGTTCAGCACATTTTGAATTATAAGTGGTTCTTAATGGATTGTAGATAGTAAGGCCCTCAGGGATGACATTTCATTTCTTGAATTGGGTTAGGAAATAGATGTCACTACTGTATCATAGTCATGTGCGGGGGGGACGGACTCTGGCCTCGGTTTCCCCCCACCTGTTAAAACACATCCTTTAATCAAATTGTAATAGTTATTTTTTTTTTTGGTATGGGTGGATTTTCCTTTAAAAGCTCTTTTGTCTGAGTTTTGGGCTTGGCACTCTCATTCACACTAACTAGTTGTTTGTTGCCAAGCAATCATCTGAACATACAAGTCCCGTGCCATGCGGCTGCTGGTAAAAAGATGAATGCTGTCATGTCATGCATGGTCCAGACTTGCTATCTGCACATGACAGAGCATTCAGTTTTCACCTGTACATGGTATTTGACAGTGCAGAATGCAGGGAAGTGAGCTGTATCTGTTGCTAGAAGCTTGTAGTTATCAAACCCTTATCTGTCCTGATCCCGAGACTCCTGGACCGGACCCCACAGGCAAAGCGATCCTGAGCCAGCTGTAACTGACACTGACTACAGCAGCAGCCATAACCCGATTGGACTGTGTGGAGGATCAAGCAGAGCAGAGGAAGGACAGTGCCAATTTGTAATTGGTTTGTGCTGAATATGTACATCGGTGCTGGGGGGGGGGGCGGATGTTAAGGTTATGTCCAATCAAGTGTTTTCTTTTATTATTATTATAATTGTTCATACTGTACAAAAACCCAATGGAAGACCAATAAAAATAAATATGCAATCTGTACTCAGTATCTTTTGCTAGAAAAGTACACTAGGAAGCAATACTAAGAGAGAAGTGTACATTAACATTCAGTATTCAAAGTTAGACATGCTGGTACAAAATACATTTTTACACAAATCTCAATGATTACAATTCTGTGACAACCAAGCATCCCTGACTGGGTTCCAAATAAATGAAATCTCTTCTAGAACTCGTGATGTCTTCTATAGATGAGCATCTATAATCACCAGGGCAATGCTAGCCAGTTCTATTGCATGTGTGATTGGGGTGGGGTGGGAAAGGAATTAAAACTCCATGTACTGTTTAGCTTTCTCTTAAAAGATACAACATCTGGTATTGTACTCTTCACAATATTCAGCTGTCATTCAAGTCTACTGTATTTTCCTTTTTTGATGTGTGTTAATGCATGTGGGGATTAAACTTTGCTTTCTTTTCTAAGAATGAAGTTGATCAATCTTGTGATCTGCTTTGCTTTAGAGAAAATGTTGCCCTAAAGAAAAGGCTATTTCCCCATGTTAAGTATTCTGTCACACAAATAGATCTAAAATAAGGATGACCAAGACTGAGAATAAAATAAAGCCCTACTGTTGGACTACAGCTCTTTGAAAACTCACCACGTGTTATGCCCCTTTTATGGATTCTGGCATCTGATGTAATGAGTTTTCAAGTCTTTCTCAGATTTCTACAAGAAACTCTTGTGTATTTTGATCTATACTAGCAAGCTAGTTTTGCGGGAGATGGGGGTAAAAATATATTCCACCTAACTCTGTGCATGTTGATCCCAGATATTGATGCACCTGTCCGTACTCTGTAATATTTACTGCCACAGGCAAGTGTTGGATTGGCCACCTAAGTAGCTGGGTGATTTCAGGAGAGCAGCTGCCACTCTTGGGTTAGATTCTCTCAGCTTCAAAACAATAAATATCCTTTGTATAATATCTATTTTCTAAATATTTTTTTTCTGATCTCTGCAAGTAGATACCCAAAATGCAGTTGCAGAGCCACACAGTGTCACACTGCAGTAGCTTAGTAATATCAACCTGGGTCCATTTGTTCTGATGATCTGATAGTCCAAGTCCTGAACCCTTTAAAAATACCATTTTAACTTGCTTCTCCGTCTGAGTCCGACCTTAGAGGGTGGAGTGGTGAGGGCAGGACTGCAAGGCTGGCTGCTGTGCCACCACTGTAACTTGAGGGCCTAGGGCTGTGCTCCATCCTGGGCAATAGCTGATTCTTACTTAGCTCTAAAATGCAGAAAATGCACCATTTACAAAAAATTTTCCGGGGGGGGGGCATGCCCCGAGACACCTCTAGCATTGTGAGGATTCCCCCCCCCCATTCACTGACTCTGCACACGCCTCTGGTCACTTTCCAGCTGAACTTCTTTCTTCCTGGTGTTATGAAGCTGCCATATAAGAACATGAGAGAGGTGGCAGAGTACGGTATCTTCCGTGGTGTAAAGAATTGCTTGTTGCCATGTTGGTCCTTGTACAAAAAGATGAACAAAGTGGGCAATTTGATACTTTTTACTGGACAAACAACAGAGTCACACAGTGTTTCAAGCTTTCAAAATACATAGAGTTCTTCGTCAGAAAAATGGCAGTCATACAGAGAAATCACTTTAAGTACACAGAGCAGAATAGGTAAAAAAAAAAAAAAAGTTTACATATGGGTGTGACAATTCTGTTGATACAGAAGGAGAGTAATTGGATATAAAACAGAGACATTAAACAGAGATAAGAAAACCGCTTTTGAAATCCTAGTTGGGTATAAAACTATTCCTCCCAGGATGAAATGTGATGTGGCATCAGAAGGTCTTTAAATTGTCAATTCCTAATTGCCTTCCTGAAAACAGACAGCAGACTGTGTGTGTGTGTGTGTGTGTGTGTGTGTGTGTGTGCATGCTGAACGCTGAGCAGTGGCACTTCTGTGTGTGTAGGAATCCATACAGTACAAAACCAGCAACCACCAATTATAATCAAATATATAAATAGACTTAGTTACATATTAAATAGAACCATGTGAATATATAAAGGCACATTAAAAATATATATATCAGCCAGCCCGGTGGTGCTGAGGGTTAAGGCTCTGGACGCCATGCCTCACACTATGCCGGCAACCCAGGTTTGGAAATGAGCTGAGGCCATTGAAGGTTGGCTGGGGGGAGGAGAATTGAGTGTCCCAATGGATGCTTCCCTCCTCCAGGGGTATGGGCTACCAGGTAGCAAGAGCAGCCATAGCACTACTGCCACTGGAAGCACAGGTGGTAGGGCACATGACTCTATGGAGTTGTGGAGGGAGGGGTGCTGATGGGCGCTTGATGGTGGCATGCGTTTGCACACTGCACATCTGGACACATGTCCTTAGCGCTAGTGTCCTCGGGGGAAGGGGACTAATTGGGGTACCCTGGTCCATGAGCACAATGAAGCTGGGATCCTGAGATCAGGGAACCGGTGGAAGGAGTCAGGGTGGGGTACGAGGCCCCCTCTAAAGGCCAAGGCCCAGGCAAGTGAAAAAAAAAATAAAATAAAAAAAATATATATACATATATAACAAATATAAAACATGTCCATGTGCTGTACCTGAGACAAGAAAAAGGCAGTCACAGTTTTAAATTGTGTAATGAGTCATGAAACTGAGGTCCACATTCATTCCCTCATTACATGTGTTGAGAAGAAAAAAAAGTCTGATCTCATACGTCCGCCTTTCTTTTTGTTGAGTGTCACTTTTGCACGTTTCTTGTGTACAGATCGACTTAGAGGATTTCAAGCAGAATGCTATTGTGGTTTCATGAGACCGTTGGGTACATGACATTCCAATGTGTCTGCAAGGGGCAACAGCAGATGGCTGACAGATGGCTTGATGTACAACATGCCACTGTATTATCACATGTGTGCTATTGTCTCTGTGCTGCTGTGTACTCTGCTAAAGAAAGCATGGCACATACACTTATTGTGGGGTGTTTCATGTTGCTGTGTGACATGCTGCCATATATATGTCTGTGCTGGCCATGTGTGATGCACCACTGATGGTACAGTGCTGGGCATTTCACGTGCACACTTTGCACACATTATTGTGGCCACATGCACTGTTACTTGCATACAGGAGTACTGCCCATGATGACTTGACCTGCTGTACCAGCCTATCTTCTACATGTATGTTCTGATAGGGATTTTTCATTGTTTGCACACAGGCACAGACAGTACCCATGTCAGACAACTGCAAGGTGAGACCAGACAATGCCAAAGGGACTAGCACTGAAGTAAAGAGGACAGTGAGATCCAAAGGGCCCTAAAGAAGAGGTTCCAGTTGGCCAAGCAAACCTGGAGCATGCAACTGAACACAAGCCAGAATGATGGTGCCCAGCCAGACCCATCACATTCACACAGCAGTGAGTACTCCTCATTTGGTGCTGCCATTGGGTGTCCTCTTGCAGTCTGATTACCTCATTTTTGTCTCATGACACTCACCAGGCATAAGCTATTTACATAATGCACTTCTCCTGCGGGGTGTGCATTTACTGTACTGTGTATATTTACCAGTAGTGGCTTCACAGAGGTGTCACATCAGCATGTCCTGTGTGTGCCAGTGCGGCAGAGCATGCGATGTCATGACTGTGTGGGTTGCACTGATAGCTGGTGGTGAGTTATCCCTGTCCCTTACACATGAAGCACTCCAGACAGTTTGCACTGTCATCTGTACACAAGTACTCACACCAGCACACACCCTCTTGATGCTTTGCTGTGCTCTTGTATGTGTTGCAGCCATAACACCATTGCACTGTGTATGGTTACCCACCATGTCAGCTGTTGTTGTTGACACATCTGTGGTATAGTCACATACTGTGTAGGGTCTGCAGGTGCAGCCGATGGTGTATACTAAGTGACACATCATGGTCCTTGGCTGTGTGTACTGTACCATCATGTCACACAGGTATCCAGTTATAAGCCAGTAATATATGTGCCATAATGTTCTGCCTCCACGGCATTGTCTTCTTCTACATCTTAATGGTTTGTGCAGCTATTACCATTGTATGGTGTGCCACTTCTCCCTACACCCCCCCCCCGGACATGGCTGTCTCCTGCCTATGATGCTGTGGACACTCCTGTATGTGCAAAAGATACATAGCGTGATGGGGAGCTCTGAACAATTGCACCATAACCATTAATGGGGTGGTGCTGCAGCGCTGACAAAGCAACAGTGTGCTGCACCCTTGGTTGAGGGGTTGGATGCTACCTTACAGTAGCATGTTTTTAGGTAGGGCTGTATTTCCATCTCTGCTTGGTTCACGCAGGGTGTTCTCATATTATGTTTAGCAATTGGGGGGGGGGTTCATACCATGTTGTTTTTTTATTTGTTGTGGCATGAATTATGGTCTGTGGTATCCGGCTTCACAATGCCCCTGGGTATGTGTGTATTCCAACACCGCCCACCCAGTCGTGTCTTATTGTTAATTTATAGGTGCACCAGCCAGTGACACCCTCAGTTACAATCAGGCTGTGGGGTCTGTTGCTGAAACCGTGACTAGCTTGAGCTGCCACACTGCTGCAAATGGAGCAGCTCATCAACATACTCAGCCTTCTTTGAAGCAGCAACCAATGCAAGTGGCAGTGTCAGCATTAGGAGCCACTGAATAACTGTACCTAATGATGTCAGTGATTGCAGTACCTATACTGGTGCAATAGGGGGCAACATACTAAAACTAGGGATACAGAAAATAAAAAAGGAGAGATATTATATGTTGCTACATCTGTTATAGTCTGCATACTGAAGGGTACTGACAAAGTTGAACAGATGGAGTTGTTTGATCTGATGTGTTCCAGCAGGATGAGGGGACATGCCCTAAAGCTTAGAGTTGGTAAATTCAGGGGTAACGTTAGGATGTACTTCTCTCAGAGGGCGGTGAACCTATAGAACAGCCCATCAGTGCAGAGTGGACATGAAGACAGTATAGGCCTTCAAGGTAAGCCCGGACACATTTTTATTTAGAAGGAATCACAGGGCACCCGGTGTAGTAGGGTGGGTGGGAAATCCTTATAATTTAGTACATGTTTGAACAGCAGAAAGTACTTGCTGGTTTCTGTTTGTGAAGTGTGGGGGCATGAACTTAACAGACCTAGAACCCCTTCTGACCTTAAATCACTAAACTACTATGTACAGAAAGAGAACAGAGTGAAAGCAGATAATTGTGATAACTGGGACCCCCGTTATCCTATTGGTGTTACTGGATGACTACGTACCAGTGAAAATAGCACAGCACAGCAAATCTTTACACTGTGTTGTTAGTGCTAGTTATAGTTAATGCCATATTAAAGTAATATATTTATCTTTTTTAATTTAAGTTGGGGGGACTCTGCTCCATTTAAAAAAAAGGGGCATGGGGCAGGGACCCCAGACTTAAAAAATTTTGAAAAAGAAACATTACAACCATACCAGCAAACCCTAACTGGTGCAGATGGCATAGTATACTGCGCTATACTAGTCCGTGGTCCCCCACCAGTGCCATCCTGTCTTGTATTATCGTATTACCATTGGTTTGCATTATCACGTTGCCATGGTTTTTACCTTTTGTAGTGCTCTGGGTTATGCCTGAAAATAGGTATCTTTAAGTTTAGTACACTCACTTGGTCATCCAAAACAAATACATTTATTTATTTATTTAACTGGGTGAGTGTACTGCTCTCAGGGACCACCTTCAAGTACAACCTGGGCCTTCAAGATGGCACAACATATTGAACAATATAAACACAAAATAGCAAATAATAAGAGCACATATGTGACAAGAATTATAGGCATGGAATGATATTGTCCATGAACCCTGACAGGGATCATACAAGTCAGTTTAGTTCAGTTTATTTGGGACCAGGAAAAGACTCCATTGAGCAAGCTCATTTACAAGGAGGTCTTGGGTGGACTCTACAATACAAAAAGAGACAGCAATATATGGTAGATGGCAGTAAATATACAGCAATGAAATTAAATGAGAGGCAACTACATACAATACAAGGGGAAAAATATACAAAAGAAAAGAGAGACAGCAAGAAATATGCAGGCCAAGAAAACTACAAGCAGAGTTAGACAAGCTGACAGGTCACTAAATACCGAAATTCCAGTACAAAGGTACACATAACTTGTCAGGGTTATGACAGAGACCCTGGCAATAAATAGTGTACGTATTTTACAGGATAAAACAATATGCAGAAAGACAAACCAGCAGGATGTGTCAGTCCAATTATGACACTCTCGGATTTCCACACTGGGGGTGGGGACACTAGTTTTTGGATGCTGCAATGCTTCCCTTCCCCTTTAATAGACACCTCTGTGTTTAGGCAACAATTCCCAAGCAGCAGCAAAAATGTAATGGTTTAACTGCTAGCTGCAGGGTGATGATGGCCCAAGCAGCAGAAGAGGACCATTAACCCAGCAAGGGCATCAAGCCTATGAAAATGCTGTTCTGTAAGGGCATTACTGTTGTTATAAGTCTAATTGAATCAGTAAGAGAAAACCTGTTTTTTAAAAATAAAGTTTACACACAAACACAATGCGCTGATGTGTACCATACTGGGCATTTCTAAGGGATTAACGCCTGGTACAGCAGCCAATCAGAGGGCGCACTGTCCACACAAATTAATAAATTAGACTTTTAATGTTTATTCCCCCACCTCTGTCTTGTTACCAAACCTCATACCACGTGAGCACTTCCCGGCTGGAAGCTGGACACATTCACTTCAACGCCACTTTCATAATGTTGAGAAGAAACTTCCATGTTATACTCCGCTGCCCTTCCTGCTGGATGCTGGCAATGTTCCCAAACTTTCACATCTACTCAAGTTCAAAAGATAAGTCATTTTATAATGCTATACTAAGAAATGAGACCACAACACCTGATCCCAAACCGCCGTGAATTCCATAGAAAAACCTTTCTCCATCCATCTCCCTGACTGTCTTGTACTAGCCTGCTTTCCGTTCGTACTGTACCCTTTTATGGGAAACACAGAATCAAGCTTTTTATTTTCTCAGCCATGGAAAATGTGCAGGCAATTCACTCAGTGAATGACATTATTCATTTTTCTAGTTCTATATTCATACATATTCCTTTATTTAATATTTCCTTCAGGACTTAAACCCTCAATCCGGGACAGGAATCAAAAGTGTTCTACGACTATTCAAACTAAAATAAGTGCCCTTAAATGGGAATCCTTTGTCTTTTTAAAGATATAATTAAACTTAATTTCCCATTTCCCACAAATTGGTTATAGTTGACATTAGCAAGACTGAAATCTCATAAATTTGCAAGGAAATGTAAAGTTGTGATATCACATTGTTATTACTAAAGATGTTTGCATGAAAGCTGGCTCTTTGCTCCTTAGACTTCATCTGTTCCTGACACGTTTCTGGCCAGGAAGTCCTAACTTTTTTCTTGTGACATCAGAATAATTTCTGTAGCAACAGATCATGATGTCATAAACAGAGGATGATGATTTTATAGCAAGTAGAAGCGGCTCAAACAAATGCACTACCAGCTGCACCACCAAGGCAACTAGAAACCGGGGACTCCCAAAAGCACCCTACACTTTCTCTAATGCTCAGCCTGGTGTAGTGCATCTGGAATGGTATTCCAGGTGCCGTGGGTTCAAATCTCAGCTAAGGCACTTATTTCTTTCTCTCATCTGTTTGGGTTCCATATATGTGCACACCACTGTGCGTTCTGCTCACAGCATCCTTAAGCAAGAAACTATGGATGGGACTGATCTATAGACCTCTAGGATAGGAAGAAGAGAGAGAGAGCATGAGAGATAGGGAGCTAGGAGCAGAAATAGAAGGGGAGGGAGAGTGACGAAGGGGGGGAGGTGGTAGTGGGGAATCTTAACTGTCAAATATTGACACGGACATTCCAGTAGCTAGAAGCACCAGAAGTCAGGCTCTGCTGGATACATTACAGGACTGCCTGTTGATGCAACTGGTTTAGGAACCCATTAAGCAGGCTGCCATTCTCGATGTGGTGCTCAAGTGGTATGAGTAGTGCGGGTAGGGGAGCCACTAGTGTCCGATTACCATACCTCTATTTGGTTCAACCTGGGCTTTGGGGCAAGCAAACCCTCATCAAAGGATAAAGTCCTAGATTTCAGAAGGGAAGACTTCAACTGGATGATGGAGCTGGTCCGGCGCAAGTTAGTTGGAGTGAACAGCTTCAGGGATGTGGGGGAAAGATGGAGAACAATCAAGTGGACCATTCTTGAGGCAACAGAGTCTTTCATGAGAATGGCATCGTCCTCTGGAAAGGTCAGGGAAGCATTGAGGGCCAACAAGAAGGCCTTCATCCGGTACAAGGATAAACAGAGGAATGAAGACTGGGGAGTGTACCAAATGAGAACAAGGGAAGCCAAGAGGGCGGTCAAAGAAGCAAAGGCAGTCACAGAGTTGCATATTGTGGAGGGGTCAAGGGAAGGTAACAACAGTTCTTTAGGCAGATTAAGGAAAAAAGAAAGGAGGGAGGAGGAATTGTTAGGCTAACAGAGGGAGGTGGGGTAATTGAGGAAGACAGGCAGAAAGCAGCCATTCTAAAGAACTACTTTTGTTCTGTATTCACAAGGGAAGACAGATGACCTCTGACAAACAGTGGCATTAAGGAGGCTGTAAGGGTGATTCCTGAAATGATGAAGTAAGTATTTACCAGTGAAAGGGTTCAGAAAGGGCTAGCAGTCCTACAAATATGTAAGGCCCATGGGCCAGATGAGATGCGTCCAATGATGCTCAAGGAATTGCCATGGAGCTAACAGAACCTCTGGTAGGGCTATTCAATAGCTCATTTGAGACAGGGATAGTTCCAAAAGACTGGAGAGTAACGGATGCAGTCCCACTCCATGGGGTGGGGGGAAGGAGCAACTGGGTAACTACAGTCCTGTCAGTCTTATCTCTAGTGTGGGTAAACTAATGGAGATACTAGCCAAAAAGGACTTTGTGGACTACCTGGAGAGCAATGGACTCCAGGATAGTAAACAGCACAGTCTGTGGCAGGCAGTTCTTGTCAGATCAACCTAATAGTATTCTTTGACTGAGTAATAAGGGTAGTGGATTTACGCTTCTTCAATTTCAGCAAGGCTTTTGACTCAGTGTCTCACAGAAGGTTGCTGAAGAATCTAGAGGATCTGAGCACAGCAAAGGACAAGGATAGATGAGTGACAAACTGGTTAGAAGGGAGACAGCAGAGAGTTGAGATTAATGGAGCTAAATCAGAAGAGAGGGAGGTCACCAGTGGGGTGCCGCAGAGATCGCTCCTGGGTCCAGCCCTTTTCAGTATGTTCATCACTGACATGGCAGAAGGACTCCAGGGTAAGATATATCTCTTCACAAATGACACTAAGCTCTGTGGAAGGGTAGACAGTGAGGAGGGGGTTAGGGAGATGTAAAGAGACTTGCAAAAACTAAAGAGCTGGTCAAAAGTTTTGCAGTTGAAATTCAATGCCAAGTAGTGCAAGGTGATGCACATAGGGAACAAGAACCCCAGGACAGAGTGCTGGTTGGGGAAGGGGGTAAAGCTGGGCACTACCTCTGAGGAAAGATATATGAGGCCATCATCAGTGACTCTATAAAACAATCAAGCCTGGTGTAACAAGGCCTACAGTATGGCAAACAGGATGCTGGGGTGTTAGGAAGGGGTATAGACAGCAGATGGAAGGAGGTATTACTACCACTCTATAGATCACTGGTGAGGCCCCACCTGGAGTACTCTGCCCAGTTCTGGAGTCCTCACCTAAGGAAAAATAAAGACAGGTAGGAGGCAGTGTGACATAGGGTGACCAAGATAATTCAGGGCCAGCAAGGCAGATCTTACAAGGATCGGCTCAAGGCACTGAACACGTACTCCCTGGAGGCCAGATTAGAGAGGGGAAATATGATAGATACCTTCAAGTGCTTGAAAAGAATGAACAAGATAAACTGTGAGGAACTATTTAGCATAAGTAGCAGATCAAGAACACTGGAGCATGAGTGGAAATTGATGGTGAAGGTTCAAGAGGGACATGAGAAAGTTTTATTTTACAGAAGGCGTGGGGAGCCATGGAACAATCTGCCAGATGATGTGGTGGGTGCCAAAACCATCAATGGTTTCAAACATGACTGGGTCAGAGTGAAGGGCTTAGTGGTTGCTCAGGGTGGTAGCTGTAGAGTAAGGGCAACGGGGTGGACAGTGTGGGTTAGAACCCTGTAAAGACAATAGGTGCTGGATTTGGTAGGGTTTTATGGACAGACTGGAGGAACCTATGGTCTTTTTATGCTGTCATTGTCTATGTTTCTATGTAATTCTACAGAATTATTATGCACTGAGTCACTTATATTAGCAACAAATAATTTATATGCTGTTATTGCTCCAATACTGTGCGAGGGTTATGTTTACCCAACCCTTTTCCAATATACTTTAATCTCCCCACTTGTTCCCACTACATGCATTCATAAATACAGAGTTTGTTTTCAGTAAAAGACTATGGCAGTAATATATTTCAATTAGTCTGTTTCATTATGGGTTTTTTGTCACTTCAATTTTTTT
Source organism: Neoceratodus forsteri (assembly GCA_016271365.2). NCBI lineage: Eukaryota > Metazoa > Chordata > Ceratodontiformes > Ceratodontidae > Neoceratodus > Neoceratodus forsteri. The sequence goes on from JADMNL010000031.1 coordinate 184,870,370, forward strand.
ATTGGAGACACTAGGTCCAATATCTAATAATATGTAGGTTTATAGGGAGGTTGGACAGTACCTGTCTGCATAAGTCTTTGGATGTGTCTCCACTCTTTTTATGAAGCACGTAACTGATACATAAACCTGCAATTTCAACTGAAAACATATAAGTGTGAATAGTATAAGAATGTATGCAGTGCTACACAATGCCCAGTGTTCCTTGTTTGGGTGGCTACTATCAAATCTCCTTATGAACACACATATTATTAGATATTGGAACTAGTGTCTAACTATTAAACATAATGAAACAGACTAACTGAAATATATGACTGCTAGAGTCTTTTATTGGAAACAAACTTTGTATTTATGAATGTATGCAGCAAGAATGGGGGTGGGTGGAGACTGAGGTATGATGGAAAAGTGTTGGGTACACATAACCCTTGTGCAGTATGTGAGCAGTAAGAGCCTATAAATGATTTGTTAATATAAGTGACTCGGTGCATAGTAATTCTGTAGAATCACATGATTTAGATGGCGATGTCATCGATGTATCCAAAGGCAGAATGTAAATTAATGTGCAATATACTGTGTAATACTGCACTGATGAGATAGATAAAAATTGTGTCATTAATTTTTGTGCTGGCTAGTTTTCCCTGAAGAAGCTAACAAAATGAAACATTGGACTACGTTGCAAGGGCCAATCGCCATGTCTAATGAACATTATCTATTGATGGAACAGTGACTTTTGTGTGTGGCTGATGTGTCCTGGATAGGACCATTTTTTCTTTGTTATGTCTACTTGCTACTCAGCCCCATACTTATCTGATATTAAAGAGAGTGGAAGAGTACTCTCCCAGGTTTCCCAATCACTACTAGGATAAATGCTGACACTTGACAGGCCCTGCACCAGTGACTGAGGCTCTGCCCCTCTGGATCCACTCACAGTGCATTGAGTAAACGCCTTGCTGCCACACCATGTGTGGTAAGCCTTGGGGGGGGAATAAGGGCTGCTAAGTCCAGGAGGAGCCAGGTGATGGGGCTGCTGGGTGGGCAGCCTGAAAGGGGCAAGTTGAGTTGGTCAGGAGGAAGAAATCAAGCAAAAAATAAATAAATTACTGGCACTATTTTCCATTCAGCAATAGAGCTACAGTTATTTCTCAGGATGCTGAATGCTGCAGTCTCCTGGTTGGCAGGATTATACTGTAGATCAAGGGAGTGCTCCTGACCAATCAGAAACCTATTTTCCCCTATGCATTAGACACTCTTATTCAGTAAACTGTCTCACACTCACCTGCCATGGAAATGGGCATGTTTGGGGAAGGTTTTTAAAATGTTTAATATACTGTTCATTGATTTAGAGCAATAATATACTAACACCACCACTGAGGCCACTTTTACAAAAAGTGATCTCACATGCATTCTTAGGGTAGGCAGCCGTAACACCACTGAGACCACTCTTACGGTTGTAAGAGTGGTCATAAACCCACTTATATTCTTGGGGTATCTAACCACTCACCTACAGTTTGTGGCTTGCCTACCTTACAAATACATGTGAGACTGCTCTTACAGCTGTAATATCCACTAATATGCAGGTCTTATACTGATTAAAGGCATCAGCCATTTCATGGAATCTGGAGATCTCAAGTGATGCCACGAATGGGCAAGCTGCATATTTAGCATAGATTTCACAACTATGACATCATGTTATGTCTTAAGATTCCACGAAATGGCCGATGCCTTGAATCAATATAGAAACTTTGCCACCTGAGTGCGGTACCAGGGGATGCTGTACTGCCAGGGTGTGCCATCCTTCAGATAAGATGTTAAATGGAGGTCCCATCTGCTTTTTCTGGAGGTTGTTCAGCTGGATGGTAGCCAACGACATGCAAAATATACAAACAAAATTGAGGCAGCCATAACCCCATTAACATGGGAACAGCATTTTGCATCATTATATTTCTTGGAAGTAGAGGAAAATTGTTATCTGCATAATAACATAGGTAGTAAGATGCAGCTTAAACCAATTTACATTTCTTGTCAAGAAATCATAAAGGCAATAGATACAGTTAAAGTAAATAAGGCCCCTGGTCCTGGTAACATACTAGCAGATATATTTAGGTCATTCAAGGAATGGTGGTGCCCAGTTTTGCATATATTGTTTAATTACTGTGCTCAGGGTAGTCCCTTCCCTGACAGTTGGAGAGGGAGCATTGTATGCCCCATATTTAAGAAGGGCAATGTTAATAATCCAGGTATGTATCAACCAATTAGTTTATTGGATACTTCTCAAAAGATCTTTACTAGAATGTTACTAAATAGAATACAACAGAGGCAGAGGAGAATAATTTAATATCTAAATTTCAAAAAAGGATTTAGAGCAAAATGATCAACAATTCAGCATTGCTTTGTATTATGCCATTTGATTTGGAACTATGTAGAGGTTAAAAAAGTAAAGTTATATTGTTGCTTTGTTGATCTAAAAGCGGCTTTCAGTTTAAGTAGTAGGAGGCTACTCTGGATGAAATTAGAACAATATAATATAGATCCTGAAATATTTGACATTCTTATAAGACTGCATAATGAAACATGGTTGCCATTTAAGTATGATCAAATAGGAAGCTTAACCCCCCTCAGATTAAAACTAATTTAGATGTCTGACAGGGTTGCCTACTGGCTCTACTTTTGTTGAACCTGTAAATAAATACAATATTGGGACACTCGGGAGATTTGGATTTCCATTCCCCTTATATTCTATTAACTAAAACATTGTATCTAGCATATGCAGATGATATTATATTAATATCCACTTCCCTACTGGGTTTGCAATGTAAACTGACTCGGTTTTTGGATTTATGTAAACAGAATAGCTTGGGAATAAACAGGAATAAAACAAGTTTAGTTATATTTGGTAACAAAAGCAAAAAAGTACCATTACTATTCGTAGATAAAGGTAAAATAACTACAACTACTTTTTATGACTATTTGGGGCTTCAATTTGCACAGAATCTCTCATGGACTTCTCAAATAAATTTATAGACCCAAAAACTTAAATCATCTTTCAATGCTTTTAGAAGATTTGGTGCTAAACTACGGCAAGGTACAATTAAAGGTCTTCTAAAAGTAATTAATGCTAAGATCAAAATTAGTATTTTATATGCATCTGAAATTTGGACACCATCAGATTTAAACCCTCTTGAAACTGTAATTAACAAAATGTGTAGGTGTATCCTAAAAGTTCTGCAGTCTGTTCCTGCAGATACTTAGGAAGGAATTAGGGCGATATTCAGTTTCCACAATGGCAATGGAGGGAAGAATAGCATTTACAGTAAACCTGTTCTTCTCCCAGAATATAGACTACCTAGGATGTGTCTTGAGGAAGAATTAAAATATAATCATATGAATTTTGCTTCCAAAACTATCAAGACTATAGGGGAAATATATCTATCCAATGGGATTAGGCCATCTTCTCTATGAAATATATTATCTCCCTATGGAGGAGATAGTGGCTCAAATGAAAGTAAGAGTAAGGGATATAACAATTGCAAGTGATTAGGCAAGAATTAATAAATTGAAGAATTATAGGTGGTATAAAGTTATTAAAGTAACACATAAGTTGGAACCCTATTTGGTTTTATTGACAAATCCAGATGAATGATGAATTTTGACTAGGTTTCGTAAGGAGTTATGTGTTTCAAATTACATTTATCATGATCAGAAAAGAGTAGGATTTAATGATCCAATATACAAATGTAATAAAGGTGTGGAAGATGATCTTAAGCATATACTCTTACAGTGTCCAATATATGAGGTAAAAGGAAAACGTGACTGGGTCCCATACTAGCTACCCTTGGTCTCCCCTCTGAAGAGATTGTTGCTCTCTTGTTTACATCTACAGACAAAAAATATGGAAAATATTGAATAAGTTCTTATTGTCTACAAAATTATAGATCTTTATGTCCTGTAACTGATCAACTTTGACTTTGACCAGTAGGACTAACTAGGAGAATATACAGTGTGTCCATTGAATGTACTGATTAAAGATGAGATTTTACTAATGTATGGGGTACAATATGTATTGTATATGTATGGTATTGTATATGCGGTACTTTATTTATTGTTCACTTTGTATTTTGTATTGACTATATGTTGAACAATAAACCTTTTACCTACCTTCCTACTTACCTACCTACAAGGTGAACATTAAAGATCCCACAGTGCTTCTTTTTTTCCCATTCACTAAAATACCATCAATAGTTTAATCTGGTTCAATTTCATTTCCTTTTTATCTGTATCCCCCAAACCCTGGGAAAAGGCCAATAATAGGCAGTTTTGCCTAGCCCTCCTTTCCTGGTCAACAAAAACTAAATAAATAAATATAGGACAGACCTCATAATAGACAGCTCCAGATTGCTGCTACCTACAGGTAAGCCCAATATATTTTTAATTAGAGTATGTTAATGTAATTTTACACTATCAGTGAAACTATTAATGAACACCCTTTTACACTATCAGTGAAACTATTAATGAACGCCCCCTTTAAGGATTGATATGTTAACTGTTTAGTATATGTAGCTAGGGATACTATACAGTATATGTTGTGTTTTAAAGTGTTTGCAGTGAAAAGCTGTGAGTCGGTTGTTCAGAGAAGTGGACTACATTTACCTAACCTTATTTAGCAGTGGGCTGCTGTTTATTTACACACAACCACTCTTCCATGGACATGGTCATACGTGGCCTGGCCCCTGTATCAGAAGACAACATTTTGAGGTCTGGTTTCCAAAAGGGATTGCGTAAATTGTGTCACAATTCTGCCCTATCAGTGTGAACTGCACCCAAATGTTAGACAACTAAAATAGCAGTAATGTTTGGACATAGTTGCCCCTAGCACTTGAAATGATGCATGGGTCAAAATAATGAGGCATGTATCAATTGTTTGATGCAAGCAGCCACAATTCGAGAAAACCATCATAAATGTGCCAAAGCATTTAAAAATAGAAATCAGACATCTTAATATATCTCAGAGGACGCAGTCACAACTCAGAATTAGGAGTTTTGCCTGTGACAACCCTTACAATATCTAGATCCTAGTGTTTGGAGAGACAGCACATTTTTAGCCTGAGGACCCTCCAATCAATGACTTTCATGTAACCTAACACCACACAAGAAAGTGGCTCTATTTTTAATTTTCACACATTTCTGCCTTTGCTAAGCTAAGCCCTATAGATCTTCTGTCTCTTTTCTCTCTCGCTCTTTCTCTCACTCTTCTTTTCCCCTCCCTACTGCATACACTATATCCTCCTGTTTGCCTATACTCCACCCCTTCTCTGTCTTTCTCACAATCCTCCACTGCCTCCACTAACCTTATCACTTCCCATCATCCTTTCATTCCTCAACTCTTCTTACCTCATGTCACGTCACGTCACATCACATCACTTCACATCACAATGCCTGTACCAGAGCTACTAGGCTGGCGAAGGCTGATTGCTTTGCATCCACACTCCAGAACAACCTTACCCACCTCTCTAAGTTCTGGAAGGGCATTCATGCCCTTTTCTCCCCTCTGACCTAGCCCTCACCCCATCCTCAAGGTGGGTGACACCCCTTTCTCTGACCCTGCTACTGTCGCCTCATCTATTTACTCCTTTTTTACATCCTGTGCCACTTCTCTCCTTTCCTAACCCCTTCTGTTCCACCTCTTCTCCCCTTCCCCTCCCCCTAATCTCCCATCCATCCCTCATCCTCTCTTTATCCCCTACCACACCCTCTGCTTCCCTCAAAGCTCTCTTGACTCCACACCCTCACAAAGGTGAGAGCCCTGATTAGCTTGATCCCATAATCCTGTCTCTCTCTGCTCCTGTCATTGCTGTCCCTGTCACCTCTTCTAAACTTCTCCTTCACTCTTGCTTCAGCCCTGACACATGGAAACAGGCTACAGTTATCTCCCTTTCCATAGGGGGTGACCACTCCTCCCTCTGGTAACTACTGCCCCATCTCCCTTTTCCCCACTCTAGCTAAACTCCAGGAACACCTTGTTCTCTCTCAACTCTACCTTTCATTGATTCCTCTGCTTTCTTCAACCCCTACCAGTCTTTTAGGAAGTTCCCATTCCATCTCCACCTCCCTCCTGTGTCTCACTGACTTTATATTATGTGGCATGGATCAGGGCTTGGTCACTTCAGTCATTCTTGTCAACCCAGCCAAAGTCTTCAACACTGTTGCCCATACCATCCTTATGAACAAGCTAAAGGCAGTGGGGTTTTGTGTTTACTCAGTTGAGTAGTTCTGCTCGTACATTGAGGGTAGGATTCAAGCTGTCTGTATTAGCGATGCCTTATCCCTTCCTCACCCTGTCTGCTCTGGCGTATCTCAAGGATCCATCCTCAGCCCTATTCTAGTCTCCATATTCCTAAATTACCTTCCTTCTGCCTGTTCCTCTGCATGCATTTACATGCATGCAGATGACATGGTCCTCTGAGTCTGGATCCTCTGTCTCTGACTTCATGACCTGGCTCTAACTGGACTTTACTAACAACCAGAACTGGTTCCAGGAAAATCTGCTATCCCTCAATGCCAAGAAAATGATCTCTATGACTTCTGGCATAAGACAGATACTAGCTAGGCTAACTCCCTTCCCCTTTAATGGTGTTGCAATTGAGGATGTTTCCTCCTTTAAATAACTCAGGGCCTGGCTGGATCATAACCTCAGTTTCTCTTTTCTTGTGGATGCAGTCCACCAGAAGCTTCACCCCAAACTGCTTATGCTTTACAGGAATAAAGTGAGCATCCTGAATCCTGCCTGCAGAGAGATTGTGTTGAAGATGATTCTCCCTATCTTTGACTAGAGTGACCTTGTTTACAGTGTTGCTACCAAATCTACCCTAGCCAGACTGGACCTACTATTTAATTCATTCTGCTGCTTTGCCCCTGATTGGAACCCCACCCCCATTGCTCCCTTTACTCCTTTCTATTCTTTCCCTCCCTTGATGCCAGGCTCCCTATTTATTGCACTACTTTCATCTTCAAATTCTGGCTTGGGTTCCTCCCTCCTTACCTTTCCTCCTTCTTCAACTCACCCCCGTCTTCCTCATACTCACTTTGCAGCTCTGGCCCTTGTGTTCTTGCGCTCCCCTCTGTAAAATCCTCAGCTGGTCAAGCTACCTTCTCCTTCCACTTCCACAAACTATGGGGCTCTCTTCTCATTACCATTCGTACTGCTCCTTCCCCCCAGTCCCTCAAATCTCTTCTCCGTGAAGTCACTATTCACTCCTGCAGTTGTCTCTGATCCTGTGCTGTATTTTGCAGTCCTGCAGTTCTCTCGCCTCCACTGGCCCTGCTCCTGCCCTAATTAATCCACCCCCCAGTTTCCTATATCCTTCTCTGCTGAACAAAGCAGCAACATTGCTTAATTCACCCTTTAAATTGTTGCTATCTGCACTTTAATACCATGCCTAACAGTGCCTGGTTCATACTCCAGCTGTGCTCCAGTTTACAGTTATATTATTTTTTGCACTTTAGATGCTCTGCCTAGCTCAGCTTTTTAGTTTTGTTGCTACTTAAACGGACACTGTCAACCATTTTTGCATCATAATATTTCTTGTTGAAACACCACCTTTTATGATTGCTTACCTTCTCTAAAATTCATTGATGTTGCCGGTTGTTTTATCTGCTTCCCTTCTTAGTAAAACTGAAATGCATGCTAATTGGGTAGTTATACCCAATCTTGTTTTGTTTCAAATACTTGATCTACTCTTATTGCATACTTCCTGAATATTAGGATTTTATAAAGAATATTAAAAACAAACATGTTTTTGTGTTGGAACACCAGTATAATGAACAATCAGTTTTTTCCTTTTAAAAAGAAAAAAGAAATCCGAATCAAACTACCAGCAACATCAGCAATCTCTACAGAATGTGATGAATCATAAAATGTGTTTTTTTCAACTAGAGATACTCTGAGGCCTAAGCGGTTGACAGCGTCCTTTTAATTATTTAACATATATTTTTGATTTATGTAACTAACTGTTGTAATGTACTGCTCATTCCTCCTCATTCCTCCCCTCCCCCAGGATGCATCTGGAAACAAGCTGTTTCAGCTCAGTATGTCTTTCCTGGTAAACCTTTTCAACTAACTAACTAATACTGTACATACATTTGCCTGCAAGTAGTTACTACCCTGCCAGTATTTAACTTAATTTATTAATTGATTGATTGATTTCAGTGGTTTTACCAGGAGAGACATACTGTGCTGGTAAGAGCTCACTTCCAGATGGGTCCTGGGGGAAGGGGAGAGTACAACAGATACAAATTACAATAATACAATATTTAAATAAGCAGCAACAAAATGAAAAAGTATGCAAAGGCAGTGCTTCTGTGTAAATAAATACACAATGTAATAAAGTGCACAAAGAGAACAATTTGTAGTGTGCAACAAGACAATATTGCATTCAGAATGGGAGGTATGGTTGAAAATGGGGGGGTGTAGAGGGAGCTGCGCTAGTGTAAGCGCAGAGTGAAGGGGGAGCAGGGACTGGAGGGCAGTGCAGTACAGCTCAGGACCCAGTCTCAGGGGCAACTGCAGGAGTGAGTAGGGAAGTCATGGAGAAGAGAGTTGAGTGAATGAAGGGAAGCAGCAGAGCAGATGGTAGGGGAGAGAGACCCGTGGTTTGAGGAAGCAGAAGAAAAGACAGCTTGACCAGCAGAAAATTTCACTGGGGGGGAGCAACAGAATAAGAGTCAGAGTTGCGAAGGCAGTAAGTGATAGTGTTGGGGGAAGGGGGGGAGAACTTACAGATAACTAAGGCTTTTTCAGATACTTTGTGTATTAAAAACCAAAATTCTGCTCTAGTTTATAACTCACTCGGGACGTCACAATTTGTGAGTTATTTGTTCACTTGTGGGATACAATTCCACATGTCACGCTCGACGGTGTGCAGTCCTCTGTTGACACCACTGCCAGACCTGACAAACCCCACACTAAAGTAAAATGTGTTGCATTGCATCTGCTAACATATATTACTGTATACGCTGCCTATTCATGTGAAATACTATACATGTACTGCGAACAGCCATAACGAGACAGAAAAAAGCCTTTAAATGTGTCTGATGCAATAAAAAATTATAGAAATTTACTTAGAATTCCAGTAAATACTTCTTGTGAATTTTTATTTTATGTAGCCTTTATCAAATCTCAGTCAAAGAAAGACCTTGTTGCCCATGGCCTGCATTCCTACACCGTGCATATAGATAGCTATGTATTTAATTGTACACAAGTTACATATTCAGTACAGGTTGAGAGTGATGAAAACCAGAAACTCCATTCACAAGGTCTACATTGCCAGACGAAGCCCCAGCCTTATAAAAGGGCTTTTCACCACCACCACTGTGGTCTTCGTTCTCCTCACTTACTCCAACAGCTTATTAAAAGATATGAATGACTGAACAGTAGGAGTGTGGGCTAATTTCTACTGTACTGACATTCTGAAATGTTTTTTTATAAATTCCACAAAATTGCAAAAGTCTTCCAATTTAAACCATAGAGTAGTTTTCTGTTGTTTGCATAAAAATCAGATTAGTTTTGTACAGTTTGCAGAAACCTAATCCATGGTTTGTGTAAATCGTGGAACACTGATCTGTGTTTTATGTAAACCACAAATTACTAATCCACTGTTTAATTAAAAAGCTGCTGACCACTTTTGAAATGTTGAAATTCTGCTTCCCACATAATGCAGTGAAATTGGGGGATGCCTGAAATGCCACAGAATTCAGTAAACAGCAGAATCTAGAAATTCTGCACAGCTATGCTAGACCGCCTCTGGGATTTGGACTTTTAGAATGTTATTTCTGTCTGTATTGGTCTGAGTCAAGTTCATATTTCATAGGTTCCAATGGAAAGACCAGTACAGTAGGAGGGCAAATCAATGTTAAGGCCCAGTCATTGTCTTTTCATAGCAGTGTCAGTGGCTCTGCAGGTTGCATTCTTGTTTCTGAGGCTGAAAGAGTAGAAGGTTGTAGGTTCGAGTCCCATGACAAAAACCTGAGCTAATGCCTACTGCTGACACTAGAGAAGTGCTGCATTGCAGAGATGCCATCCTTTGGATGAAATGTTAAACCCAGGTCACTTCTGCCCATGTGTAGTTGCTGTCTGGGTAGAAGTTAAAGTTCCTAGGGCACTTAATGTAAGAACAGGATTTTTTCTTAGTTTCCTGGCCAAGATACCGCTGCCAATAAAACAGGCTCATATAATCCATCACTTAGGACACACCTGGAAATGAACTGTCACAGCTTAGTGTGCATTTCCTGGTGAGAAATTAAATAAAACCTTTTTAAAATTCTAATGGGTTTGCCAAACTGGGAAGCAGAATGTTATAGTCTAGGCAAAATTGGGGTGCAAAACATAAAATGTCTGCTTCTTGAAATTTCTGCTGCCAATTCTAAAGACGCTGCACAGTTCAGTGAATTTTTGTGAACAATTCAAGTTGGCAAATGTAACCCCCCCCCCACCTGCTGCAGCCATTCCTCAGAGATTGGGAAGGGGGCGTGGGCTATAGCCCAAGGATGATTACCATGTTTAGAGTAATCTGGGTGGTAACGTCTTGCCAAGAGCAACTCCTTGCAAGCAGTTCAGTTCTGGCTACCTCATTCTTCCCTCATGTGACCACTGTGTTACCCAAGTTCCTGCACTACTCTGCCAGAGGTGGGGTGTGGTTTGTTGAATTAAGGGAGTCAGTGATTGGACTGGGTGGAGGGAGAAGAGTGGTTACTTCCACTCCATTTGATAACTGTTGGCTGTTACCATTATCCAAACACATATCAAGATGTGCTCTATTTATAAAACAATTTTTGAGCAGACCATTACTATCTGGGTTTGTTAGATAGTAACAATTTGATCAAACTGTCTGCATTTTGTTTGTTTTATTTTTCCCTCCTTACCCTGTTGGCCTGGCCATCCTTCAGCAGATCTACAAGCCTTGAGTGCCATCCCCACTACAGCAGTCATGACTGGCCCCACATCACCACTGCCTATCCCTTTGTACACAGTACAGAGTCCCAGACAAAACCAGCATCTGCAAAAGATAGTTTGCTAGAACATTCCTAACTGAGGTTTGGGGTAGTGGTGGTATCCAGGGGTCCAGGTGCCACAGTTGGGTGAAGAGAGCATCATAGTGACAATTAACATAATTTAGTATCGGTTTCCACCTATAGCCCTTTGTCTGATAGGAAAATGTCTAGGTTTAAGTCTCTACAATTGTTTTGCCCTAAACACAGACAGAAGGTTGCAACTTTGTTTAATCTATAGGGATCATAGATGAACAGTCCCCAGGTGCCAGCCTCAACTACTTGCTGGGCTACACAACTCTTGCTGGGCAACACAACTAAAAAAAATCCTTGCTTCTAGCACCCACTCTTGTTCATCCAGACCGCTCTGTTTCCCTGAAAGGCTTCAGGCACTCAGATCAACATCTGCAAATTCACTGTCAGTTCTCCAGTTCAGAACTGCAGAGGATCAGTGTTCCTTTGATAGTGTTGCTCCCAAATTCTGGAACACCTTACTGGCCTACTTGAGGGAACAAATCTCTTTGGTCTTTAAACATCTGTACAAACAATAACTTCTTGACCTTTGTGAATGTAACTGTTTTAGCTCATCTGAAATTTAATTTTTCATTCACTTATCACTATCCATACCTTTCCAGTAATATCTGAGTTTGTCCTGTAAATGGGGTACCTCCCAGTGGGCTTCACCTAGTTACCAAAATGTCCTGTGTAAAATGTATATTTCTGAAAGCATAACACTAAGTAAATAAGTGTAAAAATGCAACATTTTCCCAGACCCCTGTCAGGTATGTTCAATCAACACCAAAGGAGATGTGATCCCTCAGTAAATATTTTCCATTTCCACAACTAACCAGGACATGGGTGGGACACAACGTCTGGCAGGTAGGGCACCAATAGGGGTCATTGTGGACAACATGGGGCACAACATTTTATTTCCAGGGAACATGCCCTACTGCGTACTAGTGCAGAGCCGCCACTGATTGCCTCCCCCCGTGACACCATGAGGTAGTTGTATAATGGCAGAAATCCCCCACCCACCCAGAGGCAGTAGGAATCTCTGATGTATACTCAGCACAGACTGCTGCCAGATCAGCTCTATTTAAAAAAAATATATATAATTGGACAAGTTCCATTGTCCTGGTCAGACAACTATGCACTCCATATCTACTCTTTTTTTAAAGATAATATCAGACTATATAGTCCTGCTCTGGGTCAGGTGGTGACCATCTTGTCCTGTCCCTTCATTGGGTAAACAGTAATAAAGAGGATAACTGAGGGAGACTAAATGAATATTAGGATTATCATTTTTTTTTATTGCAGTGGTTATGCTGCTCTTTAACCAACCCCATCCTATCTGCCCTCTCAGCCCTGTCACCCACCTTCTCCAGGCACTTACTCCAACCTCCATCCCCATGGTTTGCCCCCTATGCTGGGGCCATTGAGATTCCTCTCAGGACCCTTCCAGGAGTCCCTCCATTGACCAGGATCTAGTGGAGGTAGGTTCTGTGGTCGTAGGTGCAGGGCTTGCAGGAGTCAAACCTTCAAATGGCTGTTGTCGAGCTTTTTTTCCCTCCATATTTCTCTCTTATCCCTAGACAGCATATGCAGCATCATTTTGGGGGGGGGGTCACACACTTATGTAGCCTGTCGGAAATGTCAGCTCTCTCCAGTCCACCATCAAGAGCTGCTACAGTGCTAGAATGTGCCACCTCCCATCCCCAGCTGGGACATGCTACCATCTGCTGCATGTACTCCCAGCCTGTCAGTCTGAGCATTGGCTCCTGGGTTTGTTCCCAAACTCAGGTGACCAGCATGGAAGCACAATGTACTTCCATTGGGCCATCAGGCGGTCCAAGATTATCCTTTTTCTGACTAAAAAGGCCCTTACTGGTTGCATTCAGTGGACCTTGGACACTGCCTACCCATGTGTGCCAAACAAAACAAAAAAACAAAACACCACATTTCACTCATAGGTCAATACAGCCTTTGTAGTCTCCAGCAGTGATATAACCTGGTGTTTTGTCCAGCAGCCGCCAGCCATCCTGAGACATATGGAACTATATGAACCCCATTTATTCCAAATGACACTCACTCTTGTCAGCGTGTATCTCAAATATGCCTTCTTGGAACACTGCAGGGAGTGGTATAAGCAAAAAAAAACGAATAGTGAGAGTCATTCAGCACCAATATTATTTCTAATTGTAACTGTAATTTTTTTTTTTTTTACCAGGAAGGCACACTAAGCTATTATAGGTTGTTTCCAGGTGCAGCTGGGGTTGGGGTGGGGGGATTGCATGGACCTGTTTATTTACAGAGAGAATGTTGCCCATGACACTGGGGAAACTCCTCTGCTCGACTTCGATAAGTGCCATGGAATCTTTTACTTCTACTTGGACAGTAACCAGAAATGGGCAGAAGGGACCTCAGTTTAAATGTCTCATCCGAAGGGTGGCACCTCATCAGAGCAGCAACCCCCCCGTACTTAACTACAGGGTCAGTTATCAGTATTACCCCAGGTGCCTGTTGTGGGGCTAGAACACACAACCTTCTGATCTTCCAGCCCCAGAGATGAATGTGCTACCTACTGAGCCACTGACACTGAGCCATTTCCAGTATAAATAAGCAAGGACTGAATGATTCACATTTTATCAACATCTGTGATCAGTACTTGTAGAGCTTAACGTGTTCAGCCACAATCTCTGCTCTGTGCTGATGGAGGAGGCTTCTAAAGCCCAGACATTCACATGCACACATTGTGGGTATGCTGGCACTATATAGCGATCAGGGCTATTTCATACCATTGAATCCTAATGCACATTTTCATATGCCAGACAGGATTGCGCACAGCAGTGGCCATTACCAGTTGTTTATTCTTTCAAACAAGCACGTGGAAAAGCCCCTTCAGGCTCTACTGACTGCAGGATGTGACAAACTGAATGTGTGGTATCACAGTATTAACGCATCCTTATGGTTTATGTGTATGGTCGCCTTTGATGTATCAGTTTCTGTATTAAGTAATACAAAAGTTTAAAAAATTAAATTAAAAATAGTACTAAACATAGTGCAGAACATTCCGCATTTCAGCTCCCCAAATCAGGCTGTTCCTCATTGTTCCACATGTTTCTTCTATAACATTCCAGGCCATTGTGGTTACTAATGGAGCCAGCAGTGTGCAGACCTACAGATGTACTATACCTACCCATTTATGAAATAACCTAAAAAACACAATCAAAGATGAAAGGTCAAAAACCCACCTGCTGCTGCTGCAGACTCTGAACTCACTGTTACACATTTTAACCATTTGTTGACTTATTCCACATTACATTTCAAAACTGGCTGCCTGGGGGGCTGAAAGGTACATGCCAGTTTATCTATGCTAATAATCACTGTAACTTTCACACTTTAACGTAAACTCCTTTTGTTTGAACTGCTGTGATCTGCAAACGTAGGATAAGTACTGAATCACGCGTATTCACAAAAGCAAATCTCAGTCATTTTAGGAAGTTTTTTGTCCCATGGATTCCAACTGAATCAATTGATTAAAGAAATGTTCTGGTTTCCAGCGGGAAAAAAAAAAAAATTCAAAGGTGGCATCAGCAGAACTCAATTAAGCAAATTCCCTCTAAATTGGAATTTCAGCAACTCTGAATCATTATTACTGAAGGCATTTTCAGTAAAACAGGATGTTCTCCCCTTAGCTTTTATCTGTTCAAGATTTGTATTCCTGCCATGATACCATAAGCCCTAGTTTATGACATCACGACCTATTATCAATGAAATTATTCTGTTGTTTCAAGTGGAGGACTGTGACAGTGCAGGAAAAGAAGCAGGATGAGATGACATCTGAAGTGTCACAGTCTGTTTACATGCAACTGTATTCAGAAATAAAGAATAAAATATCATAAATTCAGTTTGTTTTGGACTGTCATGAGATATGAGTCTGAACTGTGCCAGCTGTCTTTGGCAGTAAAATAAAAAATCCCTTTACACTCAGCACCATGTCAAGGCAACTCCAGCGACTGAAATCTAACTCCTCTGGTAAGGTCCTTCTTTTAAAAAAAAAAAAACACATATAGAATTATGTAGGGGCGACATATACAAAAAGGCTATGTTTCCATTGAGGGTTTGTGATGGCATCATAGAGACCTTGAGAGTGACGTTTGAGAGGTCCTTGATAAGATCACATCCCCAAGATGAAAACAGGAGCCAAATTGTTATGGTTGACCACATATTATTTTATATAGTGTCTGCCCTTCATCATCCATACTGAAAAACTGTTCTTAGTTACTCACCGCTGCCACCTGTTTAAAGTGGTTGCTGCATCAATGGAATTTACACTGCCCAAACTCAGTGTGCCCCAATGTTGACTTGGTTTCCTGTGGAGTTTACACTGTGCCACACATACTTGTCTCTGTGGTATAGCTACTGTGGTACAATGGCAAGTTGTTGTACCACAGTAGCTTTGCCACTACTATGGTACAGTGGGGGTTTTGAGTGCATGGATCTCCATATACAAGAACCCCTGACCATATATTGTAAATAGAATAATAGATAGGGGACTGTATTACAAGGTTATAATTCCACTGAGAGGTTCTGGGGACATGTGAACCTCAAGAGCGAAGCTTGAGATGTTTTAACATGTCCCCGGAACTTCAAAATGGGATTATAGCTGAGTAATCACAGTCCCTGTTATATTTTGTAATATATGGATCCGAGAAAGATTTTGACCTCAGTTTCTTCTAGCTCTTTATTATAACTTTAGTGCCTGAATACAATCTGACTTGTCCAAATTCTTTAAATAAATATTATTTGCCACAGTTCTCCATATCTTCTGTCTAAGATGCTTAGAATCAGTTAAGGTTGCTCATATTTCACATGTCTAAACATTCTAGTACTCATGTTTTGCGGAGTTATGTACATTTGTGCAAATGTAGCTGGTTAAGAAAAGGAGCACTCCCAGTTTGTGCAGGACAAACATATGAATTGTTACCAATTGTTCTGTGCTCAAACTCATCCTTTCTCCTCGCTGCTTTTGATACTCTGTCAGTTTGTTTACTGCCGCTCAGTATCAGATTTAGGGTTCCAAACAGGATTCAAATCACTGAAGTACTTGCTTCTATTTCACTGGCTGTGGTCTGAACGCCATTTGCTTTTCAGTGCCTATTGAGTTTATAGCTCGAAGTAGTCATGCTGCCAATGGACCAAACTGACAGCACTGAACCATTTTAGAGCTCAAAACTTGGAGCAGTTCAGCATATTCTCAAGGCGGTGTGGGCACTGCCCGACTGTGCAGTCACTACCTGGTAGCCTAACTTTATCTGAGATCGGCTGTAACACGTATTCTGAATGCCTCATACTTGCATAGCATATGGACAGCAGTACGAGGGTTGAAAGGAAGGCAGCCATGCTACAAACTGCTGTGCAGTGCAAGGAAAGCTAGAGTCTTGTAGCACTGTCTTAGGAAATCCATCGACAGTATTATGAGATCTTGTAATACTACCGATGAACATCGAACGACAGTATTACGAGATCTCATAATACAATTGATGGATTTCTTCTATAGTATTATGAGACATTTTTTGTATAACTTTCAGTAGTATTATTGGAGATATCCATATATTACAATGTCATTGATTTTAGCTGTGATTACTACTCGTAATGTTTATCCATTAATGTTAATCTTATACTGCCTCATTGATGTGCTGCCTAGTCAGTCTTGCCCCAGCGCATAATTAAAATGGAGCTGTTGTCTCAGTTTGCCTCCCTGGTAAGAGAAAGGAAGGAAGGAGGGAGGAGGGCTCACCTGTTAAACTAAAACCATTAGGCTTTGGAGAAATCTTCCAAAGTGCATTATGGGAGTTCTAAAACAGAAAATGTCTTCAGCCCAGATTTATTAAGCTCCCAGTTCCAAAAAAGATATGTGGGTGTGCAATAGTTCTCAGGGGCAATAACTGTAATACTCAGGGGCTGCTAGAGACAGCATGCCACACCTTCACTTCATAGCTTTGAATACCATCATGTGCACATGCTCTCCTGGCCCATGCTGCAGTTCATCCTGCCACCTCATTAATCGAGGCTGGGAGCATTGGGATGTATTTTTTTTGGGGGTCAAACTCTCGTATCCAGCGGAGGCATTATTCACAACAAAAAGGAACTTTGGTCTGTCGCTATGTTTTATGGAAAACACAGAATAAAACTACTGACACAACAAACAACCAGTTATTGATTTACTTGTGTTATTATATCCTACTGTGATGTGCCATTTCATGTGTGATCCTAGTGAGCATGGAGCATTGTGGTTCTTCATGAGAGCCTTGATAAAATATACTGAAATGACAGCCGGCCTGGTGGTACTGAGGGCTGAGGTGCTGGATGCCTTACCTCACGTCCACGCTGGTGTTGGGAATGAGCCAGGGATCATCAAGAGCTGGCTGGGGAGGGAGGGAGGATGACACAGGATAGAGCAGCCAGAAGGCAGCTCTTCTCTCTTGGAGAGGATCCCTGTCACCCACTGTAGTTCCACTGCCCCCAGGTGGAGGTCCAAGGGCAGTGGAGGTGGGAGGGTGACACAGCAGAGGGAGGGCACCTCAGTACTGTGGCGCACATGCCTCCACATGCACGCGCGTGACCGGGACACAGGGATGGTACAAAAAAAGGGGAAAAATCAGGTACAAAATATAAATTAAAGGGACACTGTCAACCCCCGTAGGTCTCAAAGTGTCCCTAGTTTAAAAAACATATTTTATGACTACCAACATTTAGTAAAGATTGCTGATATAGCTGTTAGTTTGATTCTGATACTTATTTTCTTTAAAAAAGTGAAAACAGACTACCCAACATACTGGTGTTATCACACCAAAACAGGTTTGTTTACATCCCTTGAGCAACTCCAAATGCATCTTTCTTGGACTTGGGAACACCCACAAAACAGTCTAGCCCCTCAGGATGCAATGGGAGTTTAAGAGGCTTCCTTCTTATAAGTGACTGCACTGTTTGGGTGTGTTTCTAATGCTCAAGAAGTATGCATTAAGAACAGAACCAGGATTGTAAACAAAACAAGGTTGTTTATAAATACACATTGCCATGCATTTCAGTTCTACTGAACAAGGAGACAGACAAAACAAACAGCAACATCAGTGAATTTTAGAGAGGGTAAACAATCATAAAATGTGGGCTTTCAACTAGAAATAATATGATGAAAAGCAAGTTGACAGTGTCCCTTTAAAAAAATATATACAGAAATGACAAAGGTATGCATCCTTTTCGTAGCATGACTAAAATCAATAAGATTAAAATAGCATGGACAGAGAGGCTATACTTAATAGGTTTCATGGGTTATCTTTGAGCATAGATCGGCATTTTGCCTTTTACTGCTCATTTTGCTCAGTGCTTGTAACCTCTCTTACCAATACCTAGCCAATATTTATCCAGTTTAGTCTTGAACTCCTCTATATTCTCACTTCCTACAATTTCCAGAGGAAGGCCATTCCAAACTCTCACCACTCTCTGTGAGAACCACATTCCCCTCCTTTTTGTGTTGTTGATTTCACGATGCAGTTCTAGGCTGTGTGATCTAGTTACAAACTCCCCGTCCTTCATCTCCAAGCCTATACAGTGCCATAGGTCATCATTTTCAAATGAACTATACATCAAACATAAGTCTCCCCTCATCCTCCTGTATTCCAAAGAGTACAGTCCCAAATTATTCATTCTGTCCTCATAGCTCAATGCCTTCATTCCTGATATTCTCCTTGTAGCTCTTCTCTGTACCCCATCTAACCTTCCTATCCCCTTCTGTGTATATGGTGCCCAAAACTGACTGCAGTAATCCAAATGTAGTCACACCAGGGATGTAAACAATGGCGTCAATACCTTCCTATCCCTGCTATGTATGTGTCTTTGAATGCATCCCAGTGAGTTATAACATTTCTTTGATATTTCACTGCACTGTCTTTTAAAGGAGAAATAATCTGTAATTACTATGCCCAAATCCCTTTCTTCACTTGTTTCTACAAGCTCCTTACCATTTGGTATGTATTTTGCTTTAATACTGGTTCTGCTCAAGTGGATAACCTTGCACTTTTCTGTATTGAATTCCAACCCATTCTTCTATACCCCTTACTCCAATATATGTAATTCCCTCCTTATGTTTTCTGGCTGATCCTCATTTCTGACTACCGACCCCAATTTAGAGTCATCTTCAAATTTAATAAATAATTTAGCATACTGAGTTTGTCACTTTTGTTAACTTTGAAAACCATAATACTTAGACACAGTTCAGCTTATAGTTTATAGAGTTCAGTATTCCAAACTGACAGGCTCTTCTGGCCCAGTGGTATGGAGACCTGGAGGTGCTGGGTGCCTCACCTCCTGCCACGCCACCCACCCAGGTATGGAAATGGACATGGCTCACTCAGAAGCCAGCTGAGGAGTGAGGTTTGAGCATCCCTAGGACAGGTCTCCTCCCTCAGGAAGGGAGGATTACAAGTTCTCGCTGCTCATCTGTTTAGATGAATCTCAGCAGGCAGCAACACGGTGGGGTCATGACAAGAGAAGGGACTGTATGCAGGTTGCTGGGACATCTCTTTAAGGTGGTGCTCACATGTTATGTCCATAGCATATGATGCAGTCCCTTGGGGAGAAAATGTGGAAAATCCCCCAGCAACAAGATGATGCCCAACCCCCTGCAGTCCTTGCACTGGTGACCGTGCACCTCCAGAAGAGCCACTCTGGCTGAGGGTGGAATGGAAGACAGATAAGCCCTGGAAATGCCAAATGATGGGGCTGGGTGGTTGATCTGAAGGGGTCTGCTGGGCAAAACAGATGAAGAAAACACTGGGAAAAAAATTGACAGGCTTTCTGTACTCCCCAGTCACGACAGTTGTCAACACTCTCTTGTTACCTTATGAAGGAATTTGGCTACAAACCATTCTTTTATTTTTTTTCACTTTGCTTAGCAGTGATCAGCCTGGTCTCCCTTGCAAACCAAGTTTAAATTTCAGTGACAACCTCTTGGTAAAATAAGGGTTACAAAAATAAGTAAGTGCAACTTTTGAAGCTTTAGCCTGTTACATAGATACATACATAGACACTGTCTGCAGATAAGGGCTTATGGCCCACCCAGTCTGCCCATTTGAGCTTGTAAGTTCACTTTATGTTTTCCTAGAAGTCTGTTGCCCCTTACCCCTGACCTCAATAATTCTCTTATGTCTATCCCATGCATTCTTAAATCCTGTGATTGTTTCAGCCCCCACTACTTT
Source organism: Neoceratodus forsteri (assembly GCA_016271365.2). Lineage (NCBI taxonomy): Eukaryota > Metazoa > Chordata > Ceratodontiformes > Ceratodontidae > Neoceratodus > Neoceratodus forsteri. The sequence continues at coordinate 184,890,664 of JADMNL010000031.1, forward strand.
TTCTGGCAGTGTGTTCCACTTGTCCACCACCGGTTCTGTGGAGAAATTCTTTCTTACTTTTTCTGTGAATCGCCCTCCCTCCAACTTCATCCCATGCCCTCTAGTCCTGGAACATCTCTTTCACTGTAAAATAGTGTATTCCTGCACCCTGTTCCTCCCTGTAAGGTACTTGTATGTCTCTATCATATTACATCTCTCCATCCGCTCCTCCAGGGAGTACATGTTCTAGTCCTTCAACCTATCCTCATAGGACTTGTGATGCAATCCATGTACCATCTTTGTTGCCCTCCTGTGAACCTTCTCTACCCTGTCTATGTCCTTACGTAGGTAAGGTCTCCAGAACTGCACACTGTACTCCAGGTTGGGCCTCACTAGTGTCTTGTATAGTGGACTTATGACCTCCCTTTTCCTGCTGGTGATGCCCTTGCCTATGCATCCCAGTTACACTGGGAGTTATAAATAGCAGATAGGAAAGTGAAACTGATCATGCTTGATGATGCTGTGTAGAATACAAAATGAAGGGACAGCTGCTGAAGGTCCAAAAGCACCATTTATTTTTATTTTTCTAAGTTACAGTTTGAATGGGCTTTTCAGCTGTTGGAGAATGAGTTAATTATAACAAGCTGCAGCAATAAATGGAGTTTCAGAGATGGAGAGGGTGCTAAAGGGAGTATCACCTGGCTTGATCACACATGTAAGTAAATAAAAAATGATGTGTTTACTAATTAGTTCACACATCGTGCATATCTATAACTTGAAATGTACATATACTAAGTTTTGTAGCAGCATCAGCCCTTTAACATTACTAACCCTAAACATAAAGAGTTGAAACTGGCCCAGTAGCGTGGAGGAATAAGGCATTGAACATCTTACCTCCTTCCATACTGGTAAGGCAACCTATGTTCAGGAACGGGCATGGGTTGCTGGGTGTTGGCAGGATGGGAGAGGATCGTGTGTTCCAGGGACTGCTCTGCTCTCCTGGGGAAGGGTTGTCAGCCATCTCTGCCTTTGTCTGCCACTGGGTGGAGATGCAGTGGTAGTGCAGGTTCGAGCAACTGGAAGGGTGGGGCCACAGCTGTGTGAAATGTGTGTGCCTCCATTCACATGTACTGTTGGTCCAGCTGGGGAAGAACGGGGACCAGAAAAACAGAAAAAGTGGGGTGTACTGGCTACATGAAGCCCTGCCTGCACTCCCATGGCTGCACCACAACTAATCTTGAAGGGGGATAATCTGGATTTGTAGACTGTGGGGGGAGAGGACAGCTGCCCCCCAGCCACACCACAGAGGGAAATCTGTCGGGTACTTGTACCCTGAGATCGAGGGAGGGATGTGCCAGTCACAAGGATTGGGAACAGGCTAAAGAGCCACTTATCTATCCTGCAGGCAAAAAGCTTCATGGCAAAAAAAACAAAAAAAACATGAAGAGATGTACTGCTGTGGTGGTGGAAGAGTAAAGGTGAAGCCCCCAAAAATGAGAACATAAGCCTGTGCAACTTTGAAAGCTTGTGTAATAAGTGTCTCTGTTAGTCAAATAAAAGTTATTACCACCTACTTTTTCCCTTCAGTTCTAACCCTAAAAAATGAGTGATAACTTCCACATTGAGAATTGTGTTTATTTTAGTATTTAAAACAGGAATGCTCTATTTGTTCTCTTAATTTTCATGGCAAGGCTCTTTTTAGAAATGTTCCGTGCTTCATATGAAAATCATAAAGAATGATAATGATTACACAAATAACAGTTTGCACGGCAAGGTCTGCATGGCCCTTATGAGCCAGGAAGTCCTACAGTCTTGTCCAGTTAGCATCAGCTTTTCCTTTTGTATCTTAATTAAAACGTGTGTCTGGGGGGTGTTATACAACTCTCTAATGACCTGTATAGTGCTGAGTGGTCAGTGTAATAACCATTCTTTTCTCCTCAGTTGCTTTGTCTGCATTTACAAGACACTGTGGTTGGATGGGCGCCTCCTATGTCCCTCCATTGTTTTCCTACATGCAATTGTTTTAAAAGCAAATGGAATTCTTTCCAGCTGGGCCCAACTTGATCCAAGCTGTCTGCACAGCCTCCAGCTGTCTGTAAATGCTTTTTCTTCCCCTTATGAAGGTATGCAGTGACTCTGGTGGTCCCTGTAATGACAATGCCCCATCTTCCTGTTCTGCAGCATTTTTATAGCTTAAACTGATTGCTGAGTATGCTAACATTGTAGTGACTAGCTCTGAAGGAACAAAAATGGGTCTAGAGATAGTAATGCAGATGTTTCCATGGTCAGCTTGTTGCATTTAAATTTAAAACCAACACTGACAAATGGAATAACTAGTACGCGCCAGTGATATATAGATATAGATATATATATATACTGTGTGTGTGTGTGTGTGTATGTATATATATATATATATATATATATATATATATATACAATTATGCAATCTGTCTCTATTTATATAGCTATCTAGCTCTGTCTGCTGTCTGTCTGTCGATCCATCCATCTATCTCTATCCGTCTGTCTATCCAATCAATCCCTTCCCGTCCATCCATCCGTCTGTCTGTTTGTCTGTCTCTCTCTCTCTCTCTCTCTCTCTCTCTCTCTATCTATCTAGCTATTATACATGGATGGGACTTCTCCCTATAGAAGTAGTTAGCAGGTATTTCTCTGTATACCCTTTGTTTCCTGTTTACACAATTGTGGTCAAAACTAACAGTGACCATCCAAATGCAGTGTATAGAATAAAAGATGGGAAAGTCTGCTATACTTGGAAATAAACCCATTGAGAGGGCTAACCAGATCATAAATCCACTCGACCTTTGCTTTATAATCTGGTTAGCCACACTTAACGAGTATATTTCTGAGTATAGTGGGCTTGCTCACCATTATTTATTTTATATAATACATTGGGACTGTGGTTTTGTTTCATTAATTGCATTTGCAATCATCTCTGGGATTTGCCTTTTTCTTTTTTGTCCTAGTGTTTTACCACAGAGCATTGGCCTTGTGTGCAAAGCAAGTATGTACTCGGCTCCTGCTCAGACCAAGTTATGCCTCTACTTTCACAAAAAGTAAGGAAATTAATTGCAAAAAACTAAGTTAATGCCTTTATTCAAATTGAAAAACATAAATCAGACAAAGTAACAAAATTAAAAATGAGGCTTCAAAGTCTCATGATCTTTGGCAAATTGGTAGTGTGGTATTCCCCAGGGTTTTTGACCCTAATGCCCACCTCCTCCCCAGCCATTAGCCTCATGACCCAAGGACAAACTACAGATCTGTGGTCATTGGATGATCATCTGCTTCCTACAGGGCTTCCAGGGCATTGTGGGAAAAAAGTTATAAATAATCTGCTAGTTCATGCAGGCCCAAGTGTGACGATAGTTATGATTGAAGTCTTGCTTTGCACAGGGTCTGCAGGGCACATTTCAAAGAAATATGTGAATCTCCTGCTTTGTGCAGGGCCTGCAGGACCCTAAATCAAGAAAGTTATGACTGATGTCCTGTGTGCAGAAAGTTATGACTGATATCCTGTGTGAAGAAAGCTATGACTGATGTCCTGCATGCAGAAAGTTATGACTGACTCAGTGGGCCCTATGTGAGGGGGCAGAGTTGTGGGGCATGGCTTCAGGCCTGTTGCTTGAAGTAGCAGACCTATGGGCCATGATCCAAACCTGTAGCTTGGTCTTAGCTCACAAGGCTGGGTTGGGGGAAGGAATGGGCATTAAGGTTGAAAATCCAAAGGAACAACTGCACCACACCACAGATTTGCCTAGATTCATAATATTTGGACCCTAATTCTTCATTTCCTTACTTTGTCCACTTTGTGTACCCTCCTTGATACATTGAAATAGTTTTTTTGCAGTATAAGGTATATGACATGGTACCAGTGGAATATCTGTGATATTTCTCCTGAGTGCAGCTTGACCTTCTGACATCATGAATGCTGGCGCCATGAGTGATGTGAAAGGGCATGGTACACGAGGCGTAAATATCATAGATATTCACACTGGGGTTATGGCATATTCTATTTACACAAGGCCTTTTTGTCTAGTGCTTTTTTTTTCTAGCACTCTTGTTTTAAATTAACATTTCTGAGTTCTCACAAGTGGAGAAATCGGTAATTTACTTTAGTTTTTGGCCACTGATGCTGTGTGTCAGCATGTCACTACGGCAGGTACAGTTCAGTGTGAGAGAATGAGTTTTGTTAAGCGTGGCCTCAGCAGAGAGCGGAGCAGGGTATAATATACACAACAGCAGTGGGGGTAAAAACAAGATAAAAACAATATCTTGGCCAGTGACATCAGTAACAGCAACATATCAAAAATACGTTGTTGTTACTGTTGTCATAATGGATATTTTTAAGGTTACTGTCATCACAGTGGAATAATGAACCAGTCAGAGAGCACCATTCACAATGCCGATAACTCACATTCCCTAGTACAGCACTGAAGCCAGCTGTTAAAATCAAAGAAAATAGCTAAATTTTCAAATAAACTAAATGCTCACTAATGAATTAGGAAGCTGAGATGGTGGGCTGCCCATGATTGGCTTCTGTATTTTAATTGTAATGTTTCAACTCTCCCCCATTTGTTATGCATTTGTCCAACTTATTTTTGAATTGTTCTTTAATCTTACTTATGATAATGTCTTGTGGTAGACCATTTCATAAATTAATTACCCATTCTGTATATAAAACTTTCTTTTATTAGTCTGAAACTTTCTTGGATTAACTCAAAGTGGATGGCCTCTGGTTTTAATCAATAGTCCTTAAGGAAAATGTTAAATTCATTAAGTAGATATGGATCATGTATTATATTCTGGAATAATAAAATGTCCCCCTTTTACTTTGTACTTCAAGGGGGTAAAGATTTAGCTTTTGCACTCTTTCTGTGTATAGCAGGTACTTGACGTCTGATATTATTTTGGTCATCCTGCATTGGACCTTTTCCACCTTCTCTGTGTAGCTAATTTTATGCGGGCACCATACCTAGCTGCCTTAATCTAACAGAGGCCTTACATAGGATTGGTACAAGGGCATAATAACCTCTGACTTAAAATTTGTAATGCTTCATTTCACTGCACCCAGTACTCTGGTTGCCCTGGCCACAGTAACTGTACAGTGGTCTTTAGGGTACATGGTATGTACGATCTATGATGATTCCTAGATTTTTTTTCCACCAACCTTCAATGCTGAGTTAAATAGTGTATACTGGTGTGGAATAGGTTTTTTTTTCCTAGATAAAGTACACAGCATGTATCCAGATTGAAGGTCACGCCCTATTTGTAGGCCCATATTGCAATATTATGTAAATCAGATTGGATGCTGTTTATGTGTTCAGTAGAGTCACTGGGTCCCCCAAGTTTGGTATCATCTGCATATTTCATTACCCAGTTCATTACATTTGTGTTTAAACCTACAGTAAATATTTGGAATATAACAGGGCCCAGCACCAATCCCATGCAGCACTCCACTTGCCGCCTGACCCTCATTTGATAGGTAAAAATTTACACACAACTTCTGACCCATCACACCAAGTCACTATTTATGTTAAGTTTTTGCAGTTTTGTTCCACTACAGCCCAACATGGGACAATGTGGAAGGCTTTACAAAAATCCAGTTAGATAACATCAGCTGATTACTTTTTATCCAGTGGCTCGCTAACTTTCTCATAGAAGCATATGAAATTAGTAACGTGGGAGTGGTCTGCAGTGAACCCATGTTGTTCCCAGTCAGGGTTACTGTTTATTTCAATATGATTTTTATTTAGCTTTTTGTTTACCAGGTGGGTATACTAGCCATAAAATGACTATTTTCAGGCACGACCCGGGAGAGTACAACGTTAGACAATACGTCAAATCACAATGTCAAGAACATTGTTTACAGAGGAAAATCACATCAATGGGTAGTTAATTCACAGTGCACAGAATATACCTGACATGCTATAAGTTACATTGGAGCACAGCTAAGCCTTTTGAGTGTCCTAGATAGGGAAATACTGATCCAGATTAACATTAAACAGGATAGCATTAGAACAACGCTTTAGTGACAAGGGGTAGCTTAAGACAGTTGTAGTGTAACATTTATAAGTGCAGGTGTGGGAAATAGTGTACTACAGGTAAAGGAGGACTGAAACAACTACAGGGGTCAGATGTGATTAGGAAATGGCACGGCTCCTTTTTAAAGCTAGCATGAGAGCTGGAGTGATGTAACACCGAGGGAAAGGGGTTCCAAAGCTTTGGGGCATAGAGAGAGAGAAGGCACAAGTCCCTTTAGTGGTCTTACCTCTAGGCACATGAAGGAAGGATTTATCCACGGAGCATAAGCCACAAGAGGAAGATTAGGGAGAAGTATGGCAGCGATAGCAGAGGGAGTTTGAGACCTGATGACGGCATCAACAAAAGAACCAAGTAAGTGACATCTAACAGCAGGTGGGGAGAGCCAGTTCAGATCACTGTAAAGCTGGCAGTGGTGTTTGAGATGAAGGGATGAAGAGGCATAGCAGCAGATGTTATTATATATGATATTCAGTTGGCGAAGGATGGTCTTCTGTGTTGCACCATAAGTGGGAGCACCATAAGTAAGGGCAGGGAGAAGAATGCCATGGGCAATGGCCAGCTTAGCCAAGGGAGTTAACATGTAGCTGGTCTTGTAAGCAATTCCTAATTTGGCGTTTACCGATTTACAAGTGTCCTGGATGTAGAAATCAAAGTCCAGAGACTGATCCAGAAGAACACACAGGTATTTAAAGGATGTGACACTCTCTAGAGGGGGGGCCAACCTCACCTTGTAGCAGAAGAGCATCTTGGCAGGCCCTTAGTTTAGGGGCAGAGCCAAACAGCATGGCTTGGGTTTTTGTAAAATTGAGTATGAGTTTGAGTGATAAGCCAGCACTGAATGTTAGTAAAATCAGATGAAAGATGTGAATTAAGGTTTGCTAAGGTATTAGAACTAGTGTAAAATACCAAATCATCTGCATAGAGGAGGGATGAGCATGAAGAGAGATCTTCTGCGATGTTATTGATAAATAATGAGAAGAGGAGGGGACCCAGGATAGAGCCCTGGAGAACCCCCAATATTAATGGTTGAGGGTTCAGATAAAGTGGAATTGAATTTAACAAATTGTATTCTGTTTGACAGATAACTCTTTTATACCAGGCAACTACCGGGGGTGAGAAACCCAGTTGATGAAGAGTGGTGAGGAGCAGATGGTGATCAACAAGGTCAAAAGCCTTGGTTAAGTCAATGAAGACATCTCCAGTCAATAGACCAGAGTTCATACCAATTGTAGTATCTGTAGTGAATTTAAGCAGAGCAGTGGAGGTACTGTGACCTTTCCAGAAGCCATGTTGTGTGTCAGAGAGGAGTTCGTACTTTAAGTAGTCAATTGTTTGGGTGGCTACCAGTTTTTCTAGAATTTTACTTAACACAGAGAGTATGGCAATAGGTCTGTAGACAGTAATATTCTTTGAGTCCCCTTTCTTAAACGCTGGTGTCACTCATGCAGTTTTCCAAATGTCAGGGACACGGCTCTGAGAGGGTGGCAAAGTAAAGATTTTAGCCAATGGAGAGGCAATAAAAGGGGCTGCAAGTTTCAGGAGCTAGGGTTCAAAGCTATCTGACCCAGTGCTGGAGCCATCAGAGATAGTTTTCCGGAGTTTTAATGCTTCTAGTCTCGATATTGCCCTGAAAAGGAAGGGAGAATTTGTGGTCCGGAGACTAGGAGGGTGCCAATGTCTGTCTGACTGAGTGGAGTGGAAGGAGGAAGAGGAATACTGGGACAGATTGGAGAAAAGCCAATTAATGGAATTTGTGATGGTTGTGGGGTCATTGCAGTGGACATTATTTGGGACCATATCACTGGAGGTATGTGCCTGCAATGCCCCAAAAAAGATCTTGACATGGGACCAGAATTTCCTGGGGTCACCAGCAGAGCTCTGAAGTAAGCCTTTACAGTAGGCACTTTTGGTGGTTCTAACTTGCTTTCTACATAGTTTGCACTGAAATCTATATTGATTTTGGTCAGCCAGGATGCCAGTCTGCTTGAAACTCTTCCAGCATTTGTCTCTCACATGCAGTAGGGCAAACAGGTCTTTATGTAGCCATCTAGTTTATTTGCCTCGAACTCGCCGAGTGACCTGAGGGGCATGTCTATCCTATAGCACCCAGAATTCATTTAGGAAGATACTAAGGGCTTCCTCAGCATTCTGAGCAAGGTAAAGTCTAGATCAGTTTGTGGATGAGACATCATGCAGAAACCCATCCAGGTCCAAGTTTGCAAAATTTGTGAAAGTAATATAGCGTGGGGGTGGAGAGGGAGCAGCCATTTAACTCCATATGCAGAAAATTGGGGAGTGGTCAGTCAAAACATCAGCCAGGGTACCCATGACAGGCATAGGATCTACCCTGTTTGTCAATATCCAGTCAATGAGGGTGGAGGAGGTTAAGAAGGCAGTGATCCTGGTAGACTCAGATAGGAGCTGGTGAAGATCATAGCTTTATATCAGAGGGAGAAGGGTGTTTTGGGACTTGTCCAGCCAGTTTAAATTTAGGTCACCTAAAATGAGGACCTCATTTTGCTTTATGATCATGAATGTTTGTTCAAGAAGCTCATCAAGACCAGCAGGGCCACCATGGGGAGGGCTGTATGCACAAATAATGTGGAGCATTTTTGCACCCAGTGTGAGAGTTGTATGGAGGGAGTCACAGAAAGGGTGGGTTTGGGATAGGGACTGCAGGGATATTTAGATGCTCTTTATAGTACAAAGCAGCCCCCCATCCCATTTGGAGGAGGGCCTGCCCCTACGAATCATATTGTAGTTCGCCAAGGAGCACAACGAGTCCGGGATTGAGGGTTTGAGCCAGGTCTCTGTTAAGCAAAGTATATCAGGTTTATATAAAGCAACACAGGCCTCAAGATCAACAAAGTTATGGGTAAGACTCCTAATGTTTTGCTGAGCAATAAGTAACCCTTTTGTAGTTCTCACAGATAGGTCTATGGAGGAGAAATGGGCAAGGGGGCCTGGGTTTAGCTCCACATTCCCTGAGAGTAGGAGTGCCAGAAGGAAGAGGTACCACAGTTTACAGTGGTAGAAGGGAGAGGTTTGCCAGCCTCCCAGGAGATGTTTTCTAAGGGAAAGCACCATAATATAGATGCAGCCCCTAGGAAGGAGTAACTGCATAAAGTCATGTTGAGGTGAAGATAGGGCAGTCAGGTTAGAGAAAAAAAGGCAGTAGGAGAGGAGAATGAAGATATAGTGTGCTGGGGACAGGGAATAGTTGTGACCATCAAGTTGAGAGCATAAAGTAGTAGGACAGCAGAGAGCAACACTAACAGGTTCTGGAGAGCCATGGCGCTCTACGATGCCGGTTTGACAACAGAGTTGTCGACTGCCATCACAGTGATGGAATTATGTTGACTGCAACTTGCGGTTGATGTAAATCCAACTGGAGACTCCAACTGTTTTTTCATCAGGGGGCTTTGCCTACCAAACCCCTGTGTGGGGTTTCTGCCACCGCATTCACTGATCTATAGGATTATAACTCTGAGTCGGAGTTGGATCAGGGCAGGGTGCAGACCTGACACCATGTGCCGGTTCAGGACTATTACAGCAAAATTCTGATGTTGTTATACTTCCACATTTTCACTGTAATAGTGTCACCATACAGGGGGCATACTGAGCCATGGATGTGGGGAGGTTATAGAAAGCAGAGAGGGTGAGAGGGGATGCAGTAAGGCAGACACAAAATGCTCAGAAATTATGTGCAGAAAGACAACAGGGTCAAAATAGAGTAGAGAGTAAGATAGGAGGAACAGGGGACCAAACTCCTAAGGAAGAGCAATGAAATGCTACAGATCCTGCACTGAGAGTTCTTATAACCTGAGTCAAGGCACTAGAAACATAGAATCTGACGGCAGATAAAGACCACTTGGCCCACCTAGTCTGCCCATTTCCCTACCTATCGGATAAGCTGCAGATCCTAGTTAACCAACAGCCTACTTCCTCCTACTCCCCACTAGAATTGCCTTATGTCTGTGTGCACAGAGACCAGCCAGCAGCAGGTGTAAGCTCACCTTAAGGCAAGCAGGAAAACACATGCACAGAGCTAGAGCATGATGAACATTGCAAATGTGTCTAAGATTTTTTTGAAGTGTTCCCATGATTCTGCCTTATTTATTCTTTTATACTGTATTTAATATACAATTAATTTTATTATTCTCTTGTTTATCTATTTTGGTTTTATACATTTATTGTTTTATTTAAAAAAAAATTTTATGTATTTGTTACTAGTATTCATTATACTATCAAACTATAAGTGTTCACTGTTAAATTATTTTCAGTATTTTTGCTAAAGCACTAATTGGCACCAAAATAAATTTCTGATAATTAGCACTATAAGCACATTTTAAATTATAGTGAATATGGTGCTAATGACTTCACGCTAAATTTAAATTTATGAAATTATGGTAATATTTGTGTTTGCTCTAAAATCACTTTGTGTGAAAATAGCTAGTTGTACAGTGGTTTGGTTTATACAGTTCCAGCTCTCCTCCACTATTCTTAAGTAATGTGTCTCAGTTCATATTATTAATGGTGTTAGTGATAGCTTGGATATTTGGAGTCTGATATTCAAAAGTTTACACAGGTGCTAACTGGTGTTTGCCTGTGCAAACTGGGTTTAGTGCTAGAGCCCATTATTCAAAAGGCTCAGTTGTGCTGGCAAACAGGGTTAGCACCCACGCAAACCAAAATGGGGAGGGTATGCAAATGGGTGGCAGGGACAGGAATATTTGTGCAAGCCAATATTCAGCAGATTTGCCCTACACAAAAGGGTTTAGCACGAGGGGACTGCCCAGGAAGAGGTGGAGCATCTCAGTGTTCAGACAAACTGACCATGAGGGCTGAACACTGTAGCTTGTCTCCCTCTTGGCTGCCTCTGGTTTCCCAGAGTTGAGATATTTCACATGGCATGAGCCTTTGCCTTGAACCTCTGACTTTAGAAGAGAATAAAAAGAACCATATAAAGACTTTGTTGGCCTTTGGAATCATGACACCAAAAAAGGAGAAGAAAAACTCTGTGGGAGCTGCAAAATCAAAAGCTCTCAAAACCGGGAACCAAACTGGAATGGTTATAAGAAAAATGAATACCATTTTAAGCAACCAAAAATCTTTCAAAAAGCAACAAAACTCTCAATTGCAGAAAGAAACAAATGGAGTAGCGGCACTGTTTCCCTTATTCCTCTATCAGGAGAAAAAGGAAAGCTCCAATTAAACATAGACATCAGCAGAAAACCTACCACAGGAGGAGGTTGTCCAGACAAAACTATCATCGAAGTGCGCTGAGCTGCTCACTGAAAGCCCGTCTCAATCAACCACAGAACCCACGGAAGAGAGGACCCAGGTTGCGATACAGCAAGAGAATGTTGGGATACTGAAGATTACTCTGAGGGGCGGTCAGAAATGCTGCAAAGCCTAACTCCTGACCAGGCTTCACCAGAAAGGCTGCATTGCTCCAAAAGTGTCAGTGTAGGAGAAAAAACAAGGGCTGCAATATCTACCAAAGAGGTAAATGTTTCCCCCTGTACTTCAGATATACAAAAGTCTGTGTCTACTAACTCCACAGAGTTAAAAACTGTGTATCCTGAGGTAGACATGCCGCAAAGGAACACTGTGCAATTAAGTGAGAATGGGGTCAGGAAAAGTCTTTTGAAAATGCTCCAAATGCCAACATGGCTAACGTAGATATTGAGGAACCACCTGTATGGGCCATTAAACTTTTTAACCAGATACAGCTCATGGAGCAAAAATTAGAAAAAGTCTTTACGCTGCATAAACAAGTAGGGGACTGTGTTGAAAAAGACACATTTTGGGGTTAAGGAAACAACAGAAATTAAAATAGAATTGGAAAACTTAAAGCAATCCGTATCTTCCATTCAAGAAGACTGCATACCAATAACTTCTCAAATCAAAAAATTAGAAGACACAAACTTGCTTTTAAAAGCAAAAATTCTTGAGTTTGAATCTCGCTCCCGCAGAAAAAATATAAGGATACTAGGAGTGCCAGAAGCAGGGGACAGCACAAAAGATCTCCAAGAAACATTTAAACAAATATCAGCAGCCTATTTAGACTGCCATCCCACAGAAATAAACATGGAAATTGACCCAAAGTTATTGAGGCCTTAGAGACAAACCACTAGATTCTGCACCACCATACCCTATCATATTAAAGTTCATGCACTCACAAGACAAAAATGCTTTGATGAATTCAGTATATAGAAACAAAATGGCTACATCTATAGGGAACTACAATTTCTATTTACAATGACTTACCTGCTGAAATTATCCAGGAACAAAAGAAATTTGACTGGTTAAGAAATAAGTTATGGTCCAGTGGGGTCCAAACTACAATGATATTTCCAGCTAAGTTAAAAGTAGTAATAAATAATGAGAGATTTATGTATGATACACCTGAAGAAGCACTGCAAGAGTTGAAGCATAAACTACCAAATGTCTTTACATGAACAATTGTGAGAACAATTATAAGACGTAACAGATCAGATGGAATTAACTAAGAGTGGTTTTCTCTTGTTTGTTTGTGTAGTGGTGTCTCGATCCGGGAGGGAGAGCAGGTGGGGGAGAACATGAAGCAATGAATTCCAAGATGTCAGGGCTTGTCTCTATTAAATTTGTTTTTCTCTTTCAGTCTTGTTATTGCATATATATTTTGTTTTCAACTGAGTGTTTTTGGTGGTGAGAAAAAGGAGAGGTGGTGGAGGGAGGTTTTGTTGGACAAGAAATTCTTATAAGCATATGTCTCATACCCTGCTATATTGATATTTTGGTACAGTTTTTTAAAACTATTACTGGAGGGCCAAGAAGCAAGGACTAATTGCCCCCCTAGCTATCTAGGTGCTCTTTTTTTTTTTTTAAATATCCCATAAATAATATGTGACTTAAACAAATTAAAGATTGTGTCTCTCAATGTAAATGGGATTAACTCCCCCATAAAGAGGTCAAGGATAGTGACATACCTTAAGAAATCACAGGCACTGATAATATTCCTACAAGAAATGCATCTAGTAGAAACAAATTTAGAAATTCCACTACTTTCTCAGTGCAGTTTAACCCTTGCAAGGTATATAGTTTTTTAAACCAAGGATGGAAATGAGAAAGGAAAATGTGGGCGCACCGGGATTTGAACTCCGGATCTCTGGTATGCCGTTCCAGCGCTCTAACCATTAAGCTACAGGCCCACTGGTTACAGCGTCCGAAGAACTTCCTATTTCACAGTCACACATTCCTTTCTCTCTAGTGTTGCTTAATCTGCAACCAGAAACCAATTTAGAAATTTCACTACTTTCTCAGTGCAGTTTAACCCCTGCAAGGTATATAGTTTTTAAACCAAGGATGAAATAGAAAGGAAAATGTGCCACCGGATTTGAACTCCGGATCTCTGGTATGCCATTCCAGCCTAACCATTAGCTACAGGCCCACTGGTTACAGCGTCCAAAGAACTTCCTATTTCACAGTCACACATTCCTTTCTCTCTAGTGTTGCTTAATCTGCAACCAGAAACCAATTTAGAAATTCCACTACTTCTCAGTGCAGTTTAACCCCTGCAAGGTATATAGTTTTTTAAACCAAGGATGGAAATGAGAAAGGAAAATGTGGGCGCACCGGGATTTGAACTCTGGATCTCTGGTATGCCGTTCCAGCACTCTAACCATTAAGCTACAGAAATAGTCAAAATGAGAACTAAAGGCATCAATCAGATATGTTTTAGTACAGGGACTAATAAAAGCTGTGGTGTAGCAATTTTAATTAAGAAATCCTTTTCAGCTGAGATTGTAAACCAATTTATAGATGAAGATCGCTGAATTATAATAATTGAATTAAAAAGGCAGTATAGCACAGTAGTTTAAGGCTCTGTGCTGCAAATCTGGAGACCTGGGTTTGAATCCCACAGCCCCCACTTGTATACTGTGTGACCCTGAGCAAGTCACTTAACTTCCTTGTGCTCCCAGGTCGCATCTGTAAACAAGGTTTCAGTTTAGTGTGTCTCTCCTGGTAAAAAAAAAAAATATTATTATTCCTTAATTATAGGATCAATCAACACACCTTTTACTAACTATGATGAATTCTTAGCTAAAATTTCAGAAGGTCTCCAAACTATGTGGGGAGATAAAACAATACTAGCTGGAGATTATAACTTCCAAACTAACTTGTGGGAATATACAAATATCCAAAAAACTTAATGCTTTCATGCATTCAGAACAACTTTTAGATAGTTGGAACCACACTAATCCTTTAAGAAAATAATTTATTTTATTTATTTATTTAGGGATTCGGATCATACCTTTTGAGCTCAGAGCTTTTTTAGAAAGGTTCCACTTCAAACAGTGACAATGACAGCAAGAACAAACAGTTTGCATACAATGCTCGACTAGTCAGTAGCTAGTATACAATAAGGTTTCAATGTCATTCATAGTACCAATGGTGATAGTACAGCGTCATGAGCATTCCACTAGGGTAAAGGACAGTGTTTATATGTAGCAAAGAAGATAAAGAGGTGTGACACCTAGTGTGAGAGTCCGAGGAGGAGTCAAGGTGAGGTGGAGGGGAGACTGGGGGGGGGAGAGTGGGCGGCCAAAAGAAGTGGCTTTGTCTAGGAGGTTGGGAGGTAGTGGGAGTAAGTTGGTTTTAAGGTTGATCCAGTGGGAGAAAAGGCACAGGAAGGAGAGGAAGACAGAGGGATAGGGCAAGAGGGAAGAGTGGGAGTAAAAGGAAGGGGAAGAAGAATGTGGATGAGTGGGCATTATGCGTGTTAGAGTCCTAGTGGCAGTCACAAACTGTCCTAGTAAGAAGGTGTTGCCTTAGGCTATTTTTGAATTACGAGATGCATTGGGAGATTAGAATGTGCACTGGATTTCATTGAGCCATTGGGGGCCCTGTAGCTGAAAGCACACTGCCCCTGCACAGTTCGATGGAAAGGTGTTGATAGGGCCCCCCTCATCCTGCCTCTGGTGGTATAGCTGGTAGCACTTGGTGTTAGGATGCTAGAAATGCATGGGGCAGTTTTATCCATTAGTGCCTTTTTCCCCAAGGAGACATGTTTGGAATATAATTCTGTTCTTTAGTGGCAGCCAATTGGTCTCCTCGTATAAGGAGCAGGTGTGGGTATTTTGATCTGCAGCTGTTGTGAGCCTACATGCCTTGTTGAGGGCAATGTGAATCCTTTTTAGTGCAGTGTTTGTTGCTGTGCCGTAGACCACCAATCCATAGTCGATTGTAGAAAGGATAGAGCTGGAGACTGAGAGACAGAGGGCCTCTGGAGTGAGATACTTTTTATGCCTATATAGTACACTCAGCTTGGTGTTCACTGCCTTTACCACTGTGTCGATGTGTTGGGTGAAGGTGAGGCAGTCATCAATGGTGACCCCCAGGTACTTGAAGGACTGAACTTGTTCCAGCAGCTCACTGACTTTATTGGAGATGGTGAGGGGATGGAGCTTCTCTTTGTGCTGTGGGCTGGCTGTGAGCATCACCTTGTTTTTTTTTTGTAGTTTAATAGAAGTTTATGGCTGCAGAACCAGTCTTCCAGCTTGTAGAAGGATGCCTGCTGCTCAGAGTGGAGGGCCACTATTGATGAACTGCTGGTGGGAATCACAGCATCATCTGCATAAAGTATCAGTTTAGTGTCACAGGCTTCAGGAAGATTATCTAGGAAGAGGCTGAATAGTAAGGGCCCCAGTATTGACCCCTGTAAGACCCCTAAAGATACCTCGTTGGAGCTAGATACTGTGTGCCCAATTTTTACATGTTGGCTTCTGTGTGTTAGGTAGTCTTTGAACCAGCAGACAGCATTGGTTGCAACACCCAGGTTCTGTAGTTGAGTCAGGAGGAGAAAGTGATTGACCATGTCGAAGGCTTTGGTGAGGTCTATGAAGACTGACCCTGCCAGCTTTCCTTCATTTAGTGCCTTGTGTGAGTAGTCAGTGTAGTCCAACAAAGCAGTGGAGGTACTATGATTCTGCCTGAAGCCATGTTGGTTGGGACATAACAGGTTGTATTTGTTGAGGTAATCTGTGAGTTAGGTGGCCACAATCTTTTCCAGGGCTTTAGATAAGGGAGAGAGGATGGATATTGGTCTATAATTGGCAGTGCATGTCATATCACTGTTCTTGTGCACCGGCGTCATGAGAGCCTGTTTCCAGATCCAGGGGAACTGTGCAAGAGCCAGTGATTTGTTAAATAGTTTTGTAACTGGCATGATGATGACATCCAGAGTTAGGGATAGGAGTTTCATATCGACTCCATCACTCCCCATTCTGGTCTTGCCTAGTACTTTTTTTATGTGTTTGTAAACCTCCTTCACTGACAGTTTTTTGAAGTAGAAGACAGGGATTGAGCCCCCTTGAGGCGTGCAGTTGGTTTGTTCCCCAGCAGGGTGCAGGTAGTCAGGGAGGATAGCACTCCAGTCAGGTCAGTAAACGCTGTGTTGAGAGAATCCGCGATGTGCCGAGGGTCAGTCATTGTGGCGTTGTTGATGTTGAGTGAGTGGGGATCTTCTTCTCATCCTTCCCAAGAAGGTTTTTGATGTTCTCCCCAAAACTCTTCCCATTGCCCCAAGTTTTATTAAGCTGCTCCCTGTGGAAGTTGGCCTTTGCTTGGTGGATAAGGTTGGTGCAGTGGTTTCTTGCAGCTCTATAGCATTGGAAGTTGTATTTGCTGTGAGAGGACCTGGCATTTTCCCAGGGATTGTCCCTTTCATTCATCTGGGCGAGGAGATCCCTTGTGATCCAACCATTAACTTGACCCCAAATTTTTCTTTTTCTCAGTTGGTACAAAGATATCACAAATCTTGTTGAAGCCCTCTATAAAGAAACTTAAGGCCTGGTCAATATTAGGCGCATGATCGATGGGGGCCAGTCATACTGGGAGAGGGCAGAGGAGAGGGTCCCAAGCTTGCACTTCCTCAAGACCCTACTACTAATTATGATAGGCGGGGGCTTGCTCAATTTGTTTGACCATGTGAAAGTGACTGGGGAGTGATCACTTAAGGTGTCAGGCAGGACCTTAAGTTCAGAGATCCGAGAAGGGTAACTCGAGAGGAGCCAATCAAGGAGGGTGTCTTTTCCTGTTTTGTGGTTCCGCCTTGTTGGGCTGTCTATAAGTTGGGTCAGATTGGAAGTAGTGACCATGTCCTTGAAAGGTGTGGATTCCCTGCCCTCCCAGCTGTTGTTAAAGTCACCTGTTATGAGAAGCTCTGTGCCCTTAGGAAGGGTAGCAGTTGTATCCAGTATTTTTGGAAGGTCATCCCTGGCTTTATTGGGTGAAAGATAAACCGAGGCTAAGATTAGAGATTAGCCATGCCATCTGACCTGTGCTTTTATTGCTAGTAGTTCATGATCATCCTGGACCGTGGTAACAGGGAGGACCGAGCAGCATAGGTAATCCCTGGCATAGATAAGGACTCCTCCGCCTCTTTTGCCACACCTGTCTTTCCTGAATGTTTGATATCCTGGGAGCATCACTTCATTGTCTTTTATCCTGCTTGACAGCCAGGTCTCTGTCAGACAGAGAATGTCAGGTACATGGTGGGACATCAATGCTTGGAGTAGGTCAAACTTTGCTATGAGGCTGCAGATGTTCAGTGCAGCTACTTTCAGGCCTTTACTCATGTTTCCCCCTGTGTTTGATACTGGTGGTGGGCCAGGATTGGCATGGACATTACCTGGTAGAAGAAGAAGCATGAATATTATTTTTCTGGCTGAGAGGTTTATGCAAATGGTGGAGGATATCTTGTGCCAACTGCTCTTGCAATGGGGGAGGTGAGCGTTCACCAGGGTGACCTTTATGGGCATGAAAATGGTAATGTTGATAACCATGGCAGGTGTCAGGGGCCCCGGGCTAGCTGGTGGGATGCAGGTGGTGGAAAGCTGGAGCTCCCTTGGCACAGTTGGCATTGGGGTGCCATAGAGTCCATTTTTGTCAAGAGCAGGTTCTCTCAGAGGTGGCAGTGGTCCAGTTTGGCATCTTGGGCCTGTAGCACCCAAGCGAATAGAAGAACTAGGATATATCCACTTTGATAAAAACAACAAATATTTTCAAGAACTGATTATCTTTTATTATCAAAGAACTTAGTAAAAATATTATAGCCACTAGTATAGATTCTATTTTAATTTCAGACTCTGCAATGATCAGTTTAGAGCTATATATCAATCGGATAGAAGAATATCTCCCAGTGGTACTTTAATGAATACCTAAAGATCCATCATTTGTTACCTTAATTCAACAAGTTATAAGAGAGCTCGGGTTTTATAACTAATCTGGACAAACCAATATAATTAGCCTCTGGGATGCTTTCAAAGCATCAGTTAGAGCAGTTATTATATCATATCAGATAAAAGGAATAAGCAATCAAAAGAAAACTATATAAGGTAAAAAAAAGACTAAAAGAACTGGATAAATTAATATCAGAGGACTAAAAAAGTATAAACATGATTGGGAACAATATAAATAAAAAAAATGAGCTAATACTTCAGGGCCCAGATATTCAAAAGGGTTGCGCCATGCGCAAGTCCAAAATGCGCCATTCTGCGATATTCAGCAGGAGGCAGTTACGCCACTGGCAACAGGTTGTGCAAGAGAGCAATGCAAATGAATACATGCTCAACAGGAGGGGAGGATCCATGCATAACCTGCACACCCGATATTCAGTCAGGTTGCGCAGAGTTCTGCATGCGCAACCCCCAACCTCGCGCTCACGCTTGAGCCAAAAAGGTTGCTGAGGGCCACCACAGGTGAGCTGCTGCATTGCGGCGCAACACAGCAGCTGCCACCTGGCTGGCCCCAACTCGGTCCCTGTGCCCTCCACCAGCCCGATGCGCGGGCAGAACACGTACATGTCCCCCCCACATCTCCCACAGCCTGATCGCGGGCAGAACACGTACATGTCACCCCCACATCACCCACAGCCCGATCCGGGCAGAACCTATGAACCCCCAGTGCCTGATCGCGGGCAGAACCTGTATGAACCCCCAGTGCCCGTTCGCGGGCAGAATGTAACCCTCCCCAACCCGGATAACTCCTGGTGGTCCAGTGGCACGTAAAGCCCGTCCGGGCAGAATGTCACAGCACAACCCCCAAACATCTCCCTGGTGTCTGGTGTCCCCACCCACCCACTCCACGGCTCCTCCACCCCCGCTCCCCGCAGTCGAGGCGACATCATCCCACCGTCTGCCTGCTCGTCTGACTGATTGTTCGGGCAGCACGCTTATTGCGTGAGTTACAGCCACGGGCGCAGCCCATATCAGAGAGGATAAAGTCCAGACGGTGAATGATCATTCACAAATCTGACTGTTATACGGGGTGGCTGCACGCCCATTGGCTGTAGCTCTGCACCATCGGGCGGCAACCACCGACAGTCAGTCGGGCGGGCGCGGGCGGCAGGCGGGTGGATGCTGCCGCCCACCGCCGCGGGGGCGAGGGTGAGGGGCTTTGGTGGGTGGGGGGACACTAGACACCAGGAGATGTTTGGGTGGGTTGTTGTGACATTCTGCCCGCGATCGGGCTTTTACGGGTCCACTGACCACCAGGGAGTTATTGGGTTGGGGGAGGGTTACATTCCGCCCGCATCAGGCACTGGGGTTCATACAGGTTCTGCCCACGATCGGGCAATTGGGGGTTCATAGGTTCTGCCCGCGATCGGGCTGTGGGTGATGTGGTGGGGGCAACATGTACATGTTCTGCCCGCGATCGGGCTGTGGAGATGTGGGGGTGTCATGTAACTGTGATGCCCGCGATCGAGTGCTGCATTAGGCGCCGGTCCCCGACGGCTGCTGCCTGGCAGGGTGTCCAGAGCAGTCCGGATCGGGCGCATCTACATGCAAATGGCATGCAAATGGGCTATAAATAGATGCAATGGCCCCCGCGCCTTGCATAAATTATGGCCCCATTTGCATGTCACCTTGAATATCAGAATTGGCGATGGCGCAATGGTACTTGCGCCACCGCAAGTTTTAATGCTCAACTCTGGCAACTTGCGGTAGCTTAAGTTCCACTGCGCCATGCTAGTGTTAGAGCTGGGGAGATATTCGCGAGCTGCTCAACAGCGCAACTCCTTTGAATATCACCGCCACACCCCTGTGCAACTATTTTGAGTAGCGCAGGGCTTGCGCTCAGACTGGCGCAGTTTGAATATCTGGCCCAGGAAAATAAGAGACTAGCCTTTACTTTAAAATCAACAAAATACTATAATACAGATAAATCTGCTAAGTTAGTAGCTAGCCTACTTAGGAAAGAAAAATGGAAAATATCATTACAAAAATAAAAGATAAAGAGGGCAACATAAAGGATAAGGATGAAGAAATAGCACAGATCTTTACTTAATTATTATAAAACCATTTATCAGAATGATTTCATATCAAATATTAAAACTTTAACAGAATTCTTTGAAAATGCAAATTTAAGCCAGAACCATTTCAATTTATTCAGTTTGAAGAAGATGACATTAAAGAAACTATTAACTCACTACCAAAGAGTAAATCACCTGACTAGATGGTTTGACAAAAAATGTTATCAAATATTCAGTAATGAATTAGTGCTATGGCCAAAAAGAATGGTAGAAGAATTGCTGGATCCAAATAATAGCATTCCACCCTCTATGCAGCTAGAAAAATTATCCTTCTGTATAAAGAAGGCAAGCCAGAGGACCAGCCAGAAAATGATAGAGCTCATAGCCATATTAAATTCAGATTATAAACTTGTAGCTAAATTAATACATAATATAATTAAAATACATTTAAACTCCATTATACATCAAAATCAATATGGTTTCATTAAATGACAGTTTCCTCAAATAACTAGAAAATTCAAACCATAATGCATATTATTAACAATCCCTGCTATAAAAAATGATATATTTTTGCAATAGCATTAGATGTCAGTAAAGCATTTGATTTAATAAATAGAAATTACATTTTTATATGCTAGAAAAATGGGAACTCCCACAGGAACTAATTCTATTAATAAAACAAATGTATAAAAATACATTGGTAAAACTCCAAATCAATAAATACTTAACACCTGAATAAAAAATGCTTAATGGTGTCCATCGGGGATGCCCGTTATCACCAACTATTTTCATATTAAGATTAGAACCTTTCTTACAGGTAATTAGAAACAAGCATGATATAGAAGATGTAAAATTAAATGATGAATATTTAAAATTAAGCATATTCGCTGATGACATTTTGTTAATCCTAAAAAACATAGAAACATCATTAGAAGAATTTCTTAAAGAAGTAAAAACATGTGTTTCCATAGCAGACTATCAGATAAATAAAAGTAAGTCAATTATAATGAAAATTACTAAAAATAAAAGCCAAAGTTTACATAAATTTGAAAAAGAATTTAGCATCCAAAAATCAATAAAATATCTTGGTATACACTTATCTCCTGATCAACAGCAAAATATTTAATTAAATTACAACAATGCTAAACAAAAATTAAAAAATCTTTTAGAGCATTGGTCTGGACTAAAATGATCACTTTAGGGATGTATTGATACAATAAAAATAATGGCCATTCCACACTATATTATTGTACTACAAAATCTAATAGGAGTTCCATCTGATGCCTGATACCAAGATTTCAAGAGTGTCATTAGCACATTTTATTGGGGGAGGTCAAACCTTGAATAGCTTGGAAAATATTAATTTTACCAAGAAGCAAGGGAGTTTGAGTTGCCCAGATCTCAGGACATATTTGAAAGCTCATATCCTACCGATGGTGTATCAATGGAGTTTTTCCCCAGATGGAGATACTAAATTGTTTTTCAGTACAATATATAACCAGGAAGCCACATATTTTTTTTCTGGAATATGATATACCTAAAAAAATAATAATGTATTTTGTTCTTGGCTGTTAATGATAAAAAAGGAACTCCAAAATCCACAAAAAAAAAACTGCAAATCCCACAGCTATTTATACATATATGGCACAGCAAAAAGCCATGGAAAAATAATGAAAACTATGATCCAAAACTAATTCAAAATAAAAATATATGCATATAGAAAGATATTTTGTGAGAAGATGATTTTCCCACTTATCAACAATTACTTAAACTAGACTTACTGTAAGTTATTGAAACAAACTATTTTATTATACTTTACAGAAAAAAATCCCTAAAAGTGAAACAACTATTCAAGAATAACTCCCACAATTTGCAAATTGAAGTGAAACACAGAGACAATAATAAAACAAGGTACAAAAAAATTATTAACCAGATTTTGCTTTTATCTGATGACAAGTGCATGTCAAGCAAAATCGATAAACGTTGAATATAGAAGCTAAAATTCTACTATTTTCAACAGTGGGAACAATTACATTCATGGAAATGAAATATATAATCAGCCAAGAACAAAACTATCCAAAGGAAAATATTAGACCGTGCATATATAATGTCAACCACAATAAATAAAATAAATTCTGAGTATTGTGATTTATGTTGGCATGGATGCAGAGAGAGAGAGAGAGAGAGGTACTTTGATACACTGTATTTGGGAGTGTCCATATTTGGTGACATGGTGGGACAATATAAGAAAGATTTTGCAAAATATTATGGAAAGTCATATCCCTTTAGATCCAGAAATGTTTCTTTTTAACCATGCTGATTTTAATTTTTAAGGATAAAATACAATTGTAAATATTTGCACTGGCCACCATAGCACTAAAAAGACAAATTCTAAACCACTGGAAAGATAAAATTTTGCCCTTATTTGGACTACATAATTGGTGGTATACATTCAGAGAAACCCTCTTGATAGAAAAATGTATTTATGAGGTTGATGAAACAGTGGATGATGTCCTGGGATCTCAGTAGAAGTTAACTGAAGAAAATTTGCCTCCATTATTACAAACTGGTGTTATATAAATGTCAAATCTATAATCAATTTATGGAGTGCCCATCCAATAAAAATGATAAATGTAAGATACAAGAAAAGGAAGGAAATGCTTGATGTTAAACTTCAAAGGGGGGAGGGACTATTCCAATTTTTCTTAATGTATTGATATGTATTAAAATGTAGCGATCCACTGTAACTTATGATTTTTTGGTTCTATATGGATACAATAAAGATTATCTATTTTTTAAAAAAGGGTTTAGCACAGTCCTTTTGTGCCATGCAAGTACCACCAAACAGCCCCCCCTTAATCCACACAACCCTAATGACTGCCAGAGGTACTGCAGCCAACTAGCTGCTGTCCACTGGGGGAGCACCCTGCCCTCTGTGGTCCATGACACCCCCTTCGATCACCAGCCTGTAACTACAAAACAAATTCCTGGTGCTTGTGGTTCCCCTCCCTCGATCATCAGCCTGTATTTAAAAAACATCCTCGGTGATAGTGGCCTCCCTCCGATGACCAGTCGGTATTTAATAAAAATCCATGGTGTTAGTGATCTCCCAATCACCAGCCCGTATTTAATCAATTTCTCCTGGACCTAGTAATCCTTCCATTTTTCAATCGCTAGCCCATATTTAATAAATCTCTCCCTGGTGGTAGTGGTCCTCCCTCCATTCGATCACCAGCCCAGTGGTGCCAGTGGTCCCCCTCCCTCCGATCACAAGCCTGTATTCAATAAATCCCCTGCTCGCTCAACATCAACAATGCCACGATTACTGACCCTTGGCACATTGTGGATTCTTTTAACACAGAGTTTGCTGACCTGACTGGAGTGCTACCCCCAACTACCTGCACCCTGCTGGGAACAAACCAGCTGCACGCCTCAAGGGCTCAATCCCTGTCTTCTACTTCAAAAAGTGTCAATGAAGGAGGCTTACAAAAACATAAAAATTCTAGACAAGACCAGAATGGGGAGTGATGGAGTCGATATGAAACTCCTGTCCTTAACACTGGATGTCATCATCATGCCAGTTACAAAACTATTTAACAAATCGCTGGCTCTTGCACAATTCCCTGGGATCTGAAACAGGCTCTTGTGGCTGGTGCACAAGAAGGTGATATGACATGCACCACCAATTATAGGCCAATATCCATCCTCTCCCTTATCTAAAGCCCTGGAAAAGATTGTGGCCACCCAACTCATAGATTACCTCAACAAATACAACCTGTTATGTCCCAACCAACATGGCTTCAGGCAGAATCATAGTACCTCCACTGCCTTGCTGGACTACACTGACTACTCGCACAAGGCACTAGATGAAGGAAAACTGATGGGGTCAGTCTTCATAGACCTCACCAAAGCCTTTGACACTGTCAATCACTCTGTCCTCCTGACTCAACTACAGAACCTGGGGGTTGCAACCACTGCTGTCTGCTGGTTCAAGGACTACCTAACACACAGAAGCCAACATGTAAAAATTTGGCACACAGTATCTAGCTCCAATGAGGTATCTTTAGGGGTCTCACAGGGGTCAATACTGGGGCCCTTACTATTCAGCCTCTTCCTAAATAATCTTCATGAAGCCTGTGACACTAAAGTGATACTTTCTGCAGACGATGCTGTACTTCTCACCAGCAATTCATCAATAGTGGCTCTCCACTCTGAGCTGCAGGCATTCTTCTACAAGCTGGAAGACTGGTTCTGTAGCCATAAACTTCTATTAAACCACAAAAAAGACCAAGGTGATGCTCACAGCCAGCCCACAGCACAAAGAGAAGCTCCCTCCCCTCATCATCTCCAATAAAGTCAGTGAGCTGCTAGAACACGTTCACTCCTTCAAGTACCTGGGGGTCACCATTGATGACTCCCTCACCTTCGTCCAACACATCGACACAGTGGTAAAGGCAGTGAACACCAAGCTGGTGTACTCTATAGGCATAAAAAGTATCTCATTCCAGAGGTCCTCCATCTCTCAGTCTCCAGCTCCATCCTTTCTACCATCGACTATGGATTGGTGGTCTACAGCGCAGCAACAGATACTGCACTAAAAAAGGATTCACATTGCCATCAACAAAGCATGTAGGCTCACAATGGCTGCAGATCAAAATACCCACACCTGCTCCTTATACGAGGAGACCAATTGGCTGCCACTAAAGAACAGGATTATATTCCAAGCATGTCTCCTTGGAAAAAAGGCACTAATGGGTAAAACCGCCCCATGCATTTCTAGCATCCTAACACCAAGTGTTACCAGATATACCACCAGAGGCAGGATGAGGGGGGCCCTATCAACACCTTTCCATCAAGCTGTGCAGGGACAGCGTGCTTTCAGCTATAGGGCCCCCCAATGGCTCAATGAAATCCCAGTGTGCATTCTAAACTCCCAATGCATCTCACAATTCAAAAATGGCCTAAGGCAACACCTTCTTACTAGGACAATTTGTGACTGCCACTAGGACTCTAACACCCATAATGCCCACTTACCCACACTCTCCTTCCTTTTACCCCCACTCTTCCCCCTTGCCCTATCCCTCTGTCTTACTCTCCCCCTCCGTACTTTTCCCCACTGGATCAACCTTAAAACCAATCTACTACCACCACTACCTCTCAACCTCCTAGACAAAACCACTTCTTTTGACTGCCCACTTCCCCAGTCTCCTCCTCCTCACTTTGACTCCTCTTCGGACTCTCACACCAGGTGTCGCACCTCTTTATCTTCTTTGCTACAAATAAACACTGTCCTTTACCCTAGTGGAATGCTCTTGACACTGTACTATCACCATTGGTACTATGAATGACATTGTAACCTTATTATATACTAGCAATCTACTATTTGAGAATTGTATATAAACTGTTTGTTATTGTTGTCATTGTCACTGTTTGATGTGGAACCTTTGTAAAAGAGCTCTGAGCTCAAAGGTATGATTCAAATCCTTAATAAATAAATAAAAAAAACTCTCTCTGGTGCTAGTGGTCCCCCCCCCATGATCGCCAGTCTGTAATATAACTACCCTGGTATCAGTGGTTTTCCCCGGCATCGATCCACAGTACCTCCTGTCACATCCCCATGCATCTAGCAGCCCCCCTACAATGGCACAGCTTTACCACCCCCAGTCCTGCCACCCATATCCTCAGTGCCGCAGTGCACATACGGTGACCAGCACTGCCCTCCTCACGTCTTCTCAGCCGGCTGCTGTATGTTCAAGCAGAGAACATGCATCTTAGTAATATGACAGGGTAATGCACCCTGTCCTAAAAATATGACATGTACTCCCTGCCTGAACATACAGTGGCCAGCCAAGGAGGTGTGAGGAGGGAGCACCGGTTGCTGTATGCACACCTGTGGCACTGAGGACACAGGTAAGATGACTGATGGGGTGGGTGCTCAGTACTGTAGTGGTGGGGCCACTAGACACCAAGGACATGTGATGGGAGGTACTGTGGATTGATGCCGGGGAATCACTGGATGCTGGGGGTTAGTTATACACAGGCTGGTGATCAGAGGGAGGGGACCACTAGCACCTGGGAGAGATTTATTAAATATGGGCTTGTGATTGAGAGAGGGGGACCACTAGCACCAGGGAGAGGTTTATTAAATATGGGCTGGCAATCATGGGGGACACTAGCACCAGGGGACATTGTTTAAATACGGGCTGGTGAGCGGAAAGAGGGGACCACTAGCACCAGGGAGAATTTATTAAATACGGGCTGGTGATTGGTGGAGAGGGAACTCTAATACCAGGAAAAATCTATTAAATACAGGTTGGGAATCGGGGGGCACTAGTACCAGGAAGAGAAATCTATTAAATACAGGCTAGCAATCTGAGAGGGGGGGCACCATTGGCACCAGGGAGAGATTTATTAAATATGGGCTGGTGATCAAAGGGGGGAACCACTAGCACCAGGGATCTTTTTATTAAATATGGGCTGGTGATCGGAAGAAGGGGGGCCACTAGTAATGAGGATAGCTCATATCTCTTGAACAGGGAAAGGGGAGTGGCACCACGCTAATCTCCCTCCTCTACTCATGCAAATAGACCCGTGATGGGCATCAAATGGCCCTTAACACCTGCATACTCAATAGGCTCATTTGCATGGGTCCTTTGAAATTACAGCGGCCTGGTGCGATCCACTCTTGTGGCCCACTTTGAGAGCCATGGGCAAGTGCTATGTGACTTAGCACTGTGCTGACATGGCCCTATAATGAGTCAGATAGCACCGCGCATATAGGACTACATATATAACATCTCATACCATAGGCAATGCAAAGCATGGCACTAACCTTTGCGCTTTGCTGAATATCATCCCCTGTTGTTTTGTATAAATATATTTCTCTGTATACCCTTTATATTACTCGTTTACCCTGAATATTGAAGAGTAGGCATGAGTGGTCACTATTTCCAAGTGGCTGGGTAACTATACAGTCTGTTATTGTAATGTCCTCATACTTAGGACTAGATCTAATATATTGATACCACCAGTGAGCTGCCATGCCTGTTGCTCTAAATTAGTTTCACCATGCTGTGAGAAATTGGATGCCTTGTCCTGTTATCGTTGTCTTTTTGACCAATTTGTATCACTGTAATTCAGGTCTCCTACAAATGCTATCTCCCCACCCATGTCACTTGCTATTTCCATTTCATTCATTATTGCTCGATTGCCTATTACACTTCGCTTGGTGGTCTATGACACAAGTCCACAATTTAATGTTCTGTATTATAGGTCCTTACCTTCAACCAAATAGTCTTTGCATTTTTCTCTGGTCTTAATTTCTTCAGAAATGTCTGTTGCAATAATATAATTTGTAAGATATATAGTGATTCACCCTCCTTTCTTTCCTTTGCTGTCCAGTTGTATCAAATAACAGCCTGAGTTGTTCTTTCCCCACTTGTCCCTTCTGCCCACCATATCTCAGTTATTTAGATTATGTCAGCTTTTTGTCCAGTAGTTAATGATGTTTGTAGTTCTCCCAGCTTATTGTTAACCTCCTGGCATTACATGGCAAGCATCTTATGTTATTTTTCTGGTCTGTATGTTGAGTGATTTTCTTGATTGTAATTTTGTTTATTGTTTCTGCTTTCTTTTTTTTTTGCATCATTTGTTAATTAGATTTTCAATACAATTTGACATACATACAGACAAATACAAACACAGAGTACATAGACCTAAATTCATAACTTATATACAGTAAAATCCAGTTCCATAATTGATCACATATCTAGAACCAATCAGAAAGCCATTATTCAAGCATTACTCCAGGAAATGAAGGAGTCATGGTCCCAACTACCTCTAAAGGCAAGTCATTGATCAAGTACATTAGCAGATTTAGCTTTAAAGTCAACCCTCTCCCAGCATCATATTATGTGCAGCTGACAAAGAGGTTAAGTATGGCTGCCATATTCTATGAAAAAGTTCTCCCTTGTCCTTGATGACATACGTCAGGCGCTCCAGGGTGAGGGCTTATAATATCAGGGCCTTCTGCTGGGATATAGTGGGTTTCACTGCAGTTACCCATGTATTAAGGATACAATATCTGGCCATAAACAACACTACCTGAAGCCATCTTCTGAACAGGGGGCCCAACTCCTTCCCTGCCTCTTCTATTCCAAACAATAATAGTAGAGGGACATGGGATATTGTTGCCCTACTATATTTTGTAATTCTGTCACCACAGCCTCCAGAAATCTTGCAGGACTGGACAGGCCCCAAAATAGTGATAATATGATGCCGGGTTGTTGTTACATCTAGGACACACAGTGGATACTGCAGGGCTATATTTATGAGCAACAAGTGGTGGGTAATATACTCTCTGACAAAATGTATAATAAGATTCTTTATATTTGTTGCACAGCAGTATATCCTGGTGAAGCTGGACTAATAATTTCCAGTTGTTCTCTGATAAAGAGATTCCCAGGTCCTACTCCCAAAGCAATTTAGTATTCTGTATCTTGTCCGGAAGCCAGGTTTTACC
The DNA here is from genome assembly GCA_016271365.2 of Neoceratodus forsteri. Taxonomy (NCBI): domain Eukaryota; kingdom Metazoa; phylum Chordata; order Ceratodontiformes; family Ceratodontidae; genus Neoceratodus; species Neoceratodus forsteri. The sequence continues at coordinate 184,919,526 of JADMNL010000031.1, forward strand.
CTCCCTTGCCATTCTCTGGATAGTACCTTTAGAGTTTTTTGTCCCATCATTATTAGCTGCTTGAGGTTCCTTCACATAGAATGTGGGCCCTGAAGTCTGCCTATAGATCTAGTATATGCCCTAATTTGCAAATAACAAAAAAAAAAATGTTAATGCCCCAAACCGTCCTAGCCTGTATGTTCTCGAATGAATCTAATTCATCCCGGTAAATAGATATTTAAGGCAGTGAATTCCTTTACTCCCCACTCCTGATACCCCATATGTTCCAAACCTGGAAGGAAAAAAGGATTTCCCCCCACCAGAAAGAGTAGTGTGTCTTCCTGCCCGAGACACCCCTCTGTTTAATCATCCCCCTCCAGCTTTCTAAAACTGCCTTAGCCATGGGGTTAGGGTTAGGTAGACCAGGGTATGCCTTCCAGTCTTTAATAGAAAGTTGGCAGAAATCCTTCCCAGGCATCCCCTCTCTTCTAAATCTAGCCATCCAGCTTCCTTGGGCCTACCAACCCAATCTTGTACATATCGGCATTGAATGGCCATTTGTTAAACCCTCAGGTCCAGAAACTGGAGCCAGCCCTTCTCAACTGGTGCTTTTAATCAAGCCAGAACTGCCCTAGGCTGTTTTCCCCTCCAGATAAAGTCAGAGAAAGCTTTTTCCAGTCTCTTTATATCAGCTCTTCTTAATCCTATATGAAGCATTTGTAAACTATAAAGTATCCTGGGTAGGACATTCATCTTAATAAGGTTTATCCTACCCAGCCATGTGATAGGGAGATCACACCATCTGGTCAGATCTGCAATTATATTTTGCAGGAGTGGGGTATAATTAAGGCTATACAGAGCTCCAATATTCCTTCCAGTTCTAATATCCAGATACGTGAAGGCCTCCTGGACAACCCTAAAACCCCATTCTGACCTCTGCAGGCCTTTCCCAATGTCCTGTCCCCCAACTCTCATTTTCTCTGATTTTTCTAAATTTGATTTGTAACCTGAGAACTTAGACAATTGATCAATCAAATCTAGGAGAATAGGCATTAATTGGTTTGACTTGGTTACATATAGCAACGTGTCGTTCGCATACAACGACAATTTACTCTCTCTGCCTGTCTTACCTAGTAGTCCTGTAATCCCAGGGTGTGCTCGAATGGCAATGGCCAGAGTGTTCAAGCACCATGGCAAATAGGAGGTGAGACAGAGGCACCTGCCTGGTACCTCTTTCCAATTCAAAACTATCAGAGAAAGTGCCATTGGTTAGGACTCTAGCCCTAGGGTTTTATACAACTGTTGTACCAAGCCTATGAAACCTTCACCCAGACCAAACCAGACCAATACCTCCAACAGTACGACATTCCACTTGTCAAACGCTTTTCTGCATCCATTGACGGGATATGCACCGCCTCCTGATTACCTCGCCCCAAATTACACTCAAAAGAGTTCTCATATTATGATAGGAATACCCATCTCAGATGAACCGGTTTGGTCTGGGTGAATAAGTCCCAGCAACAGCTTATCCAGCCTGTTAGCCATAATCTTTGCCAATATTTTAGAATCACAATGTAAGAGGATATTGGTCTGAATGAGGCACATTCAAATAAATCTTTCCTGTTTTGGAATCAAACATATTGTTGCCTCTCCCCAAGACTGTGGCAATTCTCCCCTCATCTCTAGCATCTCTAAATACTGCCTCTAAATGTTCTAATAATTGAGTTTGCATAACTTTATAATATTCAGCTGGGAAGCCATCTGGCCCACTGGTTTCCCTCCCTTTAGAGCTGCAATGGCATTGAGGATTTCCTCTCATTATTGCTGCATTCAGCCATGTTTTCTGCACTTCTGTAGCTGTGGCAGTGCAATTTTATTCAAAATTCCGTCATTACCTTATCTCCTTCCCCAACTTGAGAATGATAAAGCTCTTGGTAAAATCTCTAAACCTATCCCCAATAGATTATTTATCTTTCTGGAGTGTACCATCCTCCTTTAACGGCATATATCAGGTGTGTGCCTCTTTTCCTCTTATAATGTTGATAGCATAGTGCCAGGTCTATTTCCCACTCATAGAAATGTTTCTGACAAAGAAGCAGGTCTTCCACGCTCTCCCATCAGCAAGTTATTTAATGCTTCTCTAGTCCCTGTCAAAAGGTGTTGTACATTTCCCCTTCACCCAGAGCAGCTTTTCTTTCCAAAACTTTGAGTCTTTGTTCCAAATTTGTCCTCTGCTCCCTAACTTTGTTTTTATGATGAGACGACATAGCTAATAATAGCCCCTGTCATGAACGCTTTCCCTGCGTCCCAAAAATTGCCCTAGATGTGGCCATCTCTAAGTTAGCTTGTACATATTGTTTCCATTGATCTTGTATATGTTCTCGAAATTCCTTATTAGCTAGTAAATAATTGGGAATTTCCATGTCATTTGGGTGTTTCTGTCCCCCACCTTAATGACATTATGACCAAAACATGGTCTGATATATGGATTGGACTGTGTTTTAATATGTGTGATTCGAAAGTACCAATCCCAAGGGAGGAACATGTAGTCCAATCATGACCAGGTTTGATGTGGGTGCAAAAAAAAAGTATACTCTTTGGTCGTAGGGTGAGCTGTTCGCCACCCATCTGTAAGATCTAAGTCACTCATCCCCGCTAGCCATTCACGAATAACACCTTTAGGGGCTCCTCTATTCTATGAATGATCCAGAGCTGGGTTAAGCAGACAGTTCATATCTCCGCCCCAGTTATCAAGTTGGGAAATTGCTCTGCAACTAACAAGGCCATAAGATTTCTATAAAAGACTGGGCCATGGACAGCCGGGGCATATATGCTCCCGAAATGTGACTTTCTCCCCTCGTATAGTCCCAACCACAAAGACATAATGCCCAGCTTCTGGGTCAGCAATCACCGTCTCCTTTTGAAATGGTAATCTCTTATGCAGGAGAACAGCCACCCCTCTTTTGTGAGACTTAAAGGCTGCCGAATAGCATTCCCTTACCCAGCCCTCTTTAATTTGGCGTGTTCCTTATCCATAAGATGGGTCTCTTGGAGCATGGTGACCTGAGTGTTTTGTTGTTTCAAGGCTGTGAGTAGCATTGTGCTTTAATGGGAGTGGCTATTCCCCTGACATTCCATGAGACTATGTTTAAATCTTTCAAACTAGCCATAATTCCCGTCTCTGTATTTCCCCATCCAGCAATTTGCACAAACTTCCCCATGACTCCTCTTCCTTCACTTCCACAATATCTGAAGAGTAATGTATTTGGATCTGAAAACTAGTATTAAACTGTAAGTAAACAGACAAACAATGACTATATACAAACTTGTCCCCCCATCCCTCCACTCCCCATCTCGTCACCCTCATATTTCTGTATATTCCCCAGTATTAGTAACAGTAGCTACAAAAAGCAGACATTTTACAAACCCTTCCCCTCATGAAGTTAAAACGCATCCCCTGCTGCCCAGTTCGCCACAGCTTACCAAACTGTAACAGCCAACATAATCCCTTGTTAAAACCATGTGATCTGAATTAAAAATGCGATCTCTTGTTACTGCCATAACCTAGCCGAGGAAATGAGTCAGGCCAGGGCCCACCTGAGTACAGGGAGCACAGTGCAACTCAGGAAAAAACACTGCAGTCCCTCCCCAACTGCCCCCACCCTGGTTTACTTTCTCTCAGCAGTAGCGTCCTTCCATAAAGAGTGTTCCACCCTTGCAAACATAAAGCGCCCTCAGCAGAAAGCTCTCCATTCCCCAAACAGAAAAACAAAGCTTTGGCAAGGATCTTCCCACAGGGGTTTTCACTAGTTGAATCACAAGTGAAACAAGCGTGGAAGGGAGGGGCAAACAGAAGTCTCAGAAAAAAGGCTGTGTGACACAAAATCAGAAAAAAAGAGCAGTAAGTCTCAGCTCCCAATCCGTAGCCAAAGGAAAGGAAAAAAACACTACAGTTCCACTCAAAGTGTGATCACACTGTCCCTGGAGTATGTCTCCTTCTCGTTCAGATGCCGTTATTTCTTTTAAGTTCATGAGAATGAATGTTTTAGAGAGATCTCAAAACCAAAATATACAGTACACAGTACCTTTGTCACATAAGTTCTCCAGTATCTGATCTATTATATCCAAGTAAGCCATCCTTGTGGAATTTAAAAGCCAACATGAAACCTTCAGATCAAATCACCCCATTTTCTTCTTTAGATCTCAGGCAAACACCTCTGCCTTGGGGATTTCCCAAAAGGAAAACACTGCTCCCTCATGTTTCATTTTGAGGGTAGCTGGGTACAACATGTATCATTCGACACAGACCTCACACAACTGCACCATCACAGGATTAAATGCCCGATGGTGCTTTAACAAGCGTGCAGAATAATCCTGGGAGAGAAATAAATGATGCCCCTCATATTGGAGTCCAGGATGCTCCCAATATGCCTTGAGGATAGCTTCTCTATCAGGGTAATTATGAAACTTCATGATTATTTGTCATGGAGGCTGATTTGGTGCCGGTTTTGGCATGACTGCCCTATGGGCCCTTTCAAGCTTCAGGTGACCATTTTTAGGAGAGAGGCTGAGTAACTCTGGTAAACTCTTCATGCAGAAATCAATCACACTCGGTCCCTCCATCTCCTCTGGGAGTCCTTGCAGTCATAGGTTCAACCGGTGATGATAGTTCTCCTAGTAGTCAAAAAGTTCTTTAAATTCTTCTAATTCTTTTTGTAATGCAATGATTTGTTCTGGTAGAGGGGCTGCTGTGTCCTCCAACTCAGAAATCCTTTAGCTCAGCTTCGTTCAGCCTAGTGGCACGGGTATCACGTAAGTCGAAAGGTTCTTGTAGTTTTCGGTCAAAATTAGTGGCAAGACTAGTCAGTTTAGGCTCCAGTGCAGCTAGAACCTGTTGGGTGACTTCTCGGCCTAAGGCGCTGACTTCCCCAGCCAAAAGAGACATATGGCCCACGTTCTCCACCTGTGAAGTCGGCGGTTGCTTCTTTTGGTTTTTTGCATTGGTATGAGAGCTTTTCATCGCAGTGGAGACCACATATTCATTCATCCTGTGCTCTGGAAGACTTTTCTTGGTTTTAACTGTCATTTACATTAATTCTTGGTGGTTTATTTCTTTTATTTTGCAGCGATTCAAGGATCAAGGAGAAAGTGCATCTTTAGTCTAGTCAGCTCATTAGCACCCCTACTTTCTTTTAGGGTTTCCCCATCCCCATTTTTATTTGTTTAAATGAACACATTCAGTTTGCCCATTGAATATATTGCCAAGTACCTGTGCTCAAAACTTATTGAGATGCAGCCCCTCGCTACTATAAAGATGTTTTCTATTATGAAATGGGTAAAAAAAATGCTGAATTCTGATTGGCCGAGAGCTGCTTTCAACTGGGCCACTATCCCAGTACAGCATCCCAACTGAATGTAATATGTTTAAAAAAATGCATAAAATTTTGTTAAAATGACCCATTTCATAATCGCAATAAGGCACTCCAGGGCGTGTGTTATGGTGGGCAAATGGCCCTTCTCAGGTGGTGGAAGCACTCGGCTACACCTCATGCGTCAACCCACCCGAGGTGGCCCGTTACCCCACCATAACACACCCCCTGTCATGCTTTACTGCTTAACTATAGAAGTGATTCCAAAAATCAATAAATGTGATTCCTTCTTTTGTACACCAGTTACTTGGTCTTGTGTTAACCTAATTGTTTTATTTTTCTCAGGAGAATCATGTGGGATTGGTAGTAGATCCAAAATAAGCACTATACTCCCCCTCACACACGCACTCTTTTGATATGTTTCTACATTTCTATGATCTCCTGACATATATTATTTTCTTGATCAACTCCTATAGTTTTTGTTCTCACATGTACAGTTACTGTAGGGTTTTCCCACTTTTGCTCAGTATATCTGGCATGGCACCCTTTTTTGTGTGTCCTTTATCTTTGTCCAAGGGGAAACAGGACAGCATTCTGTTTTATTTGTCTGGAGCACATACAGTTGAATCATAGTTCCTTATGATCGGGTCACCTAAAACAACAGTCTGCCTTACTTTATTAATACTGAGTTCTACCACACCCTTTTGTACAGTACTTTGCTGGTCACTTTCCACATTTAGGACACTGTAGCTGTTTGTTAGGGTTAATGTATTTCACTGCTGATATCTGCTCTACTTCCTTTTTTTTTTTAAGGTTTACATGTCTAACTATGCACCAGTCTGATTCTTGGGGATCTCTCACTTCCTTTTGTTTTTCCTTTCATTCGTGTTTGTTGGGCTACTGTTTCCTTTCTCATCTCTTGATCTTTTCTTCCCATTAGTGGACTGAACTGCTAGCATGCATATAGATGCAGTCTGTAATGCTTTAACAAAGCTTTCAATTTTATTAATTATAAGAGCTTTTGAGTTCATTTTATGTATGATTTAGTTTTACCTGCATTTCTTGGAAAGCTTGACATTTAATAAAGATATAACCTTCCACATTTGTATGTACTGATTTCTCTGCATGCATCCTACATCTGGTACACTGAACAATTGATCCTTCTTTACATAGGAGATATAAGAAGTCATCTGTCAGGTCCATGTCTGCTTATTCTCTCTTTTAGGGTAACTAGTAACTCACGGTGTCTTAATTTCTAGCCTCCTTCCAACTTCATCACAGCTCACTGGGCTGTGTGCTAAACAGGACAGAGACCGGAAGTGGCCTGCTTCCTGCTTTTGGTTCAGTGCTATAGCCCAGGGATGTAAATTATGCCTTAAAAAGCCTTTATAAGGCTCTAATGACACAGCTCAGTGCATAAAACTGTCCACCCCAAACAGGGAACTGGTAAAACCTTGATCAAAAATGTCCTCAGATTGGACTGTACAGCGATCATGCTGGACCAGGCCTACAGTATCCCAGCCACAGCCAAAGTCACAAAGCTCAGAGTGAGCAAGACTTGATTTTTTTTGTAGTTTTTTGTAGATTTTTTTTAGAGGCTAGAGAGATAGAGTGCAGCTACAGAGGAGGATTTATGCTCTGGGAGATACTTTTTTTTTTAACTTTATACTCCTCTGCTCCTCAGCCCTCTCAGTCTGGGGGGGGGCCCAGCCCCATCACCCTGGCGTCTACCAGCTGGTGCTAGTACCCAGGGATTGTCCCCCCAGTGGGGTCAGCAGAGGGGGCCCTTCCCACACCAAGACCGGATCTGTGTTGCGCCGTGGCTAGCCAGATGTGGGGCCTGCAAGCTCCCCCTCATCATCCCCCAGGAGCTATTTTCCTGGGTTTTCTCTTGTCCCTAGCGGCCGTGCAGTGATGCCTGCGATGGGGTCATGCATGCTCCCCCTCACAGTCCCATCAAGCATCTGCTGCACACCGCTTTCCCCTGTAGAAGCGACTCTGTGGTGCCAAGCCCCAGCCTCCACCAGGGGTCAAGCATGCACCGACTACAGATCACCCCCCTCCCCGCTGATGGAGAGCAGTTCGTTGGATGCTCAATCCATATCCTACCCTGCCAACCCCCGGTGGCCCATGCTCGTTCCCGAACATGAGTCGCTGGCGTAGCACGAGGTGAGGTGCCAGCGCCTCAGTCCTCCATGCCACCGGGCCAGCCCGGGAGATACATTTTTTTGATCTAGTGACATTTCTCCACAGTTTCATCCTCCACCATATTTGAAAGCTATCATTTATAAGCTACTATTTTATATATTGAATATACAACAGCCTGACTCTGACTAGGCAATTAATCATCACTTGTGAGTGTACAGGACTTTTATAACTCACTCACAGCTGGTCCACTCGTGACTAATGGTTCTGCCCCCTCACACTTGAAGATAAATTGCATATTTTGAGTCAGCCCACTGCATATCCCCTCTCTTTCTCAGTAAAATGTTGTATTTGCTTGTATGTGGCTCTGTGTAGTGTACTATACAGTACCCACCACTTATATTGCCTGCAGTTTATGTGGGCATTCGCTTTTTGCGGGCAAATTGAGGTTTTCACTTGCCCAATATATGTACTCCAATGTAAAAAACGATGGTTATAGCGCTCTATGCCCGCCTTCTATTTTGGGCAGATTAACTGCTACAGATGTGAGAGTTAAAATTAACTAACAGCTAATCTGACCAAAATAGAAAGTGGGCATAGAGCACTAACTGGTTGCTAATCAGTTCCAGCTTTAATGTAACTGCTGTGAAGGAAGTCCAGGCTTTAATTGTGGCAGTGAAGGGAAGAGAGAATCTGCCTCTGTCTCTGTGCAGAAGACCCCCCCCCCACACTGCTGTGTTATAGCATGGAGGTAGAGACAGGGCTTTTGCTGCAGGAATAACCGAGGACTGGAGCACCGGAGCACTGGAGGATCTCGGGTGAGGCAGGAGCAGAGTTAGTGGTGATGGGGAAAGTGAGCCCAAAACAACTGTGACAGCACTCCTAAAACTGTGCTATACTGTACAAACACACTTCCAACTATTGTTCCCTCCTACCCAATGACTAGTGGTATAATGTGAGTGGAACAAGAACGGGAGTACAGCGTTCAATGTACTGTAGTAGATTTACAGAGGGACTAGCGGGAATAATCAGCGCAGTGTTTTAAAAAATATTGTCTTGGGTTACAGCCACCACTTCTTATAACGGGCAGAATCTGCTTATACAGATGCACCCGTTATAAGCGGCTTTAACTTTATTATGTTTTTGTGCCGTAACTAGCCCAGATCATGCTGAAAAATGGGCCACCAGTCCAATACACTCACCTGGTAATAAAATAAAATCAAGTCTAAATGAAGATCACAATCACAGCCGCATGGTTGGTGTTAAATTTGCAAAGGAGTCTCTGACTCAAAGGTTGTAATTCCGAAACTTTAATAAATAAAATAAAATAAATAAATATGCATACATCTTTGTAAGTACAAATGCAGAAAGTGTACATTTGTAAGCATGATAAATATTGTTTCTTTCTTTCAAAATACACCCACATCTATTTTAAGAAAGATTTGATTATGTTACACTGGGAATTAAAATTTTCTATCTGAAGTCATGTAATCTCACCTATAAACCAGAATTCTCTGAACTACAACTCCCAGAAGGCATTTCATTAACCTTTTTGCTGCGCTGACAGAACTGTGACTGCCAGATGTATTCTCCCAAGTCATAGGAGATAGCGAGCTTTATTCTGAGGTAACATAGTCCGTGGGCCATGTCTTGCTTGAAACTCATTATTCCCCTTTGCTATATATAACACTACTCTGCTAACAAACAGGACGGTTATGACACTGCTGAGGGCTTCCCCATTCTGATGTCCTGCCACCAGCATTTGGAGAGACTGTATACAAAACTAAAAACTCTGGTTACACTCATGATTATTATGACTTCGGTCAAGTGGCCTAGATCAGTGGCAAACCAAATATTTGCAACATGATGAAAATGTTGCAATTCTGTACATTAAAGAGGAACAGTGAGCACCAAGAACCCCACACTCAAGTATGGGGCTGGTCCTAGTGTGTGCTTTGTGTGCAAAAACATTTTGGTTTACATACTGTTTGCTGTAGTATAATAGATTGCATCAGACTAATTAAGCAATAAGGCATGACCAGGGGTTATGTTAATGGTCTGTTAATCACCTTCTAGGGGTGTACTGTGCCACGAGGTGTAGCCGAAAGTGCCACATGCCCCTAGAGGGTGATTAACTGATCCATTAACAATCCCTGGAGTGCCTTTATTGCTATTATAATAAAACGCGTTTTTAAACAGTGTTAAACCTTGTTCAGCATATGGTAAGCTCTGCATGTATGTTAATAAAAGATTAACATAAGGCTGTTAGAATGTTTGCAGCCAATCAAAAGCTCCATTTCTCAGACCCTTTTATAATTTTGGTTACTTCTAGGCTGACATCTTCTGTTACCACAAATCCCAGAATCCCTACAGTTGACATTGAGCAGTAGGCAACCATGGAGATACAATAGCCTGCAGTGCATGTTAGAGCTTTAATACTTACTGATCAGATGTTTTCCAAATCTGCTTTTCTCCAGGGGCTAAGTATAGTCCTCTGTGACTATTTACCCAGGGAGGACAGCGGGACCAGCAAACAAAAGATCAAATCTGATATAAACTCTAACATGGACAGCAGGCTATTGAATATCCTACTGATGCTTACTGCTGTAGTAACAGAAGGTGTCAGGCTAGGACTAAGCAAAATAAGTCTGATACAATCCATGATACTGCAGTAAACAGTAAGTAAACTAAAATGTTTTTGCACACAAAGTACACATTGGGACTAGCCCCACACTTGAGTGTGGGTGCCCTTGGTGCTGACTGCTCCTCTTTAAAGGAGAACTGCACTCAGTCTATGAATCATTTTTCCCAGTAGAAACTGTTTTTATTTTTCATGTACTGGTTCCAATTCTGTTAATGTTCCATCCATATGGCCCTATTAGTAAATGCAGTGGGTGTTTCTGATTAACACTCTGGTGTTAAACCATTTTTGAGCTGTACAATGTGGTTTATGTCCATAGAATAACATGGTTGCATTGTTCCAACAATAAAAAGCAGAACATAGAGGATAATGTATGGTCATCGATTGTTAACGGTTTGTTAACCATCAAGAGTTGCCAGGGCGACCATGTAAACCTCGAGGCGATAGAGAGGTTTACATTCCATAACAACTCTCTAGATGGGTTAAAATTACAGTTGATGATTGATGTACCATACATTATATTTTATAGCGTCACGATGACCGTTTATATTTAAAAATGAGAAAGTAGTTCCTTACTGCAGTTTTTTGTGCCACGCGCTCTGCTCAGGGTCATGCTTTCACCCCACTGCTGTTTCATGGCTGCGTGATCAAGTTGCATGCATGCGCAGCCTGTTCCCGGTTGTTAACCTATCAATGTGACATACCATCAATGAGTTAACAACATTGTGATGTCACATCGATGGTAAAACATTGTTATAAAAAGGCAGATTTCTACATATAACAACGTTCTACCATACATTATAAGGACATAAACTACATTGTACAGTTTTAAAATAGTTTCTTACCAGCAGCATGTAAATCATACTCTCTCACTAGGATAACTGAAAAGCCCGCATAGCTAGAACAATAACTTGTAGCCCTCCACTCCCTGATGTCTGAGGGTATGCTGGTGTTAAATCCAAGTGGAGGGAAAACCACAACAGAAACTTTATAGATGACTTACGTTTGTTCTTCGGGACTGGGGCACAGGCTCCCTTCACAGGGTGCTGGGCTAGGAGGCAAACTTGATCAGCAACACATATAGAACATAACAAGCATGAATAACTCCCAACAGCAATTAAAGAACAGCAAAGGATCCTTTAATTATGAGAACTTGATTGCTATAACTTGATTGTCCCATGGAGTTGGTTAGAAGGATTGCACACCATTCCATTAGGGAAAAGTTAAGGCAATGGACCAGAGGTCTGCTACTTCAATGTCCATGCATTGTCCATAAGTTCATATATTCAGTGTCCTGGAGTGATCATTCCGACAGCCCCAAATAACAGCAGCATACAATAACCATTTGTTAGGACTTTAAACTGAACAATCAGGCAGCTGTGACTCTCACCTTTACAAATCAAACCTAGCTTCCCTCAGCTGGCTATACTCTCTTGGGCAGGCTCCCACTGTCGTCTACAAACTCACTGGCATTAAATCTCAATTCTGGACTGTATTCCCCTGCAATCATTCAGAGCAACCTCACTCCTCTTAGTACAGGTGGCATGTACCCGGTGAGTCGTCCTTTCTTCAACTCTCCCAAATGCGTTGCAGCTGAATAATCCAGTTACCCTCCAAACTTTACTACTGTTCAGTCCCAGAGTGCTCTAAGTTTTTAGAAGACAAGGGGGGGCATAATCTCTAGGGGGTCCATGGTGCCACACAGATCCAACCCCCCAAATTCACCCAAGAACTGACCCTCGTGGCTGAGGGTCCCAAGTCCAAATTACTTCAGCTGCAGAATCATGTCCTGTGCCTCCATAACTCCCAGAGGCTTAGTAGCAAGTGGTGCTTCCCACCATGGATGTGAAGTCCATATTAACCTCATATTCATATACTTTTATTTATTGAATTGATTCACCAGGAAAGGCACACTGAGCAAAATGATGCTTGTCTCCGATGCGACCTGGGGAAGGGTTACAAAGGGAGGATAACATGCACATTATCACAATATTAATTAAATCAGGTATACAGAGGAGAATGGTAACACTTGGTTACAACACTGGTTAATAGTTGGCTAAAGCGTATACAGAGGCATACATACATACATACATACAGTACAGATTGCTGTGGCAGATTAACACTCGGACTAAATCTAGGCAGGACAGAGAGACAAGAGTAGGTGAGTAAGTGCCATGGTTGGTTTTATAAGCCAGCTTCAAAGGATTGGGCGGTGCTGCTAGTCAGTCAATGGGAATTTGGAAGGGGGGGGTCATTAGAGTTATTGAGTGGAGGCACAGTTTACCATCAGGTAGTTTGCCAGCATGGTTGATAGGGAATGGGTGGAGGAAGAGTGGTGAATTTGAGGGGGGAGAGCATTCCCAGAGTTTTGTGAATTGGTGCGAGAAGGCTGTTTGTCCAGCTGAGGTCTTTTGTCTGGGGATATTTAGTCCCTGCTCTCTTTGGAGTCAATTCCCATGCTGGCTAGAGGTAGATAACTCCCCATTTCTCCTCCCGACAGTCAACACCCCCCCAAGGGGTCTTGTAAACTACGGCCACTGCCACGTCCTCACCAGGCCTTGACTAGGCCTCCTTTCACCGAGAAAACAGGCTGGCTCTGCAGAAAGGCAGTCAGCCCTACTCCCACCTTTTGACTCCATTCCTTCAACCCATGCTCTTCCATGTGGCCCCAAGGAGACCCACCCTTCAGGGGTACTCCCAACCAGTGGCTGACCAGCTTCTCCAGAGGAAGAAAAATGAACCCCTTATGGAGTTTAGTCCTGGGGACCTTACAGGGACAACATGTTTCAAGCTAACTCACTGTAGATTCTCCTCCTACAGGGGGGTTACAAACAGAATTTGAGGCAGTATTTAAAAACAGCTTCTGTTGGAAGAAAAATGTCTTGTAGATTTGGTGCAGTTCTCTTTTAAGAGAGTTTACATGTAGTTTAAACGTTTAGATTGCTTTGCTATTTTGTACCTTATGTGCATAAGGTATTCATATTTTTGAATGTTTTAAATAAATTGCCTTTAGACCTTGTTACTGTATTTTTGAATGTTTTAAATAAATTGCCTTTAGACCTTGTTACTTATATGCAGACTCTTTTCTGACCGACTGCGGTCATTGCAAGAACAAAATCACAGACCTCACCACTGTTCCTTACACACTTCTGAAGCAATGGTGCAGGTAGCATATGGCATATGTAGCTTTTCTTATGCCCTGACTTAAGGAAAAAAAAAGTAACTTTAAATTATTACCTAAATCAAATCTCAGTAATTCAGTGTTGCAGTGAAACAGTTACATATAACGCACCCCAGGATGCACCTGGAAATGGGCTGTTGCAGCTCAGTGTGCCTTCCTCATGATAAAAAATACAAGTTAAGTAATGAAAATAAACTTTTAAATCTTTACAAAGTAATTGACCACCTGCAGTGTAATACAACTACAGTACTCTTTGGTACAGTGCCTAAAATAACTTTCCGTAGTGCTTTTTGAAGAAATGTTACTTGCTCTGCCTAGTTTGTTAAGTCATTACTAGAAGAGAGGCAGAGAACAGAGGATCAGTGCTTGAAACATGACAAGGCTTTCATTCAGTATTTCCCATGGCATTGCTCATGGCTCACACTATTCATGAAGTAATTGGCAACACCCACACAGTAACTTTTTTTATCCTGTAATGTCATGGGTGTATCTTTCTTTTTTTTTTCCATTCCTTTTTATAATGATGTCACTGACCTTGTAAGCTAATAAAACCAAATCTGTGAAGAAAAAGGCTTGCTGGGAGACATGGTTGTGCAATTCTCCAGATGCTGCTTGCATGTGCTTCCCCTCGTGGCCAGCTGACCAGGGATCTGGCTGTGATGGCATCATCACTTTATTCAGTGAAATATGCAAGTGGGTGGACATCCTAAAACTATTGCAATCCTAGCTTTTTTCTGATTATGGCTCAGGCAAGCATTTAAAATCTAATTTTGAGACTTCACCATCAGCTTTTCCACCGTTCAGCCTGACAGCCAACAGAAATGGACAACAGAATTTCTTTGTTCATTACTGTAGAACTCTGTCAATGTTACAGTTAAGCACAATTTGGTCAATTAAATGTTTGCATAGCAACTGCAATGATACAGAAAATAGTTTCAGTAGCAGTGAGAAATTAAACTGTAGCATTTTTCATGCAACTTTGTGTGATACAAATTTACGACCACTTTTGGGTGAAATTAGATATGTTGCAAGGGATTTCTATACTTTAATATCTTTGTTTAGCAATTTAGGCAAATTTTATAATTCGGTGTTACAATTGTCACAATGCCAAGTAACAGCACCATGATTATTGCACTCCTCACATTGCTACCAATTTGTTTCATTTTCAACCTTAACTGCTGAAAGCCCTCCACCCCACCCCCACCAGCATTTCAACCCCAACCGCTGAAAGCCCTCCACCCTACCCCTGCCAACAAAAACACATATACCATACCATACCATACCATACCATACCTTACCATACCTTAAAATACCATACCATAGCATCCGGGGATGGTCCTATGAGGAAAAGTTGAGCAGATTGAACATATACTCGCTCAAGGTCAGCAGCACAAAGGGAAATATGAAATAAATATTTAAGTACCTCTATGGTATCAACAGGGTGAAATGTCAGTAACTGTACAAATGCATTGAAGAGACCCGCACTAGCAGGAATCAATAGAAATTGAATAAAACTTGAATGTGCTGCACTCAGGACCAGGTTGGGGTGCTAGTGCAGGGCCATGGCCCTGAGATCATGCAAAAACAAAGGAGTATCATGTGTCTGTGTACTCCACTGTTCCATTTGGCTAAGTTAAGCCTTTGAATTAAAATTCACATTTTGGAAACTACAGCTTTGTGGTTTGGAACTTCACTGGAGCGTAATAGCTCCTGGCTCTGGTGTGCTAGTGCATCCTTTGTCTCTGCATAGATATAAATTGGCAGGGGAGTGGTGCAGGAAAAATACAAGGAAGGTATTTCTTCACTGAGAGGGTTTTAGACAAGTGGAATATCTTTCAAAGGGCAGTGGTCAAGGCTGAGACTGTAAAAGGTATTCAAGGTGGGGTGGGGCAGGGATAAGAGGCTGATAATAGTGGGGCAAGAGAGATGAGAGGGGGTAAACCTGCAAAACAAACAGAGCTGTTTATAGGGTGCTCAGAATAAAACCACTCAGTAACAGGCCAGTGTGGCAGTAGGTAGCGTCAAAGCAAACCAAATGGTGCTACGGACTTTTTATGTATGTAACCATCTATGTTTCTGTGAGTGAGCTACAGTATAGATGAAAAGGGGAATCATATTCCCTGTCCCTCTCTATCTCGCTAACTCAAGTTTAATAGCTATGGGGTTTAGTAGTGCACATGCATTTAGCTATAGATAACAACTATTTCATCTTTCTGTTATACCCTGTTGGCAAACCCCAGAGATTCTAAGCATAAAACAGACCTTACATTACACTGAAATTTAAATGTATAGAAGTACATTGCCAGAAGCAGTCCAACATTAAAACATTATGCGTGCAGATCATCTATATCTTATTAAATAAGTCCGTCTTGGAACCAAGTGCAAAAAAAACAGGACAGACCGTGCTGCTTGGATGTTAAATAGGAAGGTTTTCCAAAATTATGTGTCAGTCCTGCTAAAGTCACTGACCACGTGTACAGCGTGTTCCTTCTTCTTAAATGTTTTATTGAGTTGCTGTAGGGATGGAAGAACAGCAAAATGTCCTGCTGTTCAGAACAGTTCTGATATGCCACAAACATTTTTGCTACTTATCCAAGTCTTATTGCAACCTTCACAACCTTTTGGGTTTTTGTTGTTTTGAAGTATCAAAACTGTTTTAAAATGTATTTTATCTCATACTCAGATGGTGCAGGGGGCTTGCGGCAGACACTTGGCCCTGATTGTGATTCATGATCAGGTACGCCAGACGCAGCAAGCTAGACCAGCTCCCCCTGGTCTAACTTTGCATCAAAGGGGGGATGAATTTTATGGGGCTTGTGCCAAACCTTTGGCACAAGCTACCATAAAATGTGGTACATGTTGTAAATGTGCTAGCTCATCTGGAATCTGGCTGCATTGCACCACAGTACTTTGGCGCAGCTGTGTCAAAAATTGCAGATGATGCAGGGCTTGGCGTAAGCCCTGCGTCATCCTTCGTGAATCGGGCCCCTAGTCTTCTTCCGGAGCCCCTTCACCAATCACAAAGCTCTCTGTGGCCTTAAGTCATCTGTGGAGTATATTAAGCACCCCCCGCCATGTTTATATTATCGGTACCTTATTAGAAGTAGGAAAAAAAGGTTCTGATAGTTTTTTGGGTTTTTCTTTCAGAAAATGGCACAGGTTCTGAAAGGTTCTGGAGATTTGAACGCTGCTTGGATCAGCATTTAAACTAGCTGGGGGCAGGCTGTAGAACTAAGGAAGGAAACAATTGCTCCCGTGTAGATGATGAAGCAGGAGGGAGGGCCTGAGAGGAGTAAACTCCGCCAGGGCAGGGGCTCAAGAAGACAGGTGTTGGCACAAGGCAGAGGACAAGGAGGGTATAAATCAGGGAGCCAAGAAGGAAGGAGTAAAGGAGATGGGTAACAGAGAAGGCAGCAAGGGAAGAGGTGGGTCAAGGGGAGCATCAGGGAACAGCACATGCAGGAGGGGGGAGCAGAGAAGCAGGGAGGGAGTAATGTATGCAGAGCCATGTGCACCAATGAAAGGAGTCTGGGAAATAAAATTCTAAACCTGGAGGCCATCATGGTGAAGACCAGCCTGGATTTGGTGACCCTAATGGAGTCATGAAGCACTGCCAACCATTACTGGGACATAGCCATATCGGGCTACTCTCTGTTTAGGAAGACAGGGAAGGGAGGAGGGGAGGAGGGTTGCACTATGTAAGAGGAGGGATCAAGGCCACAGAACTGCAGGGGTACTAGGAGGAAATGGAAGAGCAGGAGGTGCTGTGGGTTATCTTGGAGACAGGTGCTGGGGCTGCTATCCATACAGAGGTGGTATACAGATCTCCATTGCAGGGACAGGATTTGGATAAGGCATTTGGGGAAGCCATCATCAGGGTGGTAAGTAAGGGGGAGGTACTGCTATTTGGTGACTTCAATCTGCTAGATGTGGGTTGGAGTCTTCCAGCTGCAGCTTCATAAGGAGCAGAGCTATATTTGACTCCCTACAAGAGACTTTTCTCAGGCAGCTAGTCAATGAACCCACTAGGGAAGTGGCAGTGCTGGACCTGCTGTTTATAATAAGGGACGGCATTGCAGATATCACAGTGGACCGCTCTCTAGGTGCCAGGGATCACCATACAGTGTGGTTTAACATTAAGACAGGAACAGAGGCAAACCACACAAGGACGAGGGTCCTGGACTTTAGGAGGGCCGATTTTAAAGAAATGGAAGACTGCCTCAAAAACCGCCGCATAGAGAGGGAGTTGCCAGGTAGGGGAAGACAGAATAAAAAGGAGACCATTACAATTCTCTAGGATAGTGGCCAAGGTGATGAAGGAAAAAGGGTGGTATGCAGGGGGTATAAGGAAATGCAGAAGGAGGAAGACAGGGAGGTGTACCAAGTAAAACAGAGGGAAGCAGAAAGGGAGTGAGGGGAACAAAGGTGCAGACAGAGGAAACGATAGCCAAGGGGGTAGCTAAAGGGGATAAAACTTTCTCCAGGTACATGTAGTGAGAAAAGGAAGGCAAGGGGAGGGACAGTGAGAATAAGGAGCGAGGAGGGGACAGGGACTGTCTGTAGAATAGGACCAAGAAAAAGCAGACATCCAGAACAGGTACTTCTCTTCAGTCTTCACAGTGAAGGGAGGGGATGGATCACCAGGGAGCATCAGGAATAAGGGTGGGGGTTGGGTTGGACACAAGTCATTTTTCAGAGGAAAGAGTCCTTGAAGGGACTTGCAGCTCTGAAAGTGGACAAAGCTATGGGACTGGACGTGGTACACCCAAGGGTACTAAAGGAACTCGGGTAGTTGCAGATTGTTCCACTGATTGCTTTATTCAACAGCTCTCTGGAAACAAGCTTGGTTTCATGGGACTGAGAAGAGCACACATGGTCCCTCTTCATAAGAGTGGCAGCAGGGAAGAGGCAAGCAACTATAGGCCAGTCAGTCTCATATCAGTGGTGGGGAAATGAATGGAAATCTTGTTAAAGGAAAGGTTGGTACAGTATCTTGAATCTAATGGCAAGGCATATTTTATTTATATGGCACCCAATCCCAAAGGCTCTGGGTGCCTTACAGAGAAATACAATGAGACAAGCTGCAAGACCACACACTACATGGATTCACAGTGGGAGGTCATGGGCAGATGAATCTGTTTGATTTCTTTGACTGGGTGACCAGGGAAATAGATCAGGGGAAGGCGGTGAACATGGCCTATCTGGACCTTAGCAATCCCTTCGACACTGTGCCACACAGGAGACTGATAAAGAAATTGAGCATCCTTGGGGAGGGATCCAAAGTGATGATTTGAGTTAGAAACTGGTTAATGGATAGAAGACAGAGGGTGGTGTTTAATGTACTCACTCTAAACATGGGAGAGTGAACAGCAGGGTGCCTCAGGGCTGGGACCAGTCCTCTTCAAAGTCTTCATAAGTGACATTGCAGAAGAACTGAAAGAGAAATATGCATGTTTGCAGATGGTACCAAAATCTGTAATATGATGGACACTTTTTTTGGGGGTGCATAGGGATCTTGACAAACTGGAGGGGTGTTCAAGAGTATGGCAGTTAAGGTTTAGTGCTAAAAGTGCAAAATCATGCACCTAAGGAATAAGAAACCAGGAGTCGAGTATAAGATAGTGGGAGATACTGACAGTCACTAAGCAGGAAAGGGACCTTGGGTTATCATATTTGATGACCTCAAAGTGGCAGGACAGTGTGACAAAGCAGTGGGAAAGGCCGGTGGATAATGGGATGCACAGGGAGTGGTATCTCCAGCAGGAGGATGGAAGAGATGTTGCCACTGTATTGCTTGCTGGTGAGACCCCATCTGGAGTATCATGTCCAGTTCTGGAAGCCGCACCTAAGAAAGAACATACACAGGGTGGAGGCTGTCTAGAAGAGGACAAATTAAATTGTGCAGGAGTTGCACCAAAAGTCCTACGAGGAGGGACTGAGGGAAATCAACATGTACGCCCTGGAGGACAGGGGAATGAGAAGGGCCATGACGGAGACCTACAAGTACCTCACAGGGTAAACAGGGAACAGGAGGGGAGTTTCTTTCAAATGAGAAAGAGCACTAGGACCAGAGGACATGCGATGAAGCTCGGGGGGGGGGGGAGTTTAAGAGGAGTATGAAGAAGTACTACTTCACTGAAAAGAGTTATAAACGCCTGGAATAGATTACCCTGAAGTGGTAGAGCAAAAACAGTAGGGGGCTTCAAGGATGTGTGGGATAGACATAGGGGAATATTAGGAAATAGGCTGGGAGGAGGGAGAATTGATGGAGACCACTTATGGTCTGTGGATACAGACTAGGCAGGTACCATCTGGGCAGACTTGGTGGGCCAAGTGGTCCTTTTCTGGTGACAAATTCTATGTTTCTATGTTTCTGTGTGTAGATTGAAGGAGTGCTCCCGACCAATTGGAGCACTCCTTTCCTCTGTGTGAAACACTATTCTATTCTTTAAACAGTGTCTCACAAGCAGTTGCCCTAGAAACAGGGATGTTCGGTTATGATTTTTAGAAAATTAATATATTACTGATTGAGCTCAGTCAATAAATATATTCCTACTGCCGCCAAGATCACTCTTGCAACTTTAAGAGTGGTCTCACATTCGTAGGGTATCAGAACTGCTCACCTTTGGGTTATGGTTCTCTTACCCTAAGAATGCATGTGAGACCACTCTTAGAATCACTAAGAGTGGTCTCAGTGGCAGTATTAATATACAGCCACACTGGCTCTCCCTTCACTCCCTCCACCCCCCCACCCCCAGTTTGCAAATATTCATACAGGTTACAAAGTACGTAGGCCCACACATTGCCATACTGGAGGTACCAGAGAAACCTTTTATAAGTACAGAATGTGGACATGCAGAAGGAAAGTCCTTTACAGTGTGAAATCTTATCTCAGAACATAGCACTGACGTGAAGCAACACTATCACTAGCTCTCCAGCAAGCTCATGCTCTAGACGTTGCTTTGGCTTAAAGATCTCCTGACACAGTTGAGACAACTTTGGAAAAAATGTAAAAGGCATAAATGTACATTTTATTTCATATTTTATTCTGTAGTTCTCACCCTTATTTCCTTATTACTAAGGGTATTTGCATGAATACAGTATATCTGCCCTTTAGCTCTGCCTGCCTGCTCATACTGACATCATAATTCTGTATTTGACATCAAAGTATGTTGCTGTGGAGATAATTATGTTGTCTTAAACAGGAGATTGTGATGTTATGTGTAGAGAAGCAGCCAGAGTAGATATAGTCTGGGGAAAAGGATCTTGTTTTCATGCAACTTTTTCGGCAATAAAGAAAATGAGGAATTAATTACTGAAAATATATGAAGTAGTAAAGAAAATAGGTTGAGTTGAACATAAATCTTACTTTTTCAAAGTTTTCCTAATGCTGTCAGGGGCTCTTTAAGGTATGGTCAGGAAGAGCTTGGTTCACTTTTGTTAGCTCCTCGAGTATATGTTGAAAGTGACTTACCTTGCATTAGTGGTGTTTTCTTGTTGCCTTATGTTTCTTTTTAGGTTTTCAAGGCTTGGTAAAATGAGTTAAAACATCCAGAATGGAGAAACATAAGAGAACTGGGAGAAGAATATGCTAGATTATCTGTCTTGTCTTGTTTGTCTGTCTGTCTATCTGTTTGTCTGTCTGTCTGCTTGTCAGTCTATCACCTTAGTAGACTTGTCTCCAGATCTATCTGTCTGTCTGTCTGCCTGCCTATCACATCAATATACTTGTTTTCAGATCTTGTTTAGAAGTTTCTTCCAGGATATTCCAGCCTGCAGCCACAGTTCTTCTTTGGATGCATCTCTCATATAGTCTGCTCAGCTCCTTGTTGTGGGCCTCCCTCTGACCTAGATGTTTTTTTTTCACTTTTGCTTGATTCTTTTGCTTGCTATACAGTAATAGATGTTAAGTGCACATATGGACATTGGCAAGTTTTACATGGGATTGAAAGATGCTGTTTGATCTGTTACATACTGTATGTATTACTTACATACTACACTGTACAAGATATATGAAACGTTGTTTCACCCTTTCCATACAAAAGGGTGGGGTTCAGTTTTGTTGAGTTTGTTAAAAGGAACCTGTGTTGATTTTTGAAGAAACAATGACTTACTGTTCTTACATATAAATGAGCCCAAATGAGTGCTAACCCTTGGTTGGACTAAATGTTGGCAGGGCAGATTTTTTAATACTGTATTACTTGCACACAGAACTCTCAGAGCTTGCAGCACATTCTGCTAATTCAAAACTTTCCCTGGGAGTTTTTGTTTTCCCTACTGGACAGCATGTTTTATGCATTTGCTAGACTTCGACCCACCAGTATTCTTCATTCCAAGGCATACTGAAGCATTTTGCTGTGGTTCTCCTCCCCAGCAGTAGTCACACTGCTTGAAGACAAAAGGAATCTTGGCTTATGGAATACTAGCTCCCAGGGCATTGCTTACTCATTCAGACCTGACCGTTATTGAGAGAAAGGGGGAGAGATTAGTCACTAGTCTCTACTTTTGATTCATAATAACTTTATTCTGCAGATTTTTACAATGTACCAATGGACATTTTATTCCAGTTTTTTTGTTCCTAAAATTTGCGTGGATGCATACACTGCCACATGTCCCTTCATTTTCACATTATGCTTCTTATTTTCCATTGAAACAGAATTTGTTGGCAGGTAAGGACTACTTGACCTACTCAGTCTGTTCAGTTTGTCCCTGCCTGTACTGTCACTGCAGACCCTACCTGATCTGTGGCTGCTCCTGCCCCCCCCCCAAGCCTTCTTACCAAGAGTCCTTTGTGCCTATCCAAAGCATGCTTGAAGTCCACCATTGTTTTGCTGCTCTACCTTCACTGGTAAATTGTTCCAGGTGTCCACTGCTCTTTCAGTGATGAAGTACTTCCTCACATCCCTTCTAAATTCCCCCCTTCCATCTTCATTCCATGCTCCATTGTGCTCCTTCTCTTCTGAAAAATACTCCCCTCCCATGCATTGTTCTGGGTGTACACATTGAGATCCCACAGTCTTTCCTCATAGGGCTTATGATCCAACTCCTGCACTATTTCAGTTGCCCTGGACATCCTCTACCTTTACTATGTCCTTCCTGAGATGTGGTCTCCAGAACTGGACACAGTACTCCAGGTGAGGTCTCACCAATGACTGAAACAATAACGCCACCGCTCCTCTTCTGCTGGTGATTTCCTCTCCTGTGCACCCCAGCATCCTGATGGTCCTGCCTATGGCCTTGTCACATTACCCTGCCACCTTGAGAGGTCATCAGATAGATATTCCCAAGGTCTATTTCCTGCTCTGTGATCGTCAGTACCTCTCCCTCATTTATACACCACACCTGGATTTCTATGTCCTAGGTGCATGGTTTTGCATTTCACATTGAAACCCTGCCATACCCATGACCATTCCCCAGGTTTTCTCAGGTCTCTACTCATTTTCTCCCTCTCTCCAGAGTATTCACCCTAATTCAGATTTTGGTGTCATCTGCAAGAGGCATACTTGCCCTCCCAGCTCTTCTGCAATGTCACTTGTGAAGACGCTGGAAGAAGACTGGTCCCAGTCCTGAGGTACCCTGCTTGCCATTGTCCCCTCATTAGAGGGAGTACCATTTACTACCACCCTCTGTCACTTATCCATCAACCAGTTCTGTACACAGTTTATCACCTTGGGTCCCACCCCCAAACTTCCCAGTTTCCTTACAAGCTTCTTATGTGGTACGTTGTCTCAGGCCTTGCTGAAGTCTAAGTAGGCCACGTCCACTGTACAACCCTAATCAAATTCCCTGGTTGCCCAGTCAAAGTACTTGATCGGGTTGTTCTGACATGACCCCCCCCCCGAATCCCTGCCGCCTCAAGTCTTGTAACCTGACAAATTCAAGATACTGCACTAGCCTTTCTTTTAACAGAGTCATCATTTCCTTCCTCACCACTGATGTTAAACTGACCAACATGTAGTTAGTAGCCTCCTCCCTGTTGCTGCTTTTATAAAGCAGAACTCTGCCCTCCTCAGTCCTCTGGAATCACTCCTGTTTCTAGTGAATTGTTGAATAGGGCTGTCAGAGGTACAGACAGTACCTCCCTGAGCTCCATCAGCACCCTTGGATGAACCCCATCCAGCCCCATAGTCTTATCCACTTTCAGATTCACGAGTCCCCTCAGGACTCTTTCCTCTGTGAATGGACACGTGTCTACCTCCCTCCAGCGTTTCTGCTGTTTCTATGTGGTCTGTCTCCTTCTTCCCGCACCGTGAAGACTGAGCAGAGGTATCTGTTTAGGATATCTGCTTTTTTTCTGACCCTCTCTGCACAGTCTCCCCTGCTTTCCTTAGCCTCACAATCCCGCCCCTTGTCTTCATTTTTTTGCTTTTGTGTCTCAGAAATGTCTTGTCCCCTTTAGCTATCCCTTTGGTTATCCTTTCCTCTGTTTGTGCCTTTGCACCCTTCACCACCTTACCTGCTTTCCTCTGGTTTTCCTGGTACACCTCCCTATCCTCTTCCTTCTGTGTCTCCTTGTACCTCCTGGATGCCACCCCCTTATCCTTCACCTTCAGTCACTTACCTCGAGAACAAAAGTGGTCTCTTTTTTCATCTTTTTTTTGCACAGAGATTTGTTGCCTTCACTATGCCAACCCTTAATTTGCCCCACTGTTCCTCCACCCCACCCTGGCAATTTCCCCCACCCCCACTTGGTCATCTCTGAGGCATTCACCCATTTTCTTTTTAAATCTGCCCTCCTGAAATCCAGGACCCTCATCCTTGTGTGTTTTTTCTCTGCCGACTTCCTTATGTTAAACCACACTGTACCATGATCGCTGGTCCCCAGGTGATATCCCACCTTGACGTCTGCAATACTGTCCCTGTTTGTGAGCACAGGTCCGGTATTGCCCCATTTCAAGTGGGCTCTTTGACTAGTTGTCTGAGAAACACCCCCTGCAGGAGTCTAGAACTGCCTGCTTCTACCTAACACATTGAGAGACTCCAGTCTACATCTGGCAGATTGAAGTCCCTCACCAGCAGTACCCCCTCCTTTTTGCCATTGTGATAACAGCTTCTGCCAGTTTCTCCCCATGTTGGAGGTCTGTATATCACTCCAGTGTGAACAGTGGCTCCAGGTCCTTTCACCAGGGTGACCCACAGTACTTCCATCCCATCAGTTGCACCTAGGTTCCCTTTCATTTCCATCACTATGGTACCCTCCTTCACATACAGCAAAACCCTCCTCCCTTTCTCCCCTCCCTATTCTTCCTGAGCTGAGCTGAGCTTAGCCTGGTATGGCCATGTCCCAGCGGTGGCTCCCTGTGCATCACGACTCAGTTTTTCCTCTGCCATGATGGCCTCCAGCTCGGAATTTTATCTGAGACTCCTTGTATTGGCAGTTTGGCACACATGACTCTCCACACCTTGCTGCCAATCTGCCTGCTACACCCTTCCCCCCCCTTCTTGCCTTTTCTACTACTTCAAATTCCCCTGACCCTCTCATCCCCTTCCCTCTCGCTACCCCCTTCGTGCCTTACCTCCTCCATGCCTCCCTTTCCACATCTTCTGTTCTTGACCCCCTTGTCCACTATTGTGCTTCTACCCCTTTTAACTTGTGCCCTCGGGGAGTTTCCTCCCTTCTGGACCCTCTCTTCTTGTTGCTTCAGTCGGTGTGGGGAGGGGCAGTTTATGCCTCCCACTGTATTACCACCTCTCCTCTCAGCTAGTTTACATCTTCATCATCATAACATTTAAGCCTTTCAGTGAGGGCTGCTGACCCCTTCCCAGAAGGACACAGGCTGTCACCTCTGTATAGACCTATATACTTCCAGGCTGACCACCAGTCCCTGATGAACCCCTTCTACCTGCACCATTCTTTCAACCAATGTTGAAGCTCCTGGAGTAGAGTACTCTATTCTCACCTCAGTCATAGACAGTTAGCTCCTTGGTGAATTCCACTGTTTGTGCTACTTGCCTTAGGCCCCTTCCCAGTTCCCTGAACTCCCCCTGTACTACCCCAGCTCCATCCTTCACTAGATCATTTGTCCTCAGGTGGACAATAACATCCAGCTCCCCCTGCCCCTCGTGCCCCTAGTGAGCCTTAGGATACGCTATCCAACCTTCCGAGTCACTGACACCAGCTAGACACCTAACCTCCTCTCTCCTTCCTGCTCCAAAATCTATCCCTTTGACTGAGACCCCAACCAGAAGCTGCTTTCTCCTCTGCTGGTGTCCTCTAACACACTTTGGGGCCTCCCCATTGGAGAACACCCACCTCCTCCCTTGCACCACTTTGGTTGCCTTCTCTCGGCAGTCCCATCCTGTCAGAATAACGAAGGATTCTTGTGGCTGGCACAGGCTGAAGAATGTGCCCTGGCGCCACTCCCACCTTTCCAGAGCCCACCAAGGTCCAGCTAGCCTCTTCTGGCTAGGCCACCTCAGGGTCAGTGGCAGAAGACTTAGTGGCCCCTGGGTGGGGTACAAGGTCCTCTGGATCCTAGCCAGGTTGGCACAGAGACCACTGACCTCTGCCCTCAACCCAGAAAGGTGCATGCAGGTGGGGCAGCACCTCAGTCTCCTGAATGTCTTCTGAAATACTGCAGATCAACAACCATTGCACTGCAACACTCCCCTAGCTGCTAATATGAATCACTCTCTTCTGCTTCTTAAAGTAATTTACCCCTACTGCCCCTTCCTGTTACTCACACCTATCCCACCTACACCCTCTATCACAACTTACTTTAATACCTTACCCTAGATAGGGTGTTATCTATTTTTCCTTTAAATGGTTGTTATTTAAGCAATAAGGCATGACGGGGTGCTTTATGGTGTGATAACAGAAAAGAGATGTGCAAGAACAAGGCACAATTTGAAGATAGAGGGGACGGCTCAGAGGTAATATGGAAGTATTTTTCACAGAGGGTTGTGGATGCATGGAACAGCCTCCCTGAGGAGGTCGTGAGTCAAGAACAGTGGGGAATTCAAGAATGCATGAGACAGACATAAGGTAGTCCTAGTGGGGGGGTAGGAGGAAGTAAGCTGTTGGTTAACTAGGATCTGCAGCTTATCTGTTAGGTAGGAAAATGGGCAGACTAGGTGGGCCAAGCGGTCCTTATCTGCCGTCACATTCTTTGTTTCTATGTAGGGCTAGCTGTGGTATCCAAGGCCACCTTTGTGTGTGTGGAGGAGAGGGAACTACAAAAAAAATTGGGAGAGAAATCCCTTGGTGCCATCAGAGTGGTGTTCTTGGTACACTTGGGGCCTACACCATGGATCCAACCAACCATAAGCAACATGCTAGTGGTATATGTGGCTGGGTGATTGCTCAAGCCCCAAGGAGGGTAACTGACACCGTCTGGGAAAAAAATCTGTATGGAAAAACATTCACTCCCTTTTCTGCACCCATTTCAATAGTCTGAAGATTAATAACATTGACATTTGTGAGTGTAAACTATCCTGGCAGCAAATCATTTTGGCTCCTGTCCCTGACTGAAATATTGAAATGTTTCTGGTCTTTTCATTTTTTTTTTTTACTTCAAACTTTATATTTTAAGTTAATCAAAGCAAGGATAATACTTTAGAGTAATTTTCTGAGGTTAAACATCCATACTAGTTAGGTGTACATATACAAACATAGGACATTATCTTACATAAAGTGTAATCTAATATTATGTCCATTTCTTGTCTGTCCCTCCAGTTCCAGAATCTCGCTTCTGTCCAACTTAATCATGCAGTAATCCAGCAACCCATAGGTGGGGGTGTCAAGAGGAGCTTGGTGTCCATTGAAGAGATTAAAATCAAGTTCATTGTATCCTCTATCTGATTTTGTATTACCAACGTTTTAAGTTTATTTGTAACAAGTCTCCCTAGGGTATATAATTATGATCAAAGAGAGAACAAACCCCAACTGACCTTGCTCCTGAATAAACAAATCATATGATATGAACATCTGTTGTGTATCTGTCTTTCTTTATAATACATTTTATTCTAAATAAAGTTATTATTTATTGCTTTCCTTGAGTCGTCTTCTCCTAAAAAATAAAAAGGAAAAGAAACAAAACATACACAGCCATCACTTATTCAAATCGAGACACAGCCACAGTAGATTCCGGTGTAATGATGCATCCCATTCTGGTCTTGCAGCTCTCTTACAGTGGTTTTTTATCTTTTCCCCTTCCCCCCTCAGTGCTATCACAAACCCCTGCTCGGATTTAAAATTCTGTAAGGTGACTCTGTATTGGTCCTTATTTCTGAAGTAGCTGCTCCAGAACTGGTTGGCCCTCCTTTTCCTCCCAATGATGGAAAAAAGGTAGCCACCTGGAGTTAAACTTCTCAATGGCCAGCCTCACTCTAGCTGTGAGGGCCTCCATCTCTTTAATTTGATTAAGATTTTGGTACCAGTTGGAGGTCTGTGGAGGATCCCCATCAACCATTTCTGTGTGATTGATTTCGGGCTGCCACTAAGAGGATATTAAAATATATTTACCTGCTTGGTTTTTATATCCTTTGGGGTAGGGGTGGTCCTAGTACCAAATTTTCAAATTCCAGGGGAAGTCAATGTTAAGATTTTTGTTATTAAATCAGCTGTTTCCACCAAAAGTGTGTAATTTTGGGACATTCCCAAAACTATGGTAATGTGTGCCAAGGACCCACATTGTCTCAGCATCTATCTGTTGTAGAGGTTGCATAGTGGTAGGATATAGTGGGGTTCTAAAAAGCAAATGTTAATTTTCCATCTAAATTCTCTCCATGAGGGGAGTTAATGATTTTTGGGTGCCTGACCAGATTGCTTGCCAGGTAAGGTCTGAAATCTGAAGGTTCACATCTGCATTCCAGCCAGTTTATCACTTTTGTATGGCTAAGGTTCCCATCCTTCATCAGAATTTTATAGATTAAGAAATGTTGGATCTAGTATCTCTCATGGTGCTTTTCTGGTGAGTGAGTAAAATGGGGTCGCGGGCTCTGTGTTAATTCCATCAGTCCTACGGTGCTTGTGATATAGTGTACACATTGACAGAACCAAAAGGAATCTACGCTTAGCAAGTTGAACTCTGATTGGATTTGGGCAAAGATTTCAGCACCCCTTCTAGTAACTGTGGGGTATTTGAGGCCTTGTAGGGCTCACCTAAGAAAGATCAGATCCCACCTCTGGGCTGGGAATCCAGAGAAATGTTCAAAGGTAGGTATTTCCAAACTGGGTGGGTTATCTCCCATGTCTGTCTGGCTTTAAGCCAGAGTGCCATGTTATGCCTAGTTAACTTGTTTGTGATATGTTTCAGATCCCCTGAAAGAATTCTCCAAGGTAAAACATTAAGAGGTGTCGAGTGACATTTTCTTTCCTCTATTTCTAACACTTGCCCTTTTCTTGGTGTCAGCATTTTGATCACTGGTAAAAGTTTACCGCTACATAGTACTTCATAAAGTCTGGAAGCCCCATGCCTCCCTTGCCCTTTTCCTCTGTCAGAATGTCCCATTGGACTCTTGCCTTTTCGGCCCAGATAAAGTCTGATAATTTCTTTTTAGGTCTTTCAGTCTTTTGGGGGATTGGGAGGGAAGGGTTGTGAAGAGAAAAAAAATGAACATCTGGCCAGATTTCAACTGTTTCCAGTCTGTTGCTAAGTGTAAGAGGGAGCAGATTCCACCTGTACCGATCTGCAAATACCTGTTGTCTAAGGGTTCCATAGTTATAGTAATGCAGTGCTGCAAGTTGCATGGGGATCTGAATTCCTAGATATCTTACTTTAGTGTCCACCCATTTAAAGGGAATTATGTCTATTAAATCTTGGTCTCTTGTGGTTTCTGGTCTTTTCAGTGGGAGTGTAAAGAATACCACTTCACACATCTTTCCTCTGATAGCCTGGGGAGATGAGCCACACAGTGTACCAGGACATTCTGTTCAGGATGAATCCAAAATGTGCTGGCAGGTAGTTGTGAATGCTAGGTTTCCATGGTGACTATAAACCCGATCCGCCCAACCTCTTTACTTGTAACATGGTATACATCACTGCCACCATAAATGGCCTCTTTCTGGCTGGCAGTAGGAGGAGCAGACATATTTTGTAATCCCTTGAAAGTGTGAATAATAGCTACTGCTGGAGAGAGTGTCTCTGCAAAGGCTGAGACTTCACTGACATTTGGATCAGAGCACACCCTCCACACATTCTACTACTCCAGCTACAAAGATCATCCCTACTGTCTGCCAAGAAATAACCAGCTTCAGGAGAGGAAGGAAATGCATTATTTGTCTGTTGCCTTAGGAATATTGGATCTGTGCTGGCGAGCTGAGTTTGGGAAAGAGCCTAGAGGTCGGCTGGAGGGAGGAGGATTGAACATCACAACAGATGCGCCCCTCCTCCTCCTCCGGGGCAGTAGGTTAGCCTGCTCCATAGTGCTACCACCACCTCGGTGGCCATAGATGGAGGTGCAGGCTAGGAGCAGCAGTTTGAGAGAGATCCAGTGGAAGATGTCAGTGTATCCATTGATGCATGTCCATCAAGCCGCCACCCCTGGAGCATCCTAGGTTTGGGGACCTGGAAAAGCAGAAAACACCCTGACCTACAGTATGATGCATCCTCTCTCTTCTCCACAGGCCCCAGGTTCACCGGTGGTGCAACATGAATCTCGTTGCCATAAATTAGAGTGCAGAAACATATTTGCCTGTGAATGACCAAGGCCCTTAACATTCTGTCAAGAATACATCTAAGCTGCCAACAGACAGTAGTGTAGAAGAGTTAGTTTTTGGTGCTATGGACCAATACTATGTGAACAACACTTACCCTTGGCAGAACAGGGTCCGGGCATGAGTGGAAGGGAGGAGAACAGCGTGAACGGTGAAAATGTTGAGTGCAGGGCACTGTGAAATTCAGAATGCCCCTGTCACTCAGGACCTTTTTCTGTCACCCAATTGTGGTGCCCTAATTGTGGCGCCCACCTAATGGTATGTCCAGACACTGCACCCACCCACTAGGCACACCAACCCATAACTGAGCTAAACTCCTTCTGGGAAGGGGGGAGCCCTCCTGGAATCTCCGCCACAGGGGAGTAAACTGTGGGGCACTGCAATGGTCAACTTGATAAGTCACAGGGATGGTGGAATGACAAGGCTGGGGGAGGGGAGGCTGATAGGGGTAGGTTGGGTGACCAATAGGATCTGTGAGATGAAATGTGATCAAACACCTATTCATTTCAGCCCCTGTCATCACAGCTGTTGCTATTTTAAAATTCAACTGAGAATAATGCCCCCCACTTGCTTGTTCAAATCTTCCAGCCAGTGATATTTTTCAGTGCTGCCTCGCCACTGCCCTGTACATTGGTTACATTGCTCCTCTTTCCCTATGCTCGCTACTCCTTTTTTTGTCCTGCCCAGTATATAGTTAGCTTTATTTTCTGCAACTGCACAATGCTAAGAATACTTTAACATTCCACCTTAACACCCCCCCACACACACACACCACCACCATTTCTCTTTCCTAGTCTGTCCTTGCAAACTTCTCATATTTAATTTATATTTCAGACCCTGGGCTTTTTTTCTATCCTTGGTTTAATATTATGCACTTTTTCACATTTAAGTTCCATCGCCCACCCCTCATCTGACCATTCCTTTGTGTGCCAAAGCCTTTTGCAGCATTTCTCCTGCCCTGGAGAGTCCACGACTATTGTTATAAATTGAGGCTGTGGGCAGACTTTACTCTAACTTTATAAAGGTGCTAAAAGGGCCTCTTAGGGATATAAGAGAGTCATCTTGCATGTTCTTGGGGCAGGAGAACTGCATACCGAAGGTGAGCAATTATGGTGCCCTAAGGATGCAAGAAACATCACTCTTAAGAGACCTCATAGTGTCCCTATAAAGTTGTTATAGATTGTGTAACTCTTTTTTTTAAGTTATCTTTTTTAGCTATACAGTGGTCCCTTTCTGTGCAGTGTGAGCGGTGCTAGCAAGAAGCCCCATGGAACGGAACAGCCTGTGAGATACTCGTATGTTGCTGTTGTTTGTTGTTTATTCGCTTAATGGGTAAGCACACTGGAAAATTAATTCCTTTTACAGGTGTGACCCACATAGAAAACATACATATACAATACAAATGTATCAGACCAAAATTGTCTTTGTTACAAAAGAAGATAAATAATCATAAAAAACATTTACAATTAAATTGTACTTCAAAAAATATACTTAATTCATTGCAAATACTTCAACAGAATGCAGCTGTCTTATATCAGAAGGAATTTCATTCCAGATAGATGGAGCAATATAAGCAAAAGCCCTCTGTCCACATTTAGATCTCATAAAAGGTATTTTAAAAACCAAACCATCTGTTCTATGTCTGGAAAAATAACCCTCATCATAAGGCCTCAACAAATTGCAAAGTCTTTGTGGGATTCCAGAATTAACAATTCTATGTATGAATTTAGCTGTGTAATAGTGGAAATTCAACAAAACTGGAAGCCAACCTATCTCTTTTAGAATTTCGCAATGATGGGACAGTTTAAAGTGAATTTAGCAATCAATTGTAATAAAATAGATTTTTTAGAAATCACTGTAACAGAGGCAGTATTGGTTATGACAGCAGCATAATTTACTATAGGAGCTAAGCAATGATTAGAAATAGCTAATCTTGATTCCCTAATAAGAAGCGAACGAATTCTATATAAAGGGGCCATTCTGCAGTGAATTCTGGAGGTTATCCTCATGAAATGAGGTTCATAACTTAAATTAGAATCTAATAAGACCCCAAGATACTGAAATGTATCCACTTGCTCAAACAACAATCCATTAAGGGATTTAACCGCAGGCAGTGAACCACAGTTCTTAATTTTGCCGTGGTTCCAAAAATCATCACTTTTGTTTTTAATTTATTCAAGACCATTCTGCTAGAAATAAGGGACGATTGAAAGTTGAACATTTCTTTTGTTAGGGAATCACTTAGGTCACCAACAGAGGAACCCTGCATCTATATTACTGCATCATCTGCATAAAGAGTTAAAAAAGCATTGTTGATTACTTTCACTTTCTGATCAAAAAACAAAGAAAACAAAAGTGGTCCTAGTATGGAGCCCTGAGGGACCCCACACCTTACCATTGCAGATTCAGAAATAGCGCCTCCAAATTTAACCCTTTGTGACCGATCACTTAAATAGTCCCTAATCCAAGCCGATAAGGACAGTCATGCTCCCAAAGACCCCAACCTATAAATCAACAATTGATGATTTACCAAATCAAATGCCTTGGTCAAGTCCACGAACACAGCACCGTCAAACAACCTTTATCCATACCATCCAGGACCGTGTTCATGAACTCCACCAAGGCACTCTCAGTGCTTCTACTTTTATGGAAGCCATGCTGATTCTGAGACAGCAGGCCTAATGAATCAATATATTCAGTCAATTGATTATAACTATCTTCTCCTGGACTTTAGCCAGGACAGATAAGATTGAAATTGGTCTATAATTTCAAACTCCTGATGAGAACCAGACTTATAAATGAGAGCAACCAAGGAATGTTTCCAAATATCGGGTACAAGACCTGTTGAAAAAGACAAATTGAAAATAATACTAATTGGGTATGCTAAAACTGAAGCAGCATCTTTCAATAAGCCAGGACACAAACCATCAGAGCCCACTGAATTATTCCTTTTGATATGTCTCAGTAACTTCCCAACCTCTTTAGAAGAAGCAGTCTTTAAATAGAATTTACGAATGTTAGTAAAATTAGTAATAGATCCTTGGTGATTCACATCTTGCTGGTCACTACAGGAATTAACAGGAACAGTAGATCTTTTGTTAAACTCATTGGCTATTTCAATAGGACAGGACAACAAATCATCATTCAATTTCATAGTACTCAATTGATTGACATTGGGTTTTATGAGAGTATTGTTTTCAAAAAGTTTTAGTATTAGATAAACCTGCACATTGTTTTTGTTGAATGAATTCTATTTTAGCTTTTTCATCTGGGCTCTACATTGATTCCGTAAGGCTCTATAAATCTGATAACTAGGACAGAATTTCTACTTTTGTATGTTTTCCATGCCTTGTCCCAGTGTCTCATAAGTTTAATTAAAGAAGGTGTCAACCACCCATAATACTTCCCACAAACCCTTCTTTTTAAAATAAGGAGCAAGTTGATCCAAAACACGTGTATACTCAGTGATAAAAATTCAAAGGCAAAATTAACATCTGGAATGGAATATAAAATAGGACCAATCTACATTACCAACTGTGAACAGAAAGTATGTAAATCAAACCTAGTGAAAGATTATGAAATTCTTATAATTGGCTTAGATTTCTTCAATCCATCATGATTCCATATGCAAAACACAGGGTGATGGTCGCTTAAGGCATCAGAAATCAGACCACACTTCATCATATTGCTATGCTTATTGGATAAAATCAATCCAATAGCAGTGATTATTGGATTTACTGTATTATTATGTTGAGTAGGTAAAGTGATCAATTGTTGTAAACCAGACTAAAATAAAACAGTGTTTAATTTAGAAACATCAGGGTCAATCCAATTTAAATTAAAGTCCCCTAAAATTATAAGCTCTCCAAAAGCCCTATTAACTAACTTATCTATTATTTCTCAGAGACCAAATTTACTACCATTAGGTAGAAGGTATACACAGCAAATTGTAAATTTTTGGATAGAACCCAATGTCAACTGAATGCTAATGTGTTTGCAATGGTCTAAAGTATCCTTAAAAATACAATGCTCTTCTACCACTAAATTGTCTTTAACATAAAACATAACCCTTCCCCCTCTACCACTAATATGATAATTCTTAAAAAAATTATAAGCAGGAACACATATTTCAACATTTGAAAGAGTGGAATTCAACCAAGTTTCGCTCAGTGCTAAAATGTCAGGATTGTATAAGCTGATCCACGATTCCACCTCATGGAATTTAGAGAGTATACTTTGAGCATTAAAATGCATAATTTTAAAACCTTGGGAGGATTGCATGAAGTAATCGCCATAAGCCATGTCATTCACAATAGGGCCAGGGTTCGTTTCGACATTACCGGACTGAATCAACAAAAGTAAACGGTGAAACCAAATTTTTACATATGTATAAACACCATGGCCCAGATATTCAAAAGGGTTGCGCCATGCGCATAACAGAGTTCGCCATGCGCAAGTCCAAATGCGCCATTCTGCGATATTCAGCAGGAGGCAGTTACGCCACTGGCACCAGGTTAGGCGCAAGGAGCAATGCAAATGAATGCCTAACAGGAGTGGGGAGGGATCCATGTGAGCACCTGCGCAACCCCGACATTCAGTCGGGTTGCACAGAGTTGTGCATGCGCAACCCCCAAGCCGCGCCTTACAAGCTTTTGAGCCAAAAAAGGCTTAAGTCGAGGGCCACCCACAGGTGAGAGCTGCTGCATTGCAGGGTGCAACACAGCAGCTGCCACCCCTGGCTGGCCCCCTAACCCGCCTCCCTGTGCCTCCACAAGCCCCATCGCGGGCAGTACACGACATGTCCCCCCACACATCCCACAGCCCGATCGCTGGCAGAACCTGTATAAACCCCCAGTGCCCGCCGATCATGGGAAATGTAACCCTCCCCAACCCGAATAACTCCCTGGTGGTCCAGTGGACCGTAAAGCCCGATCGCGGGCAGAATGTCACCACCCCCCCCAA
This sequence comes from Neoceratodus forsteri, assembly GCA_016271365.2. Lineage (NCBI taxonomy): Eukaryota > Metazoa > Chordata > Ceratodontiformes > Ceratodontidae > Neoceratodus > Neoceratodus forsteri. Next base: position 184,954,460 of record JADMNL010000031.1, read on the forward strand.
ACATCTCCTGGTGTCCCTAGTCCCCCTCCACCGCTCCCCGCAATGGGCGTGCAGCCCACCGGCCTGACAGTCCAGATTTGTAGGAATGATCATTCACAAATCTGGACTGTCATGTATGGCGAAGGCACGCCCATTGGCTGTAGCTCTGCACCACGGGCGCAGTCTCTACCGGACAGGCCGTACAGGGCGCGGGGCGGCAGGCGGTGGGATGCTGTCGTCACCGCCGGCTGGGGGGAGCCGGGTGGAGGGGCTTCGTGAGTGGGTAGGGGGACACTAGACCAGGGAGATGTTTTGGGGGTTCTGCTGCGACATTCTGGTGCTTCACCGCCGTTGATACTCAACTCTAGCAACTTCGATGGCGCAAGTTCCCACTAAGCCATGCGCCGTGCTTTTGTGGTTCGGGGCGTATTCAAAGGAGTTACTCAACAGCGCAACTCCTTTGAATATCACCTCGGCCACACCCCTGCGCAACTATTTTGAGCAGCGCAGGGGCTTGCGCCTCAGACTGGCGCAGTTTGAATATCTGGGCCCATATGTTTTTGCCTTCTGTTTTCTAGTAGAATACCCCATATTGTAGCTCATATATTTACCACTAACCCCAAACATCATGCTGCAATTAAAAACACACTCAAATGGTTGGTTCCCAGATACACTTGCTTGTTTATCAAATCATTTTTTAATATATGGTGAAGCATGCCATCAGTGCTTATCACATATAATATAAACACTACACTCAACAAAATCCCTCTGTTAGCCATAATAAACAGGAAACACTACAATAAAATGCAGATTTCAATGTCCCAGGAATCAAATCTGCAGTATTCTGTGGCCCAATCAGCCCCCGGTCTGACTCCGGTCAGACTCCTCGCTCCACTTCACTGTCCCACTTAGCCGCTGCCGCTTAGACACTGCCGCTGGATAGAAATACAGATCTTTAAATGTTGAAGTAGCCCCTCCTCCACCTCCCGAAGCTGCCACCAGTATGTAAATAGGAGTATCTCACATGCAACTGAAAGAACAGCTGTGATTGACTGGGAGTGTCACATGATGCTCCCAAAATCTAAAATTTTTCTTACAGTGGTATCTCTTTTAAAAATCAGATTCTACCAAGCCTGTATAATAGCAAGACATTCATTGCATGTGTCTCTCTTATTTTTTATTTAAAATATGTGTGTGGGGGCATTTGGGGAGGTCAGGAAAGACTGTTCCTGTCATTCTCAACCTCCTGGTTCTGGGAGAATCTCTCCCTGCTTGAGAGAGAGAGTGATCATTAATCTAAATGATAGAAACCTACAAATACCACATGGGGGTGAGCAGGGTACAAGTGGGGAGCCTGTTTCAAATGAGGAAATGCATCAGAACAAGAAGGCATGTAACAAAGCTAAACTGGGAACTTTAAGAGGATCGTGGGAAATACTACTTCACTGAAAGAGTGGTGGCCACTTGAACAGCCTGCACCAGAGGTATGGAGTCAAAACAGGGGGGTTTCAAAAATGCAAGAGATGGGCATAGGTAAATAATGGTAAATAAGCTGGGGGATGGGGAAGGTTTGCTGGGACCAGTTAGGGCCTGCAGAGACAGAATAGGCAGGGAACATCTGGGCAGACTGGATGGGCCAAGAGGTTCTTTACTGCTGACAAATTCTATGTCTCTGTATTTCATTCTCAGTGCTAGGAGAATGTGTTATTCTAGTGGAACTCATTGCATGTTTGTTTGTTTCTTTCTTTCTTTCTTTTTTTTCTTTCTTTTCTTCCTCCCTCCCTCCCTTCCTCTCCCTTACTCATGCTATACAACCCTCCTTTTTGTGAGCTACTTCATTTCTTTATTCCTAAAACAAATGCTGTATTATCTTTGTATCACATAATGAGGGAAATGTATCAAGTTTATCAGCTTTTGCCAAAACTGGAAACGGGTGTGACCAATTGTTCATCTAAGTGTTTAGAGATGGAGTGGAACATTTGGAAGTGAGGCCAGTTGGGATGAAGAGTATACAGAAAACCACTGGATATGGAAAAACTTCCCATGGTTTATTAAGCAATCAGGATTCATGATTAGGTTCAGTTCCATTCCGTTATAAATATGTACATTTGTCTGTCTTTCAAAAAGCTGGATGAAAAGTTTACATCTGAGAAGCATCCACCAGGAGCATAAGCAAACATCCAACTGGTTAGAACTGGCAGTTGGAAGAGACTGCCATGTGAAGTGACATAATGGGTGGGGTGATATAACTGGTTTAGAAGTCTGACATAAGGGCTAATTGTAAGCTATTACATCCATTCTGCCTTAAAGAATCAGTACTGGAAAACAGCATAAACAAAATTGTATTCTTTCTTATGATAAAAGAATGGCTAGAAATACAGTATCTCTGATTGGCTCACAACATTCTAACAGGGTTTTGTTAATGGCTGTAAACCTCATATACATAAACACATATGAATTAAGGCACAACCAGGGCTACGTTGCCATTAGTTAATCTAAATCCTCGGGATCATGAGAAATGAGACACACTAGAGGGCCTTTCAGGTTAGAATAATGAAGGTAATCCAAACTCTGAGAGCCCTAATACTCATTAAATTAAAATATCATCATTTTTTTTTAATTAATGTTTTATCATTACAGTTCTAATTGTTCTTTTATATATGAAGGTTTCCAGCTTTTCAACATAACCCTTTCAGAATGCAGTCAGCTAATCAGAGTGTTCTATTTCAACAACAGTTTATAATTAGAATTAATGCTATGAAAACATTAATAAAAAATGTGTAATAGCATTAGGACACTCCATGGATTAGGTTACATTAAATTAATCTAACCCTAGGTGCATAAGGCACTCGTCTTCACCTTGTACCTTATGATCCCCTGGGCGATTGATTGATTAAGCAATAACAACTGGGAAACTGGTCATCACCTTGAGATTAATGACTTAATGGAGGGAGAGGTAGCCTGAGGTGCAGCTGAGGGCCACATCCAATCAGCTGGGCATTAATCCTAGGCAATTATCATTTTAGAGATTGTTACTGCACTTATAAGTCTAAGCGCAATACCAACTATGCAGTTTGATCTTTATTTTAACTTACAGTTGATGATTTGAGTGCTGTGGCGGGAACGGTGCAGTGCGAGGATGTCTCACGTAGCCTATATTGCTGGCACACAGTGTAGCTTGACAACTGGAACAGTCATTTCTAAGAGATCAATGACCGATCCACTAGCTAATCAGGAGCCTCACTAGGTCCATGAATATGTGATTAGACTTAGAATTAGTGTCATTCAGCCCCTGATTGTGCCTTAATTCTTAAAAATAGCTAGTTGTTACAGCGCCTTTCATTTTAGAAGCATTTTTTTCTTTTTCCTTTTACCAATTAAAATATTTTATGTCTGATAGTACTAGGTATAATGTGTAGAACAGCATTGTAGGCTGGCAGTAGGGTTACCACCTGTCCTGATTTTCTCAGGACAGTCCTGATTGGGTGATTGTTCTACAAAAAACATGAAAAATACTAAATGTCCTGATTTTATAGTAGAACAAGTATTTTCTAACTTTCCACTAAATGTTGCAGAAAACTACAATACTTTAACTAAAACACCTTAAAATAATAAGAAACAATAGAAACAACTAGGAAACTACTGCACTTAGCCCTAATTCTGATTATATAGAAAGCGAGTCTGTTGCATCTGTTGAGGTTACTTACTGTCCTGCTAAAATAATGTTTCAGTAAGAAATATCCCACATTGGGCTTCTTAAAAGGTGGTAACCCTAGCTGGCAGTACTGCATAAAGAGCTAACAGGCTGTGAATGAACTGTGACATCCAACAGACCTAGGTTTGAGTCCCACAACCTCCACTTGCATATGTCATGACCTTGATGAGTAAGTCACTTAATCTTCTTGTTCTTCTGGGACATGCCTGGAAACAAGCTTCGTGTCAGTGTAAAAAAAAAAAAGTACCTGACAACTGACATATCTAGTGGGGTTCCTCTATACACCTCATCAGCACTGTCACCTCACTTATTGTAACATCACTAGTGACCAATCTGGCAGAGGGTGAGTGGCTCCTCTTGATCAGCAGTATGTCATATTCAGTGATGTCACAGTGCTGATGAGATGTGAAGAGGAACAGAACAAGATGCGTCAGAATCTAGGTAGAGTACTGTTCTACACATCACACCTTCTGTAGTGCATAGGGGATATGTAATGTCCTGACTCAATATATGCAATTTTAATTCAAGTGTGTGTGTGGGGGTGGGGGCAAAACCATAACTCATGACTGGTAGAGCCATATGTGTGCTATAAAAGTCCTCCCCATCACATGTAATTATAAACTGCATAGCTTGAGTCAGACCATTGCATATTCAGTTTATGCAATATCCGTTTACTAGTTATTGCTTTAAATTCTGCTACAGTAGTTGAGTGTTTGTTTCTCTTTTATTTCAGCTACTGGCTTTAGTACTGTAAAGTGTTATTGTGATGTGATCAGCATTGCCAATGCTGCCTACGATTGGTTTATTATTCCATTGTAATGCAATAACTTTCAAAATATCAATTTATGACAACACCAACAACAAGATATCTTAACATCTTGAGGTTACACAGAAAGATATCACTTACTTTTCTTTTATATCTCCATAAGTGTTTTATAATGTTGATAGATAATCTTATTAGCAAATGGGAAAATGAAAACAAAAAAGATTCTATTATAAAATGTAGCAGTTGGGAGTCTTTTAAAGTTATAAGTATTTTGAGGTGTACTATGAGTAACTGTTTGGGGGTGGGGTGGGGAGAAAGGCATGGGATTTGGAAGAAAAACATCTGGGAATCTGAAGAGTTAAGTGCAAGTGAAGGGTGATGGTCTAGGGTAAGTCAATGCAGAGCAGGGAAGACATGATCTTTATTCCCCTCAGACTAGTTAGTGTAAGCATTCAAATTTCTGAAGTCACTCTCATTTTTCCCTTCAGCTTCAATGTCTGAAGGGGGTATATCATTTCCACATGTGGTCCATAGCTATTGGATCAGAAACATATTGTTGCCCTCTTAAAAATGCAGACTGTGCTGAACTAAAAAGTAATTTTTTCCTATAGAAGCATTTTTTTGAAAAAGGTTCCTGTTCTAATACTGTTTTATCTCTGCTGGACTTCTAATAAACTCTGTAGGCATTGTTGATTTACATACTGGTGGTAGGTGTAGTTTTAGAGCTGTAAATGTAAATGATGTTGGAATTTTATAGTAGAACACAGATGCATTGCAACAACAATTTAAGAGCTTAACAAGGGCATAAATTACATTACACCATACAAAAACGGGTCCTTACCATCAGTGTGGGATCAGAAACACCTAATTAATTTAGTGAAAAGGCAGCACAGACAGAACAATAAGGGCCTTCAGGACCACAGCTTCTGCCTTTTTAATTTTTTTTGGGTGCAGTTTCACTTCGATAAAGTCAATTTTTAAAGACTTTGTGTCTCCGAGTCCAGTGCTTCTTTCTTCCAGGGGCGTGAGTGTCCATTTTGTTCTTTTGGTTCATAGTAGCACAAGTCTCTATTCTTGCACCATCGTAAAACTCCCTTTTCTCTCTCTCAATGTCATAGTTATGCCCTTCCTTGTCTAATCAGCTCTTTGCACAGAGGTGCCTGTGCACATAAGCTCCACTCTACATTGATTGGAACAGAGTCAGCAGGCATTTTATAGCCCAATTCCATTCCATGTCTGGCATGCATCTTTTCAGTCTTCCTCATTGTTTGAAGTAAACTTGTTTTGTATTAGCTCTCATGCTCCTTTGATATATTCAATCTACGCTTTTATGTTTCAGAATTGGAATGTTCCACATTTTAGCACTTAAAAAGCAGACTGTTCCTATACTGTAGTTCCATACAGAGAAATAGAAACATACACAGTGTTAGCAGAAAAGGACCATTGGTTCATCCAGTTTCATTATTCCCTTTCCTACCCCAAGACCTACTGTCTAGAGTTATTTTCTTACCCCACCTCCACCTCTTGCCCCATGCTTTACCATTACCAAGCTGAGTAGCTTTTACATTTTAACTCTACACCAGCTCTGCTTAAAACCTTTAATGGTTTTGCACCCACCTCTCCCAAGCAGGCTGCTCTGTGGCTCAACCACCTTTCAGTAAAATAATGCTTTCTCATGTCCCCTGAACGTCTCCCACACCAGTTTCCACTCAAGTCCCTGTGTTTTGGACTCGCTATTCCTACCGAATAGTTCCTCACAGTTTACCCTATTCATTCCTTTTAGGAACTTGAAAGTATGTTATATTACCTCTCTCCCTTCTGACTTCCAGTGAGTACATGTTCAGTTCCCTAGTCCGACTGTTGTAGGATCTACACTGTTGGCCCTGCATCATTTAAGGCCCTGTCCACATTACACCTGAAAATTCCCTCTGTAACATTACAGAGGGTCCAAACCGTTACCGAAACAGTTTGCATTCACACTGGTAATGTTACAGAAGGTGTTTTCAAAACCTTTACAGAAACCGCTTGTGAGGTGGTTTCAGCAACGGTTTTGGTAACTCTCTCATTTCTGTAATGTTACCATCCTCAATGTGGATGCGTGAACATTTAGCCTCCAGGCTCCCAGTATATGTTCATGCATTGCAGTTGTGCTGTAATGCATGCTGGGAGGCAAGCCAGGAAGTAAACAAGGCGCAGCATGGATCGCAAGTGATGTTTTCTCTGTGGTGAAGTGGCAACATAAGGAACCAGTGCCTGCATTGAAATAGTGCCCAGAAATGTTTTCATGCAGCTTAGTGCTGCACATTCTCAGTGCTTATGCAAAAAAGACATTTTTTCAGTGTGAACTCCAGAAAGTAGCAGTGTTTGTGTGTGGCGCCTGCTGCCAGCACCGAAGTGATCAGCACCTAAACTAAAGTGGCATTGGTGCCAGACTGTTTGCCTGCTGAGGAAGTTGCGCCACCAACTGCATTGTGAGATGTGCACTGCCTCAAGAGGATAAATCACTCCCAGACTCCTTCCACAGTATGGACAGGCTGTAACATTTTCAAAACATTTTCTAAATTGTTCAGTGGTAGTGTGGACACATGTAACATTACCAATCTGTAACATTTTCAAAATGTTACAGATTTTACTGGTGTAGTGTGGACGAGGGGCCTTAGTTACCCTTACACTGCCCAGTCTTCAGCTTGTCTTTATCTTTCCAGCTGGGGATGCCATATGGCAGTCACTGTTGGTCGCCACTCTAAGAAATGTCCAAGATAGGTTTATTAGTGAGTACAAATGCAACCAGCAGTGTATAACCCTATGAATATATCTGTCCATGTGAAAATAGCATGTAAATTATTCAAAGGTGAAAGAGAGATAATAAACTTAGTGATACTGCATATTCAGAAGTAGGTCTACCAAACTGTGGCAACTGGTTCATCACTGTGATCCACCACATTCACTAGTTAGAAAGTTTAGAGACATGTTGTTTTTGAGTCTCCCCTCCTCCCCCAGGTTTCATTCTCAAAGTACAGTATTTACCACCCAACATTCTTCATTTCCCCTTTCATCACTTCCCATTTTATTTTTAGTTTTCGGGCTGTCTCTGTAACCCAGTTTTCTCCACAATGCAACAAAGAAACATAGTAACTCTTGGTTTGCAGGTGTTGACACCTGGAAAATGCTTAACACAGTCTATATTTACTTCCTTTGTTTCTTGGCTTGACTCCAGTTTACCTTAGATGTTTGTTAAAATACTTCAGCATGGTACAAAAAAGTGATTCATGTACACTGACAATTACAGTTTCCGATAATCCAAACTCTCTGTATCTACAGTATATATTCACTGAATATCCTCTTTGATGAAAACTGCAGCAGGTTTCTCTTCCTTCCTTCTCTCCTGGATTTTAATGCATGTTGGGATAAAGTCTGTATGAAAGTCACTATGCACGACCAAGTGCTTTGCTTTCCTTCCTTCCTCCCTCCCTTCCTCATTTATGTGAAGCTACGTCAGATAACAGTGTGCTTAAGACAGTAGTTTATTAGTCTAACCAGCTATTATCTCCTCCCCAACTGCCTTACCAACACAAACACAGCAATGATGGCATAATGAATACGATTAGAGTCCTCCAGATCTCCTATTCATTTAGATCACTGCTTCCTAAAGACCCACACATCCTTATCTGTTCTCAGCGTGAAACATGCACACAAAACAGAAATAGATGCTGGAGTGCATCTCAGTTGTTGGATCCCTCATGAAAAGGGGATATTTTCGTGAGTTTGAACATTTCACTCTTTCTCTAATAGCAGCTGTATACTTCAGAATGTACTTTCATAAACATAATATTACAGCCATTGTAATTTACTAGGTTACATTTAATGTTCTTTTCAAGGTTTATAATAACACATCTTGATAGTCTATCCTAAAGTCTGCATGAAAAGCATTTCACAGTCCTGAGTAAACTTCATAATGCCTTTGTTTATAACATCATAGAACTTTCCATGACAGCAGACTGTGATGCCACATGTCACAAACATATCAGTGCATTTACCCGGAAACCAAATTAAAAATGAACAGCAACTTTGAGATTGGCTGGAGACAGTAAGATGCTTTTTGAAAGACATACTGAGGTAAGTTATACATAGGCTTGGCAGTATTAGATTTAAATCGGTAAATGTAGATAAATGTCGATTTCACTGCACACACACAAATAGATGAAAAAATATTTCCATCGATAATAATCTAAATTTACAGATAGAAAAAGTAAGTTATGTTGCTATTTTGACATGTGAAGATAACAATTTGTGCTTTTATCAGTTTGTAAATCCTCAGCATTTGCTGTCATTAACTGCAACAGTGAAAATGAAATCTATACAAATCGAAATAAATACTTAAAAACCTATAATTTCGTGCAACTGGTAAAGTTTAAATCAATAAAACTCAGGGAAAAAGGTTTAAAAATAAAAATCGATATTTTCCATCGAAATTATAAAAAGATAAAAATCGAAAACTGCCAACCCTAGTTATACGGTATCTGAACTCTTTGATAGATGAATAACAGGAGGTAAAAAAACTAAAGTTAAACATTGTTGCAATAAATATGATGGTGTTAAGCCTTTTATTACCTACCTGTTCTTTAATGTACAAGTGAGGTAACATGCTGCATTTCACCCTCTTTTTGCCATTGTATTTACACAGAAACATAGAAACATAGAAGTTGTTGTCAGATAAGGACCTCTTGGCCCAACTAGTCTGCCCTAAATTCCTACCTACTCTGCTACTGAAGACACTACTCTATCTCTGGTCTTTTCCCTCGCCTTACTTCTAATGTCCCCTTGTGTCCATCCCATGCATGCTTGAATCCTGTTACCGTTTTAGCACCCACCACCTCTGCTCTCCACAAAGAAGTGGTTCCTCACATCTCCTCTGAGCCTCCCCTCTCCAGCTTCATAGTGTGACTCCTTGTCCTGAAGCACCTTTTTATATGGAAAATGCTACCTTCCTGTACCTTATTAATACCTGTGAGGTGTTTGAACATTCCTATCATATCCCTCCTTTTCTCTAGAGAGTACATATTTAGTTCCCCCAATCTTTCCCTCACAATTTACAATGGCACGAGTGTCCAGTTCTGCAGAAGCTAGGATGGAGATGTGAGTCAAGGGTGTAGCAATAAACAATGTTGCCATAATCAAAAATAGGGAGACTTGCTTGCCCAATGATAAGTTTATGATCCAAGCTTGACAAGCAATGTCTGGGTATGCTATAAGCTTACCCATGATTAACAAATGTTTTTATATATTTATTTATTCCACATAAAACCCTTTTAGGCAGGGCCTATTTACAAACAGTTTAGAATCTCCATCAACAAGAACAATAACAAGTGAATACAGTACAACTCAATGCAGCTTGGAAACAGGGCAATACTTACAGCACTTCAGACAAGACATGTTATACATTAAAATTCACAAACTAGTTACCGTCTACATTTTGGTGCTACCATGTACAAGACATGGGCATCAATAAAATCAATTCATAATAACAATTCATAGTTTTTAGCTTCAGCAGATCCAGATAAGGAGAAGGAGGAGGAGAACAGGGATTTAAATTGGATAAGGGAGCCGTCACCTTTTAAGAAGGGAGGCAGCTCATTCCCGAGTTTTGTGAATCTGTGGGAAAAGTTGGCTTGGCCTAGTGAGGTTTTTTTTATCAATGTGTGATTTAAAAGTCAAAGAAGAATCAAAGAGGAGATGAGATACTTGAATCCAGTGACAAGTTCCGGTGGGTGCTTATTTAAAAAAATAATTTAAAGAATAGGCTACCAGAGACAACGAGTGCTGAGACCCAAACAGCATTTGTTGAGTCTTCTTACTATTTAGTAATGGTAAGTTATCCGAGAACCATTTCACCCCTTTCTCAAAATCAGCCTGGAGAATCATGTCAAGAAAAAAAGGGTTTTATGATCATAGAATAAGACTGTGTCATCAGCATAAAGTCTGACAGACCAAAAACAACAGAGGATAGTAGATCTCTACAAAGATTCAATAAAATAGGACCAAGTATGGACCCCTCGTGGAACCCCAGTGGAAACAGGAAGAGGAGATGAAAGATAGCCATTCCAAGAAACAGACTGAATTCTCCCATTTAAGTAAGCTGAAAACCAGTTAGTGACATTTAAGGACAAGCCATAGGAAGACAGATGAATTAAAAGTAAAGAGTGATTGATCGCGTTGAAAGCTTTTGAGAGATCCATAAAAAAACAGATCCAACAAAACATCTAAAGCCTTAGAAACTGAATCATGAAAGTTGATCAGTGCTGTTTGGGTAGAAAATGTGGGCCTAAACCTGACTGAAAACTAGAAAAAATCTGGTAGTCAGCTAAAATGATCATTATTTTCCATGAATTTTGAAACAGTGAGAAGCAAAGAACAAAGTTTTGTCCCCCCCACCCACTTTACTTCCAAGCTATAGGAAACGTTTGGGTGGTAAGTGATAAATTGAATAGGAAAGTTAAGGGAGGGGCCAAAATTTTGGCACTGCATTTGAGGAATAAATTCTCTAAGTTGTCAATCCCCTTGGCAGTGTCCTCTCTCAGGGAGCATAACAATTTCAATACTTCCTCAATCTTTATGGACCTAAAATAAAATCTAGGTCTAGAGAGAGGCAACATTACCAGGGGATCACTATGCATGCCGACTGAAGATATACTAGCTTTATTTAACAGCATAACAAGAGTCTCAGTTAAAAAGAACAGCATAGGCACCCTCTTTAGAGTAAGATGTAGAGTCACCCATAAGACACATTTGTAGTGGAGGACTCCTCAGGCATCTTCCAAATGGAAACCACCATATGCCAACATTTCTTGAGATTACTTCTAACATAAATTTGCTTTGAAAAAGGATAATTTAGATTTCCTAATAATAGAAATGCCATAATTGCTAAATTTCTGAAAAATTTGCCAAGGCTGAGGTGTATCCAGTTTGTTGGCCTTTTGTTATAATGTGTCCTATGTCTTTAGTTGGGTAAGAATAAAGGGGGTAATCCAGGGGACATGCTTAGCTTTAACTCTTTTTTTCCTAGAAAAGGGTCATGCTGATCATACAGCAAGTTAAAATGCTTAAAGATGTATTCACAGGTTACAACAACATTAGAGAAGCTAAACAACCCCCCTCCCCGATCCTGGTCAAACCATGATGAACATCTTCCAAGATAAAATTCCCAAAACAACAATGCTTAATAGTATTGGGGACAAATTTGGGAGGGGGGAAAGATTAACTGAACAAAAAATAATGGCTTTGTCACTAAATAAGTTCCCTTGGCAACCAGAAGCACAAATTGGGAGTTCAGAGGAAGCAAAAATCAGGTCTAAAATAGTAGAGACCATGCAGGTTGAATCAAACTGAATAGGCTCTTTGATTAACTGGTTCAAGCCCAGGGGGCCAAGAATATTATTCAATCTAAGGCCTCTACTACAGGGCCAATTTGTAATTACCCAATAATATTGAGTGAAGGAAGTTGCCCAGGACTGAATCAACGAATAAAACTGGGAAATCTTAACTACTTTCAATTTGGGGGGGGGGGCAATATAGGCTGCCAACTAATATTCCCCTCCCTGATAACTTTAAAGAGAAACCAAACCAGAACTGATCAGGCCACCCATGGTGTCTGAACAGCCAACTGAGCAAGGAATGGAAGCATGAACAAACAAAGCTGCACCGCCTTCATGTCTGTTCCTATCAGACTAAAAAAAACAATACAGTCTGGGAGGTTAATATCTGAATTTGGAATAGCTGAGTCCAGCCATGTCTCAGATGAAGCAAGAATGATGGGACGTGTAGCAAGATACCAACTCACAAGCAGGTCTCTTTTAGGGAGACAACTTTGAACATTTGAATGGAAAAAGCTAAGTTCTTGCTGTAAGGGATCAGGGTTGGATTTGATGTCACTACCCACCAACAGGCGTAGAAGAATAAATCAAACTGAAAATACAGGGTATTTAAAGCCTTTTTGTGCAAACACAACCACCTTGGACTTTTACTGTCAGCTCTGAAAGAGCCGAATATAATGGCCCTAGAAATAAGGTGGTTAGGGTGTTCATGGAAGTTATATCCAACCAAGGTGGTGGAAACAAAAAGGCCTGCCTGCCCATCCTCATTCTGCTGTGGCTTAAAAGAGTGTGTGTAATATGTTAAGTAAAAACTAAATATAAAAATGTAATAATATAAAAAACATAATTAATAAGGACTTTCAACTCAAGACAAAAAAGTAGAGATTTGCACTCCTGAAACTATTCTAAGTTAGGTAAAAACCTGAAATAGCAGTGACCTGTCTAAAAAGTCTTTTTGTATGTAACGGAGATTCACAGGGTTGATGGTGCTAACTTCCAAATTATTGTTTGAGAGCTTAGGAGGATATCATTTCACAGTGCTTGAACACCGCCATTTCATCACATTTCTTGAGCAGAACATTACAGAAGTAGAGCTGATCTATTCAGCACGGCTTCTTCAGAGCTCTGAAGAAGCCCGTATGGATGGGTGAAACGTAAGCTACCTTGTCTGTTGCACTGCTATGTCTGCTCAAGGAGTACAATGACTTTAAAGCACTAAATTGGTGTACCGGTTGTTTTTTAAAGCTTGCTGCTGTAGGGGTGAGTGCTCTCCACAAACTATATTGTCTAAAAAGTCTGTTTGTATAAAATTGCAGATCAAATAATTACATAGAGTATCTGCAAAATCCAAAAAAATGAAATTCCTGCAAGCCAGTACTAGTCAGGTGATGCAGAACAGTATGAGATGCACAGGTTCTGTAATAAAAATTCAAATATTGTGCTCGGCTCAAACTCTGAGCAAAGTGTAAAACAGATGTAATTATTCAAGGCAGTTAAAGAGCAACTCTGCACTTAAGCATGTGCTTTCATAAATAAGATGTTTCAGCTGTTAAATTTACTGCAGAATATGTTTCTTTATTTTCAAATTCCTTTCCAAGATTTACAGCACATCTTGGTAGTCTATCTAGAAACACTGTATAGAAAACAAAAGATACAGAAAACGCTTGAAAACACTTGCCTCTCCCATTAACCTCACAGTGCCTTTGTTTATGACAGCATAGTGCTCACCATGACAACAGACTGTGGTGCCACAAACAGCAACTGTGTGATTTATTTATTTAGCTTTTGTTAACCAGGTAAGCACACTAGACAAAACAGATGGCTATTTTCAGGTGTGACCCGGGAGATTACAGGGCATATGTAGGCAATTACAGACAGGATAAGGATGTACAGAGTTTCAGGTAAATGATATACAGGCATTTCAAGATATTACAGGGAGACAATTCAAAAATACAAAAACTACATAAACCCAAGGAACACTATGAACAGGTATGGTTAAGCGGGCGACCAACACAGAGCTCTGGAAGGTGCCCAGCATGGAAAGCCAAACTCAAGTGTAATACTTGTGGAAAAGGCCATTAGTGTCATTAAGTGCAATTGCATGCTAAGGAGAGCAGCAAGCGATCCCAAAGGGAGTTTTGGAAACAGGTGTGGGAGGGGGTAGTATGAATATGAACAAAAAGAGAATTCCGTAGTCTAGGTGCACATATAGCAAATGCTCTGTCACCCATTTGCATGTGGGTAGATGGAACCTGAAGTACTGCAGAGCCCTGTGGCCTTAGGTAATATATAGAGTAGGCAGGTTTAAGGAGCTCAGCAAGTACAGGTGGGGTGGCACTTCTGATGACACTGTCAGTGAAACACCCTAAGACAAAGTTCCGATGGTTGCCTGGGGAGCCAAGTTTGTTGTAAAGGTCACAATGGTGGGTGAGATGAGCGGCTACAAGTGCCGAAGCATATGTTATTATAAGCCATGTCCCATTTGGAGGTTAGCAGGGGAGAGTCAGATACATTTGAAAGAAGCGGTGAACAACTGCAGCATTATCTACAATATTTAGTAGACCAACAGCAGAGGAAAATAAAACAAATAAAAATAACTAGAAAGCACTAAAGTTAAAACATAATTTGTGCAAATCTAGAATTTGTAAGCTTTTATTACAACAGAGAGTTGCTCTTTAGCAGGCTGCATGGCACCCGGCGAAGGGGTTCGCCGACACAGCTTTAGCCACCTTGGTTTGTCCCCAAGCCGGTACCAGGAGCAGAGATTGGCAGGAGGGTATCATAAATGTTCATTGGACACTTCCCTCCTGGAGAGTTCCCTAGTGCCTAGGCGGATTGGCAGTGTACTTAGGGCGTGATGCCTCAAAATGCCTCCTGTACGGCACCACCCCACGCTTACTCAAGGCTGAGAACTGTGTGGGCGAGGCAAAGAAAATATGGAAAAAGTGCACCCTGACCAACTGGATGATGAGTGCTTGGCTCCTTCTGCCCCGAAGCCCTGGAGTCAGCCCAGAACCAGCCCCACAGCTCCTGGATTACATACCGCTGGCCGTCAGGCCCTTCCCCTCGGAAGAGATGGGCCCTCCTGGCAGAGCGATATGCCGGGGTATCAAGGTAAGGCTGCAGTTGGGGCAGGTAGTGGTGGCAGGGGTTGGAGGGGGGTAGGGTAGGTGCTGGAGCTCCAAGGGAGTGGCTGGTCAGGACGTTGAGGGAGGAGCATAAAAAAAAAATAGACAGAGTTGCTCTCTAATTATCCCCTAGATCTCACCCACGGAGAAGCTCCAAAAAAGCAGAGCTGCAGCAGAACTATGAGACAACCCAAGAATTTAACAAACAGTTCCGGTACTTGATGGTTGTTCCTCTGGCTCTCACCCAGGGAGCAAAGTAAGAAATTTCACCTGGATCCAACTTACTGCAACTAAGTTGGGTCACAGATTAAAACCAGATGTTGCAAGCAGGTACAGTCACAGATCACAAAGTTACATAAGCAGAAGAGCAGGAGTTAAGGTAACTGACAAACACCCACATAAACAAGTACTCTCACAAACCAGGTCAAATTGACGATTTTCAGTACCTCTCTCGCTGCAACGAGCATGGAATGACCTCTCCCTCAATGTTACTATGGCAGAAACTGGCAAGCCTCTTTCACTGGCCACACTGACACACTACTGGATCCTGGACCTGAAGAAATCTGAATCATAGATGTAAGAAAAAAAGGGATGGGTATTTAAGTCCTTAAAACAGACTAAAACAGTTATAGGTAGCTTATGGACCCAATAGAACCTTCTGCAGAGTTTGATAGTGAAATTTTAATCAGGCTGCATAAGCCTTTACACATAACCCCACCCCTCCAGACAGTCCCCCTGCTGCTGGCTCATCACTGAGCCCCCACCGCCAAGGCACATTGCAGATTTCAGGAGAGTGCAGGTAGTACCTACAAGCAGACAATCATTAGAAGGGCAGCATGATCTTTTTGGGCACCCTCAGACCTACATAGAGTTTTACTGTCCCCACCAGTGAGTGCTCCTTCTCTTCCTATTTCTAAGGCATTCCATGGCATCAATTACACTGATGTCATAGAATGTTCAGGCAGTATGAAAAGAGGGAGCAGTAACTGCTGTGGAGAGAAGGATTCAGGGAGGTTACAGAGACTCCCAAAAATTAGATTATTAATTTAACACAGAAATGTTAAATTATATCAGAATATTGGAAAGACACTAAAAGGAAAGCAGGAGGGCATCTAATGGAGTAAAAGCTGTTTCCTATCACATTTGAAGGGATCCATCAACTTCTTCAGATGGTCTCACTCTGGCACAATATTGTCATAATATATTTACTGTAGATATATGTAACCCTTATTTTCTTTTCCAGCTTTGAAATTCTCTCTGTATCTTTTCTGTCTTTGCTGCATCCCCAGTTTTGTGTCCCCTGTCTCTTTTGTAGGTGATTTATAACACAGACATTAAATTTTAAATGATGACATACAGTGATTTTCCCTGTCTGTGCTCTGTAGTACCACACACGTACAGAGTATGTTTTAAGCTGACTGAATGGCTTTGTAACCAATATTATGTTGTACAAAAAAATTGGCTTTGGTTATATTTATGGTGCACAGTACATAATGTTACAAAGTTATGGGCAAATATATGAAAAACAAAAGTAAGCAGTCCTTGCTCCCTGAGGAAAGGAGAGGGTGCAAAAACCCGAAAGGAACATCTATTTGCTGGTGCAAAAAGAGTCAACGTGGGTCACTTGCAGACTTCTAACAACTTATTTGTGGACCACTGTCTGTCATATAAACAGTTACAAATCATGAATCCAAATTCCAAACCAAGTGCTGGTGGTGGGGGGTGGGGAAGAAACCTGACAGAAACAGCATGTTAAGGAGGAGGAGGAGGAAACATCTGGGATACATGTCTTCCAGAAGCCAAGCAGAATTGTGTGAACTGGATAATTTCCCCTCTATCTGTCCCATTAGCTCAGTAGATTGAGTGCACATATACAAAGGGTTACCCATAATTGCATCTGGACCCTGGAGCTTTCCAAAATTCTTGTCTTTGGAGCCTATGGACTCTGAGCAATTTTAATTATGCCCTGCAGTACTGGCCTTGTTTCTTTTAAAATCTGGGTTTTGTTTCAGAATATATTTATCCAGCATAACTCAGCTGAGATACAGCATCTCAGTTTTCATGTGGGGGAGCGGGTCTGCTTCTACACCTTTTACAGCTGGTAGAACAGAAGCAGAGGAAGGCTAAGTAACTCAACCGGGGTCACTATGCAAGTTAAGGGCTCTAGTGGGATCTGAACCTGGGTTTCCTAGTTGCAAAGCATGTGCTAGAGTCAGTGGACACATCAAATTTACTTTTTTCCCATATATTTCTTTTCCAACTTATCTCTGGTCCTTGCAGCAGCACCCCAGCCCCATCACAGACCTTCTCATGGATTTACTGGTTGCCCTGGACCACACATGGAGCTGGATGGCTTGCTATGTCATTCATGTAGTGTATGTGGGGAGGGTCCCAGGGTGCCGAATAGGGCAAGGGTATATACCTCTGATATGATGTTCCTGGATGCAAGCAAGCAATGATGAGCACGCACGTGGGTGGTGGTGCACTTCTGTGCTAGGATCTGTTGACAGCCCTTTCCCTTCTGGCGTGCTTACCTGCGCTACAACCTGGCTACCACCAGGTGGCAGTCTCATAGTGAGATGCAGAGTCCCCCCCCCCAGTGAGGAGAGCTATCCCAAAAAGGTTTGATGCTCTCTTTCCCCTGGCCAGCCCCCAACAACAACTTTTACTTTTAAACCTTGATCTTTATCTATTTATTTTAGATTGGTGGACCAGGAAAGGTCCACTGAACTGGCAATTGTTTCCAGGCATGACCTGTGAAAAATGGTAAATGGTTGCGAGGAAAAGAACATAGGAGACAAAACATGTTTAAAGGGGAACAGTCAGCCCTAAGGGTCCCACACCCAGGTGTAGGGCTGGTCCCTGTCACAAACCCACTCAGCAGGTCAGGACCTCTGCTCCTACAGTGCCAACCTCCGAGCACAGTCTTGTGAACAGGAAACAGAAATAGGGTAACCCTTCTGTCTGTTTTGTGGGTTTGAATCAACCTTTGGTCTCAAGTCTTGGAGGGTTTCAAACTGTGAACCTCTTGCTAGCATACCCAATGTACAGGCTCCGATAATTCTGCTCTTCGGGGGGCCAGATATCTTTTGCCTATGGGCACCTAACCAGGCGTACAAAATGAACCCTTAAAACTCTGTTAAAGACCTCAGAATAAACTCTTGCCTTTTCCCAGTTCAGTAAAACCAGTAAGCTTTGTACAGTGTCAACTTTAACCATGTATGCTTAACTTATCAAGAAAAATAATTTCAAAGGCACATCAAGTAGTTTCTAAAGTAGAGGTTTACTTAAAAATAGATAAAAAAATGTAAAATGTAAATTCAGAACAGTATATCACAAAACCATACAATCACATAAAATAATACAATTTTAAAAGTGCCATTTCCTACCAAAACATACACTTAGATTTGCCTATCTAAGGTATTTCTTCTAACAGTGCTGATAGACAGATGTTGTTGTCAAGAGAGTCCAAACATGTGTTTGTAAATGGAAAACAGAATACTGTTTAAAAACTGGCTTTGCCAACCTCTTTGCGTGAGGTCACCTAGCTCCTCCCTGTCAGAATATAAAAAATCATACCAACAGGATGTCTTATTCAGAAGATAAATTAAAATTCTGTGACCTCAGCAAAACTTTTTTTTTTTTTCAAATGACTTTCTTTGATCTTATGAGCAGCTTCCCCTTTCAGGACATCAAAGGACTTGTTATGACTCTCTGCTAGATCTCACGGAGGTGCAACATGCTTTGTATCACCATGTGAAATTAACTGTGTTTCCTCTGAATGTCATAAAAGTTTATGATCCATCTTGGCAGCTGGCAAACTGCAATTAGTCACATAAATAGGAGATCCTTAATTTTAAGTCTCTTCTAGCCTGTAATTATCTCTTGGCTTTCATCTTAAACCTTGGGGGGGGGGATGTTAACCCATTGGCTATCTCAGCATGCCTCATGAGAGACATTTAATAACACCTTTTTATATTACAAAAAGCATAGATTAATCAGAACCAGCTGTCCAAGTGTCACAGTCCCAATTTGTACTTTGTGTGCGAAAACATTTTTTGGGAGGGTTATTGTTTACTGTAGTATAGTAGATTGTAGGCGGACTAATTTTGCTTACATCTAGGCTGACATTTTATAACTACAAATCCCAGAATCCCTGCACCTGTGACCTGATATTAGAGGAGGGCTGCAGCAGAGGAGATTCAATAGTCTGCAATGCATGTTCAAGCAATAAGGCATGACAGGGTGTGTATTATCATGTAATAATGTCACTCCTGGGGTGGGTTGAAGCATGAGGTGAAGCCAGTGCTTCTACCACCAGGAGTGACGTATACACAATACACACACACACACACACACACACTGGAGTGCCTTATTGCTATTATACAATAGCTCGTTGTTATATAAATAAAAAAATTAAAAAAATGTTTTTAGTAGATTTTAGTGTGGCAATATATCTTTGTTTCTTAAGAAAAGATAACCTCAAGTATGTCCTCATCCATACAGTGATGTTATTGTGTAATAACATCACTGTCTTAAACAACACTAACCAATCAGATTACATGACATTTCCTTGCCATTGTATAATAGAGTTTTTTTTTTTTTAATTCACCTACACCCCCAGGCATCCTTCAGGAGTGCCCACTTGGAATGCACCCTACTCCCAGCCTGAACCCTCGCATCTCTCTTGATCCCCTCCCCCAAATGACCACATGCAGGCTCGACCCCTGGTACCATCTCTGGGGCTGATTCTGCCCTCCCCTCAGTGGCTAGCTCCTAAGTGTGAATAGCCTTACCTGCTGTCGACGGGTGGCTCTGGAGGAAGATCCGGGCACATCTGGGCTGGCATTTAGGATGTGGGCGATTCCCCTGGGTCCACCATTATCTCACCGATGGTGTAGGAGGCTCTTTCCATCTTTCTTTCCCCTCATGAGCATGGCATGCAATAGCAATCAGCACGCTGGCTATCCCCATAAACGCCTGCCATGCTCATCCCTAATTGTAAGTCCCATACATGTAGTACCCTGGACTCCACCAGGGGCCACTAATCACCAGGAAACCCCTGGATCCCTCTCCGGGAGAGGAGGCAGTCCTCAGATGCTCAATCCATCTCCCTTCCCTGCTGACCCCAGCGCCGGGCTCCTCCTGAACCAGGTCGCCAGTGTAGTGTGGTGTGGCATCCAGCGCTCAGACCCTCAGTGCCACTGGGCCCAGCAAGCTTTTATAAGCTCTAGTCAGATGTTTTCCAGTGCTGTTGCTGTTCTCCCAGTGCTAAGTACAGTCTTCTGCGACTGTCCTTAGCCAGGAGGACAGGGACCAACAAACAAAAGACCAGAGCTTATATAAACTCTAACATGCACTGCAGGCAACTGAATCTCCCACTGCTGTAGCCTGGCTCCAATGTCAGCTGCAGCAGATTCTGGGATTTGAAGTTACAGAAAACAAAAGCATGGTAGTAAGCAAAATTAGTCTGATAAACTCTACTATACTACAGTAAACAGCAAGTGAAAAAAACATGTTTTTGCACACAAAGTGCAAATTGGGAGGCCGGCCCAGTGGTGTGGAGGCCTGAGGCATCATGCCTTGCCTCCTCACACTAGTGACCCATGTTTGCATGTGGACACAGGTCACTGGAGGAAGAGAGAGAGAGGGAGAGGATTGAGCATCCAGAGGATGGCTCTTCTCTCCCAAGGAGGGTGTT
The DNA here is from genome assembly GCA_016271365.2 of Neoceratodus forsteri. Lineage (NCBI taxonomy): Eukaryota > Metazoa > Chordata > Ceratodontiformes > Ceratodontidae > Neoceratodus > Neoceratodus forsteri. Next base: position 184,975,119 of record JADMNL010000031.1, read on the forward strand.
TGACTGCCCACATGTTGAGGCATGAAGGTAGGATGGGTTGGGGATGCCAAAGAAGGGAGAGTGCTGCGAGACTCCACAATGTGCACATGCCTCCATGTATGGATGTTGGCGTGTCATGCCCCAGCAGGGGAGGGAAGGGAGAAAATGGAGGCAAAACTTCTGGGGTGGCAAGATGATTGACAGACCCTCTGCAGCCTTACCACGGTTGCAGGCACAACCATAAGCCCTCGGGCTGAGGATGAAGGCACAGGTAAGGCCTAGTGGAGCCAGCTGACAGGGCTTGGGGATCAGTCAAGAAGGGGCCAGTGGGCCACCAAGGAGCATGGGAGGGCTAAAAATACAATATTTAAAAAAAAAAGTACAAATTGGGACCAGCCTGTACTGACAGTTCCCTTTTAAAGCAAATTGCAGCTACAAAAACTGCAATAGAGATCTTTCGACATGGACACCCTATATCATCATGGCACTATAGAAATTTTTGGGTGCATTTTACCTGGTAATGAAACTACATTTGATCTTGTAGATCCTTGGCCAACCAAGATTTTGTAAATTCCTGTAATAACCCTCCTAAATGAAATCTGTATCACATTATGAGTCCAATCTCAAATTGAGGCTTTTACATTACAAAGTACTGGAGCAATAAAGAATAACAACAATAATTAAAAAAACCCACAATGGCCATATTCAGAAAATGCCATTTATCTTCATGAGTAAGGGGCAGAACAATATCTCATGTGTGGCAGAGGCATGAGTGGAGTTATATAAGCACTGCCCCATAACAAGTGATAAGTGCCATAGTCCGAGTCAGACAATTGTGTGTTAAATTTGTGCAATGTATTTTAAATTGTGCAACTTTTAAAGCAACAGTGCAATAAAATGGGTTAAAATTTGACTCCAATGTTTTCTTCCTAATTGATGCCAGAGGTTTTCCAGTTTATGCTGGTGGTAAAATTTCCAGTTTCCATCATCATTTAGGAATTTTATGAAAGTTTTAAAATAATTATTTCTCAAGAAAAAAAGATGGCCACCTAATTTTTGCATAGGAATAATATTGAGGACCTGAGGAGGTTAAGAATCCAGACAAAAATGCAAATGTACAGAACACAGCATAGGAAGCAACCAGAAAACCCAAATCAACAGTTCTGCCAATATTTTTCATAACCATAGAAGAAAATTAGCTTTCTGGAATAACTTTTTTCATTGCACTGCTGCTTTAAATGAGTTGAAGGTTTACTTTAACTGTTTGTTTAATTTCACTGCTCTATTCTGAGTGCAGCAGAGGTCATTGTGATGTGATCAAACTTTGTGCTAGCTGCTGGCCCATTAAATAAAGGGTTCTTTTGTGACCTCTCCAAAATGGGGATAAATGCTGATGCAGCTAATTATCTTCATTTAGAACTTGTCAGTGGCTAAAATAAATCATTTATATACAAGGTGTTGCTCTTGTCTACAAGGTATTTTACTTGTTAAAGGCATTTGCAGAAAATGAAGTTTTGAAAGGCAAAGAAATATTCATCCACAAATTAGAATGTGCCTGCTGCTGCTCCTTGAGTCTGTTTGGCTGCAAGGCCATCAGGCAGAGGTTTATAATATAGGTTTATGCCAGTTTTATAGAAACAAAGAAACACTGGATGCTAAGCACAAAAAAATGCCCACGGCCCTCGTAGTCTATCCTGACCCTACCTATACAGTGGCAAAATGGACCCAGATTGTGGTCCAGACAGCAATGGCATTCAAACACGCCTGTCAACATTGGCAGAAAAAAAAATGGTACCATTGTCGCGTCTGGTCTGGCATTGCTTCATTCTGCTTAGCATTTTTAATTTCAAACAGGCAATGAAAAGCTTAATGAAGGCAAAATACTCTTTATATGATACCAGTTTTACAAATGTGTTTGCTCCTTTAGAGAAGTTCAGTGTGGTTTAATTAAACTGATTAATGAGCAATTCTTCACTCTCGTCTGTCACTGGGAATAATCTTGGCTAATTCTGCACTATTTCTGCTAGGCAATGCAAGTTCAAGTAGAATTTTCAGTAAAATAAACCTTGAGATGAGGTGTCAGAGTTTAAAGCAGCAGTACTGAACAATCAGGAAGGGATTGTCAAAATTCTTCTTTTTGGCTGGAAGCATGCAGCCATAGTTTCGTTTCTATATCTGTAAATATTTTTCTCTAGTGATTTTTAGTTTTTAAATATTTCAAATTTAGAGTTCCATTGTTGTGGATCCACAGAAAATATGGCTGGTGCCTAATTTTCAGCTGAGCTCCCCCACATCATATCCCATCTTTTGTTTACTTCATGGGACCCTGTGCTGCATGTTCCCATTGTCCCTGCATAGAAACTGAGTCATACGCATGCACGGCTGGCAGCAGAAGGATCCAATTCAACATGGAGGGTTTCAGAAATGTGAAAAACAAGAAAAACAGAGCAAATTAGGGGTGATAATACAGGAAAACAAGAAAGTTACTAGGTAAGTGCTCAACAGAGCACAGAGAGCAAAATGTTGCAAAACATCTTTTTTTTTTAATCTAGTACTGCTGTTTTAAAATACCCAGGTACTATAATGTTCTGGATGTAGATGGTGGTTGTGGTGGTGGGGGAGGGGAACACAGCTGTTAGAAGTCACACTTTACCAGAGAATGATCTAATTGCTAATGTTAATTCAAGCAAATGGAATTTTAGTCATTAAAACATTGTCTTAGAACAAACAGCATTTTCAGTTACTGTTGTCCATAAAAATTACAATTATTAAAACTGACTTAATGATATTTTATTGTCTAGTAACTAGCATATCTGCCTTTAGACATGAGAAGTTGTAAATCCTGTCCCCAGCTAATGCTTAATTGTTTCCTATGTATTTTAAAAACGTGCATAGGAATCAAGTTGTAAGAATCTGGAAGTAACCTTTAGCTACTATGACATTGATCAGTGGCTCAGTAGGTACTTACTACTTCGCCTCTGAGGCGCGGAGATCAGAGGGCTGTGGGTTCAGTTCCACATCTGCACTAGGGTTAATATCACAGTACTGACGCTGTAGTGTAGCATGAGAGGGGTGCTGCACTTCTGAGGTGCCGTCTTTCGGATGAGACGTTAAACCGAGGTCCTATCTGCCTGGATTGGTGGTAGTTCAGGTGGATGTTAAAGATCCCATGGCACTTATCGAAAAGAGTAGGGGAATATTTTATTAGAATAACATCAAAATTCAAAAATTACATACAGTGTAAGATTCACTCCACAAACCCTTGTACATCAAGAAAACATGTAATAAATACCCATATTGTGAAACTATACTAACAAATATTGAAATCAAAAAAAGAATTCGAAACAATCATTACCGCCATATATTCACAAAGAAACCTTTTTTTTTTATATATATAATAAACCCCCCAAATATTAGGTAACAAAAGTTTCTATTATCATGTAACATTGCACATCTAACTAATACTATCCTATACATACTCCCAACTAACAATCATGACCTCTCCCCATATGTAACCCACTCAGCCATAGGTGAACAAAGGCACATTACTTAACTTTTTATTTATATTTAATAAACTTCAAAAACCCTTTCCACCATTCCTTCACCTTCCTTGATGAGAAGAATGCTGTGTCTTGAACATAAATCCTGTACATTGCCCGTGAATCAACCTCCGGACATTGTCATAGGGCATCAACTTCTGATATAGCACCCACTGGCACCTAGCTTGCCACAAGTAGTATATCACTGTGCTACAAAAGATTTGTAAAGTGTCAACATGATATATTAATCGAAACTGTGGAGAATGACCCAGTACCAATGTATCATAATCCATGTATTCTAACCATTTCATACTCCATTGTACTGCAAGAATTTCCACAGAGAAACAGCATAAGAACACTTAAAAGAAAGTGATCAACCGTTTCTTCTTGTGCCCACACTCCAAAAATGGACAATTTCTGTCTTGTATCGGTTTATGTAGCGTTCCTCGTACTCCAATTCGACCATATACCATAAGCCATAGCGTTTCCACATATAAGTAGGTAACCTTGGGTTGTTTAATTTACTTAAAACTATATCCACACACCGTGAGAGGACAGTTCTTAAACACGGTTCACTGGGATACAGTTGAAACATTACTGATTTGTATAACTGTGGACCGTACCACTTTAACCACCTGTGCTACCAACCCCCATTTAAATACTTTTTTGCAATAGGTATAAAATATGTCGGCAGAAACAACTTAGGAATTGGTTTGGGGTCTCTCATCCCAACAACCATAATACTGCCCCATTACCTGATGTAGCATCCCACATCTTTCCGTGGGTACCCCCAACGAACTTTACATTTGTTGAAATAAATAGGGTAGAAAAAGATAACCGGATCTATCATTCCTAAACCTCCTTCTTTTATCTAGATATGTAAATTGTCTTTTAATTGGATTAAGTCTACTACCCCATAACATCTGAAAAAATAAGCTATATATTCTGGTTTCCAAATTCAGTGGCAAGGGAAAAATCAGTGCTGTATACAATAACTTCGGAATAATAAATTTTTTAATGATTGAGACCCGTTTAATTTTATCCAATTTCCATTGTTTCCAAATCTGGATTTTTTTGTCTATTGAAGTCAAAGCTAATCCCCAGTTAAGTTCTGGTACATTTTTTGGTCCGTAAAATAATCCTAGAATTTTTATCGGGTCACAAGAAATACGAATACCTTGTATTATGAGTTCTGGGAGACCATCTGTACCTATAAACAAACCTTTACTCTTATTCTTGTTAATAGTAGAATTTGCTAACAAAGCATAATCATCCATAAAATCGAAAAAATGCTTACTTGTGTACTATCAGAAGAAATACACAAATCATCCGCATAAGCTTGCACATACAACCTATCTTCACTAAGCCCAACTATCCCTACCAACGAGGATTTGTGTTAATGATCTAATTAAAGTATCAATAGTAAAGCATATAACAGGGGACTCAATGGACAACCTTGACGTACCCTGTCGAGACGTGAAACCCTTCCCAATCTCCAGTTGAATCACTGGGTGGGTAATAGCGAATTGTAAATTGATTGAATGGTGGTTAAGAAAACTTCCGAATCCCATAATGTCTCAACGTTGCAAATAAAAATGGATGGTAAACTCTATCAAATGCTTTCATCTGGTCCACAGAGACAATGCATCCTGAAATTCTTTGAAAACCGCTATCTCACAATGTCTCTCAGTACCATATGAGCCTGATATATTTTTTCCCAGGTACTCCACAAAACTGAAATGGGAAAGAACTTTGACTGCAAATTGTTTTAATCTGGTGTTCAAAATACTCATAAAGAGTTTATAATCGAATTCAATAGTGTAATTGGTCTCCAGTTATTCAAGTCAAATGTATCACCCACTTTATGTAAAAAAATCAACAGCCCTTCGGCAAACCAACTTGGAAAATCTGATTGTCCCATAAAAGCATTAAAAACTAACACTAAACAATTTGCAAATTCCACTGGAAAGGCTTTATATAAATCTGTTGTCAGACCATCAATTCCAGGAGAAGTACCCTTATTTTGATTTTTAATAGCCGTAATTATTTCCTGTGTAGTGATAGGCTGTATCAATATTAATGTATCAAATACATGTCTGGGTACCTCAATCCGGTTTAGAAAGTCCCAAATGTCTATCATTCTGAGCCCTTACTGGCTCATAATCCAGAAAAATTGTTTAATAATATGTTGTAGTGACTTCTGATCCTGTACCAATTTTCCCACCTTATTCCGTAGGGCATTTAAGGTAGTAGATTGTGTATAAACTTTAAAGGCCTCATATGGATCACCCTCCGGCTTTTCTTCACCCCATATTGTAGAAGAGCAGTAAGGGTCTGAGCCCTATTGTACTGAACCTCTAGAGTTGATCTTTTATTGATCTAATCTGTGAACTATAATCCAAAGTAGAAGTATTGGCTACTGAAAATAAATAATATAATTGTTGTCTTAATTTCAAATATTGAGAAAATCATTGTTTGCTTTAACCTTCCCTTGTTGTTTTAATAGGTGACAAAGGTCGTCCTTAGAATCTTTCCACCACTCACCCACTGAGTCATATAAAAAGGCTACTGGAAGCCTTGCCATCAGCAATGCTTGAACTCTATCCCGTACCTCCCGAGAGTTTAATAATAGAGGATTCAACTTCCATCTCGCCCGCCTACCTATCAGTCTGGCATGAGGAGAAACGGTACAGAGCAACAAGAGATGGTCAGAAAATGCGACAGGACATGTTTCAAATGTAAAGGGAATTTTGTCAGATAAAAAAATATAATCTATCGTAGAAGTAAACCGGTTCCTTTTATAAGTAAATTTAGGCCCTGAGCTTTGTTTACTACTCCCATTTATTAAACCCACTGAGTGTACCAGTTTGTATAAAGCTCTGGAATCACAGTAAATTTTCCTACCTACTCCCATCATAGAATCACCAGCATTTATTAATGCACAGTTAAAATCACACAAAAAACACCTCAAGGAGGTCAGTAAATAAGGTTGTATCATATTACAGGCGCCACCCTTTCTGCGCAGCTGTGACCCATAGACATTAATAAACCGGCACAATCTTGATTTCCACAAACCATCTAAAATCATTAACCGTCCGGTATTAGATCCATCAATTTAATTAAAGAGAAGTCATCGAGTAAAACAGAAACCCTATGCCATCTGCCGACTGCTGGCCAAAGGACCAATCTGAAGGCCCCCAGCACCATTCCCGTTGAAAACACCTGGTTTGTTCCATAGTATACATCCATGTTTCTTGTAATAAACAGACATCAATCTGATTAGCATGAACAAAGTCATAAACTATCTGTCGTCTCTTATAATTTACTATACTATGAACATTCACAGAACCCAACCTAAAGTGCATCAGGTACAGTCAATTCCAGCCCATCACCTATCTTTCTTCCGTCGTTTCTTCTTTTTCCCCTTATAATCCTCCTGAATCCTTAATGGGGACGGTGGACTATCCAACGTCTGCTGCAAATCATTATCTGGGCAATCCATATCCGATTCCCCCACGGACTTGATAGCAAGGCAAAAGAATTACTTATTTCTACACTCATAGCAGACTGCTGTGGAAGGCCCTTAATATTTCTGGAAGACCTTGAACTGCAGACACCACAGGTGCCCTAAAGACTCCTTTGGTTGTTTCTCTTCTTCAGGCAAAATTCCTACCCCAGTAGGTTCGAAGACTCCTTGTCAAGAACTACTAAATCTTCCACCTCTACCACATCTCCCTCACTTCAATAACAGAAGGTACTTTTCCAACTGGCTGCTCGTGACCACATGACCTTCCCCTATTATCAAATCCTGGGCTTTTTGTATTAATAGGTCTGGATTACCACAACACTCTTTATTTTGGCTGCCCATGTACATTCTGCAAACACATGTCCTGTCTCATCACAGAGATCACATTTTGTGACGTTAGCACATTGAAAAGTAATATGTCCTACTTCTCCACAGTTATCACATCTTGGTTTGTCACAGGAACTTGATAAATGAGTTTAGCACCACATTTATAACAAGCCCGAGGTTGCCCAGCATAAAACATACCCTCTGTCCCTACCCAACATAAAAGAATTCGGGATATGCTCAATTCCTGCAGCTGTTTGTCGTAGTTTAATTTTAAACCGCCAGCCCCTGTCCAAAATTGTTCTGCATCCAGAATTGCTTCTGGGGAACTTAAAATCTCGCATTTTGGCCTAACCAATAATAATATCATCAATATGAACCCCTTCATTCTAAACATAACAGTTGCATACTTTATTAAAGGTTTTGTTAACGGTATCACTAAAAAGGGTGTCCAAGGAAAACTTAACCTGAGTATATCTTTCCCAAAAAGGTCAAGAGCATATGCTGAGCGAAAACTAACATCAAAATTGTCTTCCCCAGAAATATTAATAAATGCAAACACTTCCCTAGAGAGAAGTGCAAAGAATCTTTCAATAAACATTTACCAACATATTGTCTATCAGGTCTAACCTCTAAACCTCCTTTATAGCGAAGGCGCACCGCATTTCTGCGAGTGCAGCATCCTGCTTAATTTTTGAAAACAATTCTGACATCAATGGTTTCCTCCCCTTTCCTCCCTCTGGTCCTGTGCCTCTACCTGTAACTTCGGCTTCAGGCGCAACCCGTCCTGCCGTTCAGGAGATGAAACTACAAAAGGAATAGTCTCCTCATTTCCACCCACCACCTCTTTAACCCCACTTAAAACAGTAATGTCTTGTAGCTTGGGTCTCCATGCTGGTTCATTCTGGGAGAAGTTTAATTTTGGGTCCCAATCAGGAGTGGGCTTCCAAGCCCCACTGTCCAAAGTCCAACCAGCCTCACTAAGAGCTCTCTGTGGGGACCAGTTCTCATCATTGAGAGGCTCAGTCTCAGCATTAGTTTGAACTTCCTTTCCCCCACACTGCTCTTTTCCTGGTAACTTCTCACCTATCCCAGCAATAGGTAATACTAAATGTCTTTTTGCAAATGTCAAGGCCATTCTTTTCTCCTTTCCCTCCTCTCCTACCTTATCCAGTTGTCGTTTTGAAAAAGAAAACTCCGACACTCCAACCTGTGTCCCGGGATCAGTTTGAAAAATACAATGTTTCAGTGGTGTAGTACTCAGTCTACGCAGCCCCAGTAGTAGCTCGAAAAGTAAATCTGGATGATTTCTTTGCCGGACTGTTCTGTGCGTCACTGAAACCATTCCCCTGTCTCACTTCCTTTTCCTCCTGGATGTTGTCATGCAACTTGTAATCAGAAGGTGCATTTTTCTTGTGTGCTGTTCTCTCTGCTGGTTCTCTGCACAGGGATTTTACTCCCAAAGAACTGCCAGCCACAGCTTGTGTATTTTTTTTTCCGTTAACCTCATGTTCCATTGTACTGTAAGCATGGCAGACCAGTAGAGATTCTCCTTGATCAGGGAGGGTTACATCTGCTACAGCGTTGAAGCGTCTTCTAACTTGGTAAGCTTCATAGATTCCACATTATTTGACTCTTGCAATTGCTCCACTACAGTCCTCTGTTCTCGTAATGCTTCAATTTTAATTGTAAATTCCTGCGCCCTCCGATAGCGTTGTACTGTAGCCAAGCTACTGCTCACCATTTCTGCATCCGTTAAATTATCCAGAGAATCAAGTAACTCCACATCTTCCGTTTCAGTGTTCTTCAGGGTGATGTCCTCTTGTACAGCCATACTCATTGTTTCACTTGCAGCCCTCGGCTGCTCAGTAACTCCTCACCATCCATCCTCCAGCAGAGCAGGCCACCAACTGATCCTGTGGTCAGTCGACAGCAAGTCCCCCTACTGGCCAAGCAGTAGGGGAATTTCCCCAGTGTCCTGGTCAAATTTCCCTCATTCACTATAAATACCACAAACAGCTTAATCTGGTTTCAAAGTCAGTTGGCATTCATCTGTATTCCCCCTCCCCCGGGTCGTGCCTGAAAATAGGCAGGATTTGTCTAGTGCACTTACCCGGTCAACAAAAGCTAAATAAATAAAATAAATAACATGTTCTAGTTTACTGAGCGTTTTGTGGCGAATGCGGCAAATTCAGATTATGGGTTGGTACCAACAGACAGGTCTTGCCTACCTGAATGCTACTGTCTGTCTCCTTCACTCCACCAAGGTGGGTTTACTGACTGGTCCCCAATCCTGGCTAAAGTTTTTGGGGGCCAGAGCTTTTGGAGGTACTGCTGCACTGCTCTGAAATACCTTGCCTCTTACTTGCAGGAGACTTTCTTGACTCTGCCTACATGAATCATCTGTAAATGTTCTGTTCACAGGAGATTTTAGTGTGTTGCTGTGCTCTGAATTAGTACTTTATACCATATGCCATGTGTATGTTGCATTTTTCAATTTATTTTCTATCAAGCAAACATGGTCCTTTAGGCTTTGGCCACGATCCACAATACAGGGCCAGTGCACACAACAGATAGGGCAGCCTGCCCCAAGCAATGTACAGAGAAACCAGTCAGGTGGTAGTGGCACTCAAGACAAAACAATATGCATGATAGCATTACTTTTTGGTATACTTTATATTAATACTTAAAACAGCAGCTGTTAATTAAGTAATTAATTTCATAGTTATCTATATATTAGAGATAGTAATATTAGCAATATTTTGAGGGAAAGAGGATTTATAAAATATTGCAAGTTTATTCTTTTTATAAGATTTGCTTGTTCAGTGTTGTTTTAAGGTGTCAGGAGGTCTAAACCCTCACTCTCAGGTTCTTGGCAATAATGGGAATAAAGAAATCACAGACATGTTGCATAAGAGTAATAAATCCTGTTTATTGCTATCAGAAGGAAAATCATAGTTGCCCTAAGCAGTTCTTACCATTAGGAACTGGGAGCCAATGCTAAGCGTTCCCTATACCTCGAGGAATGTAGAAATCTGGGTCTCCAAGGTAAAAGACGTAATGTCTTATATTATATACCTAAGATAGTTACCATATTTACTGTAAGGTAGAAACATTTCTAATTACAGAGATGAGCCCTATTGGCTAAATTAGAGGCGGCTCCACAGTCCTAGATAACATTATACAGTTTTGTTATAGTCATCACTTTGTAGAAACAAAGAAGTACATTTTGTGTACATGGCCGTGTAGTAATACAAATCATCAGAAGATGGCAATGCCGACTCATATATCATAACATTACAAGGACACAAGTGTCCTAACATTTTGTAAGCAAGAAATACATGTGTATATTAGAAAGTAAAGCATATAGCAATCATGCGCATACATATCCTGACATCTACTCTTATATGGTAGATGTCCTTAGCCCTATATGTTAGTATAACATATATAAAAATGCTAGCTGTCTGCGGTGTACCTCTGGGGTATCAATTAGGGTGCAGGGACCTCGTGTATAAAGGTTTACAGTGTATTCATGGAAATTTATTCCTCATGAATATTCATGTTTTCTGTGTTCAAAAGGTGACTGATCTCCTATCAGCCCAACCCCCAGATGGAGAGTCGAAGCGCTGGGGTTTGAGCTGGAGCAGCGTGCTAATGCTGTAAGGCATACAGTTTTTTTTTTTGTTTTTTTCTGTATACAGGAATAAACAGCATTTTGCTTTATCACACTATTATGCACATTGTTTCGTCTTGAGTGCCACTACCACCAGACTGGTTTTTCTATCAACCATCCTGAGCCTTTGGTAAAAGCTGCTAGCAATCATCTTGCCTTGAATTTATAGCATCACAGTTAGTTTGCAAGTAGGGCCAGAAAGGGAAAGATTCAGGGAGGAAGGAAGGAAGGACAATCTCTATTCTGAGAAACAGGACTGTGCTGCTGAAGACAGAGTGACATAGGTCCAGATGTACAGCAGATGTTGATGTGATCCCGAAGTCCCATGACTACCCGAGAAGAAGAATCAGTACAGGAAGCCAGGGATTTTCATTAATACATTATTTTTCAAGTATGTGGGGGAGATAAATGGGGTGAGCTGGGGAACACTGCAGACTGAAAATGCCTTCCCTATTTGTTTTGTGACTGTATTTCGCTGTTCCATATTTAGGACAGTACAAGATAGAACAGGGATAGCACTACCCCTATTCTATGGTGTCATGGGGGGCCTTATACCTCTCAATTCTTTTGTCACTGAAATGAGGGACATGGATACTCAAAATTAGGGATAATGAGGGACACTGACCATCGTATTAAGGAACATGTCCTCAAACATGGAGGCACAGGTTCAGAACAATGTAGAAGCCATTCTGCTTATTTTCACAAAGTTTATTTTTGATTCGGCATCTTAGAATATTACACATTTCTGCTTTAAAGTCTGAATATACAGCACATTTTTGTCATGTGCAGCACCTTTGAGGGGCGGATGCAAGACAGTTCAATTTTGAAGGATAAAATGAGGGGTGAAATCCATTGTAATCAGGAACAGTTGCAAGATCTGCATGTGATGGGTACAAAACACAAACATTCCTTTGCTGCTAACCGCCTCTTTGGTATGTAATCTCTGAGTGTACTAAAGGCCTGACTTGGTACTTAGCTGAGACACTGACTGCTGAGATGTTCAAATGGGGCAAAACACATGGCTGTAGTTAACTGCTCTCAACTCATACTTCAGATGTAAAAGCCTGTCTAGAAATCTTTTTTTCATTAATTTCATCCTTGGGGTTATCATATTTGATTACCTCAAAATGGTAGGGCAGTGTGACAAAGCAGTGGGTAGGGCCAGTGGGATGCTGGGATACATAGGGAAAGGTGTCTCCAGCAGGAGAGAGGGAGGTGGTGTTGCCACTGTCTGTATCTCATACTTGTGAGACTCCACCTGGAGTACTGTGTACGGTTCTGGAGGCCACACCTCAGAAAGGACATAGACAGGGTGGAGGCAGTCCAGAGAAGGACAACTAAAATGGTGCAATGGCTGCCTCAAAAGCCCTATGAGAAGAGACTGAGGGATCTCAACACAACACGTACACCGTGGAAGTGAGAGGTGGCATGCTAGAGACCTACAAGTACCTTACAGGGGTGAATAGGGTGCAGGAGGGGAGTCTCTTTCAAATAAGAATGAGCACCAGGACCAGAGGGCATGCGGTGAAGCTGGGGTGGGGGCTTAGGAATGATGTGAAGACATACTACTGTACTTCACTGCAAGAGTGGTGGATGCCTGGAACAGATTGCCAGCAGAAGTGGGGAAGGCAAAAATGGTAGGGGGCTTCAACATGCATAGGATAGACATAGAGGAATATTAGAAAATAGGCAGGAAGGAGAGAGGATCACTGGAAACCAGTTAGGGTCTGCGTGAGACAGACTAGGCAGGGACTATCTGGGCAGACTGGATGAGCCAAGTGATCCTTTTCTGCCAACAGCTTCTATGTTTATTTATTTGTCATTTTTGACATGGAAAGGCACACTAAACTGCGACAGCTTGTTTCCTGGTGTGTCCCAGGGTGTGGGTGACCTGGACCTATTTTATTGTTGGGGGAATGTTGACCCTGACACCGGTGAGACTCCCTTACTCTACTCTATATGCAGCAAGCTAGATGTGCTCTTTCATTGCAGCAAAAAGATGTTTCTTATCATAACTTGTTTGCGTATATCACAAATCATTATGCAGGGTACTTCAGAGCGATCATAAACTCTACTGTGATGTTAAATTTAAAGGGCTATGGGATTCATTTCCTGATGTTACTTTAGCTGTTTAGTAAGTAAATAAATTGGGGGGGGGGGTAACCACAGTCTGTACTGTTATTTTTTCATTATATGTATTTTCCATTTTTTTTCTCTTGAACTGATATTGTTTGCTTTTGTTGATATATTGTTTTTGTCTCTGTTAAAGCTTTGGCTAATATTTGGTTTGTTGCTTTGTTTTATTCAAGCCTGAGTCAAATTGTGCTTTGTGTTTTCATTTTATCAATAAAAAAGTTCCTCTACTCTACTGAATTTCTTTGTATAATAATATTATTTATTATTTTTGATAAGTGCCATTGGATCTTTAACTACCACCAAAATGTTCACCAGAATCCACCAATAATGCAATCTCGGTTCTGGTGAAGATGTGTTAGCCAGCCCGGCACAATGATTTGTATACCCATGATGCACTGCACCACGTTTGAGGCTTTAGAGCGTATGCCTGTGGTTTGGAGTGATGGGCAGAAACCAAACAAATTTAATATTTTTTATTTGTTTATTTGTTAACCGGGTAGGTACACTGGTCTGAGGGACCATTTTTGGACACGACTAAGGCCATCTAGAGGGCACATACAGTACAGTAGAAGTAATGTACAAGTTGATTTAATGTCTTTACAAGTGACATTGTAGAGGGACTGCAAGAAAAAGTATACCTCTTTGCAGACGACACAAAGATCTGCAATGTTTGATACACAAGGGGTGTATGGAAAGGATGAGAAAGGACTTGGCAAAGTTGGAGGAATGGTCAAACGTATGGCAGCTTAGATTCAATGCAAAGAAGTGCAAAGTAATGCACCTGGGAAACAAAAAACCAGGAGAAGAGTACACAATGGGGGGTGAGATACTGACAACAACAAAAATGGAAAGGGACCTGGGGTAGTCATATCAGATGACCTAAAGGTAAGCAAGCAATGTGAGAAGGTAGTAAGGAGGGCTTGGGGGGATACTGGGATGTATAGGGAGAGGCATCACCAGTAGAAAACAAGAAGTTGTTATCCCTCTGTACAGACAGTTGGTGAGACCCCATCTGGAGTACTGCATGCAGTTCTGGAGACCCTATATCCGCAAAGACATAGACAGGATGGAGGCAGTCCAGAGGAGGGCAACTAAAATGGTGCAGGATCTGCACCTGAAGCCATACGAAGGTAAACTAAAGGAGCTTAATATGTATACCCTCGAGGAAAGGAGGGAGAGGGAGAGGGAGAGGGAGGACATGATAGAAACTTCCAAGTACCTCAAGGGAATCAACAAAGTCCAAGAGTGTAGCATCTTTCAGAAAAAGAGATGCACAAGAACAAGGGGCACAATTTAAAGATAGAGGGGGGATGGCTCAGTGGCAACATGAGGAAGTATTTTTACACGGAGAGGGTGGTGGACACATGGAATGCCCTTCCTGAGGAGGTCGTGGGGTCAAAAACAGTGGGGGAATTCAAGAATGCATGGGACAGACAAGGCAATTCTGGTGGGGGGGTAGGAAGAAGTAGGCAGTTGGTTAACTAGGATCTGCAACTTATCCAATAGGTAGGGAAATGGACAGACTGGGTGGGCCAAGCGGTCCTTATCTGCCATCAAAGTCTATGTTTCTAGGTTTCAGTGAGGTGGCACATGCAGTACAGTCCAAGCATTAATTGTATATAACAGTTCAGACAGATAGAAACAAAACAACCATACAGCAAATGCAGTGAGTTGGGTCCCCGTATTGGAACCCAGGCTGGTGGAGTAAATAAACAAAGAGGTACGGAGGCTGACATTCAGACAATAATCAGTAGTGTAGCTCAAATAGAAATACACAATGAATCCACTAATAGATAAATTGTTTCAAAACACAGACAGCAAACTGAGTCAGGTATGGGAAAATTACACCATCCCACGTCAGGAGGGGCATTTTCAAACTGTAGTGATTAATTGGACATTTTTAAAATGCATTTTGAAGAGGGGGGAAGTGCCCAGTGAGTGAAGTGTGACTGCTAAACCATTCCAAAGCCTGGGGATGGCAAGGGAGAAAGCTCTCTGATCCATCTTGGTTGCTGTCAGGGTGTTCAAGGAGACATCAATCAATCAATCAATCAAAATCTTTATTTATCCAGGCGAAACATCATTGAGCATAGCTCATTTGCAAGATGGACTTGGTTAGGTTAAACTGTTACAAACATATATGTGCAACCAGACAAGGTAATACAAAAGGTTTAAAGATTACAAAACATACAACAATCATAGATAATCGTACAGAGACATTCTTTACAAGTGCGATATCAATACATCGAACAAGATCTTTAATTGTCCAACTGGGCAAAGTTATTCAATGTGTAGTTGCGAGATGGGCCAGGGTGGAACATGATGGATATAACAGAACAGAGTGATGTGACTGAGTACAGAGGGATATTTGAAAAATCCATAAGAGGCAACAGAGCATACAAGAACTAGTGTTCGAGACAATAGTGTAGAAGGATGGCATATGCATATATTCAGTCTGGACACAGAAATGAGGGAGTGGAAAAGGGAAGAATGTGGAGGCGACAGGAGGGGCAGGACTGGAGGGACCTAATGGGATAAGAAGGGAAAGAGTAGCAGGTAAGCAGAGTTGAGGAATGTGAGGGGACAAGGAAATGGCTAGGGATGCAGAGGGGAGAGTGGCAGGGGAGTGGGCACGGAAATAGTCTCGACCAGAGGATACAAGTGGTTTCTATCCTGATGATGGGGAACAGAGGATAAGTGGGGGGAAGGGAGAGAGTGGGGCAGAGGTGTGGAATGAGGGGATGGAGAGACTAGGTCTTGGAAGGTCAGTAGACGGTACCAGAAGTTTATTTTGTTAGCGTACTGTGCATGGCAGAATGGGGTACTACGAGAGACACAGACCCAGAGCGGGGGTGGGAAAAACAATTGCAGACTTCTTAGAATGATAGGGAGTATAAGCTCTTGAAGGCAGAGAAGCAGACAGGGGCACACAGTTTAAGAGTTTTTTGTATTTTGTTTCAAAGTGCAGGCAGCACGTAGCTTGTGGCTGCTCTGCCAAAGCGAGATTTGGCCATAGGTACTTTGAGTGAGAGGAAAGATGAGCTTTGTAGTGCATAGTTACCTATTGTTTTTAAGGGAAGGCAATTGGTGATGTAATGAGGTAATTTTTTTGAAATAGCTCTGAAGGTCCAAAATGCGGCGTTCCTCTCTCTTCTAGATTTAAGGGCAGTCCAACCTATAGCCATGTACAGAGAACAGTGATGCGTGCCATGTGGGAGACCCATAATGAACCTCAGGGCTCTGTGGTAGAGTTTGTCCAATTTTGGCAAACAATAGGTAGGGCAATGACTATAGATGAAATCCGCATACTTTATCAACGAAAGAAATGTGGATTGGACCAGCCGTAGCTTGGCATTTCTGGTAAGGAACTGATTGATTCTAAAAAAGATTCCCAGCCTCTGCCTTAGTTGTTTTAGTAGAGCATCAATGTGTTCAATGAAGGAGAGTCTATGGTCTAGCCACACTCCCAGGTACTTGAATTTTGGGACGTATTCCAGTTTTTCACCTAGTAAAGTGGTGATCTGGGGTACTGGGCCAGCAGTTGCAGAGTTGGTTAAAAGGGTAGATGGAGAGAAGAGCATTGCTTTCGTTTTTTTGGCATTGAGGAGGAGCATTTTATGAATAAGTTGTCTCTGGAGAAGATTGAATTCGGATTGTAAATCTTCATAGGCCGCTAATAGTGTTGGTCGACACAAGTATAAGACAGTATGATCTGCGAGCAGGTGAATACTAGCCTTATTTATGGAGGAGTCGTTGTTATTGATGTATATTCCGAATAGTAGCGGACCTAGGATAGATCCCTGGGGCACTTCCCGCTGGACAGGCTTAAGAGGTGACAATTCGCCTTCAGCTTTTACTTGCTAGAGACGTCCCGTAAGATAGTCAGTGAACCAACACAACAATGAGGAGTCCATGCCTATGGACTGCAGGGAGAGGAGCAGCAGGCTGTGGTCCATGGTGTCGAAAGCCTTGCTCAGATCCAGAAATACAGCACAGACATAATTCTTAAGGTCCAACTCCCTCTTCCAATCGTTGGTCACTTTGGCGAGGGCCGTAATGGTGCTATGGTTAGCCCTGTAGCCGGACTGCATTGGGTTTAGTAGATTTAATGTTTTGAGATGGGACCGCAGCTGTGTATTCAGTATTTTCTCCAATAGTTTGGATAATACTGGAAGGATGGAGATCGGCCTGTAATTGTTGAGGTCACAGGGGTTCCCTGATTTAAAAAGGGGGATGACATGGCAATCTTCCATGAGGGTGGCAGAATACCCTGAGACAATGATAGATTAAATAGGTGGGTAATTGGCATGGCTAGTACATGATAGGCAATCTTTATAAAGTATGGGTCTAAGGAGTCAGCACCAGCGGTTTTCCCTGATATCCATTTGCAGAAGGAGATCTTCGACCTCTTTTAAAGATGCAGGTTGGAATGTAAATACCGAGTCAGTGATAGGGAGATCGGGATGGGAGGTGGTGAACTGGGTATGTAGGGTGCATACTGGAGAAGTGTCAAAGGCTAGGCCTGCGGTAGCAAATGGTTATTGAATGAGTCTAAGATCTCCAGCCTGTCGATGAATGTAGAACTCCCAGAGTTAATCTTGGTCGGGAGGGGACTGCCCGAATCGTGGCAGGGCAGGTCTTTAATAGTTTTTCAGAATTTAGCTGGGTTCCTGGTAGCAAAATCAAACTCCAAACGAAAGAAAGCAGTCTTTGAATCTCTGACCATTTTCGTAAAGACATTTCGTAGTCTCCTAAAATGGTTCCAATCTGTAGGGGTATTGAGTCTGCGAGCTTTTTTCCAGAGCTTATCCCTTTTGAGCAACATAGCCTTAAGTTCAGGGGAGAACCATCTACAGTCTTTATTCCTTACGCGGGTTTTTACCAGGGGAGCATATTTGTTGAGAGCCCCTGACAAGATATCCTGGAAGATATCGTACGCTGAAATGACAGTTTTAGCCAGGTAGAAATTCTGCCAACGCGAGGAGTATTTGAGCTCATTTAGGTAAGCAAGCAAGTCAAAGTTACGCCTTTATCTCTTTACCGAGAACTTTGATGTGAAATGCGGTTTGCTGGGAGCTCTTACACAAGCGATGAAACAATGGTCGCTGACATCAGAAAATAAGGTGCCAGCGTGCTTAAAGAGATGGGGTTTGCTCACCAAGATGACATCCAGAAGGGTACTGTTGTTAGGGTTCCTTTTATTGTGGCACGTTGGTTCAGTAATAAGTTGAGAAAATCCATATTCGTCACAGAAGGTTGCGAGTGGGGCTGAGGCATTAGACAGCCAATCCAGGTTAATGTCCCCTAGAATGATTGTTTCCAAGGAGCATTGTTCCAGCTTTGCAGATAGGTGAGACAGGAGCTGTAAACCTGCAGGAGGAGGTCTGTAGCATCCTATAATTTGGATCGCACTAGTCTGCGAAACCACCACCAACATTCGAATTCGCTGGTGACAGAAGACGAGTCGAGGCAGATGGCCTCGAACTTATTCTTAACATAAATGGCCACCCTTCCACCTCTGGTTTGCCTGTCAGCTCTAAACAAGGCATAATTAGGGACATTGACCTCCCTGTCTAAAGTGGCTGGTTTGAGCCAGGATTCCGAGACTACTAATACATCGGGAGAAGTATGACTTCTCCAGACTTGGATCATAGTGTGCTTTTTTAACAAGCTGCATACATTGATATGCAAGAAGCTCATGCCTTTGATTCTTGCTAGGTCCGCTGGTGAGTCTAAGGTGACAGGAGGGCCAGGGTTGAGCTCGACATTGCCAGAACACAGTAGAAGGATGAGGAGTAATTTTCTAAGAGCAGTTAGAGATTTTGAGATTCCTAACTTGTTTATGTCTGTAAGATTTGTTAGGTGTGACGTGTGGAGCTTTCCTTTGTAGCTATTCTGGCCTAACCCTGAGAAGACGAACACTCTGGCAGTCACATGTAGAGAGTGATCAGGGTAGGTGCAGCAGGAGGAGTACCCTGTAGGGGGAGTTCAGTACATGTCCTTCCAAACGGGCTAAACCAGGGGTAGGGCTGCAGCAGGACATACTCGGGGCCACATATGCAATCGAGAGATAGGCTACTATGCACAATGTGACACAATGGGGAGTTGGAGATAGTGCATGATGGCGGCAGGGACAGCTGTAGAGGACCGACTAGCACCGCAGTTAGAAGTAGCGGTAAGAGAAGCCAAAGGAACCCTTTCATGGTAAAGCTTTGCTCGGAGGTACTACCACTTATGAATCCAGGTGGCTATAATAGGCTAGTAGGCTAGTAAATTGTCCAGGTGATGGGCTTTAGGCTTTTAGACAACAGGGAAGAGGTTGGGCTATTAAACAAAGGGACTTACAGAACCAGCAGGGAGTTTCAAAGTAGGCACGTGACAAGAAATGGAATGCTTAGTTCTCCGAGTGACTGGAACCAGACAGAGAGGGTGAGGAGAAGTTGAAAGAAGGATTCATGGGAACACTAGATATGGTGGGTGCTGAAGGAGTTAATTGGACAGATAGCTGGAATATAAATGAAGGAAGATGTTAGTAGTGAGATTTAAGAGTTACACTGCATGCACTAAAGCTAGGGGTGCTAGATACACAGGATGCAACTTTGGGACGGATCGTGCAGAGCTTAGAGAAAGAATATACTGAGGAGAACTGAGCTGTTGGAGGAATAAAACTATGGTCTTAAGGATGGGATCCAGGAGAGTTCAGACATTGAGAAGAGAACCTAAGTTCCGGTATGCCAGTCCTAACACTGAGAAGGCTCAATATGGGGAGTTCACCCTATCTCAGAGACTTTTCAATAAGGGTACCCATATCATAGTCATGGGGTGTGGGGACAGCCAACCAGGCATCATGTATTGGGAGCAATGGTTGGTGTTGTACAGGGCCAGTGAGACAAACTTGCAGATGTTGTTACAGGTAGTGTTGAGTCTAGTGAGGTTGCGATTGAAAATCTGGGTAAAAATACAGGAACAGTAATCCAGGAGGGGTAGAAGTGCACCTTGGGCAATGGCCAGCCGCACTTCTGAGATCATGAGTTTCTTTAGCGAAAGCAAATTCCCAGTTTCTAGTTTACATGCTTGACAACTTGTCCAATGTGATCTACGAAGGTTATGGGGGCTCAAGGATGATCCCGAGGTATTTGAATGCAGTTTCCTGTTCAAGGTAGGACTCATCTGGAGCCCGTATGCTCACATTGCAGGGAGTATTTTGCCCTACTGAACATTTGATGAACCTTGGTTTAGACCCCAAAAGCATTGCCTTCATTTTTTTGGCATTAATGAGTAGTCTGTTTATGGCAACCCACTTTTGGGCAGTGCCAAACTCCCAGGTGAGGGAAAGGGATACATTCTTTGAATTCTTGTCACTCCGGTAAAGAACAAGATCATCCTCATACACTAATGTGGCAGCCCATACCATCCCTAAGGAGGTGGTTAACAGAGGGAGAACAGGAAATGCCCTAGTATGGACACTTGAGCACTCCACTATACATCCCCAGGGTGTTGGAGATAGTCCCCCCACCCAGACCACTTGAAATCTCCCAGTGCATACCTCCCAACCTTTTGTCCCCCAGATGTGGAACATTGCCTGTCAAAATGTGGAACAAATGGGCAAAATGTGGAACACTTAATCAAATCTTTACCTAAGAAGCTCAAAACACTGTTAAAATGTTTCATTTATGTTCAGAAAGTCTGTTATTAATTGAATAATATATTTTTTGCATCATTTACTATGGATTTTTGCTTTAAAATGTTGACTTTTGAATGTGGAACAAGTCCTCACAATGTGGAACAGGGAGCTTTTGTGAAGTAAAATGAGGAATGTTCCTCGTAATGTGGTACAGTTGAGAGGTATGTCTCAGTGGGATAGCAGGCTGAGGCTGTTGAGATTTGAGAAACCAGTAGAATGCAGCTTATCAAGGAGGATGCCATGATCATTTATTTATTTGGTATTCGGAAAATAACCTTTGAGCCAAGGCTCTTTTACAAAGGTTCCACGACATGTGAACAGAGTATAGACATTCAATCAAGAAGGGTACAGAGTTTTAGGACATTTGAGACACTAAACAGCACAACAATCATGAAAAGGTTACAGAGTTTCTTAGACATTTTAAAACACTATGCAGCATATGGACATCAACTTTAGTTGATTACAAGTGCAGGTAAGGTGAAGAGGCACTAGAGGTTAGGTTAGGTTGGGCAGAGGGTCAGTAAGGACAGGATTTAGGTAGGGGAGGAGGGGGGCTTCTAGTAAAAGTGGTCAAGGAGACAGGGCTGAGGCCGGGGAGGTAGAGACCCACCCTAGCATGGAGGAGGGGTGAGGGGTGTACAGGAGCAGCCCCTTAGAGTGATTCAGAGGCATTGTCAAGGAGCGTGTGGGAGGGTGGCTTCTGTCTTGTGCTGAGAATAGTTACTGTTAGCAGTGATCAGCTAAATTAATGGCCTTAGACAGGTCCATGAAGATAGCACAGTTAGCTTGCCTTCATCCGAGCTCCTTAAGGCATAGTCAATGAAATGGGCCAGTGCAGTGGTGGTGCTGTGACCCTTTCTAAAGCCATGCTGGTGGGGGAGAACAGATTGTACTTTGAGATGTGATCAGAGATTTGCTGGAAGACAACTTTCTCCAGAATTTTACTTAAGTGGGAGAGGATGGACACTGGCCAGTAATTTTCCAGGAGCTTAGGGTCACCTGATTTGAATATAGAGATGACTCTAGCCTGTTTCCATATTGAAGGGATAAATGAGGAGGTCAGCGACAGATTATATAGGGTGGCTAGGGGCTTGGCAATGAGGTTGTCTGTAGATCTTACACACTGCTTTTCTTGCAAACTATCTCCTTGATTTGCTACCTCCAAGTGGACTAAGGGACACAGTTCCTTCTTAGTCCAGCCCTGTGACACACTTGGTAGTGCTCTCAGCTGGCACCTGGAAGATACCTAAGTTCATGGTTTGACTCAGGTGTCCTTCTCTGGGATAAACCAGCAGTGGGCTGGGCACAACATGGAGATGCTAGAAGTGCTCAGATCCTGCTGAGGGAGGGTGCTGCCAGGTTGTACAGCATTTGCTCATTTCCCTCTATCAGCCAACTACTGAATGCAATTGACATCAATAATGAAGACAGTCCTGCCCTCATAGAGGCAGTCCTTCTCCCATCCTCCCAATCAGATAACACGATGCACCATCAGTGATCCTGATGACTGAACTTAGGAGCATGGGAAACTCAGGGAAAAGGGGCTTTAGGTACAACAAAAGAAATTCCTTCTCTAGGATAAGAAAGAATGTACCCCATCAGCTTTGCTACATCAAATTAACGATTAATTGATTTTTATATTACTTGATGTGCGATCATAATATATTTTATTGATTTTTACACTCAGAACTGCTATACTCTGTCCCGTGTTCCTAATCTACACGAGTACCTTTACTTTGGACTGTTTTTTTTCCTTTTTGTGTACAATGCTTGACTGAAAGTACTCTTAACCTTTACTGCTGCCCATGTCTTGGGACCCTCTTGTAAATGAGATACTGCCCCTAAATATAGAGAGTACTGGATGAGCAACCATGCACAACTAGCCTGTACCACCACAGAGGGGTGCTGTTGTAATCAGGGATCCATGACGCTGGCTTGACAACCCTAACCACGACGTCTGCTACAGCGCCAGGAACCCATCGACACCCCGACCACCACATAACCCCAAACCGACCAGCAATATCGCAGTGCACAATGTGAGGGGGGCTGCACTCCCCTCACCCCCTTCCACTATTTATATCTAACTCCATGGACTTAGATATTTACCCTCTGTCACCCTAAAGTGTCTTGAAGCAAAACCCCCATCACTGCCGATTTAGGCCAGGTGGGGGTTTTGTTTTGGGGGGTTCGCTTCTGGCAGATCAGGCTGGTTGGGCATGTGGTTGCTCATCCAGCATTTTTATAATGTATAATTTTTTTTTTTACCTTTATTTAAATTCCTGGAAAACTATTGTCATGTGCACCTTCTCGCTCTGTGTTCTCAGTCCCTGCTAGTTTCTGCTACATCGTTCGCCTTGTACCTCCATCCCTGAATTAATAAGTGATATCTGATTTACCTGGTTTACCATTCTCGGAGTATAATAAAACAGACATTTGCCTGAAATGTGGAAAACCCGCCCTGGCCATCACAGCAGTTCTCTTTCATTTTCAACTGCTTGATGTGCAGGCAGCGGTTGTTTCCATTTGAAACCAAAACTCGTGCAATCTCTAGAGGGTTTCAGAAGGGTGCAGTCACATTCTATGACCTTTGAATTGTGGTAAAACAGCATCCTGAAAGGGAGGGAAATCCATACACAACATATAGAATAGTGCATGAGTGTCCACACACTAGACTGTATTTCCATCAGGGTTATGCGATGACAGCATAGAGACCTCAAGAGTGAAGCTCAAGAGGTCTGTATGATGTCATCACATGCCCAAGACGGAAACAGCCTTAGTTGTGTATGGTCAACCATGCACTGTTTTATATAGTGTATGGTTTACCCCGATTAAAAAAATTCTTACCAAACATTGTAGTGCTCCCCCTTGTTCTGGCACCTCACTGTCTAATCATTTTGGCACTTCTCAGACCGAAAATCAATGTGCTGGCTCTGGCATCTGGCATCCCACTCTCCAAAATCATTGCATGATACACCACAGCCACAGGTTTTTTTTTCTGTATAGCTTTTCCACCCATCAAAGCTCAGGGCAGGCACGGCTCTCTCAGAGGATCTCAATCTGCCCTGTCAGCTTCAGGTCTTCATTTAGTCTGCCTTGGTGCCCCAATTTCCATTTTCTCCCCGTTATCCTGGGACCCCAGAACACAGTCACGCATGCTCGTGGAGGCGTGCATGCGCTCTGTGGTCCTTGTGACAGCCTCTTCCTCCTACTCAACCCTGTGTGGTCTCCCTATGGCTAGGTGCTGTCACCTAGCCTCCACTTGGTGGCAGCCAAGAGCCACATCCCTCCCCGGGAGAGGAGAACTGCCTTGTGGCTGCTCAATCCAGCTTCTTCCCCCCTCCCCCGAAACCCTGATGACTTAGGCTCATTCCTGAACCCAGGTCACCAGCGTGGGAAGAGGTAAGGCATCCAGCGCCTCAGCCCTCCATGCCACTAGGCCGGCTCAGCCACGGTTTTAAAAAAATAAATAAATCAAACCATAAAGCAAACAAACACCATTCCTAACAACACAGCCATTTATGGCTGTCTGTTTGAAATCAGCCTAGGTGACCCGCTTGCTAAAGGCATTGCCATAGTTGTTTTTTTTTGCGAAAGCCACATCTTCAGCGAATCACTGGTTACGCTCTGACGTCAAGGCTGAAAAATTGTTGTGGTATTGCTTTGACATCAGAACGATACCACAACAACTTTTCATGACCATTGAACCGTACTGCAACAAGAACATTGTCTGTATGGAAATCCACACCCAATAGGGGCTAACCATAAACTATAATGCTCTACTACACACTGTATGGCTATTCTGGTGTGAGTCATGGTTCAGAAATGCCATTAGCCTATTGTAAGATCATTTCAGTAGCCAATAGGGCTGGTCACAGAATCCAAACATTCGGCTGGATTGTTAGACCGCCGAGATTGCCGCAAGCCTCAGGTGTGCCAAAGATACGGCGCACCAAGCTTGTGGCAATCTAATGGGATTTTCCATCCCTTGCGGCACTTGACACAAGCTAGTCCAGCTTTCTGTGGCCGAGCGTGCATCAATATCGGGGACCCTTTTAATGGAGCTTACGCCAGAGATTTTGTGCAAGCTGCCATAAAGCAGGTAAACTGTCACAGCTGCGCCTGAGCTTTGAAAATCAGGTGCAGCTGTGGCAAAGTGGTATGGCACATGGAAAGGGCTTGACGCAAGTCCTGCACCTCCCCATTGAAAACCAAGCCCCTCGTGTCATTTGATGTGTTGGTTGGTGGCAACAAATGGGACTTTCTTTCTTAAATGATGTTTAAATGTATGCAAATTCCATTTGGCTGCTGACCATGAGGCATTTGTGATTGGCTCTACTTAGATTTAACTAGCTGGAGTACTCTCTGAGCGAATTTAAGGACAGTTGATGCTGTACAGTTAGTGAGTGCAATCTACAGTGAAGACACAATCACTTGCTGAAAGAGGGTGACATTTGATGCGTCATAAATCTGTATTGTGATGCTATGACATGCAGCACCAGGCTGGTCAGCACTGCTGGCTGTGGCTATTATATGATAACGCATGTAACCATTGGGTATAAACGTATATTCTACTCCAGAAAACTAAAACCAGCCAGTTCAACAGCACAGCCCTTTCCCCAGGCTTGTTTAAATCAGCAGCTCTTCCGTGTCTGCTTTTTTTTTTTGCTGTACCTCTGGAAAAAAAAACTGTAGCATGTTTACACTACTTCATTGTATTTTTAATTGAACCAGTGTGTTAACAGAAACAAACTGAACTGCTTGAATTCTCAGCAAAAAAAGAAGTGATTAAGTGATAATGTCTGCAGTCAGATGTTGACTGTAGAACCAAACCCCCTCCCTGCTTGAAGTGAAAAAAAACTTTTGGCTCAAGAATGTGGTGGGCTTGTCCTCCTATCCCCTATCACTCCTTCAGCACCCCCTCTCCCTCCTGAAGGCCCTCCCCCAGCCCAATTTGGATTCGGCTCTTGCTTTTTTTTTTTTTTTTACTTTTCTCGCTGGGTGAGGGCTTTAGTCCCTTCTTTTCTGCCCAGTTCCCCATTACACAAAGGAACTCTGGGCATACCATCAGCTCCAGGACCCTGAAGGTAATTTTGAAACAATAAGTAAAACCAAAGGTGCTATGTAGACTTTGACTGTGTGTTTGTTAAGTTATGCTTCTCATTTTGGGATTTCTGCTTTTTTTCTCTCTGGTTCTTGATGTTTCTGTATTTTAAGCAAACTATATGCCTAGAATCAGTTATGCTAAGCATTCTTTGACCTAAATTACCAAATGCAAGGTCCCCTACAATGGAATTATTTCTAGTAATGAGATTCCCCCCTTGTTTTAAGTTACAAAATCTTTGTACCAGGCATGTCTCATTGTGGGGAAAGTGTAAGTTATATGATCTTTGTACCAGGCATGTCTTATCGTGGGGGAAAGTGGTGTAAAGGAACTAGGCAAATTCCTGCTCTTCTGCAGATGCTTTCACTGTGTAATAGTCTGGGTGTGTTTCAGCGCTTTCGTAAATTACACTTCTCTGTGTGCTTTAGCAGTTCTGCCACAAATGCACTTTGTTTAATCCAGCACGTCTGTTTAGGAAGTTGGGTTTTTTTTGCAGCTTTTGGTTCATTGTTTGCTTTCTAATGCTAAGAAAAGATGATGCCGGGAACTTTGTGCATGGGTACAAACTGTAGACTTTGTTTGAGCTTTCAGTGCCTTCTACATTTGAAATGATCACTAAAAAAAAGAACACAGCAGAAACCTAAACATTTTCTTTGTTAAATGTGCTTTCTGAGCACCAGCCTTTCTGTCTTCCTTTCTTTTTTCCCCACTTATTATAGTTAATTTGTTTTATAAATAAATCATTAAATGCCATGTATTGTGTAAGTGGTGGGGGTTGGGTGTCAACCTTTGTCCTTTTTCCATTTCTATAACAATAATTAGGGCTTTAATAGCTTTCCTGTCACTTTGATCTGCTGTCTGCATACGTACATGAGCAGACATTTGATTCATCTGTTGTCCCCCCCCCACAACATTTTTAGTGCTCTCCAACCCATATTATAAATGTTACTAATAGGTCTGGGCTGAGGAAAAAGATCGTTTGCATTTCTTCTGTGTTTAACCTTTTTTTTCTTCCTGTTTTTGCTGTGAAGCAAATTCTGTTTGCACCAGGCACATTTTCATTCATGGGAAAGGCCATTAGTTCGGTGAAGTTACAAGTCAACGTTTTTCATCTGAGCCATTGGAAATATCTTCATTTTTTTGAGTTAATTAAGTATAGAAAATGTTACAAAGCAACCTTTCAGCAGCTTCTTTACTGGATCTGCTTAGTCTAAAACTTGAATTCCCCACAGACCCCATTAAAGGACAGAAAACGCCAGCACTCTCTCCCTCAAAGGTACCATCCCAATTAGGGGGTTAAAGGTATTGAAACCCCAGATCTGCTCTGCTTTGTTACTGAAAGTTATTGGGAAGAGAACATTCTTTAACTAGGAGTAGCACACTAAGCAGAAGCTTGTTTCCAGATGCGACCTGAGAGCACAAGGAATTTAAGTGACTTGCTCAGGATCACACAGTATGCACCTAGGCAGCTGTGGGATTCAAACCCAGGTCTCCAGATCTGCAGCTCAGAGCCTTAACCCACTGTGCTATACTGCCTCCTATTGTAAATGAAACTTTGGCTCAATGGTGTAGACCAGTTCTAATGAATACAATTATTATTATTGTTTTTATTACTAAAACAATGTTTTTAATTTTCCTAAAAAAGTGTTGCTGATTTTTTTAATTGAGCCCTGAAACTTCTAATGTAAACTGTTGCCTGCCACACTCCTGCGGCAGTAGCTGCAGCACACTTTGACACATGCCCTATGCTGATGTGCTCTGCCAACTAATGGCTGGCAGAGCACATTAATTCAGAGTGAATGACCGAAATGTGCTGCTGCCCATGACGTGGTGGTGTGCAGTGATTTATATTGGAAGTTACAGAGAAGTATTAGAAAATAGTACAATATCTTTTAAAGTAACATAAAAAAGTGCTATAATACAGTACTGTAAAACCTTAACCAAGAGGGCAGTTATGGGAGGTGGGGGTGACTGGTTCCACCATGTCGGTTTGACACCCATTTGGGCAACCGACAGTACAGTGACACCAAAATGCCAATGGCGACCATGTTGTGCAGCAATTGTGCCACCCGACCACCATCATGCCCAAAGCACTGGGGTACATCCTGGCTGTTTGTGGGGGGCTTTGCACCCCACATCCCCAGAAAATAATATAATCACCTCCAGGTCGGAGGGAGAAGAAACACAACACCTTGGCGGCAATGACAGCGGGCTCTGTGAAATCCCAGTCATTGGAATGACCATCGCAGGGGTTACAGTGCCCATATTGTTGTCACTGTAATGGTTTTGCTGCATTCATGGCATACGGGGATGGGAGGTGGGTGGTGACCCACTGTATTTGTGGAGTTGTTGTTTAATGTACTTTTTTTTATCACATTCATGCAGTTTAATAACTATATATAAATATACTATACATATATGGGATACACAATGCCTAGACTCTGAATATGCCTTTTATCATCATGAGTAAGGGGGCAGGACCATAAATCATGAGTGGCAGAGCCACGAGTTATGAAAGTCCTGCCCCTCACAAGTGATAATAAATGTCATTATCTGAGTGAGGCCATTGTGTGCCCAATTTATGCAATGTATTTTAAATTTCAGAGCTTTCAGATTAGTTCTTTTAATGAAGAATTAACTGTTTCTGTTAGATTTCACTGCTCTGTTGTGAGTGCAGCAGAGTCCACTGGGATGTCACCAGGTGTTGTTCAAGCTGCTCTCCCATTGGTTAAGAGCTCCTTTGTGAGCAACCTCAAGCGATGATAAATGGCCATGACCCATCTCTAGTGATGATAAACAATTTATTATCACTCCAGGTCCTACGGTCATGTAAATATTTTATTCATCTGTACATTTTTGTCTCATCCCATTTTCTAAATATATACCAACATGAAGTACTTGCTCAGAGGAAGACCTTTTGTAAGGGAGCGAGATGTACGTCAGTTCCCTATGGAATTCAAAATGACTGAAAAAAATATATCTGTTAGGGAGACTAGCCCATACGGTATCCTGTAATATGGGCGAGTCAAATTGAGCGACTCAATTTGAGCACCTACAGCAACAGCAAGTGTGAAACAATAGTGAGGGTAGCATACAGTGAGTGTCTCAAGCCCTGTTTACACTGTCACATTTGCACTGGAGTAACTCATGTGCTCAGGCTTCTCCAGTGCAAATGTGACTGTGTGGACACATACCTGATTGGGGTAAGCCACTCGCTAAGACACTCCCAGATTCTCTGGCAAGTTGGGAGTGCCAAGAGGAGCGAGCGGCTTACAGCGGTTTAATGGCAGTGGGGACTGCCTGCGCCATAGCAATTCATCCATCAGCCAGCAGATGTTTGGCTCCCCCCCCCGATGCATGGCCCCTCACCGGCAGAGATTGCAGTGGTGCAGAGAGGGGTCGTGTAGACAGGCAGGCAGATCACGGGTGGCAAGTGGTTGGGACCACGCTGTTGCTGTTTTATAATTGCAGCACTACTGCCGTGTAAACACAGCTTCAGTGTGCTACACTTGCTGTATTAGGTTATAGGGCTGTGTTTGGCCAGGCAGGTTCCAGCTGGCCATTTGGTGCAGTGGCTTCAGTCACTGCCTGTGTATGCAGTGGACCTGGGTTTGGGTCTGACTATGGGGACTGATGTTTTTTTTTTTTAGTATGCTGTTTATTTCTTTAATTAAGTCCCGTTTCCCCATTCCCCCCCCATACCTCCCTCCCAAGTTTTCTCCTTTTCCCTGTGTCCACTCCCCCCGGAGTTGATAATATTAATTATGGGGGTGTGGGGGCTTAGCCCCCCATATAAACATGTAATGTGTATTGCCCCTGCACGGAAAGTAAGTGTCCGTCGCTGTTTGCAGTGGTCACAGTAATTTACATCGCTGTTTTCACTTTCAATGATGTTGGGTTCACTGTTGTAGTCGGCGCTCTTTTTCAGTTGCCTTTATCACATAGAACACCCATACTAGCTATTGTGGATGGGAGTCTTTTCTCCCACAGAGGAACAGTAATGGGAAAAAAGTAATGTGATTTAAGTGGGAATTGAACCCAGACCTCTGGAATGCCATCTCAGTGTTCTACCAGCTGAGTAGTAAGGTCAACAGGCATGACATTAAACTCATTCACTTCTCTCCATCTGCTGTTGCCCTCCTGATCTACTCCCTTGCTAACCAGTCTTTCTGCTTTGGCAAAGTCAAAGTTGTCTCTCTTCATAATGGGGGAGACTCTTCCTCACCAGCTAACTACTATCACATCTCTTTCTCCTCCCTGCAGTTGCAAAACTATAGGAAAAATATATCCTGTCCCAGCTCTCCCTTTTCCTGAACTCCACCTCCTTTTTCAGCCATTTCCAATTTGGATTTTGTAAACAATACTCAACTGCCTTGTCCCTTTTAAGAGTCATTGAAGAGACTGAATTAGGGGCAGTTTACATCTGCAATTTTTGTGGACATTGCCAACTTGTGCAACACTCTCTCTGACCCTCTACTACTTGAGAAGTTTGTAGACATTAGACTAGCATACCTGTCGGTCAACTGGTTCTGTTCCTACTTTTCAAACCAGGACCAATCTATCCCAGTAGGTGACACCATTACCCCAAGGCTCCATCCTGGGTCTTATACTGTTTTCTATATTTCAAACTGATCTCCCTTTGGTCTGTGTCTCCATGAACATCCTCACTTACTTAAATACAGTTCTTTTTGCTGCAGAGGCCTCTGTTCTAGGGTTGGAAAACACCCTTCAGTGCGACTTTGACAATGTCTAGTATTGGTTCTATTCTAACCATTTTTCACTCAGTGCCGAATAAACTGTCTCTATGACTTTTGGTAGTATGCATTGACTTGCCAGGCTCAACTCCTCTTCAGTCTACATGACCTTGAATGGCTACCTTTTTGACAAAGTCCTGTATTTCAAATACCTGCGTGTGAGTATGGATCAAAGCCTTGACTTTTCCTTTCGCAATTCAAATGCCATCCACAATAAGCTATGTCCTAAGCTCAGTGCCTTGTTCCACAACCAGACCTGCCTTTTCCTTCTAATTCACTGTGAGGTAATCCTCAATATGATCTCACTAGTGTTTTACTACAGGGATGCGGTGTACGGTGCCACCCGCAGATCAACCCTGACCAGTTTGGAGCATGTTCTCTTTCATTCATTCTGATGCTTTGCCCTTAACTCTCCTCTCCGTATCCACCATTGCAATCTCTACATTGACCTCTTCTTATGGTCACTGGATGGTAGGTGCCTTTTCCATTGTCTCTCTCTCTCTGTCTCTCTCTGTCTGTCTCTCTCTGTCTGTCTCCCTCTCTCTCTCTCTCTCTCCCTCCCTTCCTTTGATAACCCCCCCTTGTCTTCCTTTTCCTCCCTCCTCCTGTATCCTCTGTTCCACTGACTCTTACCCTTCCTGTATCCCTCACCAAATAAATCACTGGCCAATCAGTTTTCTCCACTTATCTCCCTTCCCTCTGAACATCCTTCCCCCCCCCCCAACCTCTCTTCTTCCTCCTCTTACTTCTCTTTTAAATACCTACTCTGTGAATGTGCAAAGTACTGTACCCAACCCTTCTTGCTTAAAGAGCAGCTGCCGCCTTTGGGAAAACTTTGGAAAACATAACATTTAGACACAGTTTAGCTTGTATTTCATGTATCTTCTACAGATTTATCCTCTCTGTTATTTATTACTGAAGAAATTCCCACAAAAAGATATTTATCTAGTGGAGTTCATTTGTCTCTGTAGTTCATTCCCTACTTGAAATCATAATGCTCTGCACAGAAACATAAAATATATCAGCAGAAAAGGAGTAGGCCCATCCAGTCTGCCCTATTTTTTTTCCTGCCTTTTCTGACTCCTTGGACCCTATTTGATCACCCGTGTCCCTCCCACCTTCCTTTCCTCTACTTATTAAGCCTGTGTGCCTATTCCATGTAAGCTTGAAGCTCCCCACTGTTTTTGCCCCACTACCTCTTCTGGCAGGCTGTTCTAGGCATCTACCACCCTTTCTGTGATGATGTATTTTCCTCACGTCCCCCTTAAACTCCCCCCAGCTTAATTGCATGCCTTGGTGTTCTGGTGCTTTTCCTCCTCTGAAAGAGACTCCTCACTTGCGCCTTCACCCCTATGAGGTACTTAAAGGTCTCAGTCATGTCCCCTGTCACTGTCCTCTCTTTCAGGGAGTACATTTTATGACATCACAGTATGTTGCCATGGAAATAACTGTGATGTCACAAGCAGAGTATTATCACACCAAGTTGGGAAGAGGCAGTTGAAGCTGATTAACTCTCAAGGAACAGCTATCCTCTTTTCAAGCATATGACCTTAGTAAATAATAGGGTTAAGAAATGCAGAGCTAATGAAAAATATAAATGGCTTTGTGTCAAAATATTATGTTTTTAAAGTTATTCTCAAGGTGTTGGTGGTTCTTTAGGAGTATACAATCCAAGCTGTATATGTTGTATATATTTATTAAACTTTTTTCCACCATACCTATCAAATCCAGCTTGCTCGGGGGTGGGGTGGGGGTGATCCTGGCTGTATAAACTGTATTGGATTCAGTGATAATCATGTGAATTGAACAGCAACTGATATCATCAAAGCCATGAGGTGTTCAGAATTGCCTCTTCTTAACACTTGGGACCCCATTTTCAAAAGGAATTTCCCCATTCTGTATCTATGATAACATTCTTCTGAAAATAGTCCTTGCTTTTTCAATTTATATATTACCATGTGTGTCTTCTTTTTAAGCACTTTATTTTAAATGAGAGTCTCTCTTCAGAGAGGGAACTGGGTAGTGAATGCTGCTGTAGGTGTAGAAAACCAGCAAACAAGTGAAAGGGTATTCAAAGTATTGTTTCAACCGAGGTCTGAAATACCTCAGTTGTGGTGCTTATGGTGAAATTAGCATGACTGACATATTCACTTAGGAAAACTCATACTAAGCATTCTAAAATACTCTTACTTAATGGTTGGCTCTTATGTAGGAGTTTGTGAAACCACTGGGAAAAACAAGGTAACCATAAATATCCTTTTTCTGAATATCATGTTCGCTATATGTTTGCATTTACTTAGCCCTGCTCTGTTGACAATGATATTCTGCTTTTTATTGCTATATATTCATGTATCACCTGCACTGCTGTCCCTTGGAAACCTTTTCCCAGGTCACACCTGAAATCAAGCTTCAGTTCAGTGTACCTTTCCAGGATACAATATTTTAGTGCTGTGTGGAATTCCACCAGCAGAATTACCATTCTGCTGGTGAAATTTCCATTGGAATTTCACTACTTTTATGGAAGTCTGCCTGCTGTGATCTGTGGAATATTATTCTGTGGAACAGTATTTTTCCACAGAAATTCATTCCACAACAATTTCTGCGGAAAATACTGAGGTCCGCGGAATAATATTCAATGTAACAGCATTCTTGCCACAGAAAATCATTCTGCAAACCATTTCCATGGAAAATATTGAGAGCCATGGAATAAAATT
This sequence comes from Neoceratodus forsteri, assembly GCA_016271365.2. Classification (NCBI taxonomy): domain Eukaryota; kingdom Metazoa; phylum Chordata; order Ceratodontiformes; family Ceratodontidae; genus Neoceratodus; species Neoceratodus forsteri. Next base: position 185,008,549 of record JADMNL010000031.1, read on the forward strand.
CTGCAGAAATCTGACATTCCATTTCCAGTGAAATTTGGTGGAATTTTGAAAATTCTGTAAAATTCCATTCTGCCTGAATTTGAAAATTCTGCACAGTGCTACACCATTTCAAATACATAAAATTATTCATTTATTTATTTTGAATTTTTGTTCTGGATAGGTGTACTGAGCAGCGATTTGTTTAGGAGTGACCTGGGGTGGGATGGGGGTTCACATTAAAAGGAAAGTACTGCAGGGTATTAAATCAGCTAAAAAAAAATTATTAGCAGTTTTACAGATGAAAGTGATAATTAGCGGAGAAAATACATAGCACACGGCACAGCCTGATTAGCAAAATTAAAAAAAAAAAAGCATAATTTTATTCATGCTGTCTACAGTGCCATGGGTGCACTCAAAAAATGGTTAGCAGTCTACTGCTGTGCATTTCTGGAAATGGTTAGCAACATCCCATGTTTTGTATAGCATTTTGCTATGCTAAACCAGATACTTAATACCTTGTACCATAGAATAAAATGCAAATATGAAACAATACAAGCTTTCGAAGTTAAACCCAGACATATTTCTGCTTACCAAGAGAAACACAGGTTACCCTGAATACTAGTAGGGTTGGTGCTTGTGGGTGTCATCACTATAAATTAGTACATGTTTGCACAGCATACTTTTAGTACCTTCTTATGAAAGGGGGGGTCTTGATGAACTTAGAGTACCTTCTGATTTTAAATTACTATGTAAATTATCTCAAAAATACGTTGATTAAATGCACCTCAGCCGTTAAGAACAATACGTCATAAGGTAGAAATGAAAAGCACAAATATTAAATTAAAAAATATTGCACTTTATGCTAGATCATGGAGCAGCTTGATATAAAAGTCCTTTTTGCTTTTTCTTGGACCTCTGCATCAAGTGTTGTTGCTTAATGGCTCTCATTCAGTCTGCCATGGCCATTATGAATATGGTTGAGCATAGAATGCTTTGATTTGTATACGTGCTTCAGGAAGGAATGAGGTTTAAGGCAGCCAAATGAGTTCAAATATTCTAATAACTGAGTTACAAGTTATAATAAACAGAAGCAACTCTATGGCCATTTTCCTTCTGTTTTATTTCATTACCAAGGTGAGAGGCAGTTTTGAAGTTTTTGACAGCTGCTGTTCCGCTATCAGACCCACTGCTATAGATGTAAGAAGATTAGAGTTGCACTGCATTGCCGGTTATCATAAACAAGCGCTAGCAACACCCAGACATATCCACATAATGAATACAGCACGTACAGCTGAAGAGTGCTTCTGAGAAAGAGTGTTAAAATGTGCTTGAGCTGCCATCTTTATTGTCAATTCAAGTCAATTACAAAACTAAAACTAACAATTGTTATAAAAATGCACAAGTAAATTAAAATTACCCCAGCGAGAAATCTAAGAATGCCAAGAATACATTGCTGCTAATATGACATACTGTTTTTTCAGTAATTAGTACAGCTGCTTCAATTCAAATGATAATATCTATTCTATTTTTGTATGTGTGAATTTATTGATGAACCTCCATCTTCCTCGCCCGTCTTTCTCTGTTCTTTGCGTCCCTGAGTATTCTTTAAGCCTTCCTGCTGGCTCCTGCAACTGGTACTAGTGTGTGCAGCATTGGGATATACCATGTATGATTCAGGTGCTTGATTAAACTAAACTAATTTCCTTTATTTCTGCAGGAGTATCTCCCTAGCATAACTAAAATCAGTTAGTGATATCAGTTTAAAATAAAGATACGCCAAGCAACTAAGATTCTAGTTCAGTCTAAAAAACATCTATCTGTATATTAGAAATGATGAACACCACTGTAGTTCCTACTCCACTGAAAGAATGCATACTTTGCCAAAGCTTGCCTTTGTTTATAAATATTTATAAGTGTATTATATAGACATGTTTTACTTCTGTGATGTTTATTCAAAGTATGTGCTGGCGTGTGTAATTTCTGAACAGAAGCATCTCTTTTAGTGATGCCCACATTGACAATGTGCAACTGTATACCTCCCACAGATAGAGGTCACTGTTTTGCAGAATGTGAACCCGTAAATGTACACTACATTTATTTTGCTGAAGTTCTTTACTCAGCATTACTTCAATGACCCTTGACAGCATGCTTCACAAAGGCCCTGTTTGGGCAGTTTGCACGTGCACAGAAACAGCAAAGAGTATTACAAATTATGAATTATACTTAGCCAATGAGCATTGTTTATTTCTAAATGTTCCAGGTTAAGTACTCTTAAACCATAAAAGGGTGTCTTATGCATACAGTTTTCAAATTCTGAAGTTCTCAGTTCAGTTGACATGGTTCATTTCTTACACAGGGTGGTTCTCTAATTGTCTGCAAATTAAGATATTTTAATCTTTAAAAAGTTACATTTTTTTAAACCAGAAATCATTATCATGATTTAGAATATGTTTGAATGTAAAGTTCCTGTGTCTCCTATAGTTATCAGAGCTTATGCCCAAGTAATTTGTGTGTCAGAGCAACTTAGAACAATTTCACAGTTCTCTCATCCAAAGAACTTAAGAAAGGCCTTCTATAACCATAAGAGACACAGTGACTGTGCATGTAAACATACAGAATGCAGAACTATAATCTTAAAATATTTCATGTAATTAACAACAAAAAATAACATTACAGTCATGTACCTTTGGCAATGTTAACTTAATTCTGATAGCACTGGGGGCAATTATGCTGTAAAAACAGTATCCATACAAATTGTGGGTAAGGCCATCTAAAATTACCATACTTTGTAATGGGACTGCTATACATTTTGCCTTTGGGGTTTATGTAATTTGAGATTTTGGAATTATGATGATTATGTCAGAGACTAGATGTTAACATCAAAACTTTTTTTTTTTACCGTCCTTTCTCCCATTTGTTTAGAAACAAAAGTGGCCTTCAGGACTGGAGCCCCAAACATAACTTTATCTGCCGTGGATTCTCCACCAGGGCAGCAGTGACATTTCAGAAGAGGACTTCAAACAAGAAAAGGGGGTTCTATTAGGTTGATTTAACCATGGGTGTACGGTGTCTGGTCAAGCTGATGCTTGGATGTACAACATTACTGTGTTTCTCCGTTGAACAAGTCTTGGGACAATTTGAAGGGAATTTTCAGGTGGACAGTTTTACAGGCCAGGATGACAAACAGCCAGCAAGTCGAGTCAGAAGAAGAGGACAAGACACCTTAAGAGGGTATGTTTTGAAATGGTTTCTTTTCAATCTTGCGATGGTGCAAGCTTTGTATACTGTCACAAATGCTTTAGCCCACACTAGAACATATGGTATAGTTTCTGATATATATTTTAATGCATCTGTTTGGTCTTCTTCCATGGTTAATATACCTTCTCATTGCCATCTGAACAGGGCCACTCTAAGAAGAAGACATATGTCTTAACTATGTAGCCCTGTATAAATGCTGTTTTTATAAGCAAAATAAAAAATTGAGCTGAATTTTTGGACTTTATATTTTTAAAGATTATACCCTAAGTATTTACAGAAATAAATGACATGAAGATGCATGTTAGTGTACTGAGGACTGATGTCAATATTGGACCATTAAGTAACTGTCACTGCCAATTACTGCCATATTAAATGGGCATAGCAAGTGCCCTGTGCTGCCCTGGCTTGCACTTGCAAAGATATTTGCATGTGTGAGCCCAGCACAGTCACGAGGAGTAGGCCAGTGTCTGCACATGGCACAGACTTATATAGGGACCCCACCGCCCTGCACTTCCTTTTCCCCACTTGGCACAAGAGATGGGCTCTGGGGAGCTTAGTTGGGCACCTGTGACTAGGGCCCAAGTCACTATCATGGAAGTAGAAGCCCATAGTCAGCAGGCTGGCCACAATGGTTGACAAATGGGCCAGTTGCCAGACAGTTCTCTCATGGATTTTGTAGTCTAGCAGTGGGGAGAGGGAGGGGTAAACATTCGATTGATGTGCGGACATCTCCCCCCGCCAAAATAGACAAAACACACTTCTCCTCCCAGACGATGATGAACCTGTGGAACAGCCTACCAGTGGAGACCATGGATATGAAGATAGCACAGACCTTTAAGGTAAGCCTAGACAAATGTCCACCTACCAACAGAATCACAGAGTACCCTATGTAGAAGAGTGGGTAAGAGCATACCTCTAAATTAGGTAAGCAGTGTGACTCAACAGGGTATGGGACATTGGGGGATAGCCACAAACTCAGAGTGCAGTGAGGTCCAATGCCACAGGCAGGGGACTTGATAACCACTGGAAGTACAAGTATTTTCCAACACCCCACACCCTGAAAGGTCTTATTGTGAATAAAAAATGGACTTTTGCAGTAATAAAATAATAATAAAAAAGTATTGTATAACATTTAAATAAAACATTTCAGATGTAAAATAGTCCTTTTATAGGAACAGTGCTGGCTCTTTTTTTAGAGGGCACTGTTGGTTGATAAACATATGGCTCTGGAATGCTGCCAGCCAATCAGGTTCCAGGATTTTCCTTACCCATTTTCTAATAGATATTTGCACAGCATACATACTAGTCTCTGCTTATGAAGAAGAGAAGGGGATGAACCTGATGAAGTCCTGCCTGACCTTAAATAACTATGTTACAATGTTACTTGTAGGCAGGTCACAGGATTTAGTAAATGGTCAAGTAAAGCATGTGAATGAGGTATCTGCCCCCCAACAACATTCACTGAATATTTGATTCCAGCAGACCATGTTGCTCATATTGGGCAGACAGGCCCAAAAAAACTTAAATATGGGGTAAATATGAAAATCTGATTTTCAAGTGGAAAACTACCATTATCCTTCATGCAAAGCAGGCCTTGTCCTTGTGAATTTTGAATATTAAGCCCAGATCAATATATCAAACAAGTGTCCTTCTCCAAGAGTGAGCTGCAAAGAACCAAGTAAGCACAGTTAACTATGGAGTAGCCCTAAAGAAGAAGCCCTCATGGCCAAAATGTGGATTCTAGCATTATGTTTTATCTTCGAAATGCATTTTATGGTAATTGAAACCTTACGTCTGAGTCATGCAGTGAGACCAGTAGGTTCCAATTAGGAAACTCGCCAGCATAAATAGTTTTTTTTTAACCTTACTGTTGTTAATTTGCAACTATATATCTGGTTAGTCCTGTAACCCCCCCTCCCCCTGCATTGCGCTGTGTGAAAAGTACCAGACTCCCTTATGGCTGATATCTGTAAGGAGGTACGCTGCAGGGGATATCAATTGTTGCAAGGGTGTTTGGCTGGGAAGTGACTGAGGCAACGCTGGATACTGCTGAAAGCACCAGTTTTGGGGGAGGAAAGAAGAGCATGGGGACTGTCAGCAGTGCTGTGTGCTCTAGCCCACTTATTGGCCAGAACTCTGTGTGTGTGTGTATGTATATATATATATATATATATATCTGTCACCGGTTGAAACTCCAACCCCTCTCCACCTCCCCGTTACCATTCTTCATGATACCACAGCCAATCCCTAACCATCAGAGTAAGAAGCTAGCTAGCGTACCGCTCCTGCCATGATCATACTTCCACACCACTACAGTCCTCTCCATCTATTCTGATGCCAGGCAATTAATTCACCCCTCAGAGCAATTGTCCATTGTTCAGTACTGTCTTCCTCACCAAGTATTGTTGCCACTTCTGAACATGCACTTGCTAGGTGTTTCTTATTTGCGCTGCATCACTCTTTACTCTCTGCACATACAACAGTTCAGTATTTATTCTAATATTTGTACCAGTTGTGCACTGCGAGCTGTTCTAAAGTTTTGCTTGTTTATGTAATGTGCTGCTGTTCTTTACTATGTTCCCCTCCCCTGGGTCACACCTGGAATCGAGCCTTGCCTCAGTGTGTGTCTCCTGGTTACCAATTTTCAAATACATAAATGAATGAATGAATGGATAAATAAATAAACAGATAAATATCGTTATGCTATGTCATCTCCCCCAGCTGAGTAACCTCCCATTTGATTTTTCCACCATTGGCTCTGTACTCTGCATTCCCCTGACGCTGATGAACTGAGCACCTCTTGGCTCAGGCTGCCCATTCATCTTGGAACCACTTGCACATTCTGATTATGTGAATGAGATATGGAAACAGTCTCATATTTCTTTTTGAGGCAGTCATTCATTAGCGCAGGGCCATACTGTAAATCTTTAAACCTCATTGTGTGTAATCAAGTGAGATGTGCAGTTATGTTTCAGTGGATTTAACCAAAGCAATTCCGGATGCTTGGTCTGTCCTTCATGCATTTCAGAGCTGTGATGCCAACCAGTTGTCATTTGCTTGCTTTCCTTTGTCAGTGTCATTGCAGAGGCTTTGTTTCCATAATATTTTAGATGAAATAAGGCCTGTCATGATCCCCCCACCTTACTACTGCAGTATCAGCCAGTAGTCAGGAAATCTTAGAAGATGAATTAGGGTCAACTATTGTTCGTTCAAAGAAAGCCAACTTGATCCAGCTGCTCCTCTACATGTATAGCAACAGATTCAGAAAGCACAATATTTTGAGAAAATAAGAAGAAATTTACTTAACCAATAATTACAATCAATACTTACCAGATCTAAATGATAATGTGTACATGTAGCCTCCCCTCTGAGAACCTGCAAGATAATTTCTTTTATTGCCTCCTTTTCCTCTGGAATCAGCTCTCCCCAGACTTTCGCCAATCTCCCTTGCTCTCTGCCATCAAAAGCCTCCTCCGACTCCTCCCTGTTACCCAGTGCTCATGCCTTTCCTCCTCATCCTCTGCCTCCTCTTCATCCCCCTGCTCCCTCCACTATCCCCCGACCCTAACTGTCGTATACTGCTTCTACAAATGTTTTTGATACTTGTACAGATTGCTCATTACGTACACCCAAGTAGTATCCCATGAAAAGTGCGACTGCAAGATCACAAATGTAGAAAAGGCAGTTGCAAAAAACAGCCAGGGGGAAAAAAGGGACCCAGAAAAACTGCAATCACCGAAACTGCGACCTACAACTTTCTCCCCCTTCCCAAGTTGCTTCCCCCCTGGAGTTGATTACATATAGAAAGGGGGGGGTACAGGGGTGAAGCCCCCCTGTAGAAACTCACTGTGGCAGTGTTGTCCCCATTTGGATGATCACTGATATTTCATGGTCGTTCCTTTTTGCCTCGCTGTTTTTCCCTTGCCGTTTTGCTGTTTTGCTCTCACCCATATCACATAGAACCTTTTCAAGTTCCCTGAATTGCTCCTTGTTTTATCCCACACTTGTATTGTATTGTTGAGCTGGTCTGATTTTTGTTACCCATGTCTGTATTGTTTCCCTTGCTTCCTCGAGTCGCACCTGGAAATGAGCTTCAGCTCAATGTGCCTGTCCCAGTTACCAATTTTTAAATAAATAAATTTAAGAATGGCTCCAGACAACATCTAACATGACTGCAAACTTGAACATCCATTTCTTTGGGAGTCCTTTGAAAAGAATCATGACTCAATGGTTTTTGTCATCTACCCATTTATTTTTGTATTTATTTTTGGTTAATATCTATTATTTCCTTCTGGCCGTGCTCGCCTCCACTTCTTGCTCTCTCTGGTATCTCGCAGCCATTTTGGTGGTGGCCCTCTGAATCCTCTCAACACGTGCATTCCACTTTCTGTGCAAGGGGGGCGCAAAACTGTGTACAATAGACACTGAGTGGTGTGACAACATAAGTCCTTTCTATACAGGGGATAACCACATCAGCAGTTCTTGCACTGAAATTTTGTCTGATGTATCCTAGGATTTTATGTTCTTTACTGGCAATGTACTCACATTGATGGAAACGTTTTCAACTTTAGATCACTAGTTATTAATACACCTAGGGTGGAGTGCCTTAATTTTATTATAAAGCAAGTGACGCCTGCAGAAAAACTTTGATAAACAATATTTAGACAACATTTAAGTTAAAATGGAATAGAGAGGCTGCCAGCCAGTCGCAGCTGCTGACCATTTGCCTGGGCCCCCCTCCCTGTACCAGGTAGAGATAGCAGGGGCCTCCTCTTGGGGAACACTCGGCCTGGCAATGCCCAGAAGGAGGTTCCTAGATGGCTACCCTTGGGGAGGGATGGTATTGCTGGAGGGAGGAGATAGGGGAGGCTTTTTAAGGTGCCTCCAGGCACATCTCCCTCTCTCTCCTCCTTCCAGTTGATCCTGCCCACTCACCCACCCTCATAAAAGCAGGGTCAGGGGCCAGGGAGGTAGGGCCCCCTTTGGCCCTCTATGGGTGACTGCATTAGGGGTTGGGGAGTGACTTTTTCAATTTTTTTTCCCACTTAACATCAGGATTCTCCATGATTTTCACCTCCTCCAAAGGAACATTATCTGAGACAAAGATATGTGGTTCCTCAGAGGTGTTGTGCCTGCATAGAACTGTTGCAGCCATAGGAGGCAGCTTGGGAGGAGCGCAGGCCGGAGGTATTGGGGGAACTTGGGGGACAAGGCCAATTCTCATGAAGGACTCATTGTCCCCGGTTGGCATGAGGCTGGGGGACTGCTAGATTTTTATCCAGTTGGGGGTTGCGGTCCAGTCTCATTGGGTCTCCACAAGGATTACAGGCAGCATCAGATTGGGGGGGGGGGCAGCCACCAGTGCCTTGGCCATATGAACTTTTTCCCAGGGATAAAGGGGCGCATCCTCCCAGCAGTGCCTGTGCTCAGGATAATGTGTTGTATATCAATAAATACATGGCTGGAGCCATTTCCTCCAAGATTTGGTATGTGTCTTCTTTGGGAAAGGGAGAAATGGAGAGGGTACTAGGCAAATATGTTCAGTATTTATCTTTCATGTGTTCTTTAGTAGTAGGGATATTTGCATGAAAACTGTGTCGTTATTCATCTACTCTTGCTGTTATTCCCCAGGTGGTGTCATAATGCTCCCTCTGTGACATCACAATCTGCTGCCAAGCAAAGGACTATGATAATCGCAAGCAGGGAATTATGACTTCAGGTAGGGAATAAGCAGATGGAGTCTGTAATGGTTGTGCTTACTATAAAGTCTTTTGCATAGAACTGTTGCAAAGTTTCACAGCCACCCTTGTGGGACCTTACCAGGGCAATGGCTTAACAGGCTTTCCTTTCTGGCCACTTACTTGTGTGCCACGTTACCTGCACGTCCTCAGTGGCATGGCTCGCTTGCATTATGGCTGCCTGATACTGGCCCACCATTTGTCTCTTCTGGATGTACCAGTCTGCTTTTGGTAGTTGTCTTTGGTAAGCGGAGTACAGAATTCAGTCTTCACACACAAGATAGTATATGACAATAAAAGCTCTTTATTAATTATTTACAGAAGTCAGATCCAGCAAAATGAATTCAAAAGAAATGCTCTGTTTGGAAAGGTGTTAACTGACTGTTTTTCTGAGTCATAAGGCACTTTTACACACAGGTTTCTGTATCGGAATGACTGTTATGGAAACAGTATTCTGTTACATCCCTTGTGTGTAAAATGCATCTGTTTCGTTCCCCTGGTGAACGTTTGTCCAAACTGCAATCTCTGCTTTTCACGGTTTTCACCGATGTGTTCTGTTTTGTCTGGCTGTGTAAAACAGCTATTCCAGTAGCATTGCAGAAACAGCCATATAGAGCTGAAACAAATGGAGGCGGGGGTTGCCGGAATACTCACAGGGTGTAAAAAGGAACCAGAACGCAACAGAGTACAAAGGCGCCACACGGTTAACACTCATTCCATTTTAAAAACCTGTGTGTAAAAGCGCCTAGACTGTCTTGGAGTGTGTCTAATCCTCTCTCTCTCTGCTCCTCTGACTTTATGACCTCTTTGTGCCAGCAGAGGTACAAATCTAAATCATAGATGGCTACTATTATAAACTTCAGCTCCCCTGAAATTTTACGATGAACTGCCTCCTACTGATCTTCCTTCCTTGCTCTTCCGCTGGGTGTCGCTAATCTCACTTCCAGTCTGGGAACCAGGAAAAAAAAGACAAACGGCTTCTCATCCTACCTGGTGCCACATCTGTTAAGTTTCTAAAAGGAGAGAAAGAACCTCCCCTCAGAAGAAAACCCCCAAACTGCCTAGGCTATTTACCTAAACCACATGGGCAGAAAACGTGTACACTGTCCACTTATCTCCTTGTGTGTGACAGCTTGTCACAGAATATAAGGAACAAAAGTCCTGCTTGCATGCAAATATGCTTAGTAACAGAATATGAGTGCAAGAAATACAGAAACGATATGATATATAAACTGAGTATTGTCTAAACACTGTGGCCTGGGTTTTCAAAGGTCTGGGCACAGGACTTGCGGTAGTTGTTTTACCACAGATGCATCACTGCAAATGCGCAAAAATGCTTGCAGGATATTTTCTAAAGTTTTTTACACATTTTCAATGCTTTATGGTAAAATAATTATTCATGTGTCATGTTTGTTGCATGTGTGCTGCTTGTAACATGACATTAAACCCAATTTTATGTGGCTAACAGTCATATTGCAATTTGCAAGTAGCACAGGTGTGCCAAAAATCATACCGCAAAGCATCGGAATCCATTACCATGTCTTTAAACATTTTCCAAGAGATGGCAGGTGCTCTTTGAATGAAATATTTTCATTTTTTTAATGAATATTTTTATAGTTAAAATTCTAACTGGTCTAATGTACATAAGGGTTTCCAGCTGTTAATGTTTAGAATTCTTCCAGCCAATCTGAATGCCTCATTTTCTGACCATTGTTTAACAATTATGTTTAAACTCTGCTGTCTAACTCATGAACTCCATAATTTGAAATCTTTTCACAAAAGCACAGTTCTGGCATTTTCAAAGAACAAAAGCCATAAGGAACTAATCTGGATGCTATGAAACCTTCAAATTACATTTTTCATATCCCTTCTTGGCTCATTCTGTAATGATACATAGACAATGATGACAGAACAAGGTTCATAGACCCATCCAGTCTGCCCACCCTACCTAACTGCTCTACACTGGCTTTAGTGGCCACCTCCCCCCCCCTTTGTTTCTGCCACCCATTGTCTAACTAATCCCATATGCCTGTCCCATCCCTGCTTGAAGCTGCTCATTGATTTGGCCAGTACCACTTCCTCTGACATCTTGTTCCACCTGACCATCACGCTTTCATTGAAAAAGAGCTTGCAGGTATCCCTTTTAAATCTCCCCTGCAAATTTCACTGATTTTTCCCTTTGTCCCCATTTTTTTTTATATATAGCTTTTTATCTTCAGGGCTTCGGGGCAGGCTGGCAGCAGTCCTCTCACAGAGTATCTCAATCCGCCCTGCTCACAGGGCTTCACTGAGCCGGCCTCGGTGCCCTGTTTTCCATTCCCCCCCTTATCCCAGGACCCCAGAACACAGTCGTGCATGTGCATGGAGGTGCGCTTGCACCCCGTGGCTCCAGTGACAGCCCCTTCCTCCCACCTGGCCAATTGCCTGGCTCTCTGATTGGCTTGATGCTGCAACCCAGCCTCCACTGAGTGGCAGCCAAGAGTTGGGGAAGCCCACATTCCTCCCTGGGAGAGGAGAGCTGCCTTCCAGCAGATCAATCCCCCCCCCCCGGTGACTCAGGCTCGTTCCCGAACCCAGGAGGAGGTAAGGCATCCAGCATCTCAGCCTTCCATGCCACTGGGCCAGCTTTGTCCCTGTTTTTGAGCCCAAGGAGAAAAGCATCTTTGGATTAGTAGTGTCATTTCACTAGAATCATAGGGGTTGCAAAAACCCATTTCACCAGAATCATTAGCCGGGGTTGCAAAGCTCCCCATTAACCACATTTTAAATACATATATGCTATGGAAAACTTGTTTTATGGGTTCCTGGTGGTTGCAGTGGATATCACTGGAGTTGCAAAGAAATTATAGGGATCTCAATCGTAACCCCTGGCAACCCCTAAATGACATCCCTACTTTGGGTCTACCCTATTTAGCCCATACAGGTACTTATATGTTTTGATCATGTTACCCATTTCTCCCCTTTTTTCAATGGTGCACATGTTCAAGTCCTGAACCCTCTCCTTATATGTTATAAAAATGAAAATATTGATTTTTAAATTCTGTATACAGGAGAGGCTACATTTATTTATTTCAAAAGTTTCCTTTTTTTTTTTTTTAGTTTACTGCACTTTATCCCCAGTCCCCAACCTGCTCCAATCAGTCTACTCTCCCCCAGCGCCATCACCCCACGGTCCCTGGGATTTACCAGATTGGCCATGCAGTGCCCATGTTTTATTCCAGTGGCAGAGTCCCTCAGGCTCCCCTTTTTAGGCTCAGGAGATACTTAGCCCAGATGCAGCCATCGTGCCCAGGGGGTGGGTGCTAGACCTGCGAGGTACAGGTTCTTCATCCTTGCAGGCTGGGGCATGTTCTTCTGCTGTGTTGGTCCCAGTCTCCTGGACACTTCATGGGGATGGCAGCTTGATGGATGCACATTGAGAGACCTGCCAACACTGTCCACCAGGAGGATCCCCCACCCTGACTAGCTGCTTGTGGTGGCTCTACCCACCCAGGTGGCGGTGTTATGGTGAGAGCAGAAGTCCCTCCCTCCGTGGAGGAGAACAGCATCCATTGGGAGCTCAATCCTCTTCCCCCTGGTTGACCCCTGAATGGCCCAGGCTTGTTCCCAAACCCAGGTCGCTGGCGTGGTGACAGGGGAGGTGTAAGTACCTCTGCCCTTCACACCACTGGACTGGAACATTTCGAAAGTTTCATCAGGAAAGACATGCTGAGCTTGTACCAGCTCATTTCCAGATGCATCCTGGGCGGATGGGGAAGAGTAGTATACAATACATGATGTGCAAATGCAAACACATATTGTGAGGAGCAGTAGTAATGCAAACAGAGTACAATAAAAATACACACAATAAAATAAAAGTAAAACTAAATAACAGTGCACAGTCACCATTTACAGGCAAAATATTCAGGGCTTCACAAAATAAAGATGAAATATTATGCAACTTAAGCTACAAGTGCTGTATAGTACAGGGAACAATGCCAGACAGTAGCAGATTGCCACCGTCGAGACTGCTAAAGTGAGAGCGAACAAAGCGAAAACACAAGGTAGGCTCAGGAGCTGAAAATTACTAGATAAGATTAACTTATTTGCATGCAGTTAGCCTAGTGGGGTAGTAGTTGTTCACAGCCGGCAAAGGGGGGGGGGATAATTTATTTATTTAGTTTTTGTTTACCGGGTAAGTACACTAGACAAGTTTTATGCCTATTTTCAGGAACGACCCGGGAGAGTACAAAAGGGTACAACAGGTACATTGATATAGTAATTGGTTCAGACGAATACATTCAGGTACAAAAACAGGAGAAAAGACAATTTTTACAGTTTTTACATTTACGTGGAAGGTACCCCAGATACAGTGCTGGGGCAAGGTATAAGTTAGAGATAAATTCAATGGCCAACAGGGCTGGTGAGGATTATGAGCATAGTAACATCATAGTGTCGGTCAAGCAAGGGAGAGGATTTGGGCGAGGACATAGCGCAAGAGTGGTGGCCAGAGCAGGAGAGAAGAGCCGGCACCAGTGGACACCGGGAGGCTAAGGAGGCTTAGGACATTCACAGGAGAAGCCACCTTTAAGATGATCCCACAGGGAGGTCCGGAAACTCTTGTGAGAGGAGGCAGTACGGACTCTTTCAGGAAAGGAGTTCCAGAGCCTGGGGCCATGGACAGCAAAACTCCGGTCCCCCATGTTGGTGCGGGTAATAATGAGGACATCAACAACACTGCAGGAGGGAATACATACAAAGTTAGGTGGAACATTATTTAAAGTATAAAAAACTGCAAGTATATTGAGACCATTTATAGCACTGAGTCTTAAATGACATTCATAAATGCCACTCCTCATCATAAAAACGACAATGTTTCGATCGGCTATCATTTCTATGTTCGCGTATATAATTTTTTTTTCCGGTAATTACAGTAGTATTTTAAAAACATGTTTCAACAGTTTGTAAAAGAGGAAATTATCTTTTGACAGTTTGAAAAGATTGACAGTTATAATTTACAGCTGTCATAAATTTGGTTTTCTTCTACATGGGTGTAGCAGAGGACAGTCGATATCCAAGCTTACCCTTCATGGTCCTTTTAGTACCTCAAGCAGGTATCTGTAAATTAACTGGGAACCCACCTTGCAGAACATAAGTGTGATGTCAAAGTAACAGTTTATTAATAATTGGTGGGTCATTTGGATACTCAGGACCTTCTTTTTAAGTTTTTGAGAATATCTTCACACACTCCTTGCTCCCCGAGTCCTGCTCCTCACATGGGGTACACCATGGCTAACTCAGGATATGACATTTATTTCATGAGTGAGAGAGCATGACAGCAACTCATGATGACTGTCAGAGAGTCTCTTTAAAATCTGAATTTTTTTTATCATGACTTTGTTTCCATCCCTACTGCAGAGAGGGCGGTGAGTCGTCCATCCACTGGCACCCACTCCCCTGGACCTGGTCTGGTCAGCGACACGCTCTCATCCATGCAGGCTGGCATGCAGAGTCCCCCCCCCCCTTGGGGACCTGGATCTTGATACCTAAGGGTGCACCTCTCGTGTCCGGGGGTGAAGGGCACGGCCATCAGCCACCACGATCGCCCCACAATTTCTCCGCCATTTCTTCCTTCCTCAGAGCTGGTCATGCAGTGGCGTCAGTCCACTTATGTGCTGCTGCTTGCGGCACTACAGCCCTCAACTGTGCACACTGTTCACAGTGCCCCTGGCCTCCACCAGTTGCCGCTGCAGAGCGATGGATCCCCCCCCTCGCCCATCCCAGAGGAAGGAGAGCAGTCGTGTGATGCTCTATCCTCCCTCTCCCCTGCCGACCCCCAATGGCCCGAGTCCACTACCGAACCTGGGTCACCGGCGTGGCGTCCAGTGCCTCAAGCATCAGCACCACCGGGCCGGCTAAAATCTGATTTAACTGCATGTTGAATAAAGGAATGGTTATTGCCATACAAAGCTCAACCATTATATCTGTATCCATGTTTGGTCAGCAATAGTTAGACCCAGAGCACACTATCATGCAAAACAGAAAAGTTGAAATAATACAATATTTAGATAAAACAGAGTGTCAGAGAGATATATGTATGTCTTGTATGTATTATTTGCCCACATCTGTAACCTGTGATGTTCAAGTCGTAGTCACTCCTGTATTGAATTGTATATTTCTTGTGACTGTAGTAATCTCCTGGGTCATGCCTGAAAATGGGCAATTTTTGCCTAGTGCACTTACCTGGTTAACCAAAACTAAATAAATAAGTAAGGACCAGGGGTAGGAGAGATGGAACACAAATAAACAGAAAGTGATAAGTGCCAGAATTGTTCGGGGAGAGAGAGAGGGAGAGGGGGTGAGAGAGAGAGAGATCTTCGACTATAGATTGTGCAAACAAAACAGGTTTGCAAACTCTTTCACATCCTGGGATGTTCAGGATCTGGAATGTCTAAACTGGAACAATATAAATAGAACCCCCTAGTTCAGGAGGCACAAAGAGACCAAACGTCAACAAAGGCCTTAAGTGTTTTTCTTATAGCTACAGCAGAAAAAAATGGATGGATACACTGTGACCTGTTCACATTAAGGGTCTTGAGTCAATGGGGCACTAACCATTGAATGGTGAATTAGTAGGCATTCTAATCGCTTGGCTAAGGTCAAAGGTCAATGCAGGGCCCTTCACATCAAGCAGAGATTGCCCTGGACTGACCATTCTCTATCCTTATGTGACCCCTGAAATTATAGTAACTTAAATATACCATTTTCCCCAATGAGATCAGTGTGCTTCCACTAGAAAGCCTGAACAACCAACAAGTTAACAAAAGAAAAAAAAAAAGGAATACAAATAATCTTTTCTCGTGTTTTGTGGAACCAAGTGAGGATTTGCTACCAAACTCATTAGCAAATGGATGCATTGGCCACAGTTTTCACACATTTGTTTCAGGAATGGAAAGCATCGTTAACAAAATTGTCAGTCTCCACCTCAGATTGCCTACATCAAACAGTACTAAGCATCAACATACTAAGGCTAATCCACTTTAAATTGGGTGCCCCAAACAGCAGGGGCATGTTTAATTTTGCTATACTCATTAGCTGACTGATGATGTCTTATGAAACAGTGTTATCTGAGTTCTGGTAGAAGACCAAAAAAGAAAATAGATTAAGTTGCTTATTCAGATTTTTTTCCCCTGTCATTTCTTACTCTTGGAGTTGTAGCCAGTGCAAGTTAATTTAAGGCAAATACATTCTGATATATGAAAAAAAAATAATGTATTAAATCAGTGTGGGATGCACGGTTTGCAGACCTGGCCAGCTATGCTCCTGCCCTTCCTTTCTTTCCTTCTTCCTTTCTTTCTTTCTTTCTTTCTTTCTTTCTTTCTTTCTTTCTTTCTTTCTTCTCTCTCTCTTTCTTTCTTTCTTTCTTCTCTCTCTCTCTTTCTCTCTCTCTTTCTTCCTTTCTCCACTACCAGCCTACATAAGCAAGTTTATTAATAACTGGAGGATCATCTGGATGCTCAGAGCCTTCTTAAAGGTGAACAGTCAGCACTAAGAGCCCAGGCCAATACCCAGTCCGCAGAGACTTCACTTAGCTCAGAGAGGACAGTGGGACCAGGAAACAAAAGATCATAGCTTATAAAAACTCTTAACATGCACTGCAGGCTTTTGAATCTCACACTGCTGCACTCCTTATCTGATGTCAATGTCAGGGGATTCTGGGATTTGTAGTTACAGAAAATGTCAGCTTGCAAGTAAGCAGAATCAGTCTGATACAATTTACCATACAGCAGCAAACAGTAAGTAAAAAAAAAAAAATATATTGTTGCACAGAAAGTGTAAACTGGGGCCAGACCCACATTTGTGTGTGGAGCTCTTAGTGCTGACTGTTCCCCTTTAAATTTTTGAAAACATCTTTATGCACTGATTGCTCCATGATTCAAGATTATATCAAGCCATTGCATATCTCATCTTTATTTTAGAGTATGCCATTTATCATCATGACGAGTGATGGGGCAGGACAACAACTCATGACTGGCAGAGCCACTAGCTAGTTATGTAGGTCCTGCTCCTAGTAGGAGGCAGTATGGTGCAGTGATTAAGGGCACTGAGCTGTAAACCTGGAGACTGGGGTTTGAATCCCATCAGCCCCCACTTCCCCTTGCATACTGTGTGACCCTGAGCAAGTCACTGAACTTTCTTGTGCTCACAGGTTGCACCTGGAAACAAGCTCCAGCTTGATGTGCCTCTTCTGGTTAAACACTTTCTTCTTAACCCCTAATCCCTCACAAGTGATGATAAGTGGCATATTCTGAGTCACACCTCTGTGTGTCCAGTTGCAACGTTTTTAAATTAGTTCTTTCACTGAAGATGTAACTCTTTCTGTTTCAGTTCACTGCTCTGTATTAAGTGCAGGAGAGGTCATTGTGATGTCATCAGATATTGCACAAGCAGTTCTCCCATTGGTTCAGGGTTTCTATGGCCTATCCAGTGTGCAGATAAATACTGATGATGCAGCCAACATTAAAATAAAAAGGGGATATTCCATAGGACACACAGAAATAAGCTTTTAACACAACTGAGAATGTTGCCAACAACATTGCCTAGCAACTAGGGGCTAAGTGGTGCAAAGCCTTGCATGGTACAGCAGCACTCTTGGCAGCATTTCAGACTGTATAAAAAGCATATTCCTGTGTGTCTTAAGGGATATCATATTTATGCCACTGGGCTCAAGAATTTAGTGGTGCTTCTATGATAGACTGATAAAATGTGAAGTTAAAAAAAAGATGCTGTGCATTTAAGAGTGTCAATAAGGGTTTTCCTTCATTCTTGGCCTAAGAGACATGCTGATGAGTGGAAATGTGTGGTTTGGAGATCTGTTGACCATCAGATTCCCATAAAAAGAGTAACATGGTTTAACTGTTTTTTATCTTTTTAAAAAGTAAGGTAGACTTTTTTCCTAGATTGTGGCTTGCTTCCCTGCATATAGTGATAAGTGAATAGTCTCTTTGGACACATGAAGGAGGGGGGTATATTGTTCCAACTGGCTGAGAAAGCATGTGCTTAATTTACGTGATGATTATTTATTTAAAATTTGGTGACTGGGATAGGCACACTGAGCTGGGGCTCATTTCCAGGTACAGCCCTAGGGGGAGGGGATATCATGTGGAGTGTAACAGCAATAGCAGTGACAACAATGGGTGCATGAACATGTACAATAAAATCATGGTGGTATACTGTTCATATAGCGATGGCAATACCGTGAAGACCATTACAGCGACAAAATCTGCAGTTTGCTGTAATGGTCCATGGTATTGCCGACACTGCTGTCTGCTGTGATTTCACCCCTCCTGAAACAACTCCGACTCAGAGTTGATGATCTAAAATGTGGTGGGTGCGGGGGCAGAGCCCCCCACAAAAACACCTTCTGCTCCTGATGGCACAATGTCGACTGCCAGCATTGTGCCATCACTGTAATGCTGATTGACAAATTTCATGTCAATGCGGCATGGTGGAACCAGCCATAGTAGAAGTAATGAATTACAGTGAAAGACAAAAACAATGTAAAAAGTGTACATGTATATTGGCTATGGGGTAGCCAAGTCGAGAGCTAAAGAACTGTGTAGCTAATGTCAAGACACCTGAACATAAACAATTTGGATGTAAAATTCTGATTATTGAGTACATTGAGTTGTATGCTATACAATTGAATAGGTAAAAATGGGTAAAGCAGGTAAAATCGCAGAGGGGGGATGGATCAGACACGGGTTGTTGTAATGTGGAGAAAGGAGGAAGAAATCTATCTGCAGGTGCCTTGTTTAGTGAAGGGTGTCAATAAGAGTGACTTGACAAAGTCGAGGGAGGAAGAGATATGGATCGGGAGAGGGAGTCTGTTTCGAAGTGCAGGAAGTCAGATAGAGAAAGCAGACTGGCTTGCTACAGATTTGTGTGTTGTTGAATGTGATTGTCTGTGGTGCTTTTTAGAATTGTTTCCTAGGGAGGGTCTCAAAGAACAGTGCAGTTGTTAGAGTTAAGATGATTGACAGCTGCAGGGAAAACAAGAGAGCTGCACAGAGAATAATAATCTTCACTCTGGGGGGAAATAACATGCCTGAATAATACTTTCTATGCTCTCTCTCATGTCATCTATCCCTCCAATGGTATAAGTTAGGTATGTTCTATAGTGCAAGCAGAAATACACTTTTTGTTCACTCTGGATTGCTGCCTGGCGATGAGTGATGGAGCAAATTGGAGCCCTGAGTTCTAGGTCAGCATTTTGTGCAATATTCCAGAATGAATAAAAAACTTATTTCTTGATATCCTATGGAATGTCCTATTTATACCATGGAACTCTGAATGCCATTGTTTTGAGACTATAGGGAAAATAACATGGGCTACAGAGAGAATAACACGTTACTTGCCATGTGGGGGGAGTAAATGCTTGAACAACAACTCTTATCACTTCAGAATTATTCTCTGCTAGTTTTTGCACAGTCTTTGTATCAATATTTCATCGTTTATTAGGGTTCATTAAATTTTTTGGTACTTTGTCATTTTTGTACTTTTGTCATTTTGTACTTTTGTAATTTTTTTGTCCTTTACCATTTTCCTGCTTTGATTATACCTGCATTCAGTTGTATTGTTTACCTGTTTGTGTATTTTTCTCCCTTGTACCCACTTATTTGGGTCACTCCTGGAAATGAGCTTTTGACTCAGTGTTATAGATGCACTGAAATTTAATTTCGCCAGCAAAATTCCTGCAAAATCGTCAATTTTGCCACGTTAATTATTTTGCAAAATTTGTGCATTCTGTGAAATATTTTGTGGATGTGAAATGCAGAATTTTTCCCGCGAAATGCAGAATTTTGCCTGCGAATGGGGGAATTTTGCCTGTGAGTGGTGAAATTCTGCCATTCGTGGGCAGAATTCTGCATTTTGCTGGTGAAGTTCTGCATTTCACCAGAGGAATTTTGCATTTCACACCCACTAAATATTTCGCAAAATGCACAAATTTCACGAAATATTTCACGTAACGAAATTTGTGGATTTCACCCATCTCTACTCAGCATGCCTTCCCTGTCAGTAACTTCTAAAGAAAAAAAAGGTATTTGCTATGGGAATGATTAAAATGTCACAAACGGTGGATACAGACTACTGCAGTGAGGAAGCTGAGGGATGAGCTGGACTACCAAGTCACAAAGACGCTGCTTTCATGTAAATATCTTCAGTAATAAAAAATGAGGCAGTACTATACATACAAATCATTACTGACGTATCAGTGGAATTGTGTCAGAATGCTATATTTCAGAGTTTCCCTTGACAGAGGAAAAATGCTGTAAATAAAAGTAAGACATTTTCAAACGTCTTCACCCGAGCAAGCAAAATGGGGAAACATATTTTTTAATAGAAGTAGTGATAAAAGTTTATAGTGACAAAATATTTTATTTTATAATAAAGTGTTTGATTTGCCTGCTCTTAGCAGGAAGAAATCACTGCTGTGACTAAAATTACATCATAGTGTCTCCCACAGAATGGTGTAACTCTGAGCATTTGGGTCAGAAGAGGCAGCAACACAATGTTTATGTCCCTGACTGCCCTCTCCATTCCTCTGAGGTGAGCCTGCTGAGGTTCCCCAGGTCAAGGTTGAGACTACTGCATCTGGGAACTGGGCATTTGCCATGACCGCCCCCTTTATGGAATTGGCTACCTTGTGAACTCAGAGAGACCCCATCTGCTTAAGTATTTTAAACAGGGGTTGAAGAACTATTTGTTTTCCACGGCTTTCCCCATCTATATTTAGGAACTACTGTTCCAATATGGAATTATTTTAATTGTAAACTTCTATATATTCCATTGACAAAGAACCTCAGTGTGCAAGCACTGAGGCAATGGTTACCCCAAAGGGCATTGGCCGGGAAGCCAAGATTCAAAGAAATACAAAATCACACATGCACCCATAATGCAAAGCATTATGGACTGCATATGCAAATCACCACAGAATATTATGCTGGTTCAACTTTAAGCAAAAATGCATGGTGCCGAAAGGCCTCTCACACAGTCTGCAAAGGGTGCCAACAGAAGACATAGACACGTGTTTCATCCTACCAGGACTCATCAGTATGCCTCGTCTGTCTGACACCCCAAATATATTTATTTGTTGTGCTGCTATTTATTCTGTATGATTGTTGTAATTTGTCAAGTGCCTAAGAAATGAAAATATTACTACTAATATAAACACAGTATAATAGACCAACAATATTTTATTAATAAAGGAATATTATGTTGCAAAGGCACCTCAGGAGTGAAAATTACACAAACTATGATATTATGATATATATTTTCAATCATCTTTAAAGAGTTAGGGGCTAATAAATTAAAAGGCAAAACTATAAGTTTATAGGTCCATTTGGAGGGCCTCTTATGGACAGAAGAGTGTTGCCTTGCGTGTTCTTAAGACCAATTCAATTCATCCTTATTTTTAAAAAACGCTATTCACTCTGATCATAGCGCTTTTACAGTAAAACTCCATAAATATCATGCTTGAAAACATAAAAACAACTCAAATAATCCTTCAACAAGTCAGTAATCAGGAAAGGCAAGGTCAAACAAGTACGTTTTTAGGGCGGTTTTAAACCAGAGGACTGTGAACTGAAGGTGAACAGTTCTGTGGTTCTAAGGATGCTAGAGGTGACACTGTTAGATTCATAGCAGGCCCTCCAAATGGATCCATAAAATTATTATAGATTGCTAGCTGTATTTAAAAGAAAAACCCTTTTTTATTTAAAATGCTGATGGCAGGACCAGTCAGTGAGAAGCTCACTACAGTGGCTTAGCGCATGAGGTACGCTTACGGTAAAAAGAGTACCTCACACGCAACTGAAGGGAGGGCTGTGGTTGGTCAGGCATGCTTTCTGTAATCTATAATAAACTTTATTTATTGTGTTTTGGTAACCAGATGGGCTTACTGAGACAGAGAGACCCTTTTTCAGGATCAAACTGGAATTAATTACATACAGGGGACAAGAAGGAAAGATAAACAAATTAACCAAAACAGTTAAAGAAAATGCATAGACATAGTACTATAAAATGAAGTACCTGGTAATAGTTACAATTTATGACAATTATGCTTAACATAAATTTTTTCCTTTCTTTTTTACTTACTGCTGCTGTTAGTTTACTAAATATTTTCAGTAATGTAGTACTTATTTCACTGTGTGTTTCAAAAAGACTGTTACCAGCTGACCAAACATATGCTGCCTGACATCACAGTTTGCTGTCAAGGTAAACAATATGATGTCATAAACAAAGGCACTGAGAGCTCAGTTGGGAGCTCTCACATCCTTTTTACATAAGCTTGTTAGATAGGCTACCAAACTATGTTATAAACCCTGGAATGAAAAACTGAAAATTAAAAAAAATGTACTATTAAGTGAATTGAAATAGCAGAAATATTATGTTTACTTATTTTTTTAGTTGTTTAACCAGGAACAGCACATTAAGCTGAAAGCTTTTTTACAGGAGCGACCTGGGAGCACAAGGAAGTTAAGTGACTTGCTCAGGGTCACACAGTATGCAAGTGGAATCTGTGGGATTCAAACCCAGGTCTAGTCTGCTGGATGTCACCAGATTTGCAACTCAGAGCCTTAGACCACTGCACTGATAGCACATACTGAAGAGAAGATTTGCTATTTAAGGTCAATGTTTCTGTCTGGTGCCAGCTTTTCAAAAGTGGAAAAATTGCACACGTGCAGAAAAAAAAGAGTTACGCAAGGAAGGGGTTTCATGCATAGCAGCATTTTTTTTCTGCATGCACTCAATTTTCAAAAAGGTTGCCTTTTTTTGCATCCTTTTTCACAACTAATGGCGGCTTGTACATATTTTTTAGTGCAGCTGAGAAGAAAGCTACACCTAGTATTATCAGGCATACAGAAAGAATATATGTGGGGCACTGCTTTAAGCATAGTTATTGGAACTTATGCCTTATTAGGGGATTTATGTCTTTAAGAGATGCATACAAAAGCAATGTTACCATGACAGGACCCCAGCCCTTGCGAAACAATTGTTAGGTTTGAAGCACTGGGGATTTTTGTGCCAGTCGCTATGTCAGCAGCCCACTGAATAAACTATGGTTTTCATGCTGCAGTTTTGTCTGAGTAGCATTTTTTTTCCTATTGTAGCATGGTTACTTTTCTGTTGTGTATTATCAGACATACCATTTTTTTCACTGCTGCAGAAAAAAAGTAAAATGCTGTCCACGCATGTACAATGCTAAAAATAGCATTTTCACTTGTATGGGAATTTTTCTCTGCACAAGGGAGTTGTACCCATGGGATGTAGTCCATGGGTCATGTCAGCTCAGGCCCTTTGAAAACCAGGCCCCATAATTTTGACAATTTGACTTCATGAGTGTAGAAGTATTACCATATCAGTAGGACAAATAGTGTCATATTTGGTCTTCCTTGTCTATAAAAAGGGAAAAGAATTTGCTGGGCTGGTGATCTTCTTGGTTCTTAAATCCATATGTTTGCACTGTATGTGTCCATTTAGGAACTAGGAAATGGAAGAATTCACCGTGCGTGTTTAGGTTTTTCATTTGGAATCTTGTAGCCTGCTGCATAATGCTGAAACCAAACATTATGATGCATGTACCCTATGGCAAGTACACATGGGACTCGGGACTGGTATCTGTGGCAGGATGACTGAAAATCTAGCCTTATATTTATTTATTTAAAATCTGGTGACCAGGATAGGCACACTGAGCTGGGGCTCGTTTCCAGGTGTGACCCGACGGAGGGTGTACAGACAGCGAGTGAAACAGCAAGAACAAAGTGACAACAATAGGTGTGTGAACATGTACAACAAAATCACAGCAGAAGTAATGAATTTCAGAGAAAGACAAACACAATGTAAGAAGCATGCATGTACGTCGGTTACGGGGTAGCCAGGTCAAGAGCTAAGGGAACTTGCTGCTGATGTTGGGCAAGACATTTGTACAAAACCAATGAAGCATAACATTCAGATTACAGAGCACAATGAGTTGTATGCTACACAACTGAGTAGGCAAAAATTGGTGAAACAGGTAAAATAGTAGAGGAGGATGGATAGGATATGGGTGGCTGTAATGCGGAGAGAAGAGGAAGATGCCTAGCTGAAGGGGCATTCTTCTGTTATGTGTGTTAGTATGAGTGGGTTTAAAGGTAATACGAAACAGTTTTTGCACCTCTAAAAACATTTTTTATTTATTTTTTACCAGGAAGTGGTCTGGGCACAGCTCTTTTTCAGCCATGCCTGATTACACTGCCATCCAAATGCCCTCCAGTTGTTCTTTTATTGGCTACCCAGTATTCTGATATGTTTTTGACCTTTTTTGTTAAATTAGTCATCCAATTTTGTTGCCTTTTGTAATTATCCTGAATCCCTCTCTCCTGAGCAGTTGCTGCTCTCTCTTTTCATACTGCCTGAATATTCTATGACATCAATAACACCATTCCAGGCCATTCAGATGAATAGCATGGAGCGGGATTTATTGATGTGATAGAATGTCTTAGAAATATGAAAATCAAGTGCAGTAGCTGGTGAGGACAGTGGAACCCTCTCATACCAGAATCAGGTACAGGGACCCTGGAGCACTGGGCTTCAGCACAAGCTGCTGTTTGCTGCAGCTTGTGCTGATCAAAGCACCCTTTGAGAATCAAGCCCTGAGACTGTAAATGTTCTCTTAGAGAAGAGCGATCTTAAAGAATCATTCTTGTGAGATGGACTGGTGGTACAGTGTTAGTACAACCATCTGCCACACTGGAAACTGGGGTTCAGGATTGGAGTCAGGTCATTCAGGGGTTGGAATGCCATGTTCTGGGTGGGGGTTGGGGGTCTGTGATACTTCTGGTGCTGGGTCAGTGCTTGGTAGAAGGGGCAGCTGACTCCAATACGTGTAGACAGTCTCCAAAGAATCAAGCACTTGAGTGGAGGAAGAAAACCACACTGGAAACACAAATGCTGTTCAGAGTTGATTTATTCAGCGGATGGTGCTCACTGCATTCAAAATTACAGTCTGAACAGCAAAAGTGAAAGTGTGAACTTCATGCAAATGGCATCCAAAATAATCACAGCTGTGGCAAAAACTAACAGGCTATTGCCAAAAGCCCCAGCACTTCGAGGGCACCTCAAAGCTGGATTATTTATTTATCAACAAATTATCAAAGCATATCAGAATACATAACTGGCATGGAACTGAAGATGGAAGGGCAGTTACCTATGTAAAAATAATTTCCTATCTCCTTTAAAGAGTGCATGGAGGAAGAAAGATGGATGGGGAAAAGGAGGCTGTCCCAAAGTGTAGGACATCAGATACAGAACGCAGACAGGCCTGCTACAGACTTACTGTGAGGGATAGGAAAGGAATGAACAGCAGATGAATGGAGGGAGTAGGAGGCAGGGATGGGAGCATTAAGGAGAGAGGAGAGGTAAGTGGAAACAAAATCAAGCCAGCATTTAACCATGAAGGAGGAATAGTGTGAGCGATGCTGAACCTCAACAGAGGGGCAAGAGAGATTAGCATGTAGAGAGCAGTAATGAGTGTGTGGTGGAGCACTTATGGCAAAGTGGCAGAAGGAATAATAAAGACATATATAACCCTAGCACCCTTCCCCCAACCCTACAGGCAGCAGCAGGTGAGACATTTACGGTTTGCCCTCTCCGGCATCTTCACAAATCAGGTGTTGGATTTGTCTTGGGGTTGTCAACCCTAACACTCACTCCATTCTTGTGTATTCTACACATCTCACCTTCTTTAATGATGGAATGGGGTGAGCATTAGGGTTCGTTTCATGCAACTATTTTGAAGTGCTTACTGAGCATGCTCAGAACCAATTTTTCAAAATTTCAAAAAAGGATGAAGGCAATATGAAAAAAAATTCTTTTTTCATATCACGATCCACGAAAAAAGATTTATAATCTTAAGAAAAAAACATTTCAAGGGCATTTCTCCAACAGTTAAGTGCAGAATCCAACTAATGGGGTCCCAATAAACAAGATTCATGTGTTGGTCGCTCTCAAGAATGCCGTTTTTGTGGCTTTTGAAATTTTAATTTGTGGGGGAAAACAGAAAACAAGATGGTGACAAATGAAAAAGGATTTTCCCCTCATGAAAAAGGATGACGTCAATATGAAAAAGATTCTTTTTTCATTTCATGCAGCTATTTTGAAGTGCTTACTGAGCATGCACAGAGCCAACATTTCAAAAATTAATAATTAATAACTTAGGAACAGATTAATATTTTTTCAACAAACAAGCAAAAGGCACATCTCTGGATCAGACCCTTTCCACCCTGAAAAGTTCAGGCCAAAATTCCAAACTGTCTGGGCACTACAGATGTGAGATGAAAATCCAGCAAAACCAATGGGAAAACACTCCCGAAAATTCACTTAGTGCACTATCCAAAACTCAGAATCTATACATCCCAGCAGAACAAAACTTGGCACATGCACAGACCTACTACACAAGACCATGTATGCACAGTTTCATACAAACTGAACAGTTGTGAAGTTATTAAAGTTCAGACATTGGGGTTTAACATTAAACTGCCTACCCAACCCTAACTATAGTGGCGCTACCACGCCACCATAATATGACTTATTTTTCTAACATTTAATAAATCTGTCGTCATAGTAGGAAACTGAAAAACAATCAGGCACTTGGTTGGGTGCAGAGCAGGCATTTACAGAATATGCAGATACATGGTATTCAGACTGTAGGAGGTTTTGGAATGCATTAGCTGGCATGGCTTTAGAATGCTAAGGGTTGTACATGATTTCAGAAGGCAGGGTCACAATTTTACAATACAATGGGGTCAAAATTTCAGAATGCAGCAGAGCCCAACAATTTTGGAATGTGTCGGGAACACTGAAGTTCAAAATCTTCTGGGGTCACATCATTTTTGTGGGATGCAATCTCAGTATGTGGGAGAATACGTATATGGACACAATTGTGCAATATCATGGGAGGTGAACAGTTTCAGAATGAGGGATGTACACTTTCTGAATGTGGCAGGGTTGTAAAATTTCATAATGTGGCAAGGATGCACAATTTTGGAACGTGGGGGATACGCAATTTCAGACTATTTTACGGTGTGCATTGTCAAAATGTGGTGATTTTGCACAACTTTATAATATCACAGAGGCACAATTTAGGAATGTGGTGGTGATGTATAATTTCAGAAAGTGGGAGGGATGCACAGTTTCAGAATGTGATGGGACGTGCAATTTCAGAATGAAGTGGAAATTCGAAATTTTTGTTTGCAGTGCAGATACTCGATTTTCAAACATGGCAGGGATGTACAATTTTGGATTGTGGTGTGGATGTACAATATCAGTTGGTGAAGGGATACACAGTTTTGGAATGTGGTAGGGAAGTGCAGTTTTGGAATGTTCTGGTATAGTGCAATTTCAGATTGTGATTGTGACTCACAGCTTCAAAATGTGGCTGGGACGCTCAATTTCAGAATATAACTAAAACAAAAAGGTAAAGTTAAATGCACACTGACAATACAAAATACAGTTCAAATTGATGTTTCAACTGTAGGTTTTCTTCAGGAACAATTTATAAAGGAAAAAAAGCAAAGTTAGTCAAGACTATTTATTTAGACTCTGAGGCAGGTCACAGCTTGATGCGACTTACCACCTCCCAGTCCTGTCAAAAATGTCCCTGACAGCGAGGAATAGCCTATGAATTCTGGAGCTGATATAATTAGCAGCTCTTCACTGCTACTAGGGAGCTTCATACACAGTGCCAACTCTGTGTTGCAAAGTGGTTGCAAGGACCACTGTGTGGTACAGTTCAACCTTGTGTCACTTTGTGCTATACGTTAAGTGTGTTGCAAGACTTTGCCTGTGTTTTGCACCAGCACAGAGAAAGTGGCAGGGGCCAGTATGATAAGAACATGTTATGCTATGCAAGTCATTTCCCTACCCCCCCCCAATCCACTGACTTGTGCTGCAAAGTGTGGCAGGACAGTGCTGCCACAGGTGTGCAACAGTAGACGTAGACTCCACTGTTGGATTGAGTGGTGGGAACAAAGGGCAAAGACTGCTGAGGGACCAGTTGTGTTTTGTAATCATGTGGGGGAACGGAATTGGTAGGGAGTTTCACTGGACACTCAGGATAGCACCAGATAGGAAGATCAGTCAGGGGGCACTGCACCACCAGAGATAGCTTGCAATGGACAAACAAAATAAAAAACAACATGGCTCACAAGTGAGACATAAAGTATGGGGTTGGGGGTGGTGATGAAAGAGGCAGTAGTGTCTATTCCATGGACATGTGGGACTGGCATCAGGCCATGTGACTGGTGTAATGCCATGCCCAAATGTTTGTGGGTGCCTAATTGTTAGTGTTTGTGGTTGAAAACCATGTCTGGGGCCACAAAAAGTGGCCCACATTTGCATTGTGAGTGACTTATCCACTGGAGAGATGAATGAGGCAGCTTTATGTACAGCAGTTTTCCAAGGGGGGGGGCTATGACCAGCCTTTGCCACTGCTGTATGTAGAGACCCACGCTGGAAGGAAGATATTGCATGTCAGATATTTTCAGTTCTAGTCTATGTCTTGGGTGCTCTTATTTTTGCTTATTCTGTGCAGCTCAGTTTTGTGGCGGTAGATCTACCCATCACCTTCAGTAGCTGTGTTATAAACATTTTCTGTGGTTGGAACTTACTGGAGTTAGTCCTCTTCTTGTCTAAGGGACTTGCTTATTTTAAATGCTGGGTACCTCCATATTCTAATCTTTGGTTGTCCCCAGTAATCTCAATTTGTTGTTAATAAAGCATGAATTTGCTCATGAATATGGAATCATGGGCTCACTAGTAACAGGGCCCCAGTGTGCCCAGCAGCACTTGCACTCAACCAAGGAGTCTTGCTAAATTACTCTGACAGCCATCATTTATCACAGCTTTTATTCTCAAGCTTTGATCAACCTTCCAGTCTCTCTTTCTATCTGGCCCTCTCAAGAAGGAAGATGTATATCTTATGGGCAGATTTTCTCCTACAGTGACTGTCTTTTTTAATTTACACCAGTGTCCCCTGCTGCAGCTTATTTTACCTGCTTAAAACTGAGAGCAACCCTAGTCTTGCTTCCCTTCCTCTCTCTTACTGTGAACCCCCGGGTTTCCAGGCATGGGCTGAAAATAGTACACCTCAGTGTCTTGTAGTTGCCCCTGCAATCTCACTGAGCTTGAAGCCTGATTTGCACTCTATTAACCTAACTTAATTGCAGTTACTGAGATATGGCTAAAGCCCTCCACCCCTGACTGCCTGTTATCCCAATGGTTTTGGCATGTTCAGAAAGGATAGAGGGGGAACAAGAAAGGGTGGAGGTGTTCTAATCTACCACAGGGATACACTATGTGTATCTTTAATGTCTAGTAATACCTCTAATTACTCAGTCTGTGATTGGCTTGTGGCTGAACTTTCACTCAGGTCAGCAAAGAAACTGTACATCGTTTGTTTCTACAAGGATGTGTATCGTTTACCCCTAATTTTACAGGTTATTGGTCACTGCTCTCCTTTGAGGAAACACTGTCATTGTTAGAGATTTTAACATACACAGGAATCAGAAGCATCAATTTAAATTAGTGATTTACTAAAGCAGCTTAACCTTTCCCAACTCATAACTACTCCAAACCATCTAAACCATGAAACATCCAACCACACTTTATGTGACTGGAGTCTTAGTAATAGAGAAAACAGGAAAACTGAGACAGAGAATTTATCTGACTCAGTGACCACTCCTCAACCTTCTGGATCTGGTCCAGTAGGGACCTCTGTCCACCCCCCAACCCACGGATTCTGGCCTTTCTGACTTTTTCAAGTTTGACCCATCAAGCTTGCTCTCTGACATCAGAACAGTTGATTGGTCTATCCTTGCTTGATGTGGACTCTGCCCATGGCTTTTTCAGTGCTGCCTTATCCTCCATTCAAGACACACACTTTCTACCTCAGATACATCTGGTGGGTAACAGGACACATCTGGTGGATAATGAGAACACATTGTGGCTTGATAGGGAACTTCTTGGAAAAGCAGGAGGCCAAGAAGGCTAATTATCTTGATAATCAGCAGTCATAGTGCCTGGGCAATCCCCAAAAATTCTGGACTGTGATTAACTCCTTAATTAAACTTAGAAATAAGCACAATTCCATTAAACAGGAAACTGAGGTGGGAGTCTCGTCTGATCCCAACCACACTGCTGAAACCTTCAGTGTTAAATTCACCGATCTGTCCTCCTATGAAGCCTTACTTCCCCCAAGGTCCTTAGTCTAAATCTGCACCAGCAGGATGCTGACTTTCACTTTTCACAGCTACCCACACTTTAACTTTAAGGCAACCTCCCCTAGTGAGATCCATAAACTTCCCAACACCATCCCCAATGGGTCAGCCTGTTGGCACAGCAGTAGCACTACTACTCGTGGCGCCTGGTGACCTGGGTTCAGGAACAAGCCTGGGTCATCAGGAGCAGGCTGGTGGGGAGGAGGATCGAGCATCCCAGGGGATGCTGTTCTCCTCTGGGGAAGGGAGGGGTGCTGCACTACTCCAAAACTGCCACCTGGAGATGCACGGAAGGAAGTGCATGGTCAGCAGTGTAAGGGAGGGGAGGATGCCATTAGGTGCTTAGCTGAGGAGTATGATAGCACACCGTCAGCCTGGACCTATGTCCTTGCACCAGCATCCTTATGGGCAAGGGGGAAATGAAGGGGTAAATTCCCCAACACCATAACTTCATGACAGGCACCAGCCATGACGGTCTCGAAAAATGGTACATCCATCAATATGACTAGTGAAGGGTACAAAAAGTATATTTGAAAAAAAAAAAACACACCATCTCCCACTATGGTGGGGCAGGCAGTGATGGGTTGTACCCAAGGTTCCTTAAGATAATCTCCAATGTTATTGCAAACCCTCTATCTAAAATTTTTAATCTGCCCCTTTCTTCCTCATAAATGCCAGAAATCTGGAAGCAAGCAAAGGCTGTACCAATTTTAAAAGAGACAATCCCTCCCTGTTTGGAAATTACTCTTCCATCTTCATCCTTTTTCCTCTGAGTAAGGTCCTGGAAAAGATAATTTTAGAGCAAATTACAGACCACATGTCCAAGCGCAATCTCCTCTCTCCCCACCAGCATGGTTTTCAAAACGGTTACAACACTATTACTGCTCTGGTCTGATTCACTAATCATGCAATAAAAAATATGGATGACAGAAGGTTGACTGGAGCTATTTTTGTTGAACTAATGAAGGCATTTGACCTGGTGGACTACAACATTCTCATAACCAAACCATGGCACATTGCTATCGCCGCTGTAGCTTCATTCTGGTTTGGGAGCTACCTCTCTGGTAGATCACAGCAGGTCTGTTTGGGATGGCGGGGGGCATCTCCAACCTAATGTGAGCCTCAAGTGGGGTACTTCAGGGATCCATTATGTGGCCCATAGTTTTCTCCCTGTTCATTGATTCCCTCTTAGGTGTGTCAGGGATATTACACTCTACATCATGGATGACCTGATCTTATTTCAGTGACAAATCTCCTGCTGGCATCTTCTCTACCCCTACAGAAGAATTTGGCTATTTTGACTCTGCTCAGTGGTGATTCATAAATAACAGGCTTCTATTTAATGCCATAAAGACCAAAACCATGTTGTGTGGGTCCAAACCTAGGCTTGACAAGTTGATTCCTTCTAATACCTGTTTTAACATCCTTGCATCTGACGGGACCCTGAAACAGCTAATCTCCTCTTTTAAGTATCTGGGTTTTACCATAGAACCCTCCTTGACCTTTTCTGAGCATGTTGCCTTACTGTCAAAAGCATTAACCAGAAACTTGGCATTGTTTATAGACTTAAAGATCTTATAACCCAGGATGTACGCTCACTATTGCAAGGGGTACAATGCGCCCCTACTAGATTACTGCTCCCCATCTTCTCACAAACTTCCCCAAATAATCCATCAAGACTGAACACAATGTACAATAATGTCTGTAGATTTGCATCAAGGCTCCTTTCAGTATCCATCAGATCTCCTTATATCAGTCTCTTGGTTGGCTCTCCCTGTAGGCTAGCCGTGAATACCTGTTAGTCAATTTAATAGACAGATTGTTGAGGGACAATGAGCATTCCTCCTAACTGACCTTTTTAGTCCTAAATTGTGCTACTGTAGCCTCAGGTCATCATCTCTGCTGCTTCTGGAGGAACCCTTTGTTGCTACTTATATGGGGGAAAAAAAGCCTTCTCTATTGCTGCCTCTGCCACTGGAGCCTGCCTAGCTCCCCGTGCTCTCTTGCATCAAACTCCCAATTTAAATCACTCTACAAAGTTGCTCTACTGACTGACTCAACCTACTAATGCTTCCCCTGATCACAGTATTTTGCATCAATTATACTGGTGCATACTTATCTTTTGTAGTTATTGAGTAAATTTAAAAGTATTTATTGTCTGCCGATTGTATCTTCCTGCTGTTTCCAGCTGTTATGTAACTTGGCTGTATATAGTGTTTTCTTGTATGCATTGTGTTTCTGCTACTTCAAGTTTTGTTTGCCATCTTAATGACTCCAGTCATGTTTGGAAATGGTACGTGTGACCAATGCACCTCACCACTCTCTGGTGAACAACTAAATAAATACATTTCATTTTCAGTGGACCTGCTTCTACCCAGTTTCACAGCTGGTTGGCAAAGCACAAGGAGGTTATATCAGTGCAATGAATGGGGCCTAATCATATTTTGATGCAGCTGGAACCCTTTCACTTTCTGAACACATTTTTGCAGTGCTGTTAATTACAAAGTTAGAAACTGTGTTCTAGAAAGCTGCTGTTAAATGTCTCATTTGTGGGAAGGAAAAGTGGCTGCCATCATTAATCCTCACCTCACAATGTTCAGTTCCTCTTGTTTCTATACACTTACAGTAATAGTTACAGGCATGTGCTGCACAAAGGGAACTGAATATCCAAGGGTTAAAAGTTGACAGTCATCTTGTCCCTTACAAATAGGGTATTAATCTTTAACATTTTTAAAATTAAACATATCAGTCACATTGAAACTATTGAGAAATGTGCCTGGCAAACACAAGAGGTAGAATTGCATCAGAACACGTATTGTTGCTCTTCCATCTTCAGTGACTTGCTCAAGGTCACACAGTAGGTCACTGGCTATGGTGGGAATGGAATGTAAACCTCTGAGCTCTTGTTTCCCAGTTCCTCAGTCTAGTTGCTCTTGTCACACTGACTTCTGGTGTTGCTCATACAACGCAGAAAAAGGTACAGTTTTGAGACTATGTATAACACTAGCTAATTGATCTTACAAGGTCAGGGCAAAAAGCCCCAACCAGCATCCCTTCCTTGGGAGTCTGTCTGATCGCTCATGGAATGCACAACTCACTCTCCCTTCACAGATTAAGCAGAGAGAGAAAGTGTGCCAAAGGATAACAGTCTGGTAAGGTATTGTGTTGATTTTTAGTAGGGGTGTACAAAGTTGGGAAACTTCACTACACAAAAAACTACATAAAGGGGCACTTTGCGTCATTCTTCACCTGACAAAGGGGGCACTTCATTGGATGAAGACATCACAAAGGGGATCTTAGCAGGTGAAGTACCACTTTGTGTGTGTGTTTTCCCCTAAAATGATAGAAAAAAGATACTGACGATCCCACACCCTCATTGCACCCTCACCACCCTCTTCCTCAGCTCTGACCATTGATAATGCTATCCTTCCTCCATCTTTGTAGCACCCAAAACTCCACAGTCCTGCCCTCCATCATGGCAAAGTGAAGTAAAACCAGCCATTCCAGTACAAATACCCTTCCCACACTGATGTAGCATTATTACAATCCTCCTGACTTCTCCCAGCCCCTACTAGTTTGAACCTGTAACTCTCCATCTCCCACCCTTGAGACACCCCCAGTATCATCTTTCTCCGTGACACTCTTGTAATAAAAAAGGAACACAGTGACAGTTCAGCATTGGCACAGACCGACTCCCCCACCACTGTAGCTGGCCACCATCTAAATGATGTATTAGAGTACACATGAGCTGTAGTAATCAGGTGAACCTTTTTCACTCTTCTTGTAATACTATGTAATTATGTTACTTGAAATCTAAGAAAATGTAATATACTGTAAACTGCTACAGCTCCAATCCAGAGCTAATTTGAAAGGTGTACATTTGAAAATGTGCTGTAAACCAGCCATAAAATATTTTGACTCAGAACATGCCATTTATCATCCTTTGTGATGGAGCAGGACATTCATAACTCACTTGTGGCTCCACCACTCATGAGTTATGGTCCTGCCCCCTCACTCATGATGATAGATGACACATTCTGAGTTAGGCCATTTTGTTTCGCCTATTTATGAAGTGCCCTGCTCGTACCCTGAACTCTTTTCAATCAACAAGAACAAAATGATCACATTCCCTTTAAACAAATAAATAAGTCAATAAGTAAATACAGTACAAAGATTTAGAGACTAAAAAGATTAGACAGGATTATGTGATGGGACCAGGGAAGACTGAGCTTAAAAAAGCCAGATAACTCTTGGCTAGAACAAATAATTTTGATAGTGATTTCATACAATGGCAAGGATAATGAATAGAGCAGTTTGTCATAGGAAATGTCAGAGAAACTCATGATATTGTCATTGTCAAAATGACAAAAGTCATGGAAATAATAAAAGTCACAAAAAGTCACGTATCCATAGTGTGTTAAACAAATTGTGTCCATTAATGAGTTATCCTTTTTGGGCAGAAAATTCAGGCCAAAATATGCCCTAATCCACCTGTCCAGTTCATAAGGATTATTTAAGCAGCTCTCCTTCAGGGCAACTTTGGTTACCTGTTGCTACTATACCTTAAGCAGAAGGAGCTTGCAAAGAGTTCCTCTGCTACTTTTGATGTTCCGGGATGTGGCTTGTTCTCTTTTGCCATGCTCCAGGAACCAGCAGATTCTGTCATGTCACAACACAGTTAACAGAACAATAAGATCTTTTGTTTGTATATTGTTCTATTAATTGTTTGCTGCAGTACCTGTGATGGGTATTTCTGGCCTGCTGAACAGCAGCAGGGAACTTGCCGTGCATTGGGACTGTATGTTCTTTTTTAAAGTGACGTAATTTTGTATTAAATTATGTAAGCTCAAGTGTTTTATACCACTTCTGCCTCCAGGGCATCATTGTAAATGAGCCACAGGCTAATGTGCTTGTCCCAGATCAATAAATTAAACTGTAAATTACAAATAGGATGTAGGATTCATACAGGGCTGTTTTGCTGCACTATGCTACAGGCACACCTAAATCACATCCTCTCATGCATGTAACAGCTGGATCTACAATGTTTAGTGGCCCTCATGCCATCTGTTAGAATGTTGTTATGTTGAAGAGACTTGGTCTAACTGCCCTGTCATTTTATAAATGACTCTCCTTTTACTGGAAGCTGACTCATATGGGATTGTGGTTGTGCTGTTGTATGGGATTTGAGAAGAGATCTTTCTCAGGGCAGTTCAGGCAAAGAACTACTAGACCTCAAGACAAGGATTGATTTGTTCATCCTTAATTATGAGGATGAGAACTCAAATCCCAAATGGGGATGTGGAGCCAAGCCACACCAGAGAGCTACATGAATTTTCCTGCAGTGTGTTTTTCAATAAACAGGATTTTAATATTTGGTATGGGGAGAAGCTGATCAAACTGGAAAGAACCCCTTCAAACTTATTAATATTTAGAACTAAAAAGAAACCTCCCATGTTAGCTGGATGAACTTTTAGGTTTGCTAACAAAATGTTGCTAAAAAAAAATTGAAACATTGCAGCTTGCCTTCTGACCTCCTTAAGGAGGTTAGATCACGTCACCCAGGCACTGCCCGATCTGTGCTGGCTGCCAATTAGGCAGAGAAACAACTACAGGGTTATTGTTTTGACTTTTTTGGCCATTAATGGACTGGGTTCTGCTTACCTCCCTAATCGCCTGATCCCTCACCACCCAGGTATGAGACCTTCACTCCACTGACCAGGATCTGCTGGTTGTCCTCTGCTCAAGATTAGAATAAGTGTGGGTAGAGTATTTTTGGTTGCAACTCCAGTCTTATGGAATTCTCTCCTGCCATTAGTCTGTAGGCTGTCCTGCTTGAGCCACTTCCAGAAGAAGGTTTAAAGGTAACTTTTCAGGTCTGCTTATGCTGGGCCCATTGCTTGTGTCTGGAATTACATTTAGTTGCTGCTACTTCACTTACATATTGAATTTGATGGCTGTAGTATTATTTATATGACATATGGTATAATTTCTGAGCATACCTCTGTGACCTTTTGTTTGTTCTTTGCTTTGCTTGCAATGGCAAACGTTTTGGATATTTACGCGTGCATGGGTTTGTGGTGCACTAATTATGGAAGTGTGGCATCATGCGCATTTACATGGTCATAATGAGTACATGCACAAGGATGCTGAGAGCATCTTGATTGGCTGCCCCATTAAAGGAGAGGAGCAGCAGCATTGCTTTCTTTAGTCTATGTGTTGACTGACCACAGCATGGAGGAAGCGGCATACAGTCAGTGTTTTAGGAGAAGGATGGAGGGATTGCCACTGACTGAAAAATGGACCACTGAGGGACATGGCAGTTTGGTGAGAGGCATGAGGAAGTTATCAAGATTAAGTTTAAAAAAGCCACACATGTGGGAACAAAACAATCAGTTGAGGAACCATTATATGAATAAACACAACTTTATTTAACAAGTTGAGGTTAGGCAGAAACAAAAATGCATAGTTACTAAAATAATGATAATAGGGCCTAACAAGGACTCTGATTTTAAAAAAATATGTAATTAATGGTCATTTTTTGTTTAATTATTTAAAAATGTTCAGGAATTCCTCCATGAGAATGGAAAACAGTTGAGTGCTACATGTATTCAAAACCAGCCTAGTGTGCATGCACAAAGTGCAACATGATGAAAAATTTATGAAACATGTGCCTACATTCACTAACACACAATGGAAAATAAAGCAACACATTAAGTTTTTTCTTCACTTAAAGTTGTACATGCACAACAATTTAAAAGTAGTAAAATGCAAAAATTACTTAACAGTACATGTTAAAACTTATGTAGTCATGTCAAAAGGGTCTAACAAGGCCTCTGTTTTTTTGTACCAAATATGTAATTAATGCAATATTTTAATTATTAAAATAAAAACTTTTCAGTAATTCATTTTTGGGTATTAAAAACTGTTGAGCAGACAGCAAAAACTATTGTTAATACCTTGACTATTTAAAAACGTTTTCAATTCCTTAGTGAGTATTACAAACTGGCAAGTGGTACACTGTTTTGGGGCCTATACATTTTTCAAAGACTAAGTAAATAAAGATCAGGGGTACTTACACTGTGGTACATCACAATTGCAATGCAGTTATGGGTAGTCACAATGTAACTACAGTGTAGTTAAGGGAACTTATGTGTTACTGAAATTAATTGCAAAATTATGTTAATGTATGTGTTAGGGTTGAAGCACAGAACATAAAACCTAGGGAAATATATAGCTACTTTTAAATTGTTGCAGTCCCAAGAACTAATGGCAGATTGTGAGCTTAAATTTAGTAATATTAGACCAAATCTCAGATCCCACAATAAAAAAATAGAAATTCCACAAGTTACCACTAATAGGATGGAACATTTTTACACCATTAGAACCCTCAAAGCATGGAATAAATTACCACAATTTGTGATAGATATCAACAATTGTGACACATTTTAAAGAACACTAGATAGTTTATACTATTCTAAAGGGACTTCTGGTTTAATGTACTCATTAGTGTGGGGAACATTCTCGATGGGCCAGTAAGTGCCCCCTTATGTCCGGAACATCCTAGGATTCCTAGGGGAAGATGTTCCTGGAGCCTTGGTGAATCTGTGGTGTTCTGTTCTGGTAGGGTTTGAATGGTCATATGATACAGTGGCAACGTTGCCCTAATTTCAAGCTCATACTAAACACTGAATGTCTTTGCTAAATTTCACTTGCTCAGACAGTTTCTAGTGGACTAAACTCTGAACATGAAAACCAGCGCAGACTATTTGAAATGGGCCTAAAGAAACTGCTGAAATGAGTCAACACGGCTGGTTTGAGAGAAATTGCGGCCAGAGAAAACCATCCTCTGCAGGCAGGAGGAATAATTCACCTTTCATGGATGTCACAGCCGCAAATTACCCCCCTTTTTAGGAACCATTGATCTCAAGTAATCACGTGGAAGATGAGCTAATGGAGACCCTCAATTAGCACCAGCAGAATTTCCTTAGCTCATGCAGTTTTTGTAACTGGACCTTTAACACTAGTGAGGAAAGCCTAAGTCATGGCTGTATGGCTGTATCATCCCAGTCAGGGGTTAAATTAACGACTTCACTTTCTAATGATGACAAACCCCTCATTTTTCTTGAATACTAAATTAAAAGGGAGCATTCCCTCACAGTTTAAAAATCCATGAAAAGTTCCTTTAAATGAAGTATTGGGCCTACCTGCAGCTGGCAGCAATCTGGAGATATCTTTGGCTAAGTCTGACCTATATTGCTACCACACTGCCACCATTTTTGGAACCTTATTTTGTCATATAGGCCCATCAAAAGAGATTTTTAAGGGCTTTCAAACTATGACAAACAATGTGCACATTGGTTCCACTTTAAAGAGACTTTCCTGTTTCCAGGTACAAAGTCATAGCGGGTATTAGCCAAACACAGTTACATGAAATCCCTCCAAAATTGGAATTTCAGGACCTTCTTTTATTTGCAAAAATGTTTTCATTAAAAACAGTTTTTTCCTTTAGACAGTCTGTTCACATTGCTTCTACCTGCTGTGAAGTCACAATCCTCTGCTTGTGAGACCACAACCTGTTGCTGCAGACATACTTCTGGTGGTACAAGCAGGTGATTATAACTTCAAAACAGGAAAAGCATTATGGAAATATATAGTTTAAAGGGATGTTCCCCTCATCCTTTTATTCTGTTTACCTGTGTAGTTTGCAGGCATGAACAATGATCACTTCTACTGCGCCCTGTGAGGGTACTTAAATTTGGTGTGAAGACTGGCTTGACTCCATTGCAAAGGTCATGACCCAACTCGTGCAAAACATACTGGAATTTTATGATATTTTAGTGCTAAAGCTTGCAGTAGTTATACTGTATTAGCCAGTGCTGTTGCCATCCTCTGCAGTCCCTATGTTCTTGTCTTATGCTGGCCATGAAATTTTTTAAGTCATAGTGAGTACCCTTCTGTTTTCTGTAGTTTAAAATGTATCTGAGTTAGAAAAATGCTTTTGGAGAGTACAGGGACGTCACAAGATATGCAAGAGAACTGAAGGAGAGTATAACTTCTGCTGGCTCGTGCAGGTATGCATCATCAACTCCCATGACGCTTTGCATGAGGGAGATCATGACCTTTGCAATGGAGACAAACAAGTTTTCACAGTAGGGCAAAAGAGAGTGAAACAATCCCATTTATAATTAAATTAGGATAAAATTAGAGGGATGCGAGAGAGGGAATAAGTGTTCATGCTTACACATTACACAGGTATACAGAAAATAGGTTGAGGAAACATTCCTTTAAGGATCAGAGATCCTGGTTTCATGCAAATGTATTCCACAATAAAGAATGGAATGTCCAGATATTTAGATTGTTTGGGAATCCTATGGGATTTGAACCCTGCCAATTCCAAAAGTAGTCAATTTGCAGAAACCTGGAAAATCACTGAAAGCAAACACAAAAAGTATAAGAAAGGTAGCTTTGATTAATATCATTAATATCGTACCCCTATTTCACTACTACAGTCTTCAGTTTTCCCTTTCCTTTCCTGTACTTATTACGCAGTGGTGTCAAACAGGATAAGAAGCAGTGCTGCCATGTTCTTGTCTACATTTCCTATTTGTTACCCTGCATAGTTGCCATGGTAATGAGCATACAGTAATATGACCATATGGTATCACATTAGTGGCCCATCTCTCGTCTCACTGAGGCAGGATAGCTAGATACATAATTAGAGACATATTTGCGTACAACCACATGTACTCCCCTGAGGAATCAAAAGAATTTGACTTATTTGCCACAGTTCAAAAAAAAAAAGGATGTCTTTTGCTCTGGAAACTTACCAAGTCCAGGCAAGAGATAAATGGATTAATCCATCACTGCAGTAACTGATAAAAAGAATTTGCATCCCGTTCTATTCAGCATGTTACCAAACCTTTACATAATGAAGACTTAGGAAATTGTAGCAGTCAGATATCAGCTATCACCTATATCACAATAGTGTGGCTTGATTTAGCATTGTTCTCCCCCTTGAAAATCCCTTTTAAAAATATTTCTTGGTTCTGTTCAGGTTGGTTAGATTTCTTCTCTATTCGGTCATTTCACATTTTGGTGTATAGGAATGTTTATCTGGGCTCAAAACAAATGTACTGACAAAAAGTCATGCTTTGACTTACATTGAAAATGTGAAAAATACTTTATTGAAGATACACACTCTGCAGGTGCTGCAGGGATCGAACAGCCTGATGTTTCGCACCCAATCCATAAAGAGCCAGTATGGGCACAAAACATCAGGCTGTTAGACCCCTGCAACACCTGTGGAGTGTGTATCTTCAATAAAGTATTTTTCACATTTTCAATGTGAGTCAGAGCATGACTGTTTGTCAGCAAGCCTACTTTGAGCCCATTTTCTTGTTTTGGTGTTCTGTAACAGTATCATGAGCTCCAGACACCCTAGGAGCGGTCCCTCTTCCATCTGCAGTATAGGAATGTTTCCCATGCATTCATGGCTTTCGACCTGGTTCACAGTGCATATGGCTTTGATCTGCTTCAGCGAGAAGGTTGAAACGTTCTTGGCTTTGAGGCCTTTTTTTTTTTTTTTTTTTTTTTTATTTATGACCAGCAGGTGGGCATCATTTTGCTATGCTGAGTGACTGGTTACCCA
Source organism: Neoceratodus forsteri (assembly GCA_016271365.2). Classification (NCBI taxonomy): domain Eukaryota; kingdom Metazoa; phylum Chordata; order Ceratodontiformes; family Ceratodontidae; genus Neoceratodus; species Neoceratodus forsteri. Next base: position 185,049,468 of record JADMNL010000031.1, read on the forward strand.
CCACGAGCTGTTGATCAAGCTGTTTGTAACATGTGTTAGTGGGTTTGAGGCTTGGCTATAAGGATGGGTACTGCTGGCTTCTTGCTTAAGCATTTGGATAAATCAGATTCGAGTGAGTCTGAATACATCAGATTCTAATTTTGAGAGTTCGGGGTACTGTAGGTGTTCACAGGGATGATGGCCCATTCTTTCATGGCTCATTGTTTGTAAAACCTTGGTTCTTTTCTTGCAGTGTCATACTGGCCCACCTGTATAGTTGGATATTGCCAGATGGGCACGTCCTCATCTTACAAATATTGGACAACTTTTCATGTCATACAGTATCTGTTTGCTAACTATCTGGGATTTTTCAAAGAGCTTCACGTTAAGAGGTCTAAAAGATCTATTAGCTTGGTATACTCTTGAGCAACCACTCTGTTCCATTGGGGAATGATCATAGTGGTCCCCAGGGCATGTTTTAAACTTTTTTGGGGAGAGGGACTTTTCTGTAGCTGCCCTGCTTTTATGGAACTCTCTCCCCTCCATCAACTGAGGTGTGTCTTATCAGTGGAGGGGTTTAAAAAAGGATGAAAAACCTGTTTGCCCTGACCTAAAATTTGGATTCTTAGCTGTGACACAGTCTTCATGTTTTAAATGTTTGTTTATTGAATTTGGTATTTTTTTTTTACAACTCAACTTCATTCAAGGTTTGCGATATGACGTAGCAGAATCTTATAAATCCAATGTCACAATTGAAAACATACACATTATTACAAGTTTAGTCATGACTCTATTTACAATCATTAAATAAAGAACACAAAGATGCAATAGGCTACAGACATTTGCTCAACTTTTTGTGTTCGTGTTTACTAGTTAATCAAGTAAAAAAAAGGGAAAAAGAAAATAAAGAGAAACAACTTTTAAAACTCTATTGCCTGGGGTGTCTTAATTTCATTAACCATAACTGAAAAATAAAGCAGTTTATTCATATATTTTCCTTTTATTTGTAAATCCTGTTGGTGATCATATCCTTTTCTCACACAGAGGAGAAGGGGGAGGAGGGGAAGGGGGTCCGAAGTCCTTCTGAATTTAAAACCATGTTAGAATGTGCACACAAACCAAATTCCCTCCACACAAAGGGACACGTGTTGGCAAATTGTGGGGTAGTGAGGATCCTGTCTGACTATTCCTAACTTTGAGGTCTGCTCTTGGGGATTCCATCTTCCGAGATAACATTATAAAACCTTTCAACCTGGGAGATGCACTGTGGACCATTTCAACCAGGGATCCCAAACTTCAAAGTGTTTTTCTTCTCTCAGGCATATTCTGGCAGTTAGCCGCTCCATTTTCTGTATTTGTTTAATTCTCTTACACCATTCCATTATGGTTGGGGGACACTGCTACAGCCAATGAGAGGTAAGGCATTTCAGAGCTGCTACTATGAAAATCAGGCTAAGTTTTCTTCGACGGGAGAAGGTCCAGCACCACTGGAACTCCCAGTACCCAATTCAGGAAGACTGTGGGGTTGTCCACTGTCAATATCTGAAATACTTTTTCTTTGACCTTGCCCCAAAAATCTCTAATAACTGGGCATTCCCAGAAGATATGGGAATGAGTTCCTTCATTACCGCACTGTCGCCAGCATCTATCCGAAAAGGTTGTTTGAAAGTGTTTGTGGGAGTGCAGAAGAATCTTGTTATGATTTTCCAAAAGTATTCCCTCCAGTCTGGAAAGGAGGTTATCCTCCACCCTATCCTGAATCGTTTGTCCCAGGAGTCCCCTGGTATAGGGATGGATAGCTCTCTCTCCCAAGCTTCTCTAATCGAGTTCAGTGGCTCTAGACTGGAACCCCACAGCATCCCATATAATGCAGAAATGTACCTTATCTTAACCTTTAGTGTAACAGCCCCATATAGGAAATCTTCCCATGAGATCTTTTGTCTCTGCAAGAGCATCACCCTACCCTCACTCATAACAAAATGCCTAACTTGGAGATAACGGAAGAATTCGGTGTTATTCAGCTGGAATCTTTCTCTCACCCTGTCAAAGGACACACACCTGCCTCCCTCAATGAGCTAAGAGAATCTGGTGAGGCTATTAGCTTCCCATTTTCCAAATCCGGGGTCTAGTCTGGGGATGAAGTCAGCATGGTGTCTAATTAATGACAGGGGATCAAGGGATGGCAGTGAAGCTTGCCTCTGTCTGACCTTGTGTAACATCTGCAAGGACTATCTGGTCCATGAGTTGGGGGTCAGGTCTTGGGGGCAGACCTGTTTATCTTAACATGCCAATGTAAACAATGGCTGTGGGAGTCCCTCACCTTCCTCAATTTCATACCATCCTGAGTATCTACGTTGCTTTGCCCAGGAGCACACAGGGATCGTTTGGCTTGCTAAATAATATTTTACAGGTCGGGCAATCCTAGCTCCCCTCAATCCTTTGGCTGGTGTAAGATTTTCCCGGCTACTCTCAGACTGCATTCCTTCCAAATAAATTGGGCTATACCCTTTTGGATTTTTGTCCCAAATTGTGTGGGTATAGGTACAGGCAATGCAGAAAAGAGAAGTTAAAATCTCTGGAGAAGTTTCATTTATTTTATTTTTTTTTATACCTTCCTTTTTATCCCATCTTTACTGCCCTCTTACCCTACTCCTTCAGACTTGGTCAATTCCCTAGTGGAACCCCCACCCACAGTATCTGCCCCTAGAGTGCCCAGTCAGCTCCTACCTCGCTTGTCCTCCTCCCACGGAGTGCCTGCACAGTGGAGTCTTGCCCATGGGTAGGAATTTCCTGGGTGTGGACCAGTCATCATCCAGGGTTAGGAGGGTGTTTTTATCTCCTGTTGGTCCCTCTACCCCTGAGGATGTCAGCATGCAGGACTGACGTCCAGACAGATGGCGTGCTGATGCACGCCATTGTCAAGTGCCTCATCCTCCTCTCCCCGACTCCGTAGAGCCACCTATGCCCTGGTGCCTGTGCTTCCACCAGCACTGGAGCATTGGGTGCATGAAACACTCATAGGTCCCACCGCTGGAGGAGGAGAGCATCCGTTGGGATGCTCAATCCTCCTCCTCCCCTCTGACCCCTGGCAAACCTGGTACGTTCCCAACCTGGGTTGCCGGCATGGTGCGAGGTGTGGCATCCAGCGCCGCAACCCTTGGTGCCACCAGGCCGGTGAGAAGGTTCATTTTGATGGATTCAACCCGACCAGCCACAGAGAGTGGCAAGAGCATCCATCTAGCCATGTCTTTGTGCATGTTGTTCCAGAGTTTTTTTAAATTAATATCAAATAAATTATTGTATACTGTGGTAATTTGGATCCCCAAGTAACGAATTTGGTTGCTTTTTGCCCATGCAAATGAGAAGGCATTTTGAAAGTCCAAAGGGGAAAAGGCTACTTAATATCAGAGCTTCAGACTTGTTGAAGTTAATTTTGTAGCCTGATATGCTGCCGAACAACTCAAGGATTGTTAGCAAGCTGGGCAAAGATGTTTCTGGTTGCTGACTAATAAATATGGAGTTGTCAGCATACAAGGCCACCTTGTGCTCCAACCCCCCCTGCCATGACCCCCTCTATCTGCAGGTCCTGGTGGACCGCCACTGCCAGAGGCTCCAAGAACAACGCTTATAACAGAGGGGACAAGAGGCAACCCTGTCGGGTTCCTCTGCAAACCGGGCAGTGACCTGAATTAATACCATTGACTCTGACCTGAGCTTGTGGGGAGGAGTACAAATTGGTTATTATTTCTAAAAGCTGGAGCCATGCATCTTCTCCATGGTTTAAAAAAAAAATTCCAAATCACCCTATCAAATGCCTTCTCGGCATCCATGGAGATGGCTAATTGAAAGGCCCCTTGTCCCCACTGTGTGGAAATAATGCTAAGTAAGCACCTAACATTGTCTTGTATAAATCTTCCTGCTATAAATCCAGTTTGGTTTTGATGTACGAGTCTCAAAGCCACCTTTTGCAGACGGTCCACCAGTGTCCTTGTGAATATTTTTAAATCAACATTAAGGAGTGAGATGGTGTGGTAAGAACTGCACATCTGAGGGTCCTTTCCCTCTTTAGGTATGACTGTAATCAATGTGGAACGCCAAGATTCCGGCACCTCTCCTCCCCCCCGTAGGTGATGATTATGAGCCAGTAGAGGCTGCAGCAGGGTCTCCTGTAGCACTTTGTAAAATTCCAAAGGTAGGCCATCTAGGCCTGGAGATTTACCTGATTTTAGATCCTTAATTTTATTCACTACTTCCTGTGTGGTGATCAGGCCATCCAAGAAGTCCTGGTCCTCCTGGATGAGGGCCTGGAAATTCAGTGAGCCCATAAAACCATCTGTCAGTTCTGCCTCACCAGGGAGGTGGTACTGACTGTATAAACCTATGTAGTAGCTGGTGAATGCCCCCGCTATCAGTGGGGTGTCTGTCACCAGCTCTCCTTCCCTGTTGGGTCCCTTATGCCCAGTACAGCTCTACTAGTGAGTTGTTTTCTCAAAGCGTAGGCTAAGAGTTTACCTGCCCTGTAGTCTTCTGTGTAAAACAAGCATTGAGATCTCCTTATTGCCCCCTCTACCTGATACGCCAGCTGCTTTTCCACTTCTAATTTCTTTCTTTGCCAGGTTTCCTTGCCTCCAGGGTGCAGAGTTAGCTTATGTTTAAATTCAGCCTCTCTAAGCTCTTCCTCCAACTTTCTAAGCACTGCCTGATGTTGTCTTTTAACCCTCAAACTATATGAGATGATATGCCCTCGGACATATGCCTTTAAGGCATCCCACCGAACTGATGGGGAGGTTAGGCTGGGATCGTTGGATTCCAAAAAGGAGATCAGATGCTCTGAGATGGTGGATTTAAAATCTGCTGAATTCATCAGCCCCACGTTCAGTCTCCAATTGGAGTTTCGAACTGTTGGGAGAAGATGTAGTCTGAGGAGGAGAAGGAGGGGGGAATGGTCCGACCACAACATTGGTAGAATTCCACATGTCTTAACCATGTGCAGTTTTTCCTTGGGCAGTAAGAACATATCTATATGGGAATAGATCCCATGTTTGTGGGAGAATGAGGTATAATCTCTGCGTGAGGGATGAGACTCCTGCCATGCATCCACCAGTCCCACCTCCTCCATCAGTCTCTTCAAAAAACTATTCTCTTGTTTAATGCTGGGTTGTTTCTGTGGGTGTGCACTATCCCAGGAGACCATGACCACTCTATTAAAATCTCCCCCAATGATATATAGAGCATTCAGGTCTTGAATGGCATCTAATGTCACTTTTCTTAAAAATGCCTGGTTGTCCGCTGTCTCATTAAGGGCATAGAAATTTAATATAACACACTTAATATGGAAGAGGAGCAGGTGAAGCTTTGTGTAATGACCTTGTGGATCTGTAGTGTGGGACACCACCTGGAATGGCAGATTTTGTCTAATGAGGGTGGCCACCCCTCTGCAATGAGGGTGAGAGGGCCAGCTGGCTGCACAGACCTCCCCTACCCAGGAGTGTTTCAATTTTGAGTGTTCCAAATCATTAAGGTGGGTCTCCTGCAACAGGGCAAAGTCTGCTTTATATCTTTTCAGTTCTTGCAGGATTCGTGCACGTTTGATAGGTCCATTCATGCTTTTCACATTGTATGACAGTATATTTAACTCCATAAAGAATTGTTAAGGAAAAAAGATTCTTTTAGAAGTCCTCCTTCTACTCCACCCCTCCAAGCCCCGTACAGGCCAGTCACTCTTAAACTGAGCACCCTCAGGCCAAAGAACTACATAACCAAACATGCAAAAAAACTATTAACTCTTTTATGAGGGGCTGACACCATTGCCCCATAAACCTTAAACCTTTATGAAATCTTCCAACAGTGCCACTATGTCTTCCCTTTCTCTTCTGTCGTTTAAGGGAGGGTGGTACAACTGTCAAAGATTGTACCCAACTGGAGCTCATTTGAGCCACAGTAGTAGGTGGTGTGCCCAGCGAACACTGCCAGACTGTCACAGAACAACCACTATACCGCCTTGTACCCTCAAATCACCCCACTCCATCCAGGATGTAAAAGTACAGAAGAACTTTTTTATTTAGCTGGCATCAATTCGGTAAAATAAAAGCCGGAAGACACTGCGGGCCCAGACCCCAAGGCAAAATGCCCAGGGCCTCTCCATGGCCTGCAGTCCCCCACCCAGCCTTAGAAGAGTAAAGGAGGGAAGAGGGGGGGAAAGTAACCCTTATGTAATCTTATTTTATTTTGGCCCCCTCCTCCTTCTCATATCATTGATTTGGAGATCTAAATTAACCCTCCGCCCCTCCACAAGATACACAGCAAAATATTTCAACGTAAGCCTTTGTGTGGAGGATTGCAATGTTCCATTCCCAAGGCATTGTTCTTATGGTCATTCTGGGGTCCAAAAGGCTGCCTTGCTAAATCAGTTTACAAGTTGTAAATCGGGCTATTTAAGCTGAAGAGACCAAACAAAAAAAAAGTCACATCTGTAAAAGTTATGTTAAGCACTTGGCTAAACCCCACTCCTGGGGACAAGAGCCTTCAGCCGGCTGTTCAACCATGTCAAATAAATTCAGTTTGCCAAGCTCCATTTCTCCTCAAGTATACACCTGCTCCCGTACTGCTGCCTGTTGAGCCAGTTTGGCTGAGTGACTCTTTCCCTTTCCTCTGTTGCCGCACTGCGGCTGCGGGCCTTTTGGTGGAGGTGAGGTTTTTGATTCTGCAGCTAGTTTCTCTAAGGGAAGATTCTCTCCAGCTTTACCCCTCCCATTGCTTGCCTTAGAGCGAGGACCCCGGACTACATACCATCGGCGGTACTCCAATTCTTTACCCATGTCAGCATCCAGGATATTTGATAATGTAATGTCCCATCGTTGGAGAAAATTTTGTAGCCTCTGAAATGATCAGGTATGCATGCACCCCAGAGTCTGTTGTGATTTTTGAGGACAGCAGGGTAATCAAGATGGGCCTTCACTCCCTTTGCCCATAGTTGTTTTAGGATTGGGAACATCTTGTGCCTTCGGTCCATCGTTATAGGCACATAGTCATGCTCGAAGAACAGTCTTGTATCTCTGAAAATTATTTCTTTCTTTGCTCATGCTTTGCTCAATAGATCAGCTTTAACTCTGTAATCCACGAAGGTGATTATGATGAATCTAGGGTGGGCCTTGGGATCTGTTGGCCTGGGTTCAAGGGAACGTTGCACACAGATCAAATGCAGAGTGTAGTCGGGGGGGGGGGTAGGTTTAGAAGCTCCCTAATTAAACTCTCCATAAATGCTATCATGTCTCTCGATTCTGTCTGCTCAGGGAGGCCATGGATCCTGATGTTTACTCTCCTTGAGCGATTTTCCAAGTCCTCGAGCTTTTGTTGAATCCAGACCTCCCTGTCGTGCAACTGAAGGATCGCACTGTTATGTAGGTCTATGGTGTTGGAGGCTGCCATAGCCTGCTGCTCCAGGTCCGCGATCTTCTAACCTTGTTCTTTTCGTTCGGAGCAGACCTCAGTAATTTCTATTTGGATTCTCTCCATGGTGTCTCCTAGGCACCTCAGCTCTTTAAATAGCCTTTTTGAAGTGATAGTAAAGGCCGGCTCTTCATTGGAACTTCTATCCACTGCTGACCTGGAGCTGGGAGACACTGCTCGCCGAGGTGAGTTGCGGCCTGCATTCTGCACTTGGGTTGATTTCATTTTATCGTTATTTTTAGCCGAACCCGCTGCAAATTCTTTCAATTTCTGGTGAGTTAGAGACATTATTGCATCAAGTCACCTTTGTTTTTCTCTGGTAGCCAGTGTTATTGTAGGATGGAGAAGGATTTGGGAGGTGATCCGGAGGAGCTGTCTGTGTGCTAGTCTGCCATGCACGCCAGCGTCACTGAAAATCCGTATTTAGTATTTTTAATTAGTGGATTTAAATGTATATTCAGTACTGTACATATAAATGACTTGTGAAGTGCTCTGAAGCATTTGGGTTGGGCACTATATAAAAATAAAGCCTTGCCTAATAAATACAAAATGTAAACTTAGAACCTGTCAACTTGAATTGGATTGCTGAACAGATGGTTGGCAAGCCTCAGCATGCAATACCAACTTTACATGATGGGGGGACAGCACAGTTGGACCATGTTCCTGCTACAGTTTGGTCTCTTATACATGTTATATTGAGGGTAGAGATGCACCAAAGTTTTGCTTTCCAAGCGAAGTTGCCATGAAGTGGCCAAAATTCACATCCATGGAGTTTTGCAAAGTTTTCCCTACCCTCAGCAACTCCGACTTTGCCCAGAATCCTGAAGTTTTCCACACGAATGGCAGAATTCTGCCCGCAGAGTGCGGGATTTTGCCCACAAATGGTGGAATCGAACTCGCGAATGGTTAAATCCTGTTGCTTATGGGTGAAACTCCGCCCTTTGCCGGTGAAATTCTGCACTTTGCAGATCGATCCGCACTTCACAAATCATGCTAAATTAGAGCATTAATTCGCAGAATGGATTTAGCCAAATTTGTCCATCTTTAATTGAGGGTTTCAGACATTTTTGTGGGGATTTGGCCTGCTGCTTAGGTGCCAACTTTCATGAATATTTGTGGGTTCTCACTGTCAGTAAGTAGTATTTTTTCTATGCCCAGGTTCCCTAGTAATCCTTTTTTGCAAGCTGTCCTCAAAACATTAAGGGTGCTTACATCAACTTTGTGGGTGCTTGAGCAACCCAGAACCTGAGGAGTTGGCTGCTATGGCCTGCTGCATGGTGTGCCGTGCCACAACCAAGTCGAAAGTGCTGCCAAATGCAGTTGTTTGTTAAAACGGCTTCCATCCTCTTGCCAGTCCATGGTGCAGAAATGTTGTCTTAAGCTTGCAGGACTTATGCAGGCAAGGGAAAATCTAGATCTAAATTCTAAATCTGTGATATTGGTTTAAGAGAGCTTTTTAAAGCAGCAAAGTATATTAGCTGTGAAAATGTTGCCCTGTACTAGTTTATTTTATTTTAGATTGCCCCTCATCTCCTGTTTCATATACCCTATTTATCCATTTTGACACTGTTTATGCACTTTTTTTTACACTTGAAATAATAATAAAAGGAGGTTTTCACCAGCATCCTGTGTTGTTTCTAACTGCCCGTTGTTTAAGCTCACTTTCCGGGAGACTAAAATGAACTAGCATGTATCAGACACTGCTGTCTGACTTTATGGGCAATAGGTGTACGAAACGGCTAAACATACTAATGAAAATCTATGGATAACCTCATAAAAAGGAGCACGGCTTTTATTATTTCACATATAAACAATGCTGTAGCAGCATCAAAAGGGGGTATCATACAAACCAGGCGACAAGGGTCAATCTCAAATAGAATGAAAAAGTATAGGACAAAATTTTCACACTGACATACACTGCTGCTTATGTTATGGGCCAATCACCCCATGGCATGATGGGGATAGCAGAAATCCCAGTTGTTCTATGTGATCCTCCAAGACACTAGCTCTGATAGCTTCTAAGGTAGGGGTGTGTGTGTGTGCGCACGTGTGAATGCATGCACACCTGAACTCAGTTATGCTTGTCAGACTGTAATAGAGGAGTAGATCAGCACTTGTTTATGTAATACAGAACACATTCATAGCCTTGTTTACATGCAAACTGGATTCAGATTGGAATGCTAATTTCAGTGGAATGGATGCAGCAATCTTGTATCGGAATGTCATATAAACTCATTAAGATTTGGGCTCCTGATACGGTTTCAAACTGAATCACCAGATTCAAGTGCAGTAGTTCAAGTGCACAGATTTTCTTTGAAGTCTGTTATTTTGTGCATGTGAATGTGATAGGGAGAGGAGTCTGCTGCTGTTCCTGTACAAATGGCAGCAAAAGAAAAGCAGTCAGATTCAAAGTCCTCAGTTTCTGTGTGTTAACATGCAGTGGGGTCCAATCACTTTCTAACCAATTCAGTTCATTCTTTTCATTCCAACAGCATGTAAACCAAAAAGGATTGCGATCTGAATAAACTGAATTGAATTCCCACTACATGCAAACATAGCAAGCACTGTAAGAGATCGACAAATGCCAGTCTGCCTCTCCACACTGGCACTTTACTTGATTTCCATCTAGGTCTGAATACTGGATTGAATGGAAATGTGTCTCTTTCTGGTTTGTGGGAGTAGGGTTTGAGCTGTTGTACAAAACAGGGGAAACCTTCATGCCACCCCAAAAACATTTTCCAGAAGCATTGTTTTTGTTCTTGCTTTTGAAAATATTTTTGAGGGGGGTGAGTGAGGTACATCTCAAGAACCACTGATCTAATTGTATTCGAAGTTGGCGTGGATTTTCCTGGCTATGACTTATCAAAGCTGTTAGCATCTCTGCCACTGTGACTTAATTAGCATAAATCATGGCTTCTGGTTGTTTTTGATGGCTGGGCATTGGCTTACATGGGTCCTGCCCTGTGGAACAGGCTTCCTCAGCATCTCCGGGAGGCGCCTTCAGTGGAGGCCTTTAAGATGGGCCTAAAATCCTACTTGTTCCAGGATGCATTTGGCTAAACATGACAACTTCCTGACTGATGCTGCTGGTTGTGACATTACAATTTATTAAGCTGCACCTTTGCACATATTCATTTAAATTATTTTATCCATTATTTATTTTTAAATTGTTGTATATGTTATTTTATTGTACCGCACTCTCAGCCCATTGGGAATAAGTGCTCAGTAAATAATGATTACTTACTTACTCTGCTTACTTACTATACACATTGGGCTGTATATCTCAAGAACCAATTAAACAATTGTGATTAAACCTAGTACGTATATTCCTTAGTACAAACAGCAGATAATGCTACTCTATGGTGCACCATCTGATAATGCTATTCTGTAGTGCACCATCTGATAATGCTACTCTGTAGTGCACCATCTGATAATGCTATTCTGTAATGCATCTGCTGATAATCCTACTCTATAATGCACCTGCTACTAGTCCTACTCTATAGTGCTAGTAGAATCTCCACATTGATGTGCCAATTATGCGTACATGCAGTCCTGTCATTGACTGTTATAATTTGGTCTAGATCTCAAAAAATACTTTATCCTATTTTGATCAAACTTGGTATAGACACATTCAAAAGTACGTCTTCTTCAGGCTAACAGCCTAAAATTGTGTGTGCTTGGGGTGTTGCTTGCAATGAGCCACAATTGTGTGTATTTACCACAGACGTGTTGAAAGACTTGCCACAGCTAGGTGACACAGTCAAGGGATCGGTAGAGGGTGTTTGCAGCACAGTAGAGATCACTGCTAGCTTAGTTGCATCCAAGAGTAATCAAGGAGTTTGTGGATGTAATAGCAGGTACTCCAGCAAGGATCTACCCGAAGTCATTAGAAACTAGTGAAGTATCTGGAGATTGGAGGTCATGAAGGAGGGTAAATGTGTCTCCTCTGTTTAAAAAGGGAAGTATAAGTAACCCAGGTAACTAAAGGCCAGCGAGCCTAAGCTAGAGTTTGGGAAAAATATTGAAGAGGATTCTCAAAGATCAGATTATGGAACAGTGGGACCGAATCAATATGGGTTTAATAAGGGATCAGTTCAGTAGAGCATTTAAGATGATTCCTCATGTTCCTCATGAAACATTGGCTCTTAAGTTGCAGAAATGTGGAATTAGTAGCAATACTCCACAACAGGGCATGCATTTCTTGAGAATTAATACATGCCCATGGTGAATTGGAAGACACAAGGCCAACGACTGAGTGACTTTCAACACCCCCGGGAAGTGCATTAGTTATCAAGAAACCCATGCCTGGGAATGGGTTATTGCACATGTAAAATGGAAATAGATTTTGTTTTCCTGTAGACAGAGTGTTGCTAGTTAGAATAGGTTAGTTTAGTAACAAAGGCTAAGTGCATTTGTTATTGAAGAAACATGTGCTCTATTATAGGGGTTTGTGTTTAAAAAGTGGAAACATTTTTTATTTTAATGAAACGGTTGTATTTTCATTTAGTTAGGTCATTGCCAGGTAGATTGTGGGGCAGGTTTGTTATGAACTGTGCATACACCTGAGATTAAGAACTGGTCAGGTGATGTGTTTAGACCCATGAAGTTGCAAAGTTTCTGAAGGCTTCTGAGACCCACTTTATAACAGGAAATACAGCACAATGGTAAGCCAATTGGTTTAGAAATAGAGCTCATTGGATGGTGGTGATGCCTGGGACAACATCAGACTGGAAGGAAGTCACCAGTGGGGTTCCCCAGGGATCTGTACTGAGACTCCTACTATTCAGTATTTTTATTGATATCCTGAGGTCAGGTGTCTCGAGTAAGGTCAATATAAAGTTAGAACCACAAAAAGGCTCGCACTCAAAAATAAAGTCAGCGACCACAATAATGCAGATAAAAATATATTTTATTCTTATCAAAGTGGACTGGACATCACAAAACACACCCACAGCCTGGAGAAAATACCTGATGGCATTTTGTACCCAAACTGGTACTTTATCATCCTTGATAAAGTACCAGTTTGGATACGAAACGCCGTCGGGTATTTTCTCTAGGCTGTGGGTGTGTTTTGTGATGTCCAGTCCACTTTGGTGAGAATAAAATATATTTTTATCTGCATTATTGTGGTCACTGACTTTATTTTTGAGTGTGAGCCTTTTTGTGGTTCTAGATTTGTAATTTTTGGCTTATGCACCAGTTTCACAGGCGAGCCTCTTTTGCCTGGTTTAGAGTTAATATAAAGCTGCAGATGACACAAAGCTAATAAGGGTGGTAGATTCCATAGAGAGCAAGACAGCCTCAAAGAGGGACTTGAATGTAGTGCAGGAGTTGGCCAACAAGTGAAAAATTAAATTCAATGTGGATGCAATTAAGGTCCTTCACTTACGCGTACAGATGTCAGGTCAGATGCACTATTTGAATAGAAAACAACTAGCAGCAACAGACCAGAAAAAAATAACTTGAGGTCATTATTGATGGGAATCTGAAGCTGTCACAATAATGTGTAGCAGTAGGTAAGGCTAATCAAAAGCTGGTCTGCATTAAAAGGGGAATAACATTGCCAGCCAACCAGCATAGTGGTAGTGCTGTAGCTTGTGGTGCTGACAACCCAAAATTGGGAACAAGCTGAGGTCATCAGATGGTCAGCCAGGGGAGGAAGAGGAGGATTGAGAATCCAAGGGACTGCTCTCCTCCTCCAGGGAGGTAGTGATGCAACTCTCAGAGCAGCACTGTCCCCTGGTGGAGGTGGGGGGACAAGAGCACCGAGCAGCAGAAGAGTGAGAAGCATCCAGCCCGCCACATTTGGGAGAGTGCCTGCTGCCACCACTGACACCATTGCACAATGCTACTCCATGCCACAAGGGAAGGGGAGGAGAGGGGAATGAAGAAAATAAGGGGGGAATGTTCTGGCAATGAGGGGTAAACTGTGGCAGTAAGGTCCGGTAAATCCTGAGGGAAGCTGAGGTGATAGAGCTAGGGGTCCATCATGATGGGAGCCATGCCAGAAGGGAGAAAAAGAACCTACTAATAAAAAAGGGGCATAACATGCCATGAGAGTGATGTAATTCTGCCACTATATAGGGCACTGGTAAGGCTGCACTTGAAGTACTGTACTCAGTTCTGTTTGACACAGTATAAAGTGAGTATTGCAGCAATCTAGAGGGTGCAGCAGATGGTAACTAAAATGATTAAAGGAATGGAGACATAAGCAGCAGTATTTGTTAGGAGAAAGAATTTCATCATGTAGTTTTTTTTTAGTAATAACGTATTTCTGGCAAAACATCAATATATCTATTTTCTTTTCACTGTATCTCATTCCGAAACTGAGATATGGGGTTTGTAAGTTTTTAAAAGTAACTGTTTCATGACCACACCCACTATGAATAAATTAAGCATCCAGGTGTGGTGATGTGCTGTATACCATCATAAACATGTGCCGTGCACCCTCTGAATCTAGCATATAATGCCAAAAATAACCTTGAGAGAAAGGATTTCAAAAACGTACTAGTGATCTCCGTCTTTATTTACTTGAGTCGTTTAGTATAAAATTAGTAATAAAGGATGGTTTAAAAAACATCAGAGATAAATAAAAATAGATGTATGATGAATCTAAGGGTCTCAGGCATGCATTATTGCTAAGAAACTTATATGATGAAATGCATTGCCGAGTAAATACTGCAGCATTAAGGAATGTTTAGACAAGCTATGCATGCTTTCTCTGGGGAAAAAGAAGACTAAGAGGAGGTATTATTTTTGTTTTTAATTTTAAAAGGGCTGGATTTATGGGGATCAGGAAGGCACTGTTTTTTCAGCTTGTTCAGGGCAGAAGAACTAAAGGGTATACCCTATGCCTAAGAGGCTTAAGGAGGTAATATAAAGAAACATTTATTAACCTAGAGAGCAGTAAAACTATGGAACAATCTCCCTGGAGAATGTGGTGTGTGTGCAGAGCATTAAATCTTCTAAACTCGAACTGAATCAGTTCCAGATGGAGAAAAACATTACTAGGAATAGCATTTAAAAGAACACATTCAGGCCTAGTGGTCACCATATTTTGAAAACCCATAAACATCTCGTTCAAATGAGGTATTGGGCCCATCTGTAGCTTGAATCACTCCAGAGATACAGATGACAGAGTCTGTTCAATATTAATACAATATTGCAGCCATTTTAGAACATTGTGAGGTCATCGAGGAACAAGCTAGGGAAGGACTGTTCCAATATTTTACTTTTTTTGTTTATATGTACCTTTGTTATGTTTGTTATGGTTATAAGAGTGCATTCTCAAGTTCTTTGGGTGAGAGAACTGCAAAGCAAAGCTGAGTAGTTCTGGCACACAAAGGACTTGAGAAGACTCTTTTTAACCATAACAGACACAGGAACTATACATATAAACATATTATAATGTATGGTCGAACATTGTAAACCTTCAAAATCTAGCTTTTCCTAGTGTTGTTATATCCTCAACGTGACGTCACGATGTTGTTATACCATTGTGGGTACATCACATTGATGGTACAACTAGGCACACTCTGCGCATGCGCGTTCCGTGAACCGCCAGCCTTACTGAACAGGCTGCGGCGGTTACAGCTGGACCTGGAGGGAGCGGCGGTGAGAGTTTAAAAGTAAGGATCCTGACTACAAATTGTCTTTTTTTGTTTAAATTGAAAGGACCGATGCCCATACACTATAAAAGACAATGTATGGGCATCGATCAACCACTCTGTTCTCTCTTCTCGTGGTTGTCATGTCAACTTATGAAAACCTCTCGAGCTGCGCTCTCAAGGTTTATCTAAGTTATCATGGCAACCACTTGAAGGATAATGGAGTGGTTGTTCATCGATGCCCATACATTATCCTCTATATAAATCATGTTAAAGGCATTTGTTTAAAAAAAAAGTGAAATTTGAATTTAGAATCAAAATGTTTCACTTTACAGAATATTAGAAAATCCCTTTTGTGGGAAATGGACAATGGCAACTTAATTTAGAATGTCAGAATTCTAGAACTATGTGCATGAGACACCCTGTTAAGGTTATAAACATACCTGAAATTTTTAGAAAGAAACCGTCTTGATTGGCTATGAATTATTCTGTGGTTCATATTACGCAGCACTGAATGCTCCGGATACCTGGCTGCTAGGAGATGAACATGCTGAACCCTTTTATATGTCCTTATGTTGATAGTCATGCTTTTTTTTATTGTTGAAAATATGTTGAGGAAAAGTTCTAATATAATGTTACTGAGGTCAGAAAGTGGGTACCGAAGTCATGCAGTCAAAATTGTAGTTGTAGGATTTTTTCATTTGGACTGCCTTTGAAATGTAGCATCTAAATACTGCCTTTCACAGTGATGGAAATATCAAAAATCTCATGATTTTGCATTTCCATTGATGAGAAAAGAATGATGTTATTGTGTCCCATATTCTGATTATTTTCTGTATTATGAAGCATGACAAATAGTGACATTCTAGCAGTGCTCGAGGATCACCGCCATCTTGAGGTTGACTTCACAAATCCCTTGATCTTTGAAATCACTGGAACTACAACCGTGTAATTAGTGCTAGGTAAAATTACGACATTCTTGGTATTACTCTGTGTTTTTAAGGCAGAAGGGGGCACCAGGCCCATCGAGACGGCCTTCCCCACACAATGTGGGGGATTTCAACCATTATTACCGAAGAGGAACATATCTAGTCCTAGTTTAAATTTACTGAAGTCAGTGATGTCTATTATATACCGAAGGAGTAGAGCCCACAATCTGCAAGCCCTTATTGAAAAGTAATTGTTTCTTTTATTGGTTGATACCGTTGCTATGAGAAGTTGTTTGTTGTGGCATCTCAAGTTTTCCAGCTTAGATGCTATGATTATATTGCATTCTTTAGCAAGATCTGGGTTCCCCAAAATGTTAAATAGCATCAAAATGTCACCTCTGTCTCTTCTTAGTTGTAGATCATATAGATCAAGAGCTTGTACTCTGTCTGAATATGGCAAAGCTCTGATCCTTGGGATTAGTCTAGTTGTCCTTCTTTGGATGTTGGAACATTCTGTTCTTAAGAATTTTGGTCTGACATCAAATGTAATCTTGATCCAAATTTGAGACTGGAGTAGTATTTTATACTTCTGGGGCTCAGTTTTCATAGGATCTGGAATGGGCCAGGGACTAAGCCCATGTGCACAACTTTCTAGTGCAGGACGAAATCCCTGCACCTGCGAAAATACCGTTTTCATCATTTTATGTGTATAGGTTGCATTTTCCTTTTTTCCTATAGCTCAGTAAAAAAAATGCTATGTCTACCAATACCAGTTTCAGTATTTTTCTGCACCTGTGGAAAAAATATTTGTAAGCTGCCATAACTCATGGAAAACCTTATTGAACATTGAGTGCATGCAGAAAAAACACTGTGATTGCACAAAGAAATCCTCCCTTCATTGCATATGCACAATTTTTCCACTTTTGAAAATCTGGCTGCTGGTGTTTCCATTAGGAGATGGATATCCCAAAGTAGTTTATTACTCTGTGTCAAAAAGACATACTGTTCATAATTTTTCTAGTAGTCAAAAGAGTAAATGTTAAAGAGTTGAGTGAATTCCAGACATTACCTTCACATCCACATTGTAGTGAGAAGGAAATAATGTGACTGACTAGGCTTCTTTCTCACTACAATTTGTAATTAAAAAAAAAAAATTGCTTCGCAGTGGCTTATGCTGCACCAAAAAACATCTAATTGTCACCCTTCATATCCAGAATGGTATCCAAAGATAGAGACGCTTTTTAAGGCTATAATGAATGGCCCATAGCTTCATACATTAATCTGATTTACAGAGAAATAGATGGACTTGATCAGTTTAGCTATGAATAATATAGTATATTGTGGTTGTGTTCTGATTAAAAGCAATAACAGTTTTAAATACAAAAAATATACAGACAGGAGGAAATGGGGCAGCTAGTATTCTTTATTGTCAGGATAAATCCACATACATAAAGATTCAGTATGATCTTTTTTAAGTCAGTGTGCACATCATCCACATTCTATGCAATGATATTTCTCGAGGAGTTCTTCCTTGACTTATTTCCTTTATTTGTAGAGATGTATCTGTTTATTACTTCATTGCCTGTCTGTTACCTACATGTTTGTCTTTGTGTTGTTATTCATGCAATATTATTCAGAGGAAAGTTTTACCTATCTTTTTTATCTTTGACCTGTATTATTGCTCTAGACTTTAAAGACAACTTACGAAAAAGAGGAGAATTTCACTAGCAGGGTTCTGATTCTAATTAGTTTCTGATGTGGAAGCCACACAGATTCCCAAATTCTGCTGGCAAATTCTGCAGTGTGCTTAGACTCCATCTATAACATAGGCTGGCACAATAACCCAGGGTTTCTGTAAAAACTGTCCCACTGGCAGAAGGAGCAATTTCACAGGAATGAAGTTTTGCTGGTGAATAAATAAAACATGCCCAGTGCTACTTGCAATCCACAACTGCCCACCTCTTATTCTAGTTGTACAGGTATGGCCCCTAGATGATACTTTACTGTGCACTGAATGTCCAGCATTGCATAAAATGACTGAAGAACTTTTCCAGTTCAAGTTCAACTCAGTTTGAAGTGTTCAAAAATATTGTAGTTCCCGCTGATAGTTTTGCAATTGTTAGGAAGGTAATTCAACCAATCAGCATCCAGAACCACAAGGCAGCTCATCCTACATACAGTTATCAATCACTTCATGCAGCTACCATCAAAGTGGAATATTCCATGCTGGTTGGAGAGAGTCACATTTATTTATTTATTTTAATTAAAAAAACAAATACATCCTAAATGGTAGTATAAATCACTGAATTAACTAATCTGATTTAGAATTAGTTCATAGGTGTTCTGCGAGATGTTACTTAGGGTATGAGTGTTGGGTTGCACAGCTTAGGCAGGCAGAATTACTTAGTTTCACCTTTTGGTTCTCTTTTCCAAACTGCAGGAGATGACAATGGTATAGAATTACAAGGCTCCCCCTGGCAGTGGAAATAGCTGGCTACTATGCAAGAGGCATAAACAGCAACCTGGAAAACAGTTAGATAAAACAAGTAAGGCAACAGCCAGTCAGGAAAGACAAATTCAAGGACAGGTTGAGCCCAAAGATACCAGGAAAGAGATTTAATTGCACAGCATAAGCAATAAAAGAGACAATCATGTGGCCAAGATGATGCAACATCCCGGCCACGAAACATTTGCCCTTCTAGCATTATTGGCTTAAAACTAAATCCAATAAAAAGATAAATTACCATGAAAATCAGCTGCGATGGAGCATCTGATTTATTTGCATAGCTTTTGATGGTCACCAGAATAGCCCCTCCATCCAAACTAAGCCATATTCCTTCAAGAACCGAGGACCCGGTCAACCTAGATCTCTTTCTTCAGTACATTTATACCATTATAAATAATCAGTGCTGATCCAGCCAATCAGGGCTGAAGATTTTTATTTAGTTGTTTAACCAGGTATAGCACACTAAGCTGAAAGCTTTTTTTACAGGAGCGACCTGGGAGCACAAGGAGGTTAAGTGACTTGCTCAGGGTCACACAGTATGCACGTGGAAGCTGTAGGATTCAAACCCAGGTCAGGTCTGCTGGATGTCACCAAATTTGCAGCTCAGAGCCTTAGACCACTGCGCTATACTGCCTCCTTTTCCTGCACCTCAAGAGTTCTTATATTTATCTGGGCATTAATTACTGTCTAGTAATCCTTCGCACCAAGGAGGCACAAATTCTAACCTTAAAACTCACCACTGGTCAACAGAACAAAGTATTCCAACTCTCCACAGTGTACCGAACCCCTGGTATGCATACTGCTGGCTTTCAGCAGTTTGTCAATATTCAAGAGCAACATAAGCGAAACTGGGAACAAGTCATCGTTGGGGATTTCAACATTAACTGGCACTCCCAGGATGCAGCTGCTACCAGAGACCATATTGCAGGCCTCTACCTAATCCAGTTGGTTACACAAGCTACTAGGCAAAATTACCGAACAGGCACCTGCTCCCTCATCGGCTGGCTACTCTCCTTCTGCCCGGAACACATCGCTGAGGTCACAGTCTTACCTGACTCCCTCAGTGATCATTCCCTGATACTATGTACCTGGACAAACAAATTCACCAAGTGCAAGCCTAAAGCCTCCAGAACCAATCCCTGAGATCTGGACAACTGGAAACCTTCAGCGAGTACCTAAATGGGGTTGACTGGTCCCCACTGGACAATGCCAAGGATAGGAACCAAGCCCTCCACTACTTCATTAAGGTCTTCACCAAAGCCTGCGACATCTTCTCCCCATACAAAACCAAGAAAGTAAGAGGAGACACTAATCCCTGGCTGTCAGGCTCCCTAATTGAGCAAATGCATTTCAGAGACCACCTGTGGCAAAGGGCCAAATCAACAGGGAAAGAGCCTGACCTCTTAGTCTACAAGACAGCCAGGAATAGCTGCACAAAGCTTATCTGACTTGCCAAAGCCACATACTACAGTGATCTGCTGGGCAGTAGCTGGGGCCATGGTAGGGAGTTTTGGGATTCAGTGAAAGCCCTCATGGATTAAACCTCTAGGGCACCACCTGACCTCATTGTGACCACCTCTGGTACACTGCAAGACCCATGGGATATAGCAAATGTATTTAATGTAGCCTTCATGGACCTAAGCAATGTGCTGCCTGCCGACTATTTCAGTCATACTCCGCCTGACCAGCTCCCCAACCAGTACTCTGCCTCCTTGCCCACCAATGGCCCACCTCTATTCTACTTTAGGTTGATATCTCAAACTGAGACTATAAAATATGTCAAGCGTGTCCTCAGTAAGACCAGGATGGGTAGCGACCAAATAGACAGGAAGATGGTTGCCCTTACATTAAATGAACTCGTGGATCTGCTCACCAAGGTCTTCAAGGCCTCCCTTAGATCTGGTGTCTTCCCCAACGGGTGGAAGGAAGCACTCATTACCCCAGTCTTCAGATCTGGGAACAGAACCAATCTGTCCAACTTTCGGTCCATCTCGATACTACCACCCCTTTCCAAAGTCCTTGAAAGGGTGGTCTTTGACCAACTCACTGAGTACCTTGAAAAATACAATCTACTCTGCAGGCAACAGCACGGTTTCTGGCATAACCACTCCACTCTCACCACACTGGTCGAATACACCACTCAGCCCTATGGCACCCTGGAAAATGGGATGGCGGTGTGGTCTGTCTTCATAGACCTCACTAAGGCTTTTGACATTGTCAACCACCAACTCCTCCAGCAAAGCCTCCTTGTTACAGGATTGTCCACTGACATTGCTGCTTGTTCAACAGCTACCTGTCTCATAGGTTGCAAAGTGTTAGAATTGGCGGTACTATCTATGAGCCTAGGAGTCCCCAAGGACCTATCCTTGGCCCACTCCTCTTCAGCCTCTTCATCAACACCCTACCCACTGCCTGCCCAGTGCACATCATGCTATATGTGGATGATGCCATTATTTCTGTCTCCGGCAAAGAGCTGACACTAATAAATTCTGAATTACAGGACAACTTTAAACTCTGGAAATATGGTTCTTTCAGAAGAAACTACTACTCAACTATAAAAAGACCAAGAGCATGCTCTTCAGTACTCTGCAGAGCAAGTTGAGAGGTGCACCCCTGAGGATACTCAGCCACACAGGTGACATACTTGTTCAAGTTGACACATTTAAATATTTAGAGGTTCACCTGGATGACACCCTCACCTTCTCCACTCACATTGACCGACTGATCAAATCTGCTAATATGAAACTAGGTATTCTCTACTGCCACCGAGTGTCCATGATACCGGACACCCTAAAACTCATTACCTGCAGCTCAATTCGTCCACAGTGGACTACAGACTAGTGATCTACGGGGCTGGCTCCGACACAGCACTAAAGAGGGTCAAAACCCTTCTGAACAAGGCTTGCCAACTGGTCCTGGGAGCTCACCACCTGACGCATACATGTGCACTATACAAAGACACTGGCTGGCTCCCCCTCCATCTCAGGATTCACTGCCAGGCCTGCTTACTAGCAAAAAAAGATATGTTGGGGCTCACACCAGAGTCTACTTCCACCTTCTTTGTTGCTGAACTACCCAACATCAGCACAAGGAGCGCAATCAAGGGAGGGCTGCACGTACCCTTTTAAGCGAACAACATTGGCTCAGAGATCCCTTTCTTATAGCGGACCAAAGTGGTACAATGACCTGCCTGCCACCCTATTTGAATGTAATAGGCTCAGCCAATTCAAAACAGGGCTATGTTCACACCTAGCTAACAAAAATGCCTGCCATTGCCCCATCTAACTGATGATGACCACCAGCCTATTGTCCTGCCCCTATCCTACCCCTTTTCCCATCCCTATACCCCCTCCCTATATCCTGCCCTGCCCACATCCTCCCCCTACTCTCCCCTTTCCACCCCATGTTTACCTCCTCTCCCCCTCTTTTCACCTACCCTCCCCTTGCTCCTCTCACTTCTGTCCTAAGAACCCCATATCTCAACCCCTCCCTACTCCCTCCCTCCCTTTCCCACCCCAGTACCTCCCTTACTTCTCCCCATGTTTCCCTCCTCCTCTTCCCCTTATCTCTCCCTTCCCTCTCCTCCTCTCACCCCTGCTCTCTAAATCTCACCCCCAGCACCACCTCCTTACTTCACCCCCCTCCTCCCACCTCTTGACGGACAATGCCATGTCTGGCTGTTCCTATTCTGTCTCACTTCCCAGCAGCTTGGTACACCCTCGTCTCTGACTGCTCTCTGTCTCTATTTTGTCTCACTTCCCAGCAGCTTGGGACACTCTTGTCTCTGGCTGCTCACTGTCTCTCCAAAGATCTGGACCGCACTCCTGTAGTGTTGTATGTGATGGTAATTCTGCAAGTGTAGCCAAATACTGTCACTTGCTGACCTTTTACTCATGAACACATTGTAACTGCACTTGTAGCCATAATATTAATTTGTGTTTTTACATGTATGTACCCGTACTCCTGAACGCATTGTAACTGCACTAGTAATTATGATGTTAATTTGTGTTTTACCTATATGTACCCATGCTGTCATGTCATGTCATGTATTTTTCTGCTGACTTGGAGCCTTTGTAAATGAGCCCATGGCTCAAAGGTATTAATCCCAAACTGAAATAAATAAATAAATTAAATAGCTGTATAGCATAACCAAACACTACACAAAACAGGGGGTAATGCTAACCATTTCCAGAAATGTGTAGTAGTAGAAAACCATTTCATTCAATTCGTTGATGGCACAGTACACAAAATTAATAAAATTATATATTTTAAAATTTTGCTAGCTATTCTGTGCCAGGTGCTATGCATGTTTACAGCCGACTAGCATGTACGCATATAAAACTGCTGATCAATGGTTTTCGGCCTGTTTAATACCCTGTTATTAGAAGGCCTCAGACACATCTTTTGTAAAGGTGGACATTTCCAGCATTAGAATGGAGGTGCCCATTTCTTTGATTTTTTTTTTTTTTAATAATTGTTTTAGAAACTTTACCAGTTGTACTGTAGCAGTTACACTATGTATTTCATTGTTGCCCTAAGCCAGTTCAAGGCCTATTTGGAGATACTTTTAATTAAATGCTTATAAAAGACATTTAGCACTATAAATATCTGTAATTGCACTTTCTTATACCCTGAGGTTCATGTATTAAATCATTTTAATTTGCAGTTATTGGGGAAAACATTGTGGCTACCATCAGGCATTGTAATCAGGGATGGGATGCCAATGAATTTTAGGAGGGAAGGGGACATATTGTGCAATCAAAAATGAATCCACTGGAAACACTAAATAACACTTTAAGAGGCTTCTTTAGTCCAACTATTACCACCTTGATGATATTGTTTGGGAGGGGCTGGGCACATGCCATCCAGACTCTATGGGAATGATGGCCCAGTCTTTAAATGTTCAGCAACCATGCGCTATGTTTCAGTATTATAACACTACTGCACCCTAACTCCCATACGGAGACCCTTATTTCAGCTGCCATTTTGAACTTTCTACAGAAGCTTTTATCTTTTATATTCTGTTTCCTGATTTATATTATATTGAGGTGACACCCTCTCATCCAGTCAGCTTCCATATCTACAGTACCATTATCTGGCTACAAAGGTACTGAAGATATGTAAATGAGAGGGGAAAGGCACTCTGGGTATGCAAATTAGGGAAAGGCACTCCAGGTATGCTAATTAGCAACTGACTCAATGCTTACCTTGGGAATGTTCAGTCAGTAGCTCATACCACAAACTGTAGTTCATCCTGTTCACAGAAACAAGTTAACTTTTGTTTAATAAAACAGCCTCACATTGTTTAATCCCACAATTGATTTTTCTCTTTTTTGTTTGTACGCTAACCTCGATATAATAGTGATAATGCCACAGTGGTAAGGTTTGTGCACTGGGCAGAGATAAACACCTTGGTCTTTACCTATTGGGCCCAGTGTGCATATGATCTCATCAACCTCACCACAATAATATTAATGTTATATTCTACAGACTGAGGAATGCTGAAATTGCTCTTGTTGCTGGACATGGCAAATGCCTTTCTTCTATTGTATCTGAGCATCTTTGATTTCATCCTGGTAGGACTATAAATAACTGGCATATAATATATGTTGCTGTGCTTAATTATGTGTACTCTTTTTTGTCTGTTGTAATTTTTTATGACCCCCCAAAAAAAACCTTGTACAACAACAACCAATAAGAAGATGCCACAAAGAGATTCAGTTTGTGAAAAGGTGGCTACAAGTTTATTTATAACTATAATTAAGAGTTTAAAAAATGTCCCAGTAGCAGTGTAACCAGAACTCAATGTTTTGTGCCACAGACAGGGTGCTTTGTCTGTGGTGTGAAATGCTGAGTTCTGTTTATGCTGCTATTGTTTTTTTTTTACTTTTACTCATTATTATGGTTGCGCATACATTTTTAGCCATTTTTCTGTGAATTGAATCGCTCTGTGGCATTTTCATGCTAATTGTAGTTGTGCAGAGATTTTGGGATTTCGCTTAGTTTTTGTAGTTAACCCTAGCACCAACACTCCTCCTGGAGTGACATTTCTGCTCTATAACATGTTGTTTTGTAATATTTGACCAAGAAAGGCACACTAAGCTGTGAAAATTAATTTCCAGGTGTGTCTTGGGGTGGGTTACATGCACTTGTTTTATTGGCAGAGACAATCTTGTCCAGGACCATAGGGGAAATCTCCTACTCTTCTAAGTGCAGTGGGATCTTTCACTTCCACCTGAACAGCCACCCAGAAATGGATGGAAGTGACCTAGGTTTTAACATCTCATCCAAAGGATGGCACCTCAACAGTGCAGCACTCTCCCAATTTTGCACCATAGTATCACAACTAGGTATTAACCCAAGTTCCTGGTCTAGGACTAGAACACATGACCTTTTGATTTTCCAGCCCCAGAGATGAGCATGCTGCCTACTGAACCTATTAAGCCACTGAATGTGCCATGTTCATGTTCATGTAGGGACCTACAAAATCTAGAGGGGTGGTCAAAGATCTGGCAGTTAAAATTAAATGCCAAAAAAGTGCAAGGTAATGCATCTAGGGGAAAAAGAACCCCAAGACGGAGTACTGGGTGGGTGGAGTGAGACTTAGCACTGCAGAAGAGGAACAAGATCTAGGAGTTATCATCAGGAACCCCCATGAACAAATGAGCCAGTGTAACAAGGCCTATAGCAAGGCTAACAGGATGCTGGGATGTATCGGGGGGGGTATTGATAGCAGAAAAAAAAGAGGTACTACTTCCCCTATACAGATCCCTGGTGAGGCCTCACCTGGAGTACTGCATCCAGTTCTGGAGCCTTCACCTCAGAAAGGACAGGAACAGGCTGGAAACAGTGCAGCGCAGAGTAACAAAAATGATTCAGGGCCAACAGGGCAGATCCTAGGAGGAGCACCTCAAGGCACTGAACATGTACTCTCTGGAGACAAGGAGGGAGAGGGGAGATATGATAGAGGCCTTCAAGTTACTTAAAGGAATTAACTAGGTAAACTGTGGGGAATTATTTACACTGAATATCAACTCGAGGTCATATGGTCACGAGTGGAAATTAACAGGAGGGAGATTCAGGAGGGTTGTCAGGAAGTACTTCTTTATGGGAAGGATAGTGGAACCTTGGAACAGTCTGTCGGCTGAGGTGGTGGGTGCAAACACAGTCAGGGGATTCAAGCAAGCATGGAACAGAATGAAGGGAATAGTGATTGCCGGGGGTGACAAGACCAGGGAGGAGAATGGGGATAGGACAAGGAGGGTTAGTACTCTGGAGGAACAGTAGGTTCCAGGGATTACAGGGAATATAGGCAAACTGGATGGACCTCTGCTCTTTTTCTGCCATCATGGTCTATGTTTCTAGGTTATGTAAATATTCAGGTTGTACCATGCATACCATTGGAATGAACCAGTCTGTGACAGTCTGTAGTCTCACGATATTCTCAGAACAGTGTATTCCACACCTTCTGAATATTAGGTGTGGCCACCCCTACTACATGTTCAGTGGCCACACTTTTCTTGCATTCATTGTGCCATCATGGAGTTCAGCACCCTGTCAAATTTGGACCCAGTGGCCTTCTTCATACAGAATCTGGATTGTTTTCCCTTGTGGTGAGACACAAAGGCACACTGATGAGTCCTGAGAAGGACAGACACACATGTCTGTGCCTTCTGTTCTCAGCCTTTGCCGATTATTTGGGAGGCCCTTTGGCACCATGCATTACTGCTTAAAGCAGAACCAGCCAAAATGTTCAAGGCAATTTGCATATATATCCCATGATGCTTTGCATTAAGGGGGTATGTGTGATTTTGCATTTCTTCATAGAGTATTACTTTCAGGGTATATTTCAGCCTACATCCCTCTCTAAAACCTAAAGGTGCTTTAACATTTTTCATTTCAAATTAATCTAACTGATTTCAAGTTTATTAATGCACCTGGCTTTTATCATGGCACACAGAGTACATTAAAAGACATATACCGTACAATACATACAATCAATTAGTTAAGGCAAAACAAGGATTTACATGTACTGAAGCAAATTAACTTCTCAAATAAAGAGCACCAATTTTGTTGAAACAAAAAATGCTACTAAATCTTCCTAAAGAAAGCCTAATCTCCATGAAGGCAGCCAGTACTTTCTTACAATGCTTGCTGCAGTCTTAAAATGCATGTGACAACACTGGGAGAATGTTGAAAAATACAATATCTACATAAACAAAACAAAATGGCAATAGTAAAGCAGCAGCACTATTTAAAAAATGTATATGTTGCAGCATTTTCTTCTGTGTGCTTCTTTGAGCACTTATCCGGTATTCTTTCTTGTTTTCAGTGCATCATTGTCCAGTAATTTGCTGTTTTTTTTGGTTGTATTGTTTATTTGTGTCTCCTGCCTGCTATCTTGACTCAGAACCCTCTGCTGTCTACCACACATGCGCGTGATGTGCACTTTCATTTTCCATTCCTTCAGCTTCCTGTGTCTTAGGCGCGCTCACATGGACAGCTCCTGGCAGGTTTTTTCAGTTTAGCAGCATGGCAGGCATATCCACGTTTTTTGCTAAATAGTCAAATAAGGTTACAGTCTACAAATTAGGAGGGCAGAAAAAGTTAAAGCTATGAAAGTTTGCCTAACCATGCAAATGAAACCCTGTGCAGATCACAGACTCACTGCTCTTGGGAACGAAGATCCACCATGTGGAACCAGATGTGTACACCAAGTGTGATGAGGAGTGCAGGGTAGGGAACAGTAAGCACACTGGAGGACATATTTTCTGTGGATCTACATCACAGATGTGCTTTTCAAGAAATCATACAAACTAGGTGGCAGATCTCCCCCCCAAAATATATATTTGAAAATCAGAGGACTACCTGTATAGTGAGGACTAAAAAAAAAAATTCAGAAAATCACTTCCTCGTCATCTAGTACTGCTGCTTTAAATGCACACTGAAAATAGAAAATTGTGTTACAATCGACATTTTGACCATAAGTCGTCTTCGGGAATTTTCTAAAAGAGGAAAAAGCTCTAACTTTGCTTTTTTTTTTCTTTTTTCTCTTTTAGATAATTCCTGAAGAAGACCTACTGTATGGCTGAAATGTCGATTCTAACACTATTTTCAGCCTGCATTTAATATTACCATTTTGTTTTGTTTTCAGTTGACATGCTGACGTAGCACCTTTTTTTATATCTACATAAAACATCTGCTTCTATCTCTCATACTGTCTGAATTTATTTGTCTCTCTTTATTATTAAAGGGAAACTGTCAACCCCCTTTGGCCTTAAATTGTCTCTAGTTAAAAAAAAACACTTTTTGATTGCTAAAATTCTGCAGAGTTTACTGATATAGCTAACGGTTTGATTATGGTTCCTTTTTTTTCTTTTTAAACTGAAAAACAGACTGCCCACCATACTGGTGTTACCATACAAAAACTTATTTGTTTACATACCTGTGATCAACCCCCACTGCATCTTTCCTGGACTTGGGAACACCCCAACACAGTATAGCCATTCATGATGCAGTGAGAGGAGAGGTGACTATTGCATCATGAGTGGCTGCACTGTTTGGGAATGTTCTAATGTTCAGGAAGTAAACAATAAGAGTAGATTAAAGATATGAAACAAAACAAGACTGGGTATAACTATACCATTAGTATGCATTTCAGTTCTACTAAGAAACGAAGCAAATAAAACAAAATACCAATGAATTTTAGAGAAGGTAAGCAATCTCAAAATGTTGGTTTTCTATTAGAAATAATATGTTGCAAAAAGGATTGACGGTGTCCCTTTAAAGACAGCTTCTTGAAAATAGGATCCTTGTCCCTCAGGTCTCAGTTGCTCCTGTTGTCCATCTTTACGGGACATTATTATCCTCTGTTTATGAATCACAAGTAGTTGCTGTGGAAAAGACTATTATGTCACAAGCAACAGAATATGATATGTTAGACAAGCAACAGACAAGGGACAAGGATCTGGCTTCTATACACGTTTACGTAGTAAAAGAAAATAAGGTGTACTTAGAAACAGGAAATAGAGGAAACATAATTAAAGGGACACCAGTGCCAACCCTTTTTGTATCATATTATATCTAGTTGAAAGCACACATTTTATGATTGCTTACCTTCTGTAAAATTCATTGATTTTGCTGGTTGTTTTATCTGCCTCCTTGCTTGGTAGAGCTGAAATGCATGCTGATGCTGTAATTATACCCAACCTTGTTTTGTTTCCAATCACTGCTCAACTCTTATTGTGTACTCCTGATCAATAGGGACACCCCCAGGCAGAGCAGCCACTCATGATGCAATAGTCTCCTCTCATTCCACTAAATCATGAGTGGCTAGACTGTGTTGGGTATTCCCAAGTCCAGGAAAGAAGCAGTGGGAGTTGATCACACACTGTAAACAGACACATTTTTGATGGTTACACCAGTCTGGTGGGCAGTCTGTTTTTCATTTTTAAAAAGAAAAATGTAGTCTGAATCAAACTACCAGCTACATCAACAATCTGTATAGACAGTGACCAATCATAACATGTTTTTGGAGACACTTTGAGGTCTAAGGGAGTTGACAGTGTCCCTTAAAAGTTATGTTTAATTTCCAGAGTTTTTCAGAGATGCTTGTCTTACTCTCACATGCTCTTTAAATGGGTAGGAAGAGAATGAATTTTACAGTCTAAGTCCTTCCACTTCCTGTGACTCTCTGCCCCCCCTTCAGATGTGCTGTGACATCTGAGTTTGGAGAGCACTACAGAGTGATCTATACATATTAGTGAAGGTGTCATTTTTAAAAGCTTTTAAAAATATTTAACAATGCCTTGTGTTTCAAATCAAAGCAACCATTTGACCAGCAAGAGTCAAGATGTAATCCATTCTCTCCCCTTTCAGACTGCAACAAAAACTGAAATAAAAATGCTGATTGTTGAATGTGGAATTAAGGATTTCTTTGGGTAGAGTTCATGCCGCGAACACAGTTGGTACTTTTTAAACTAATTTAATCTTATGTGTCATTAGTAGCACATAACTACCTGTCTTTTTGTAGCTGTTATTTTTTGAAATTCTGATACGTGAGTTTTGCCCAAGCCTATGAAACCTACCCTGTTTACAGATTGACATGAGCTATGTGGACAGAGCCGTTGGACGGTGTGCAATTATAAAAAAACAGTTTCATGTATCCTGGCTTGTGTTAGGTACTGTGTTCAGATTTAATGCAATATACTGTAGTAAATGTGGATATCTGAACTATTACACAGGGTACATAGAGCCCTAAAAATGCAATATTAAGCAAATGATAACCATTTGGTATAGACCAGTGCTGATGGAACTTGATGATGAAACATGTAATGTGCCTTATTTATATAGTCATAAAATGCTTACCCAAACCAAGTGTCCTTTGCCTAACTGTTGCTTTTTTACAATATCCAGTTCTATTTTGGGTGCCATGGCATGCCCCACTCCCCCCAACCAGAATCTCAATATGGCAGATAACAGATAGAGAACTGTACATTTTCAAAATTAATTTTAATGGTTTTGACTGGGTGGGGGGGGTGAAAGATAGAGAACGTGCAATGGAGATTCATCATTTCTTATATGTTGACGATGTATTTCTAATTACTATGCAGAGATATATGTTCTTTGTAGATGTACAGCAATCATTATTGATTAATGAGCTATAACTAAGGAGGGGATGAAGTAGCTCTGAAAAAGAATAGAATATGTCTGGTTTTGAAAATTTAAAACCAAAAAAGGGCTTCCCCATAAAAATTAGTCAGCGTGGTTTGGAACACAAATTGGTGATTATTAAGGAATTAAAATACCAATCATATGCCAATGCATGCACATTGCTAGGTTCAGTAGAAGCATTTTGGAATTCTTCTGGGGTTCAAATTCAATGTGTCTTTTTGCTAGTTGTAATAAACTGTTACCAGATGATCAGTGCCAATTTAGAGGCCTATAATCTGTCTGTAGGACTACAACATGCACAGAAACATCTCTGGGTATTTTCTTTGTCTTTTTACAGGAGGAAAAAGCCCAACAGTCTATCACATCTTCCTAGATAATACCTAAGCTTTCCAGTCTACCACTGGTTGGGGTTAAACTGAGCTTTGCAGATGCAGCTCTGCCTATCTGTTTCAGTATACCTTGCCCTCCACCCACAGAAATACTTTCACCAACCCCTTTTGTTTGTCTCGCCTCCTCTTGAATCCAGAACAGTCTTGGCATTAATCTCTTCAGTGGGCAAACAATTTCACTTATCCACTATCATCTGTATGAAGTAATGCTTCCTCACATCCCTTTTGATCTTCCCTTCTGTTAGCTTATAATTGTGCCCCTTTTATCATTGTCTCATCACAATGCCTAAACAAGTGTTAATCTACCCTGCTGAGTCCCCTTAGATAACAATTTTCAACATTTGTACATTCAAATGACACGATTGAAATATGTAAGAACTAATAACAAACCACTTCTATTGTAGTCTTACCTCACATTGTTTTGCAGTTGCTACAGATTCATAAGTAAATTGCAAAATATTTATTTTAACTTCATATTCACGACTGGTATAATATGATGTGTTACAGGCCAAATGTATGTGGATCTCGGTTTCACTCTTACTGCTGTCCTGGATGGAAAACATTACCTGGTGGCAATCAGTGTATAGTTCGTAAGTATACATTTGCTTCCCTTTAATCAAACTGTGGCCTGTAGGAGCCAAGTGGTTGTTTGGTACAATACACTGTTGAGCAGACTGTTTAGCTATTTTCCTTTCATTTTCCCCCATCCCTTGTCCTGACCAGAGGTGTCATTAGGGTAGCAAAAGATCACAAGCCCTCAAAGGCTGGGGGTAGGCCATACATATTTAAGATTAATTGCAGTAGTTCTACTAAGGAGAGGTTCAGGCACATATGAAAACATCTGGTTCCAGCCCCTGAGGCCCGGATATACTAATGCCCCTGGTCCTGACAATCGGGGCCACTGTGGATGCTCCTCTGCCATGAGAGTAGGCGGGTGCATCCTTTAGGGGCTACCAGGGGGTTGCAGTTGAGTGACCCCTATTATTTCCTTGTAACCCTAATGATGGTCACTGCTACCTTTGTAACCCCCTAAAACAAATGTTCCCTAAGATTGATTAAATATGTTTACTTGGGGGGCATTTGCACGTCATCTGAGTCTGGTGAAATGGGGTTTTGCAAACCCTATGATTTTGATGAAATGCGGCTTTTCAACTCCTCTGATTCTGATGAAATATGACATTGCAATCCCCTATGATTCTGGTGAAATTATGCCACAGGAGGGGGCGGGGGGTGAGCAGCTGCTTTTACAGTTGACACCAATGCTGCTCCTTAGACAACTGACAGGGAAGCATGATCACCAGGTTGCCTGCATCCTCCTTCTCAGGAAGCTGAGTGTCTCATCTCATACAGTTGGCATCCAGCCCAGTGTGAGTGCAGGATCTCAGTGCTTTGCACATTAGCCTAGTTATGGGGGAGGGATGAGGAAGAACACCAGTGGGTCAACTGAGGTGCTGGCTATTGGCCAACTGTAACAAATGGAGAAATGAGGCAGAAGAGATTTCCTGTAGCAGAGACAGCACTATTACATGAGAGGCATACTGTGTAAGGTAAAGTATCCAGCACTATGATGTCTGAGACCTAAAGTGACCTAAAAAAAAACTGAATCTCTGGTATTTATTAACAAAGATCCTTTTTTTGTGTTTCTTTTATTTTTGAGAATGTCTTTGTCTGTTTGCGAGATGTAGATGGATAATTGACAGGGCTCTTCAAAGAGATTCTTGTTTATGATAAGACATACATCCTTGAGACTCATTGACTTTCTTTCTTTTTTTGTTCTGTGTTTATGTGCCTCCTGCATTTCATTGCCCAAATTCCCCCTGGAATCCCTAGGTACCTGGCTTCACTGTACTTTGGCCCCCCATCAGCTGCCTACCTCCATGCTGCTATGCCCCCTGGACAGGGTAGAGGGGATGTACCCCTCAGATTGCATTGTCCTCGTCAGGTGGCATGCTGTGGGGTCCAGGACCAGTCCTCTTTGGCCCACTAGGATCCATTCTCCTTTGAGCAGTGGGGCAATTATTCTTCATTTCTCCCTATCCTCTCTGGCGTAGGCATGCTATGGAGGTTCTAGGTGCGTGTACATGCCAAGCATGCTGCCACACTGAATCCCCAGCCTGTGTTCATCCCTTTCACAGTGTCCTCCACTGCACTGCCACCTGTGGTCACCCAGGTGGCAGTATTACAGTGAGGTTGGCAACCCACCCTCCCCAGAGGAGGAGAGCATTCTCCGGAAAACTCAATCCTTCCCCTTCTGGCTGGCCCGCCATTATCCAGGCTTGTTCCTGAAGCATCATTGGCATCGTGAGCAGTCGTACTATGGCTGCTCTGGCACTACTGACTTTCTTAAAGGGACACTTTCAACCCCCATTAGGCCTCAGTGTCCCTAGTTTAAATAACACATTTTATAATTGCTCACATTCTGTAGAGCTTGATTATGTAAATGGTAGTTTGATTCTGATTCCTTTTTTTATTTTAAAAAGTGAAAAACAGACTGCCCAACATACTGGTGTTACCACACAAAAACATGTTTGTTTACATTCCCTTGATCGACTCCCACTGCATCTTTCCTGGACTTAGGAACACCCCCAACACAGTCTAGCCACTCATTATGCAATAGGAGTAGAGGAGACTATTGAATCATGACTGGCTGTACTGTTTGGGGATGTTTCTAATGTTCAAGATGTATGCAGTAAGAGTAGTTCAAGGCTTTGAAACAAAACAAAGCTGGGTATATCTATACATTAGTATGCATTTCAGTTCTACTACTCAAAGAGGCAGGTGAAATAACCAGCAACATCAATGAATTTTAGAGAATGCAGTCAATTATAAAATGTGGGTTTTTAGTTAGAAATAATATGATGCCAAAAAGGTTGACAGTATCCCTTTAATGACTGGCTACTGTGCACTTTTACTGATTCAGTCCATGAATGATTGTTGATGACCAGAATTATCCTGATTTTATAATAACTGATAATTTACAAGGAAACCCTGAAGCCTAAAGGGCCCTCAAATTCACATAAGATTTTGACTTAGGTTCAGAATCAGATCCATTCAAACCTCAGCTGGTTTACTGCAACATAAGCACTTAAACATGACAATTTAATTTTTTAACAGACTCAGCATTTTCTAATAGAATGCCACTCATTACTAGGCATTTTGAAATTACTATCTTACATTACACTTATTTTATTGTGCAAATGGAATCACTGCTCACCTACCTTTCACAAACAGATAGGTTCTTTGATATTTATATCAGCAAAATCTGAAACTCTTTTAAGATGTGGTGAGTTTAAATATTAATCTATCGGGTGCTTAGTTTGGTAATTGTCTTTCATAATGTACATTTCCCATGCCTTAACTGAAAGAGTTCTGATTTTGTGATTATTTAAATCACTCCCAGTTAAAAACAGTGTATTCTGATATGCAAATGTGTTATGCAAATTTATTTTGTCTAGGTTTATTATGATGCATTCAAGGTTCAGCAAGTTCATGGATGAACTTAGTGTAATGAACTGTCCATGAGAGATTGTACAATTTCCAAGTGGTATGTCGAGGCAAACAGTTCATGAAGTGATTTGAAGAACAGTTGGTGAACTTTGCTTGAGGTTCATGAACCTTTCATGAATGTTCATCAACGTTCATGAGTTGTTAAACTTCATTCACCTGCCCCCCCCAATTCAATAATTTGTATTTTTCTTCACATCTGCAGTTTGTGCACTTGGCTGCAAGTTGTAATTTAAAATATTTCTGATGTGATGTATGGAGCTGGCTTACAAATAAAAATCTCAGAAAAGATTTGTGAACAAAGCTCCACTCATTTTTTTCTCCAAGGTACTTTGAAGCCATGAACAAATAAGGACTAGGAAAGCTTTATTCCCTACCAACAAATTCCCCCCCCCAATTTTTTTTTCATTCACAGAATTTCACAAAAACTGGAAGAAAATTTCACAAAATATTTTCCTTGCCAGCACCAATACTCTCATGAATATGTGTTTTGTTTTGGTATTTGTTTCTTCATTCACAGAATAAAACCCCTTTCGAAACTGCACAAGAAACAAAGAAATCATATTGTGGATTTTTAATTATGTAGCTGTTTTTTTTATCTCCCCTTTCCCCAAACATTTTTACTGTGTTAAATTGATAATATGTGTAATTTTGCTGAATTGTTCCTCACATTTCATGAACTTAGGCAAATGCAAAGAATGCCAATTTTGCCCAGCCTTAGAGCAAATTGATACTTCGAGAATGAAGTGTTAGTGAAAAAAACATGGGGTACCCTTTGCATTAAGGGTATCCTGGCCCTTTGAGCCTTTTATGCTTCACATAGGTCCAGGATATGCCCATCCCTGGTATCTGATGGACATCCGTGACATTCTCTCTGTATCACTGCCCTAGACTGTGCGCAGGGATTTCACACAACTATTCTACGTGTTCCGGGTAGGGGTGGGAGTGGGTGTGCCCATGGAGGGCTGGCAAAGCATGGCATGCACAATGCCATTTGGACTCCTCTGGCTCAATGTTGGGGGGGCTTTCTGTTATGCCACCCAGAGGGCTGCCATAATGACTGTGCTCTCCACCCTGCCAGAGCTCCTACAGCATTATGGCATCTCACAGCCATTAATTTCTGCCCCCCTCAATGTCACAGAGGGCTAGGAGGTGGTGGTGGACTGTGGGGTGTGGACTTTGATTGCCACTGGATACATGGCAGCCCATATGTCGACTGCCATGTCCCATGACCCCCTGCTCTCATGGAGTGGAGGATACACTTTGGGGCCTGGTCAGGGCTTTCAATTTGAAGCCCTTGGTCTGGTCCATGTCCTGCCCCCATGGCCATCCCTGCCCCTAGCTTGGAGATATTCAGCTGTACTTGGGGCACCCAGGCCTGCTCAGGGGACATGCATGCCAGCCCGGTGGGTCCCATGGGGGTTGATTACACAGCACACAATTGCATGGCCTGGTACACACTGCTTCCAGAGCATACCAGGCTTATTAGTGCATAAGGCCCAGAGTGAACACAATTGGTTAGGTAGCAATAGTATGGTTATTAGAATAAGAAATGGGCTTGATATATAGTAAAAGCTTTTGAGCGCTCTAAAGTCTCTTCATCTGGGGCTTAATTTTCAAAAGTGGAAAAACTGTACAATTGTGGCAAAAAAGCTGTGCAAGGGAAGGTGCCTTGCACAACTACACATTTCCTGCATGCATACAAATTCCAAAAAGGTTGCCTTTTTGCTGCTTTTCCATAATTTATGGCAGCTTGCGTTAATGTTTTTGCACAGATGCTACACCTGATACTACCAGGTGTAGCATCTGGGAAACCCAGAAATGTCACCTGTGCCCCAAAAATGTCAAAACAGCATTTTTGCTGAACTGATGAGTTGCACATGGGGAATTAGTCCCCAGGCCATGCCAAGCCCTTTGAAAATTGAGCCCCAGGTAAGAGAATGCAGAAAATAATCTGGTCAAAAGACTGATTGTAATGTTCAGATTTGTGTTTCGCCAGCTATTTGTCGAAACTCCTGTGGAGATGGCTTCTGTTCGCGACCCAACATGTGCACATGTTCCAGTGGGCAGCTTTCACCGACTTGTGGCTCTGGTGCAGGTAAGGGGCACCTCTACCTCATTCAGGGGCTTTGGCTTTTTCCATCAGATTGGTCTGGAGTCAGGGCCATTTTGCAGCTGTTTATCATGCAGTGTGACACATCTTACCAGCTAGCAGGTCAAACCACACAAGTGACTGTGTGTCCCACAAATGATAAGCTGTGCATGAACCACATCTAACATCTGTAGTAGATTAAAGCAGAGCAAAAAAAGTGATGCAGTATGAAAATCGGCACATTCTGAAGAAATGTGGCTGCACTAGTAACTACAGCAGAAAAAATCTAAAAATCTAGCAATGGGTGTTTGTGTAAGACTCTGAAGTAACTTGCATTTATTTACATCTTAATCATATGCAAATATATGCTGATTACATGATGGACCTTGAGTTACTCCAACTGTTTTATAACTGGAGGTTGTTTTTGGTAAATAAATGTTAGAACTAGCCAGATTCTAGAGTGTGTTTGTTTACGAACCAGTTCAGCCCTTCCCATAGAAATATGGATTTTGTCAGCAGAAAAGGACCACAAGGCCCATCAAGTCTGCCCTAACTCTACTACCCTATGTGTTGGCAAGGGGTCCTATGCAGACCCCACGTTCCCCCACCCTCTCTGGGTGATTCTTCCCTTTAATGATACTCATGTGGTTGTCTCATGCATGCTTAAATGCCGTCACTGTCTATGCCCTCATCACCTCCCTAGGCAACCAGTTTTAGATATCCCCCACCTCACCTCCCTCTTGAAACTTGTCCTCAATAACTTCATTATATTGCCTCTTATAACCCAGTGATTCCAGTGTCTTTAGCCCTATTCCCTCACTTGGTTTCAGAGCAGTCTACTAACTGATTTGATTCAGCACAACAATGATTCAAGACCAACAGGGTGGGTCATATGAGAAGCACCTCAAGGCAATCAACATGTACTTGTTGGAGACAAGGGGAGGGAGATATGATAGAGACCTTCAAGTTCCCAAAGGGAATTAACAAGGTGAACTGTGGGGAACTATTTAGCTTGAATATTAGTTTGCGGTCACGTGGACATGAGTAGAAACGGACAGGAGGGAGGTTCAGGAGGGACATGAGGAAGTATTATTTTAT
Source organism: Neoceratodus forsteri (assembly GCA_016271365.2). Taxonomy (NCBI): domain Eukaryota; kingdom Metazoa; phylum Chordata; order Ceratodontiformes; family Ceratodontidae; genus Neoceratodus; species Neoceratodus forsteri. The sequence goes on from JADMNL010000031.1 coordinate 185,086,694, forward strand.
AGAAAGGGTGGTAGAGCCATGGAACAGTCTTCCAGCCAAAGTGGTGGGTGCAAAAACCATTGTTGGTTTCTAGCATAGTTGGGACAGAATGAAGGGTATAGTGTAAGCTCAGGATGGCAGAAACTGGAAGGAGAATGGGAGGGGAGGGATGGGGAGGGCTAGGACCCTGGAGGGACAGTAAGCCCCAGGACCAAATAGGGAACTTGGGCAGGCTGTATGGACCATTGGACTTTTTCTGCCATCATTGTTTCTATTTCTATGTTTCTATGTATAGTATATGACACAAAAGTAAACCACAAGCCAGAATCCCGACCTGGTTTGCCATCAGTTTAGCAGCATAAACTTCCTTATGTGGCGGGAATTCCATTTGCCCAAACATTTTTTTTCAGATGCAAGGCTCTTGTCCATGGTAATCTGTTTAGGAATTACACCACATATGTGAGTTTTCTGGCATTCTTTTACATTCGGATTGTGGCACATTCCACAAGGTATACACAAACATGCAAATGGAATGATTAAAAATGCATTGTTTCTATCTATATGAATAGCTGGTGCTGAGTGCTGCCGTTGCATGCCGCCCCCCCCAGCAGAATCTCAACATGGTAGATAACAGATGGGCAGGAGGGTTCAGCCAGTCCTCCTGAGGAAGGTGAGGCCTTAAACGATACTGCATCACTCTAAAAATGTCTTCTGGAGTAGGGCTGCAATTAAAAAGAAAGAAAAAAAACAAAAACAGATTAAGTCAATGTAGTCATGTCCTCATCTGGATCCTTGGTGGCAGCAGGGTATATAAAAGAATCATAAGGTTCAAAGACTTGTGTGGCAAGTAGGTAGTCATAATAACATTGAACTAACATGCTTCACCTTTAAGGAGCAACTGACGCCTCCAGGAGAACTTTGAAAAACACATTTGGACACAGGTTAGCTTATATTTCACATTTGCTCAGTATTTCATTTCTCCGGTTTTAGTACGGAGGTCATATGCATGTAAACTGTTGATGATTCCTCACCTGATGCCATAATACTCTGCTTGTGACATCACAGCTATTCCCATGGCAACAGACTGTGACTTCACAACAGAAGAGTATGACTTCAAGTAAGGATCAAGCTGTAGGGGCAGATGAACTCTAAGGGACAAAGATTTTGATTTTGTGTACATTTCCTCGGTAATGAATGAGGAGGAAGAGAATTCTATAGAACAAATATGAAATACAGGCTAAAATGTAGTAAGTATGATGTTTTCCAAAAGGTTCTCAGAGGTGTCAACAGCTGTTTAAGTAATCATTCACTACAGATATAAAGGGCAGCTGATGCCTTTGGGAACATTTTAGAAACCACAATAGTTTGACATCATTCTGTTTGTATTTCATATATTTCTACAGATTTCTCCTCTCCATTATTTACTAATGAAGAAATTCCCACAAAAACAAGATATTTATGCCTGATGGTCCATCTGTCTGTATAACTTACTTTGTACTTTAAATCTTAATGCTCTGTTGTGACATCACAGTCTGTTGCCATGGGAATAACGGTGAAGTCACATGCAGAGTACTATGACATCAGGTTGGGAAGAGCAATAGGAACAGATGAATCCTGAAGGAACAACTATTATGTTTTCATGCATATTACCTCTGTAATAAACAATGGTGACAAGAAATAGAGAGCTAATGAGAAATATAAAGCAGTTTTGTGTCCAAATATTACATTTTTCAAAGTTCTTGAGGTGTCGGGGCCAGGCTTGTGATGGCTACACAACCCTTCATCCCCGGAGGAGGAGAGGTGTCCAACAGAGGGTGGATCCTCCCCCCCATGCCAAGTCTTTGATGCCCCGAGTTCACTTCTCAACTCAGGTCATTGGCATTGCAAGTGGTAGCACTACCACTGTGCCGCTGGATGAAGTATTTTTTCTTTATGAACTGGAATGAAGAGACTGGAGTAACCTTTAAAGATCAATTCGCTTATCAATGTATTTGTAGCTTACATTGGAAACTGACCAGAGGCATACTTACCAATCTGCTGGGGCTAACTTGGATTTCGCAGTTCTTTAGGGTCCCAAGATAAATCAAAATCACTTCCTCTTTTCCAACAGACTACAGGGAGTAATTGCTTTGTGAATTAAGTATTTTTGACAAATTGGTCTAATGGGACCAGAGTACCTTTAAAAGAGTTTGCTTATCAATGTGTTTGTTGGTGAATGCGTCAGAGCTTACATCAGAAACTGGCTAGATGCATGCTTACCAATCTGTGGGGTCAGCTTGAGTAAGCAGTTCTTTAGGGCCCCGAGACAATTCTTCTGCCTTTTGTACAACATGGGTACTTATAAAATGGCAAGGAAAATCCTGAAAACTCTCTATATCTTTAAAGAAGTCGGACCTAGGTTTTGCTTTTCATGGAAGGAATAGTGAATTAGAGCTGCAGCACTCCTATACTGTGGCCACTGACTGATGGAGCATGTCCAGCACGCCCCCACTTGCGAGTTTGATTCCTGACTTTCTGTTTCAGAGGATGAAGTGGTGTTGTACTAAGCTCATATATATACAACTGGTTGTGCAATGGGACCATTCTGGGTGCCTATTTTTTTTATATAATCAGTTTTTGTGCTCCTTGCACAGTGTGGCAGTTATACCATCATTTTACCGCTCCTTGCACAGCGTGGTGGTTATACCGTCATTGGGCCAGATTTACCCACCATCATGGAGCTTGGGCAGAGGGATTTACCTCTTAGTTTCCTCTCAGACTGTAACTTCCCACCCCCCATGGGAATGTCGGCGTGGGGACCTAGGTCTTGGCAGGATTGTGTTAATGCATGCTCCATCCCAAATCACCTCAGTGTCCTTCCTCTGGTCTTGGCTGCTCCACCACCTGTACCACTACAAGTGGCGTTAGCACAGTAAGGCCATCAGCCTTACTTCCCCAGAGGAGTGCATCTACTGGGATGCTTGATCCTCCACTCTTGGCTAGCCTCTGATGACCCTGGCTCGGTCTTGAACCTGGGTCACCAACTTAAAATTAGTTTGTTGTGTGTGCGTGTGTGTGTTGGGGGTCTCAGTTCAGCAGTACAAAAAACACCACATGTTCCCTGACAAGATCTGAGCACAACTGTGAGACACTACTTTGGTGAACCCCCCTTCAACTTTGAATGACGATGAGGACTAAATTTTACCCTTTCCCAAAAGATATCTAACCTGTTGGATCAGGACTGTGCTGCGCTGTTGAGAGAGAGAGAGAAAGAGAGAAAGAAAGAAAAAAAAAGAGCAACTAGATGTGTGTGACTACGTCTTGTACTCCCTGTGTTGAGTCACTCACTATCCAGGTTCATCTGCGAAGAAAAGATTTATGATTCACATTAAAATGGAATCTCCCTGGGCTTAGCAAGTGCAATTAATGACATATGTCAACTAAAGCTGCAATTCTGAGTCAGGAGGGTTACGAAAAGTTTTTATTAACAATTGGTGCTGAGCCCATTTCTGGGAAAAATTGACCAGTTCTGAAAGTATCTTCACTGATCTAGCAGCCAAATGATGAATGGTTGCATCAAAAAAAAAAAAATCTTTGGGATTCCCATTCGGCTTTGGCCAGTTTTAAATGTTGAATCACACTGAGACTCTGTCCCTCAAAGGGGAATATTTTTAAATGGTGGCCATCACAGTTCAAAAGCCAATAAAAAGCTTTTTTAAACTAGGTATTGGACTATCTATAGCTGGCAGCAGTACAGAGGTATTGATGACTAAGTCTTTCCTATATTGATCAGTGGTGCTCAGATAGAAATATAGAATTTGACAGCAGGAGGAGACCGAAGGCCCAGTGAGTCTGCTGTAACCATATTACTTCATCCATCCACCTACTGTATAGGTGTGGGCTATTACCCTCTCCCTTGCTCACCCACCCCTTAAGCATTTGCTGCCCCCTTAGGTACTATGAGCCCCTTGCATTGTCCCAACCGTGTTGAAACCCATTAAGGGTAGCTGCCCCACCACTTCCACTGGCAGTCTGTTCCACGGTTCTACCACCCTTTAATTAAGGTAGGAATTCCTTGCACTTCTCCTGATCTTGACCCCATCACTTCAAGTCATGCCTTCTAGTGACTATATCTGACTTCTTACAAATAGTTCTTGGGTGTTTACCTTGTTTATACACCTGAGAAATGTATATGTTTAAGTCATGCCCTCTGCTTCCATCTGGCTTCCTGTGAGTGCATGCTAAAGGCCTCCAGCTAATCTTCATAGAATCTGCACTGTTGACCCTTGATCATCTTGGTGATCTTTTGCCGTACCTGCTCCAGTCTGTCAATGTCCTTCCTCAGGCAAGGACTCTAGAACTGCACACTATACTTCTATGTGAGGCCTCACCAGGGATCTATATGGTATCCCTATGAAATACTGAAGCACTGAATCTTGACACTCATGGGACCAGCTTCAGTATCCCGACATACCTATGCCTGAAGAAATTTCACACTGTGAAATTATGTACAAAAGATTTTGCACTGGCGAAACACGGTTCCGCTACATGAGTAGCGAGAGGAAGGAGGTGCTAGCTGAACTGCTCCCATGACATGGAGGTCTGGGTTAAGAGCAGCTTAACCAGCACGGCTACATGGACCGGGTTCTATTCAGTCTGACTCTAATTTACCTCCCCACCATTCCACCTCCCTGTAACATTTATTTACCAACTCTGAGGTCCACTCCCTCAGAGTTGGTTATTTTACTGAACTATGGAGGTGTGGGGGAGCAAAAGTTGGACTACTTGTTAAAGGGGCCATAGCCCCTGTTAAATATGAGACTGCGAGAGCTGGATTAGAGAAACTGGGCTCGAACTTAAAAGGATTGGGACTGTTCAAGGGAGCCTGTGTCAATGAGAAATGGTGCAAGGGGGTCCTTATGCCAGACCTTGTGTCAGTCCGGATTTTCGAACACAGCCTGCATCGTGGGGGACCACCTGCACCAACTGGACTTGCGCCATCCCTGCGACTGCTGAACTTGTGAGCCATGGTGGAAGGGGGCTTGCACTGGGGAAGGGATGCAATATTCCCTACACTGGGATTTTGCAAGCTCCCCACCCAGGGGGTGCATGGACCCTGCAGTTAGACCAGCCTGGAGCTGGTCTAAGCTGCTGTGTACCACTGCTACAGCCCTCGCTGGGTAGGGGGTGACCCTGTGCCCCCCTTGGGAAGGTGTCCAGACAGCACCCACCACCCGCCAGACCACCACTGGATTGGCTGGTGATCCATGGCAGGTGAGAGCCCACAACCCCCCCCATGGTGGCCCTGGTGGTCTGCCCTTGCTGCAGACCCACACTGTCCATGCCATCCCTCTTATTGGGGCATTTGTCACCCCCTCCCCCTAGTCAGACCTGTCCCACCCCCCATGAGCCAGGGCATCCTCTGGATGACCTGCCAGCCACCAGGAGCAACCAGCCGGCGAGTCACTATCACTGGCCACTGATGCCACAAGCCTGTGCTGCAGCTTGCAGCAATCCCCTTCCATGCGTTGCTTGGTTGGTGCACACATTGGCTTGTGGAAGACTCAGAGACTTTGGTGCCAGGAGGTCTGTTCTTGTAAAATCCAGTTCGGGATCCCCAGCGCACCCGAGTTTGTCACAGATGGCGGTTCACCGTGCACTACACCAATCTAAATTGGCTTTGTAAAATCAAGTCCACTGGGTTAATTGGGAAGGCAGTGTTGGGTGGGGAAGGGACCGCAGTAGACCAGGCATGGGAAGACTGGGTAGGGGGAATGAGAGGTGGTAGATGACTGAGAGGGGAGGCCATAGGACTAGCCCTGGCCACCTGTAGGGCTGAAAACTGTGTTCCATAGCAGATTTGCTATAACACAGTTTGGGCTGAGTAACCATTATGAACAACAAAATATTTGGGGGCCCTGAATACCAGTTATTTGCTGAATATTCATCTGAAGGTATCAATACACCTGTACTGACAATACATAGAGGACACCAGTTTTCAGTATAGTTAGTCCTATATCTTTGACTGCAGACAAGAGAAGTATGATTTATACAACACAAGCGGAGATAGAAATGGCAAGATAACGAGTGATATCTTTGTAGCTAACCTCAAGATATCTTGAAATCTTTATTGCTAGAGTTGTCATAATTGAATCTTGAAGGTTAGTTTCAACACTGTAGAGTACTGAACCAATCAGAGGACAGCTTTCTCAATGCTGATGACATCACAATTGTCCAGTGCCACACTGAGGCCAGAAGTTGAAATTTAAGAAAAATCAGTTAAGAGCTTCACACAAACAATTGATTTAAAAGCTAGAACTAGTAAACAGATGTTGTATAAATTGAATACGCAATGGTCTAACTCAAGCTACCCATTTTATCATCACTTGGGAGAGGGCAGAACTTGCACAACTCACTTGTGGCTCTGATCCGGCCCCCTCAGACTTGAAAATAAAATGCATAGGTTGAGTAAGGCCATTGCATATACCCTGTATTCCCATTATAACTATGACGATTAAGGCATTTGTGCAAACACCCATAATTGCTGTCTCTTAGCTCCCTCACGTCTGGGAGGAGAAATAGGGGCTCAATGTGCATTCAGTGTTTGGTACTACCATTTGGCAATGGGAAGAATTTTTGTTAATAATAAGGGTTCATTCATCTCTGCTTCAGCAATAAATGAGGACCTCTGCCCTGAATCTTTCGCATTAGATGCACACCTTTCCAAATGACATTATGAGGATGTCATATTTCCTACCTGTATACCAGTAGCTTGCATCATCTCATGTGATTACTGTATGTTTTGTGTTATGAGCTTATATTCAGTAGCTTAGATTTAAGCTGTTCATTACTCATTTCTAAAAAATTTTAGGTATCTCAAAAGTATGAATCAATGAGTGGGAAGCCTTACAAATGCACCTGTAAGATAAATGGTAGCCAGATGCATTTATTTATTTATTTAATAACATTCGGAATTATAACCCTTTGAGTCATAGACTGCTTTACAAAGGCTCCATGCAATCAATAATATGGATATACATATAGTATTAAGCAGGACAGTGTTCAGGTAGCAGAAACTAGAGGGGAAACAAGTAATAGAAGTTACGCATACAAAAAATGTACAATATTATAAGTACAGTGATCATGGATGAAAGACACTGTACAGAAAACACAGACGGAGGATACTGAAACAATAGTCTTTTGGAGAGGAGGACCCAGCATCATCCAAAATATGCATAATATTTAGGTAGTACATGAATACACATTTTGTTTTCCATATATATCATAACATTTATGAGGTAGATTTATTTATGTGTTTTTTGGTGCCAGATAGAGCACAGAGAAAGAGTTGGGTATATCTGAGCTTCAAAGTAAACCTAGTTATAGATTGGGGAGCACTAGCAACCAACCTGAGTGCTCCTTTCTCCAGTGCGAGACTCTCTTATTCTGTAAAGATGGTTTCACATGCAGTGTGCTCTGGAAACAGGCACATCATTTTTATTTTGTAGCATCTCATGTGCAGTTGCTGTGGAAATGGGCACGCCAGTTCTATTCTGAAGAGTGTCTCACAAACAGTTGCCCTGGAAATAGGCACATTTGTGGAGTTTTTTTTTTTTTTTAATGTTTTAGGGATTTCCGGTGATGTATCTGATAAGAGCTGTTGTGCTCTTTTCAGAGCTCTGGAGCCAACAGCACTTACACACCTTCATTTCTTGAGTTTTTAAGCATCAGATCTCCCCTCACTTACAGTTACAGTTTATTTTCAGTGTCAGGCACCAGTGGATCAACGCAGGACCATATGTCATACAAGCAATTGGAGTCCCTTCTTGACTCTTTGCAGTTGCTGCTGAGCCTGGACCACTCTCACGCCCCAAAGGGCCACAAACCTGGGTCACCACTCCTTTACGAGGTGGATCCAGCAGAGGAAGTTTCCCTCTTAGAGATGATTCTGACAGAGCTCACATCTATTAAATTAATTGTATCTGCCAGTGCTGAGGACTTTAAATCAGTCAAAACCTCCCTTGACACTTTGGCCCAGTGTGTGGGATGCGTGGAAGCTCCCTTGAAGATGGCACACAGTGGGAGGAGACAGAAGTGGTGGCACTTCAGAGGAAAGGTGCCAGGTTAGAACAGAAGCTTGACAATCAAGAAAACAGTTGCAGGCATAATAACCTGCTCCTGGTGGGCATCTCAGAGTTGAAAAAACTAGGGACCCAGTGCATTTTGCCAACCAGCTTTTTGTGCAAGTGACAGGGCCTTGGAACATGGCACCTTTTATGTCACAGAGCCTTGTGGCCTATGCCTCAGTAAGGTGAGAATCTTGTGAAGCTACTCAACTTTCAGGACAAGGTTCAGCTCCAACAAACAGCAAGGAACTGCCTGGCTCTCCACTGGAAGAACTCCAGATATTATATTTTTAATGACCTTAGCCAGATGGTGAGAGATAAACAGAAAGCCTACAGAGCCGTTAAAGTGAAGCTACATGAAGGACATGTGACAATTTGAATCGCATTCCCTATCCATCTCATTATTCTGTTGTCTATGGGCACTCTTATTTTGCCTGTGGTGCTCCCTAATCTGTTTCCAGCTAAGCCCTCACTACCAGAGACTTCAGTAATTGACCCATACACTGTATTCTTAAAGGCTACCTATAAATGATCCTTGGGTGTTTGGGAAGTTGTTACTTAACTTGGCTATATAGTTCTGAGCTAACGATCATTCTTGGAAGAACTGGCTGGACTGCTGTGGGCTTCCTGTGGCAGGAGGGCAGATAACAGAAACATCAGGGGTGTATTTGGAACCATGTTATTGTTATTTCTAATATGGCAGGTGGTTTTCTTTGCTGGCATGTAGACCCGCAGGGCATGGTTCCCCAGCTCACCATAATTATGAGATGGAATTAACCATTGTGGTGGACGAACTACCCACTGCTCATTAAACCAGACACGTTTCCAGCAGTAATCAGGGGACTGGACAGCCTCACCATTACATTGTGCCCATGGACCTAGTGTCAGCAGTGTGCTGCCCTGTTCTGTGGCTGGGGTTTGTCTGTCTTGTGTGGGGTCCTATTGTGCCACTTACTGGTGAAGTTACAGTGGATTCCTTACAGACCCTAAAATGGCAGTTCTTTTGTCTGTTGTTGGAAACATTTTTTTCTTTATTATCTGTTCCTTGTTTCTTTTTGATTTTTGCAGTTTCTGGGGCCCAGGCCTCATGTAGCAGTGGATATTTCTGGAATGACTCTTTGGCACTTCTTTAGTCTCATGTTCCTGTGTTAGGGGTTGTTGCATCATAGTTCTAGATTATTGGGAAGTTGTGCCCACCTGAATTATGTGAGTAAGTTTACTGTTGAAATTTGCTCATCTGATCTACTGATCAGATTGGATTGTTGTGCTGTTGGGGGGGGGGTCATATTAATGTAAGGTGTGTGAGTGTTGTTGGCCCTGGTCTGGGATGGGGACTGTTATCAGAGGATCCACCCCAGATGGGGTTTCTTATGGGACTATGAGCATTATGCCTGCTGTTTTCCCTGACTTGATTACTTATACACCACAGGAGGGATGCATTGGGTCCCGGGGGCAGTTCACACCTTGGCCGGCTCAGTCAGACGCTATGGATGGGACATTGTGAGTGTGTGGGGAGAGGGGAGCTGGGTCTGTATTTGTGTTTATTGCTTTTGTGGGAGGGGGATTTCTGTTTTTGGGATAGTCTTGTGTTCAGTGTAGTGGGGGAGGTGTTGCTGTTTGGGGGGTCCACAAGTAGTTCTATCAAACCTCAAGTCCATCTCCTCCATGCACTCTCCACAGGGGCTGGGAGGGGCTTGCCAATAGTTCTATAACTAGGAGATCCAAGGAATGCAGTGTATTTCAATGCACCAATGACTAGGCCGTTTATGTCTTATATCACTTGGAACATTAAAGGGGTGAATTCTCTTAATAAATGAGCCCAAGTGCTCACACATTGTAAGAAATATGCTCCAGCTCTGAGTTTCCTACAGGACATTCATCTGACTGACCAATACATCCATTTATTCCCCTGAGCTTGGGCTGGACAGGTATATGTGGCACGAGTGTAAATCCTAAAAGGGTGGAGTGGCTAACTATTAGCCAGATCAGTACCTTTTTACCTTATTACACGAAGTTGAGGACATAAAAGGAATGCCACATCATCCTTCATGGGATATTGTGCAAAAGTGAAGCGGTACTTGCTAATATCTATGGCCAAAACTTAGAGGATTCTGGCCTATTCAGGAGGTTCATGGTGCACCTCTTGGATTGGCTGAGACATCCCAGTAGTAATAGTGGGAGACTGGAATACCACCCTTGATTCTGACTTGGACAGGTCAGGCAAACTGTGGGCAAGTCTTTGTAGGGATTATGTGCCACCAAAACATTACTGCAGGTCCCTTCAGATCATGCACCAGTGAAACTGGATCTTCTTTTTCGATACCCAAGCAGAAGTGGTGATTATGGTGCTTAAACAGCACTGTTTTGCATTCTGAAGGGGACGGTGGCCCATTTTAAGGATTTTTCAGATCAATTCTTTGGAGAAAAACAAGGATCAGTGGATAGGCTTGGTATGGCCTGGGGTATGTATAAGCATATAGTCCAGGAAGAGCTAATTTGAATTACCACTAGGGACAGAAAAAAAAAAAGATCCTTAAAGCAGTGGGGCTATTCAAGCAGGTTAGGGATATGGAAACGCAGTTGTCAGATAATCCTATGGACTAATTTAAACAACAACTCAGTTTAGTGAGGGAGCAATACCACAGACTCATTGGGAGCAGGTGGAATTAGCACTGTTTTAGGCTGAGGTGAATTATGTCTCCCGGGGGAAGCGAACAGATTGCTAGTGCTTCCCTTTAAAAAGCAAGAATCAGCAAAAACAGATATATTAGGTGCTAAGGTCTCATACTGTATTAACCAATTCAAGGAAAATAGTGGAGTTGCAGTCTTTCTATGCTAAGTTATATAACAACAAGGAGAGAGAAAGTACAGAGGCAGAGAACTCTGGATATCTGAATGGGGTGAATTTGCTGACTCTTCCTTAGGAGATTTGGGCCATCCTTAAGAAGCCATTATCGGTGGAGAAGTTGAAAAGGTCTTAAAGTGAGTGGTCTTAGACAAAGCCCTGGGGCCAGATGGCTTATCCACTAATTTTTATAGGCTCTGCAAGATACCCTCCTCCCCCACTTATGGACAATTTACTTAGAGGCATATGAGAGAGGTAGCTAAGAGCGCTCGATGCAACAGGCCTTTATTACAGTGCTCTTCAAACATGGGAAGGTTTAGAAATTAGTTTCTAGTTACCGGCCCATAAATGTTGACCTCAAGCTTCTTGCTAAGGTTATGGCCCTTTGTATGCAACCAGTTTGGCAACCTTGGATAGGTATTGAACAAGTTGGTTTTGTGGCAGGCAGAGTTTCATTGGACCACCTTCTTTGACATCTTTAGTGGTCAAGAAGCTCATCTTGTGACATTGGTTGGATCAGGAAACCCCCAAACTTGTTGAGTGGTGCCAAGAAGTGTTACTAGTTCTCAGGCTAGACTGAATGACAGCTTCCTTGCAGCATAGAGTGCAGGCCGTCTATTAACAGATGGGGTACCTTGGACGCCCTGTTGACTATAATGGATCGTGCATAGTGGTAAATGAGTTGTAAAGGTACTTGCCTTCTTCTAACAGATGTATTATCCTGGATTAAGGGAGGCAGTAGGACCACCTGTGGAGGGGGTAAGGAGACTGAGTTTGTTTGTCGTGTTATGCTGTATGGTTTGTTTTTGTCTTGTACTATGCTGCACTGAATTGTTAATAAAGTTTCTTTTTTAAAAATGTTTTAATGTTGATCATTCATGGTCAGTAATATATTAATAGATCCACTGCTGGCACTATGACAATTGTGTGAAAGTACTCTCAGTTACATGCTTAGGGTGCCAGAACCATTCTCACACCATAATGTAAGACACGTCGACTTTTATTTATAAAGCGCCCCATCTCAAAGGCTGTGAGTGCTGTGCACAATTAAACAGCAGCACAAAGATAGAATTACAAATACAGTTTAAAGCAGTATTGCAAATAAAAACAATTGCACTTCCCTCAGTTGACTTAAAGTGCCACATGCCACTCTAGGTAGACCTTTTCGCTCAGAAAGGTTTAAATGCCTCTTCTGAGGTACTCGTTCACAGCTGCTCCAGAAGTGAACTCCAAATTGTAGATTGAGGGAATGTTCCCAACCAACTGAAGCGCTCCTTTCCTCTGCACGTGACTCCTTTATTCTGTGAAGAGTGACTCACGCACGCTGCCCTGCAAATGGGCAGTTTGGGGAAGCTATTTTTAAATCTTACTATATTATTGATTAGTCATGATCAATAATAAATTAATACCTCTGGAAATATCACTCTTATGGTTGTAAGAGTGGTCTCATGCATTCTTTGAGTATGAGAACCGCAAACTGATGATTAGCAGTTCTGATACCCTAAGGCTGTAAGTGATGAGCCCTAAAGTTATGGTATGAACCATGAAGGGGAGCAATCACCCAGAATAAATAATAACAGTAATACCTTGAGTCTACATCCAATTTCACTTCCACAAAATTACTATTTTAAGTAACCATGCTTCTAAAAATCACAGAATCCCCTGCAACTGGCATCAGATCAGTTGGCAGCAGTGGGAGAATCAATAACCTGCAGTGCACGTTACAGCTTTTATAATCTCCGATCAGATGTTTTCCAGTTCAGCTTTTCTGCCGGAGCTAAATATGGTCTTCAGTGGCTGTAATAGTTCAAGGGGGACAGCAGGACCAGCAAACAAAAGATCAGAACTGATATGAACTCTAACATGCACTGCAAGCTAGTGAATCTCCCACTGCTGCAGCCCTGCTCTGATGTCAGCTGCAGGGGATTCTGGGATTTGTAGTAACAGAAGATGTCAGCCTACAACTAAGCAAACTTAGTCTGATACAATCTATTATACTACAGTAAACAGTAAGTAAACCACATTTTTTTGGATGCAAAGTGCACTTTGGGACCAACCTCACACTTGAGTGTGGAGGCCCTTGGCGATGACTTTTCCTCTTTAATAGCACAAGCAATAGTTGTATGCGAGTTGATATCCTTTGATATTTTAATAAAGAAAAAAATCCATAACTGAATTTGGAGTCAGTAAAGATTTTTCATATCTTACCCAGATTGGACAGTTTGGACTATCCTTGTTATTGTCTGTTTTGCTTAAAAATGTAAGCACAATGATTCTGATTGATGTTTAGAAGACCCATTCCACCAAATCTTTTTAAGACGTAGCTTTGTAGGGCTGATTCTAGGCCTTTTGCTATCACATTGGAAATTGCTCAGAAGGGAATTCATTTTCTTTTCCCCACACATCATCTCCCTTTAGCCTGACGAGAATGCAGAAAGCAGGCTGCGTGATTCTGCAGACTGAGCTGCCTTTGCTTTCAGAGTTGTGCATCTCTATTGCCTCTTCATATGCATTTTCAGTGTCATTGAACAATTGTTTTAAGGGGCACAACCATGTTACAATACGTTGCAATACAATAAAACTCTACTTGGTATAGTGTCTTCCATACATAAATATCCCAAAATGCTATAGAGAATTTGTGTAGAGAAAATGGGAGAACAAGGTTGACTGGCAGTATAACCTAGAGGTTAGCATAATGAGCTGTGAACAAGCTTGATACATCCAGCAGACCAGACCTTGGTTTGATTCTCACAACCTCCACTTGCATACTGTGTGACTCTGAGCAAGTCACTTAACTGCCCAATGCTCCCAGGTCGTCCCTGAAAACAGGCACTTGTGCCTAGTGGGCCTGACCCAGTTACCAAAGACTAAAATAAAAAAATAATGAAAAAAAAGATACAGTATTAACACATCACAAGAAATGTGAAATAAAAATACAGTCAGTGTAAATACAAATATGCATACAAGTGTTTGAATATGCAGTGGCGGGCCCCATGTTGTCGAATGTTTGTGTGTAACCGACCTTTTGGACCAACAATGTTCTGACAATTTGGCCCTATGTGTTTCCTGCTGAATTTTCTTAAATAGACAACTTTCTTGTGCAGTTTTGTAGAAACAGTTGGTGCAACTCTCATAACCATTCTCTTCCTTCTTGTTTCTCCTAGTCCAATCCTGCAATGTGAGATGTATGAACGGAGGACGTTGCAATGATGATTCTTGTATCTGCCAAAAAGGGTACACTGGAACACACTGTGGGCAGCGTAAGTACTGATACATGCTACTGCGAGACCCTTAAGTTAGTTATTTTAAAATTAAACACACCAAGGAAAAAATAATGCAATGAAAATATCCTCTTTTTCCTAAGAGAACTTGGAAGGAGGCCATCTTGCTACTGTAGTCATTTGCATGAAGTCCTGCAACTGCATACTCCAGGAAATACTGTACTTAAAACTATGCAAAATAATTTCATGTAGTTTTCATACTGTAAACTTTAGCATGAAAGAGGAACTCGTACTATAGCCAAACTTTGACAATTCATAATACTTAAACAAAAATCTAGTTAGTTTTTTTGTATTAGCTGTTTTGAGTCCTACATCATTTCAGGGCACTCATCAGTGACCCCTAATCTCAAAGCAACCTATCCCAGCTGTGTTTCACTGTGGCTTTCCACATAATGCCCCTCCTCCCATGTCTCAATTGCAGAACCCGGATCCAGTGAGGCTGGGAGGGACATATGGATTATTATACAGTAATGCTTGGTGGTCAAGCCCTGCTACATTTTCCATTTGTTTCCCCTCCATGCGATGCAAGGTTGTAGGTGAATGAAAGGATATATGTTACAGAGCATGCAGATGCTGCAAGTCTCTGGTGTGTCGAACGCACGGCACAGGGGGCTTGCGGTGTTTCTTTGACACAGATCGTGACTTTCTGTCGGGTGCGCCAAATGCCACAAGTTAGACCAGCTCCTTCCTGGTCTAACTTTGCACCATTCGGGGACCCTTTTTATGGGGCTTACGCCAAACATTCGGTGCAGGCTGCTATAAATTGCGGAAAGTGTTGCAACTGTGCCCAATGCACTAAAATTAGGCACAGTTGCATGAACATTGGGGCTGACGCAGGGGTTGATGCAAGTCCTGCGCCAACCTTTGAAAATCTGGCCCATGTCTCTTCCTGCCTTCCCCCCACCCCCTTTACCTGTAGATTGCATCAGCAGAAATGATGTGGGTGCATGCTCTTAACAGCCATAGTACAGAAGCACTGATGTCATAAGGGGCCACAACAGAGTAGTAGACAGTCTGCCCCTCTCCTTAAGCCAGGAAGTGCAGCAGTCGGCAGCTGTCATGGCTTGCCGTCGCCTTTCAGCCTGGATCCTGTGTTCAGGAATGATCTTGGGAAAATCTAGTCATTTCTGATGTAGTCTGCTATTCTTCTTTTCCCAGTTCTGCTAATCATAATTATAGCAAGTGGAGATTCTGTCAACCAATCAGATTGTGTGCCCCCGCGGGGCGTCATCTGGCTGTATAAGTATATGGTATGATAATGAGGTGATAACAGCCATCAACGTATGCTAAAGAGCTGCTGACTTAGCATTCACCTTGCAAATGTTCTGCCAGAGACTCACTTTAAAAGTATATCAATGACTTTTTGTTCCCAGTTCATTTTCCATTTAAAAAAAAAAGTTCTTCGTAATAAATGTTTAAATGTTTATTGGCCCCTCTAGCATCTGTCTTTTTTTTCCCCTGCAAAACCAATTCATTATAATAGCTATAATATCATAGTGTGGATGCTAGAACTTCGGTATAGTGATATTGAACATCATTGAAAATCTACTGTGCCCAGAAACATACACACTATAACATTATTGCTGCATTATTCATAAGCTGCTCCCCCCCCAAAACTAGCTAACACCCTTGGTTTATTGTACCAAAGTCATGTTGGGGGCATCCAGTTGAGATGTTCCAAATACATACCTGTTTGGGAACACTACATTCTCAAGCATTTTTATCACCCCCACTCACTCCTGCTCTCACCAAGCCCACTGCAGATAGATCAGTCATGGTGAAAGACTTTAACCTTCAGTGGTCTGTCTCCAATCATGGTAGGCAAGGACAGGAGTGAGTGCTAGATGGCAAAAATACAAACAAAAAAAAAAAAAACATTAAACTGCATTTTCTGCCTTTGTGCAAATGGACATGAAAAGGTTAAAGGTGTTAGGAAACAGTTTTTACATCTCTAGATGACCTCTAGTTGTTCTTTTATTAGCTACCTAGTATTCTGATATATTTTTTTGCCTTTTTTGTTAAATTAATAATCTAGTTTTGTTACCTTTTTAACTACCCTGAATACCTATCTCCTCTGCAGTTGCTGCTGTCTCTTTTCATGCTGCCTGAACATTCTGTGACATCAGAAACTCCCATTCCAGGCCATTCAGATGAATAGCATGGAATGGGAGTTTGTAATGTCACAGAATGTCTTGGAAATATGAAAATCAAGTGCAGTGGCTGGTGAGGAGAGTGGAACTCTTTGTAGATCTGACGGCACCCCAAAGCTAGATTATTTATTTATAAAAAAAAAAAAATCATCAGAGAATATCCAAATATATAACTGGCACATAAAGGAAGATAGAAGGGCAGTTCGCTATGTAAAAATAATTTCCTATCTCAAACTTAAAAAATACAAACTATGTGGATGTGAAGAGATGAGTTCAGGCTTTGCAGTAATTTAAAAAACCCTGACACCAATGGGATAACTATGAAAAAAGGTACAGTAATATTTGGACACAATTTAACTTACATTTCTATTTTGCCGTATTGCTTTATTACAAAGGACATGTACATGAAAACATAATCCCTGCCCTCTCTGATCTGGCTGCTTGTCTACACCTGACGGCACAACTCTGTTTATGACATCACAGTATGCCGCTGTGGAGACAATTATGATGTCATACACTGGGGATGATGATGTCAGGCATAGGCAAGCAATGGCAGCAGCTAGCCTGGGGGGAAGTTGCCTTCTTTCCATCAGACTGTCCTCAATATAAAAGAAGAAGGATGAAAACACTTCAAGAAAATATATGCAATTTAAACTGAAGTGTGTCTAAATCTTATATTATTTCAAAGTTTACCCAATGGTGTCAGGGACTCATACAAATTATCCAAACCCACCGACTGTTGCTGTAACATTAAATAATTTCTCTGTGCCTCCCTGAGGAGTCTGTTTAATTTTTTTTTATTTCCTGCTCTGAAACAGCTGTCTGTGAAAGTGGTTGTCAGAATGGAGGTCGGTGCATTGGGCCCAACCGTTGTGCATGTGTTTACGGATTTACCGGACCTCAGTGTGAACGAGGTAAGTCTTCAGATTGCCAGTCTGAGCTGCCTGTCATATGAACAAAATGTAAGCTGTGGGGACTTCTGATTACTTTAGTATACAGTACATATGGACCAGTAGCCTGAAACTAGCATGTGCCATCAAGTTTTGCAGGCTCCTGACATGTTGTATTCACTTTTGCTTAAATAGATTTTTTTTCTTTTCGTTTCCAGCACAAAAATTCACAGTAGGCATTAGCAGAACTTAGACACAACATTCCCCCCAAATTTGAATTTCATGCCCCTCCTTTTTATTCGTGAAGACATTTTCATTCAAGCAGGGGATGGGGTGGGGTGGGGGGGTGCAATTCTTATTTGTAAAATGAACATTGAATTGTTGCGAAACAATTTACCAGAAGTTTCTTGCTTGCAGGTTATGCAGAATGCGGGTTGGGGAGCCCTTCTGTGCTAGCACACATTAAAGCACTCTGGTATGTGGAAGGGGGTAGAGTTGGCATGTAAATAGCACACAGTGCCAGCTACTACTGTTGCAACTGGTGTGGCAGGTTAGTGAAGCCCCTCAAGTATTGCAGTTGAGGGATGGATTACGGTGTGGGACTGGATCAATGAGGAACATTTTATGGTAGCAAGGGCTTGGGGGGCCACTAGACTACCAGGAATGTGTTTAATATTGTAAATGGTTTGGGGGCCATTACCAGAGAGATCATCGAGGGACATTACCAAACAGAGTGTCAGAGTACCAGAAGCAGAACCAAGGAAGGGATCAGGGGTGGGAGTGGGGGGATGTGTTTTAAACATGTACCGACACATGTGTGTGCATGGTGTTACATCATGTGCACACATGCCTTTGTCTTTGGAGGCATTGTGTCCTGTTACGTTATGTAAACCATGTTTGCACACATTAACATCAGGGTGTCTCCATTTGTATTTCATGATCTGGGCCAGAGTGCTCTCTGTCCCTCGGCACAGATCTCTGTTTCACAAAATTGCATGTTTATGTATCGGGGCAACAGGGTGCATTTTTTGCCCCATTTTTCAGTAAATAAAAGTGCACCTGAGAATTGGCCCTCAGGATATTTTTTCTCTTGAACTTCACCTGTTCACAGTTCTTATTTCTACCCACTGTGATGTCACAATACACTGCTTATGACATCACAGTCTGCAGTAGAAATGATACTGATGTCTCAACGTATGTCAAACGTGACACTGCTTGCATCAAAAAATGACATATGCATCACTTGTTTTCATGCATGCTGCCTCAAATTGGAGAACGCCATGAACACTTGAGTGCCATTGCAGATAAGGTGCTCAAGCTTTTCTGCAACTAAGAAAATGCTGAAATAATGGAAAAAAATCATCCTCCCCTCTTAAAATCTGACTCCATGGGGACGGATTTTCAAAGGGTGATACAGGGCTTGCATCAAGTGCTGTGTCAGATACTTTTGTTGGCATGAGTGCACCAACAACTTTGCCGCAAATGGCACTCAATTTTAGTAGGCTGGCCGCAGTTACGACACTTTATTTGATTTATGGCAGCTTGCGCCAAACATTTGGCGCAAGCCCCATAAAAAGGGTACCTGGGATTGATGCAAACTAGACCAGGAAAAGTTGGTCTAACTTGCAGCAGCAATTGGTGCACAGAATGGAAAATCATGATGACCACCCAGGAGAATGCCTCAGTCCCCGAGTACCATGTGGTTGGTGTACCCGGGGTTGGCGGCATTCGCAGCTCTCTGAAAACCCAGCCCCATGTCATTAGTGATAAAGAATGAATGCCCTGAAATCCAAATTTTTGTGACTATTATTAGGTTTGAGTCCTGCTAATTAACTATAGTTCTTTTGCTGGAAACAGGCAAATCACAGAAATGATCGAATTGTATCTGCCGTGTGTTCTATCACCCGTAGTGTGGCCTGTGTGCAGTGTGACATCAGGCATAGGGAACTGGTGTCATAGGCTGAGAAATTTCAGACACATGAGTACTGGATTTGGTCCATAAATACAAACAAGGAGCTACTTAGAGAGGATTCAGTCTTATGCTATGCCAGTGAGAATACTTGTCACCATATAACTGGTATTATTTTGTTTATGACATGTCTAATATTAAGATACAAATGTTCATCTTGCTATTTTAAATTGAAGGAATTTTTTTCTAACCAATGGGAGTGCTCCTTTTAATCTGTACAAAATTCCTGGTTTAGCTCAGTTTAATAAATGGAGTTTACAAAGACAGCTGGTGCAAAGTGTTACTTTTTTACAGCTGCAGAATTGTCCACTCAATTTGAGCAGAATCTTGCAGCTGTAAAAAAGCAGTAGATTCATACAGGCCCTCTACACATAAACTGAAACTTGTGAAAGTCCAGCTTCTTGTTCCTGTTTCATTGTATTGAGAGCCAGGAAGCTCTCTCTTTTCTTTGCATTGGGGCATTACTGAAATGCTACTCTGGGAAAATAATTAGTTCCAAGTCATTTAGGACTATATTATACAGAATCATTATTTTCCTGTTATCTGCACATTGCCCTTCTGCCTGCTGTTTTTCAGAACATATTGTTTTGAATAGCAGGCATTTGGCGTACTACTGCCTGTAATAAACATTTTTAGAACAGGGTTTATGGCCTGTAATAAGACATAATAACTGCCCATTATTTTTTTCTGTGGAGACGGACAATTAATATTTGCCGTAATAACTGACTAGCATCAAATCACATTCAAGCAGAATTTGCTGCAGTTCACCTTTTTACTCCAGCATAGCTTTATAACTACATCACAGGACTGTGAATCAGGAGACCTCGGGTTCAAATCCTGCCAAAGTCACTTACTAATAGGGTCTTTTAGCAAGTAATGTGACCTCTCAGTGCATCCAGTGCACTGAGCTGTAGAACTGGGTAGCAACAGGACCCCACTGATACTGAGATGTTATGTATCTCTGTTGGACTATCCTGGGTAAATATAAACTGTAAAATCAAAGGTAATTTACAGTTCCATGCTATTCTGGTGTGGCACAAGCTTTATAATGGATGCCTCACTGTATCCCTGTGCAGAACTTAGGCTCATTTGCAGAAAGTGAATTTTAAGGAATTGCATAACACTGCTGGGGCCTGGGTTGGGAACAGTGCTGGGCAACATTTTTATCATGCTTTCAAAACTGTGCACAAATTGTCAATTTTAAAACATATGAGTAATTATAAAATGTGCAATTTCTGCTTATAGTGCCATTCTTTCCCAAATTGTACATTTTTTTTAAATGGGATTCTTATGAAAACCGTACATTTTAATCACAATTGCTTGTTTTAGACATACTGTTCCATTAAAAAAAACAAACTGCGTGACATTTCACAAAATTGTCACCATTTCTCTAAAAGTATGCAAAACAGAGCTTTCTAATTTCGCCTGCACTAGCTGGAAATCTGTCCCTTTTCCATCTTCCCTAACCTAGGTCTAGGGTGATAGTCAAGAGGAGTTACTTGCTTTGACGTTAAACTGTGGTGAGAACTCGACACATTGTGCTCCGTCATTGGGGGGGGCATCTTATCTCTATTTCTTTTGCTAGTCTATGTTGAGGTGATCTGTAATGGTGTTTTAACTTATTGAATGTGTGACTGTTGTGTACAGATGCCTAGTAACTGTTGTCAGCTCTTATTTGCCTCTGCCACACTAGTGGAAAATGACTGAGTTCATCTCATGAACATTTTCTGGAGATGTAATTTTAAATAAATAGAATAAGGGCTTAGTCTGATTCCCACTTACTGGTGAGGGGAGATGGTGAAGGACAGGAAATGTAGTCAGCCTGTGTACTGCAGCCTGTGAATATGGAGCACAGATGTCAGTACTGTGAAGCAACAGCCAGCAGACAGGGCCCCTAGTCCTCCATACCACTTCTGTCCTGATTTCTGAAGCAGGGCTCCTAGGCTGTGGCGGCAGCATTTGGGGATTCCTGTGGGATGATTTATTCTTTTCTAAGGCAGAATGCAGTCCTGCAATTGGCTAAACTATGATGTGATGTCTTCCGATGATATCACATACTGAGCACAGAGGAAGGGTTTCAGGCTAAACAAGAAGAGAAAGGGAGCCAAGTGCTATGGACAAACTGTAAATTTGAATAAGCGTCCACCAAGAGCAGTGAATTCAGTGGCACTATATAGTTTGTTCTACAGCATGATGCAAGTTCTGTAGAAACTTGCATGACCATGAAATTGCAGAATTAAAGGTGCCTTGCCTATACAAGAGGGCTGTACTTACTGTATGCGTAGTATGTTTCTGTATTTTGAAAGCTGGCTGCTCAGTTTTCATTTCCTAGTCCTTATTAAATCAATACACCCTTATTCTCCACAGTGATATCACCCATCTACAAAGACATTCTCTGTTTAGATGGTGTCATGCAGACAGTGAAGAGGGCATTTATTTTCCTAAGAATAATACTTCATAATTAAGCTGCCGGCTGTGAAAATAGAAGGCACTGTGTCATTCCTTTTGAACATTGTGCCCCAGAGCGCAAAGACTGTGTCTTGCTTTCAAGATAATTGATAACATATATAGACTGTATTTTCTGGCTGCAAGACCTTCTTGACTCCACGGACAGGAGGAGGGGACATTATAAGGAAACTGTCAAAAGTAACCAAATATCCTGAAAAGCCATCTTTAATACATATAGAAAAATAAGAGCTGGGTACAGCCAACGTGTTGCTTTGCCAATAGTAACAATACAAGCAGAAGAAATGGATTGTTTCAATGTAATACAAGGGATAATAAAGGGTAATAGTTACAAAAATTTTAAATTTTACAAATATTCAACCTCCTTGTACTGTGCTTTTTATCCAGGCTCACACAGTAAATATTGGTTTTGGGATTAAAACCTGTCTCTCCAGGCTCACAAAACCACTAGATTAAACTAACAAATTACTTACAACTCCCCAAATAACAACACAGCGAGTAAATGGAAGTTGATACAAACACACACACACACACACACACACAAAACTTCCTATGGACACACGTGCTCATATCCAGCACTATATACCAAGACAAATACAAACACAGGACAACATTCACAGACATGCACACATGCAGTGCTACATACACAGATGGTCAACTACACAGCACTACATACTGGCACACACACACACACACACACACACACACACACGCACAGCAAAGCATGCATAGATGGACACACATAAGCATTACCTACACACGTACAGAGATGTTCATACAAATAATACTACATGCACAGCCACACAGCACTACAGAGACACACACGTAGCACATAGCACTACCTACACAGGTGCACACACATCACATGTAGATACACATAGAATCATAGAAATCTGGTGGCAGAATAGGACCCTCTGGCCCATTAAGTCTACCCTTCCCCCCATCTCATTTTCTATTTCATGGGACCTCCCCTTCCGCCCCACTTGCCAACCCCTTATGTCTGTCAGTCCAACAAAGAGGTGCACAAAAAATCACAAAGCACACTGAAGATTGATGCAAAAGGCAAATTTGTCCCACACAGTGTGCAAAATAAAAAAACAAGCAGGAGTTCAAATGTAGCTACCCTACGCGGTGGAGCTTATGGTTTGTTTCCTTATGTCTGTCCCATGTCCTCTTGAATCCCTCCACTGTTTCTGCCCTCACCACTTCCTCCGGTAGTTTATTCCAGGCATCCACCACCCTCTCGGTGAAGTAACACCCCCTCACATTGCCCCTAAGTCTTCCTCTCTCCAACCTTAGACTATGCCCTCTAGTTTTAACCCCCACCTTCCTCTTAAATAAGCTCCCTCCCTTACCTTATTGATCCCCTTGACATACTTAGATGTCTCTATCATGTCCCCCTTCTCCCTTCTAGTATCCAATGGTTACAGATCTAATTCCCTCCCCTTCTCCTCAAATGACTTCTCCTGCATACCTTGAACCATCTTGGTTGCCCTTCTCTGCACCGTCTCAATCCCATCTATGTTCTTGCATAGGTGTGGTCTCCAGAACTGGACCTCATACTCCATGACCATTATATACAGATGTGCACACACAGGAGCGAGCACTACATACAGATGCACACTCACACATACAACCCTGCATATAAATGTACAGACACAGCACTACACACAGGTCCACACACAGCATTACATATACAGATGTACAGACACACAGCACTACACACACACACACACACACACACACACACACACAGCACTTAAACAAACCTACTGCCACACAGCACTACAGAGACACACATGCATATACACACACACACACACATGCATGTGCACACACTTACACTTTTTTCTTACCTTTCATGCACTTCCTGAAAATGACACCTCGCTTCCCCAGGTCCTTTTTTTGTTTTGTTTTATAATTTAGTTACCAGTATAGTCCAGCTCAGATGCATCTATGTTTCCAGTGGGATCCTGCTTCTACCCATTTTTCTGTAGCTGGGTGGACTGGACCGTAGAGAGGGTAAATGACTGGCCTAAGGGCACACAGTTAGTATTTAGTGGGACCTGGGTACTGCAAAGAGGCACTGTCACACAAGTAAAAGTCCTTCATGGGCAGTCCCTGCAGGACCCAAGTGACTCAAAGAGCAGCTATGCTGCAAAGTGAAAGTCCCTACCATGTCTGGGGTACTTGGAGAAGTTATGATGGCCAAGTGTTGAGCCTGTAGGACTCACAGCATGGCTATGCCACAGAAGTGGAAGTCCCAGCTGGGTCTGGGAGACTCAGAGCGTGGCTGTGCTGCAGAGTGAAAGTCCAGAGCAGCTACGCATCACAAGTGAAAGTGCCCGCTGGGCCTGGGAGATTCAAAGAGCCGCTATGCCACACAAGTGAAAGTCCCCACTGGGCTCTAGGGACTCAGACAGCAGCTGTGACATGCAAGTGAAAGTCCCCGCCAGGCCTGGAGGACTCATAGAGCAGCTCTGCTGAAAAGTGAAAAGTTAAAGTCCCCATTGGTCCCATAAGACTCTGAGCAGCAGTGCCGTAGAAGTGAAAATCTCCACTGATCCCAGGGAACTCAACACCTTTGCTACAAAATGAAAACCCCTGCTGGACCCAGGGATAGGGAGCAAGTAGCGGCTTAACCACTTCAGTCAATGCTTGGTGAGGATGTAAAATGAGGTGCAGCAGCTTGAGATTCTGGGCCCAGGAACACAGGAGGTGTATGGCAGCTAGCGAGCAGGCAGAAGCTGGACAGAAGGCACTGAAAGCCCTGATGGCTCACGAAGACATAGCATAGAGATATAGCATTGGCACAGTGGGTAACCTGTAATCTTGTGGGAGTGGGAGGATATTTGCTGTCCAACTGTGAGGCAGTCAGATCTGAGATTGCTCTGCAGAACACAATGACGTCACCCTGGGACCTTTTGACAGGCTGCTAGCAGGCAGTGGAAGGCAAAAGAGGTTAGCTGACTTCCCAGTGCTCCAGTTTCATGTTAACAACATTCCTGCATTGAGCAGTACCTCACAGTTTCTCATGTTTTGGGGAAAAGTCACAGAGTAATTATAAGTGATGGGCTGAAATGTTGCAGCTCTCTAATCAGTTGTTGTCCATGGTTGTTTTTTGTTTATCATCAGCTTCTAGGAAACAAACATTATGGAAACATAGAATTTGTCAGCAGAAAAGGATTGATTGGCCCACCCAATCTGCTCAGATGTTCCCTGCCCAACCTCTTTCTGCAGACCCTAACCAGTCTCCAGTGACTCTTCCTCCCTCATCTCTGTCCAGTTTCTTATATACACCTATGTCT
This sequence comes from Neoceratodus forsteri, assembly GCA_016271365.2. Classification (NCBI taxonomy): domain Eukaryota; kingdom Metazoa; phylum Chordata; order Ceratodontiformes; family Ceratodontidae; genus Neoceratodus; species Neoceratodus forsteri. The sequence continues at coordinate 185,111,687 of JADMNL010000031.1, forward strand.
ATCCCATGCACCCTGTCCAGTTTCCAGTACACTCCTAAGTCTATCCCATGCATGCTTCAAGAACCAAACCATTTTCACCCCCACTACTACTTCTGCCAGTCTGTTCCAAGCATCTACCACCCTTTTAGTGAAGAAATATTTCCTCACATTCTCTTAACCCCCACTACCAGTTTCATCACATGCCCCCTGGTCCTGGTGCTTTTTCTCATTTGAAGGAAACTCCTCTCCTGCACCCTGTTCCCCGTGAGGTACTTGTAGGTCTCTATCATGTCATCTCTTGCCCTCCTCTCTTCCAGGGGTACAGTACTTGTTGAGAATCCTCAGTATCTACTTGTAGGGCTTCTCGTGCAACCCCTTCACCATTTAGTTGCCCCCCCCCAGACTGCCTCCTCCTTGTCTATGTCCTTTCTGGGGTTTGGACTCCAAAACTGGATACCGTACTCCAAATGGGGTCTCACCAGTGAGCAATACAGTGACAACACCACTTCCCTCCCTTATAATTTATTTTAATTTTTTTCTTTGGTAACCAGGTAAGGCCCACTAGGCACAAGTGCCTGTTTTCAGGGGCGACCTGGGAGTGCTGGGGTGGTTAAGTGACTTGCTCAGAGTCGCACAGTAAGCAAGTGGAGGTTGTGGGAAGAAAACCGAGGTCTGCTGGATGCACCAAGCTCGATCACAGCTCATTACTCTAACCACTAGGCTACACTGCCAGCCCAATCAGTAAGAACTGGGGGGAAACTCATAAAATACTAAAATAGACTGCAGTGACTAGAATACAGTGTTTCCAGACATTTTGTAATAAGTAAAATTATTTAATGATGAAAGAGAACTATTTTTTTTTTTTTTTTTTACAAAAGATTGAAAGAATTTTTGGTACAGACCTGCACTGGCAGACAAAACAAGCTCTCCAGCTGTGTATACAGAGGGGGCCGAATGCCAAGACAAACACAGCTATTGCTCTGCCAAGAGATGGTAGGTTGCATTTTTCAAAAGCAGTTCCTCAGCCTAAGCAACTGAGCTTTCTTTGAGGCTCCTTCAAGAAAACAAGGTTGCAAAGCTAATCCTTTCAGATAGGAAGGATTTATGGGCATTAACTCTTCAATGGAGCAAGCTGTTGATACAAAGATCTTGTTACATCATTAAGCCAAGGTCCTGGGATGAGGGCCATATTGAGGTCACGTTTCAGCAGACTTTGGGTCCTGGCATACTGGCCTTTCACCTCAAGGGATGTGGTTTCTAATCCATCCCAGATTAAAGGAGGTGAAACCAGGCAGTGAGTAAGTGCATATAACTCTGCTTTCCCATCCGAAGGTGTACTGCTAAATAATGCATTCTGGGACCTTGGATCACATTCTCCACCTTGAGTTTTTGAAACAGATTCATGACGGTCAGTTGCAAGCATTAAAAAAGGTCTGCCATGAGGTCTCCCAGGCTTTCTGAAAGAGGCCCCTCAAACGTGAGGGCTGTGGAGAAACAAATGCACAAACTTTGCGATATTTACATTTGCTGGAGTTTCACCAAGAGTCTCTGGGTTCAGGAAGTCACTAACTAGACTGCGCTTGCCTGGTCTTTAGTCTTGGAGTGATGGAGAAGTTGTTGCCATGCAGGGGAGTTGTTAGCCATGTGTTCAGATTTAGTAGCCCATGCAGACAAATGGGCTAAAGTCTGCTCACAACATACCCAAAACAGCATTTCGGGACCTATAACATTGCCATTAGGGATGCATGCTCAACCAATCAAATATGCATGTTTTAAGGTGGTGAAAATTCGATTATATGTCCCAATACATTCTCTGTCAAGAGATGAACAGAGTGGGTGACTTGATACCTTTTATTGAACCAACAAGTAATTTACAAAGCACAAGCCTTCATGCTACACAAAGCGTCTCATCAGGCACAGCAGTCAGGCTCTGCAGAAAACATGCTCATTCTCTCTATCAAGCGTAAGAGAAATAATATATGCAACTCTTGAGACTTTCATGTCAAGATGCTGATTAGAAAGCCAAATGATCAGAAACAAAAAACAAAACGTTAATTGCTAAATAAGCCCAGAAATTGGGGCTAGCCGGAGGAGCAGGGCTGAATGCCCTAGATAATGATGCTCTGCTCCAGGAAGAGAGGGTCGTGCTCACCACTGATATATTGCCACCTGGGCTTCCACAGACGGTTGGTGTACTGGGGCAGCTAGTGGGGTGGGGGTATGACAAATGGTCTCTGAAGTACAGGTTGCATCTGTGTGGGCACACACACCACAGGGCCAATGTCATCAGCATCCAGTGGGATGGGGAGTAACCAAGGAGGAAAGCCCTGGGATGCACAGAATGATGCTGGCACTCTTGAGCCTTAGTATGATGTGTGGCGGCTGCCTCTGCTGACATAAGATAGGCCTGCATGGAGGAGGGAACACTAAAGCCCACAAAGGCCCCACCAGAGGTGGGCAGAGGTGCCAATGTAGTGTGGTGGTTAGGTAAGCCACAGAGAAGGTGAGGAGAGGGCTGAGAGGTGACCAGGCTGAGGAAGGGCAGCCCTGATGATGGTTACTTAAAGTGAGAAAAGGTAAATTGCAAACTACTAAACTTACAAAGATTCAAACAGGGATTTATTTATGCAGGTTGCAGCAGACCTACGTTAAAGGCAGCTCCATTCATTAATTAATTCACTCATCCATTATTATACTGAAAAAGATTCCTCTCAGCCAGTCAGTATACCTAGCTATAGTCCTGTTCCACTGCAATAACCGGATATTAGACTGGATAATGGGACTATATACCAATCCCCATGTTCTGATATGCAAAGACTGCACTGCCACACATCTCTGAGAAATTGCCAAGCTGTTTCAATACAACCAAGTGCAAGGTGTTACATCTTGGGTGGGGAGACCCCAAACACAGGTACACCCTGGGAGGGGTGGTGCTGGAGACCTCGTCTGGGGAAAAAGACCTAGGGGTCATGGTGGATGCGTATGTGAATAACTCTGAGCAGTGAAGGAGAGCGGCTAGCAAAGCAAATGGGGTGTTAGGATGCATTGTAAGGGGGATCACCTCTAGGAGCAGGGAAGTGATTCTGCCACTGTACAATGGGCTGGTGAGGCCTCACCTCAAGTACTGTGTACAGTACTGGAGACCACACTTAAAGAGGGACATACAGCTCCTGGAGAGGGTACAGAGGAGGGCTACCAAGATGATTTGTGGACTGGGGGAGTTGATGTATGAGGATAGAATTGAGGAGCTCAGACTGTTTACTTTGGAGGAGAGAAGAGACAGGGGGGACATGATCGAGGTCTTCAAGTACCTCAAGGGAATAAATAGGGTAAACAGGGAGAGGATCTTCAAACTAAAGGAGGGAGGTATCACCAGAGGGCATGGTTTAAAGTTGGAAGGATGAGGGGGGAAAGAGGAGGAGGTTTTTCATGGAGAGGGTGGTGAATCCTTGGAACACGCTGCCTTACGAGCTGGTTCAGATTTCCAATATGGAGGGCTTCAAGAGAGGGTGGGACAGATACAGAAAGGTGTATCAGAACATGGGGAGGGAAGGACCTCTGTTCCTGACAGGGGATCTGAGGTTCGAGCAGACTCGATAGACCATAAGGCCTAATCTGCTGGCATTTAGTATGTTAGTATGTTTCATTTTTCTAACAGACGTGCTGTAGTGTTAGTGAAGATTAATTTTGGTGCCCTATTTCAAACCTTTTTTTTGTTTGTTTTTTGTGTAGTATAATAACTATTATAAATCACTAATGTGATTTCAGCCAATCAGTGTGCAGAGACACTACATCTTATCCTATGTACAGTGTGATCTCGTGTGGGAGCATTATGAGAGAGCATGCCACTTAAGTGCCAGAGGGAAGAATGACATAAGTAACATTTAAAAAAAGGTTCTAGATGTATAGCTTGAGTGATTTATAATTAGTTAATGGGGCCCCTGATGGGTGTCTCTTATTAATTAATTAATTTATTTATTTATTTTGGAGAAACACCTTTACGCTAGAAGCTCATTTACAAAGATTGCATGCCATAACAAGTACAGTTAAAGGCAAACAAGACAAAAGTATTAATTATAGGCAATGGAAAAAAAATGTAAGTATGCAGCTGAGAATGAAACATAATTGAACATTCTATATTTAGCATTTATAAGGAAGCGGTTAGATGATTGACTTAGTTAAGCGGGAGAGAGGGCAGGCGGAGTAAAGCTAGGTAGGATTAGGAGTGAGCGAGGGGGTATTAGGGAGCAGAGGTATGGTAGAAGGGAACAGGTGCATGGACAGCAAGGACAGGAGGAGGAGGAAGCAGTCATATGGTACGAGACATCTATTGTGAGATTTACGCAGACAGAACCACTCAGGTTCGTGGTCCTCTCCCTCAGACCTCATGCTCAGTGCCTCTTGTACCATAAGAGACACCCCTCAGAGGCCCTATTAAGTTATATAATGGTACAGAGGTTAGGTTTTACTCCATAATAGCTGGATCACAGCCTCTGTGTTTAGTCATCCTTGTTCAGTTATTACCTTGTAATCCAAAACACGATCTCATTTTTGCTGTATTTACATGAACAGAAAAAACAAACAATGACAAGCAAAACTTGCAGAGTTGCTTTGCTGCCAGTAGTGTTGCTTGGATAGTATCCTGTAAATCTGGATCCCACCAGATACCAGCCTTTTTACCAGATAGTGGATCTGGTCGGATAGTAGCACTATCCCACCATGGATCTGACCATCCCGGATCCACCAAATGGATCTGGTGACCAGAATGGATCCAATGTATCCATTCGTCGGATCCACATCAGATCCGACTATCATTGCTGGATCTGATGGATCCACGGGTATCCGATTATGGATCTGACATCCGACTTTCATCGAATGTTGAATTGGATCCAAGGTCAGATACTTGCACTATCCGACGGATGTCAAACGGATCCACCAAGGCACTATCCGAGCAATGCTATCTGCCAGTTTAAAGGTTCATTGCCTCAAATGTTAAAGAATTGCTGTTTCACTGACATAGCATTCAATGTTAATGAAATAGAAAAAGTAACTGATGCATACAGAAACAGGTCAAATCCTACATAAACTGATTTCATTTCCAGTCAACATAATGTGAAGGAAGTCTCCCAGAATAGAGACAGAGCACCCTGATGCAATGTCTTTCTCTACAGCTTTCTCCAGGAACTGACCTGCAATGCACCATCGAAGTGCCCTGTCTCTGTGCTTGAAGACCCTTGTTGCATTATTATTTTGTGGATGTTTAATCACCCTATGCAGAACGTGCACAAACTATTTAGTGCCTCACAAACCGCTGCTTCCAATATTGCTTTTGCCTCATAAACTGCCAGATCAGCTCTCCCTAACCCAGCTTGCAAGGCACAAACTCAGTTTATGATGTGCAGAACTTTGTAGCATGTTACCTGTTATGCCTTCTGTAATTCTGTGTCACTATCAAATATGGTAATGAAACACAGTTCTTCTTGTTGCTGTGTTTCCTTTCCCTCATGGTGTGCTAACATAATTTATAAAATGGCAAGGATAAATTCAGAGACCTCACTGGACGACAGCACTCACATGACCATACATTAAAATACTAACGATGCACAGGCAGAAACCAGATCTCATTATGACGGTTGGAAACTTCATTACTTACAACAAGCCCTTTTGTATGTGCAATAAACCACTCTGGGGTGTGCATTAAGGGTTTCAATGCACTTCCCGTAGGTGTAAGGACGCTCGGCTTTTGACCTCAAACCTTAGTATGCCCCTGGGGCATGCATCGTTAATCCTTTAATGCACAAATGCACACCCTATCATGGTTTATTGCTTGCATAATTAAAAATAAATTTCATTTATCAAAATCCATAAATGTAAAAAGCCTGGGGATGCTACTTGCTGTATCTGCTATTTTCTGTAGAACAGATGAAGGCTTTGTGGGAGCTAAGGCTGGGCTGAATGTGGAATTCTGCCAGTTGAAGTCAGGTGGAACGGCAATTCTGCTTCGAAAATGTTTTTGGAATTTTTCAGACAGTTCTGCAAAATTCCTGCAGCCTTTTTACACAGACTGTGGATTTGTGTACAGTACTTTGCGGAACCCTAATTCGTGGTTTACACAAACTATGCAACACTAACTTACAGTTTCTGTAAACCAGGAGTTGCTAATCTGTAGTTTAAATAAAAAGGTGCAAGCCACTTTTTTTAATTTCAGAATTCTGCTTCTGATGGAATTCTGCAAAATTCAGCAACGTTTCTGATATTCCACAGAATTTCATCAGCCGTGGAATTCAAGGAATTCTACACAGCTCTAGTGCGAGCCGTTTTGAAGTATTGTGCTACTTTAGTGTTACATATCCCTCACCTGATTCCATGCAGCTTGTGTAGAGAAACAGCTCTAGCACTTTCCGGCAAGTAAAGACTTTGGGCAAGATTTGCAGCCGCATGTGTCTGTTTTCTGAACTCAGCTGTGGAACTCCATCCGGAAAGTTAGAAGACAAAAAGTTGGTCTAACTTGTGGGATGGAATTTTGCAGTTGCACTGGAAGAAATGGATGTGAGTCCTGCAGTTGTGGCTGAAGTTGCTGCAAACTGCAGGAAATGTCTCAAATGCATTCAGATGTCTGTGACTAGGACACAAACATCTGGGCATATTTGTGTGGTTGCAGCACATATGTGAAATATGGACACCAATGCTGCTTCCACCATTTTGAAAATCCAGACCTTTTGGTGTACTTATAAGCCTATGGTGAAAGCACCAGTATTTATTATTTGACAAAAAATAATATCATATAGTTTCTATAAGTAACAACATATTTCTAGGAAAATGTCAGTATATCACTTTTTCTTTTCATTTTATTTTATTCCTGAACTGGAGTATGCATTTTTTTTAATTGCTCAAAGCCCATTCTCTCCTGCCCCTACCCATCATAAAAAAAGAACCCAGACCAACCTGGTGGGGTGCTGTGCTTTTTGCAGTCACCAGATTTCTGTGTATCATGCTGTGCATTACTCACTGAGTGGGTGCAGCACACGCAGGGGTGGGCAAATGGATCAGTCTCTGCAAGGTTGCTTGCTGCCAGATGAAGAGGAAACCTATGCGGAGGAAAAGTGAAGTGTCCTAAACTCTTCAAACTAGCTTTTTTCATGTTGCTGTAAGGACAGCTCTCCTCCCTTGGGGAGGTGGGATCCTGTGTCCCACCACTTGACTGCCACCTGGTGGAATCCTGCTGGCAGCGACAGCAGGAGCAGTCAGATGGGTGGGGGGGGAGGACATTATCTGACGCAGCTGCATCATTGCATGCAGATGTCCTGGAGAAGCTTAAAAAATCAGGAGGAAAAAGCCTTGGGCCGCATGGTTTCCCCTGCAGGCCCCACACAACCCTATGTAGCAGGCCACCTTCTGTGGTGGATAACCAATATGCCACAAGATCGGTCAGTGACAGGGCTCGGGTGGAGCTGCCAGACTGAGGGACTGAGGAGCAGAAATTATTGATGAAAAAAAGGGAGCGCTTAAGTGTAATTTTAGAAACAATAAATACAGACTATAATTAAAGGGAATCTGTACCCGGAACAAGAACTGTACAGAAAAATGACCCTTACTTCCCGATCCAGCCCTAAATGAATACATACTGGACCAACTACAACTCTTACATACACATTTTATAACTTCTATAACCTTCCTGTACTTTGCCATCTTTCCCTGATATTGGCTCATAGAGGAAACTATGGGCTGTCTCGATGACGTCTGTGCCTCACCATGAGGGTGAGAACGTGTACGTATGTACACAGGTTCCAACCTAATTGGTCTCCCTGTGTGCACTTATGGATCAGTTTTGACCTTAAAAAACCCTGCTGGTATAACAGACACTGATCATTGGCCACACCTGGTACCATTTTTCTGCTGTGAGTGCGTGTCTGTTACAGTGGAGTTGTCATTAATGTGCGGGTTCACAGTACTGAGTTACACATTTGGAAAGTGGCTTAATCAATGCTCGTTTTTGGTGTAGACACCACTCTAGAACTAGAAGATTATCTAGGTATCTTTTACCAATAGCTGCACTTTTTTTAATAGTGTTATTATGTTTCCCTGGTTAGATTCATAGTACCCCCAGGCTGCCAGTAGGAAGGGGCATGCACGTTCACCTTACAGCACACTCAGAACCAGCAGGAGGTACATGGCAGTGTCATAGTATAGCTTATTCCCGGAGTTGTGAAATACAACAATATCTTAATTCTGTCTACTAGTGCAGAAAAATGGCACTGGACGTGGACGAGGAGCAGTGCTTGTTATACTGGTGGGTGTTTTTCAGCTCAAATTCTGCCATAGGTGCACACAGGGAGACCAGTTAGACTGGAGTCTGTGTAGATATGTTCCTGCCCTCACCAGGTGGTGAGGCACAAACGTCATCAAGACAGCCCATAGTTTCCTATGTGCTATAATATTGGGGAAAGATGGCAAGGTCCCGGGGGGGGGGGTGGTTATAAAAGTTATTAAATATGTACGTAGGCATTCTAGCTGGTCCAGTAGGTATTCATCTAGGGCTAGATTGGGAGGTAAGGGTCTTATTTTTTTTCTTTTTTCATGTTCTGGGTACATATTGCCTTTAAATTATAAACCAGGATTTTACCCACAGCAACTGACAACCTACTTAGCTTAACAACTGAACTTCACAATCACAAAATCAAACATTATTTGATTTGGCCAGTGCTTGTTCCCTTAGGCAAGAGGTTAGCTGAGGTAATGATACATAGGATAAACTATAACTGTATACGATACGGTTATAAAGTCATTGAGGGGTTCTAGTGACATTTGTAAACCACAAGGCTGAAAGCTAAGTAGTTTTGACTGGTCAACAGAACTCCAAGATCTTTGTACAGAATTATTTTGTGCATACTTGGGCGTAGTTTATTCATTATAATACATTTTGGTGGAGAACAGAGTGAAATATCAGTGGGGTGTTGAAGCTGTGTGTGGTTAGTAATGCTGGATTTTTAACACCAAAATGAAACTAAAGGCTTTATTGCGCTGAAGAGATATTTCATATTAAGTAAACTTTTTTAAACAAATTATGTGCAATAGTAATTAAAATTTACCTGTACAGTTATGGCAAATGCTAGAAGTCTGGGAAATAAGATCCCGGACCCAGTGGCAATGATGGCACAGGCTGACCTGGACATTGTTGCCATTACCGAGTCATGGTGGTGCGATGAGAACCATGACTGGCATATAGCTATACCTGGCTATACTGTGTTCAGGAAGGACAGAGTGGTTAAAAAAGGGGAAGGAGTAGCACTTTATGTGAGGGATAGCATTAAAGTAACAGAGATACAGGAATATGGAGGGTGGGTACTGTGGATCACCCTAGAGGTGGAGAATGGAGCAGCGATTTGCACTGGTGTGATCTATAGACCTCCAGCATATTGGGGATGGATAAGGCTCTGGTGGAAGACATCCAAAATATGACAAATAAGGGGAGGTGCTGCTAGTGGGGGACTTCAATCTGCTGAATATAGATTGGAGCATGACAGTTGCAACTTCAGTTAGGAGCAGGGGGCATTCTTCAGGCAATTAGTAGGTGAGCTCACTCGTGAGGGAGCAGTATTGGACCTTGTACTCACCCATGGGGACAGTGTTACAGACATCATGGTGGGTGGCCACATTGGGACCAGTGATCACTGTACAGTGTGGTTCAATATAAGAACTGTAGCTGAATCGAACTGCACAAAGTCGAGGGTCCTGGACTTCAGGAGGGCTGACTTTACAAAGATGGGGGATTGCCTCAAGGATACTCTGTTAGGGGGAGAGGATTTGGGTGGAGTGGAGGAACAGTGGGCAAAACTAAAAGGGGACATAGTGTGGACAACAAACATGTATCAGGCAAGTTAGCAAAAGCAAGAGGATAAAGAGACCACTATGGTTCTGAAATGTGGTGGCTAGAAAGGCAAAGCCAAAAATATTTAGCATTAAGGAGGTATAAGGAGACACCAAGGGAGGAGGATAGGGAGGTGTAGCAGGAGAAGCACAGGAAGGCAGGAAAAGCAGTTAGGAGCACAAAGGTGCAAATGGAGGAGAAATGAGCCCAGACAGTAAAGGGAGGGGACAAGACATTTTTTAGGTATGTAAGCAAAAGGCCAGAGGGGGACCAGGAAAAAATAGACTTCCTGAATAAATACTTTCATTCAGTGTTCACTGAGGAAGAGAAAGGTGAGGGACCACAAATAAGAGACTGGAGCTTTGAAGGAAGGGAGGTGGGCACAAGTCCATTTACAGAAGAGAGAGAGAGTTCTGAAGGGACTTGCAAATCTGAATGTGGACAAGGCAATGGGGCCAAACGGGATGCATCCAAGGATATTGAAGGAGCTCAGAGAGATGCTGGCTGCACCTCTGAAAGTCCTGTTCAATCACTCACTGGAGACGGAAGTGGTTCTGGAAGACTGGAGGAGGGCAGATGTAGTTCCACTTCACAAAAGTGGGAGCTGGGAGGAAGTTGGCAATTACAGGCTATTCAGCCTGACGTTGGTGCTGGGGAAACTGATGGAATCACCACTGAAGGAAAGGACTGTGGAATATCTTCAATCCAGTGACTTACAGGATCTGAAGCAGTATGGATTCACAACAGGGAGGCCATGTTCAACAAATGTGATAAATTTCTTTGACTGGGTGAACAGGGAAGTAGATCAGGATAGAACCGTGGGTGTGGCCTACCCAGATTTCAGAAAGGCCTTTCACACTGTTCCACATAGGAGATTCATAAACAAGCTAATCAGAATGGGAGTGGGTCCAAAGGTGGTAAACTGGGTAAGAAACTGGTTGGGGGATAGGTGACAGGGTGGTAGTAAAGGGAATTCACTCCAAGGAAGTGAGGGTGACCAGCAGAGTACCAGAAGTTTCAGTGCTAGGACTTGCCCTTTTTAATGTCTTTATTAGTGACATTGCAGAGGGGCTAGAAGGGAAGGTATGACTTTTTGCAGATGACACAAAGATCTGCAATAGGGTAGATACACCAGGGGGGTTGAAAAAATGAATAAAGATCTAAGAAAGCTTGAGGAATGGTCAAAAGTGGGGCACCTAAGATTCAGTGTGAGGAGGTGCAAAAGCATGCACCTGGGGCACAGAAACACAGGGGTGGAGTACAAGATGGGGGAAGTGTTACTGACAACCACCAAGCAGGAACCATACCTGGAGCTAATCATATCAGATGACTTAAATGTGGACAAACAGTGTGACAAGGCTGTGGGGAGACCTAGTGGGATGCTAGGTTACATAGAGAGGGGTATCACCATCAGTAAGATGGAGGTAGTGATACCGCTGTATATATCATTGGTGGAACCCAGAGCACTGTGTCCAGTTCTGGAGACCACGTCTCCAGAAAGACAGACAGAGTAGAGGCAGTCCAGAGGAGGGCAACTAAAATGGTGCAAGGCCTCCTCTTCTCCCGGCAACTTCCGCCCTATCTCTCTCCTTCCTACCTTATCCAAACTACAAGAACACTTAGTTCTGTCTCAACTCTCCCCTTTCCTAGACTCTTCCTCCTCCTCCTTCACCCCTTTCCAGTCTGCCTTTCGCAAACACCACTCCACCACTTCCTTTCTCCTCAGGCTCACCGACTCCATCCATACTAGTATGGAGCAGGGTCTCCTCACTGCCGCTATCTATGTTGATCTAGTGAAAGCTTTCAACACTGTCTCCCACCTGCTTCTCTTTGGAAAACTGAAGTCAGCAGGTCTCTTAGACTGCAACCAGTTGGTTCAGCTTCTACCTAGTATTGATGATCTCAGTCAGTGAGAACTGGTGAATCCCTATCCCCTCCCTTCCCCTCTCATACACACCAGTGTCCCCTAAGGCTCCATCCTTGGCCCATTGCTTTTCTCCATATTCCTCAATGACCTCTCTTCAGCTAGCTCCTCTACATCCATCCACATGTATGCAGATGACACTGTCCTGTTTGCATCCGGATTTTCTCCATATGAGTTAACATCCAGGCTTCAACTTGATTTCGATGCTGTTTAGAAATGGTTTAGGGCATATCAGCCATCCCTAAATGCAAAAAAATGGTCTCCATATGTTTCACCACTAGGCAGAGGCTTTCCAGGCTCCCTTCATACCTTAGATGGGGGTACAATTGACGATGTGCCTTCATTTAAGTACCTTGGTGTCTAGCTTGGCTTTTCTCAGCATGTAGAAGCCATTCACACAAAACTCCACCCCAGGCATGGTGCTTTTTACAGAACAAAAGCTGCATCCCTATGCCTGCCTGCCGAGATATCATTGTGAAGATGATCCTTCCCATTGTTGATTATGGCAACATTGTCTACAGTGCTGCCCCAAAGTCCACCCTGACTAGACTGGACCCCCTCCACCACTCCTTCTGATGGTTTGTCTTGGCCTGTCCTCCCTGCACTCACCACTGCTCCCTGTACTCTGATCTTTCCCTCCCGTCTTTGGATGATCGCCGCCTAACCCACTGTGCCTCCTTCATTTCTAAATTCTGGCTGGCCTCACTCCCCACGTACCTCAGTTCTCTTCTCCCCCCTATGCCCCCCCACCCCTATTACTCCCTCCATAACTCAAGCTATTGCTCCCTCTTGCTTCCCTCTCATAAATCCACTGTTGGACAAGCTCCTTTCTCTTTCCGTGTTCCTAATCTCTGGAACTCTCTTCCCCTAACAATTCGCTCTGCTTCCTCCAAACACTCTCTTTCCTCTCTACTCCAAGTTCACACTGCTCCCTCTTCTAAATGCCCTTAACTCAATTGCCCTACACCCCCATGTCTGCCTACTCCTTACTTATCCCACCCCTACACTCTCCCTCACCTTCCCATCTCAACCCCCACTTCCTACCTCCTCCAATCCTCTCCTTCCCTTCCCCTCCTCTACCCTCCATCCCTTCCTCCACCCTCCTCCTCCTCCTCTCTCCCTCCCCATTTCCTCACTCCCCTCTCCCTCTCCCCTATCTCCTCTCTCACTCACAATGCTTCAGTTGCTTCTATCTATAGCCCTCCTGTTTTACTATCCATTTCTCCTACCCTGTCCTCCATTATCTCCACTACAGTCTGAGAGCGCTTGGTACTCCACCCCCCCCCCAATATTTTGACTTGTACTTTTATTTTTGTGCCTATATGATACTGTGTATTACTGCACAGTGTTGTGTTTATTGTATTACTGTGCTTCAACTTATTATCTTGTACTTCGCCTCTCGATGTATCTGGAAACGAGCTTTATGGCTCAGCATGTCTTTCCTGGTCAGTCTCTTTTAAATAAAATAAATAAAGTTGGAGACCATTACAGTAGGCAGGGAAAATGGGCAGACTAGGTGGGCCAAGCGGTCCTTATCTGCCATCAGTTTCTATGTTTCTGTGTTTCTATCTGTAGATTAAGATAGGAAATAACTGTAGGGACCTTTTATGCCCGAGTGTTGGGTTTTTGCTGAATGCGTATAACTATGAGTACATAGCTAGTACAGCAGTTAATAGATTTTATTAACTACAGTTTCTGCATGTCAGCTGTAAAGTGCAGGACTGTGATGCCCTGGATTTTTTAAGCATATAATTGTCCCCCATGTATTGTATGCTAGTAATTGTCTGTCCCTGAACACCTCCGACTCATGCTTGGGCTATTCTAATTTATTTATTTTTTCCATATACATTTTTTTTTTTCATTTTTACTGTTTTTAACCTTTCTCTCCTGAGGCCCCCAAATACAACTGTGCAAGTGTGTGGCAGCACACATGCACACCATGGCGCCAGCTCAGCCCCTTCCACCCACCCACGCTGCCGCCCCTTCCTGCCTATGCAATCCACCGGACCTCCACCCTGTGGTAGGTTTTGCTAAGTGTAGTTTAGTTTGATTTGCGGGGAAATACACTGGTGCCAGAAGCACCTTTTTCAGGTATGACCCAGTGTATTACAAAGTATAATCAATACAGTTACAATACAGTGGTCATTATTTTTATTTATTTAAACTTCGGTGAGCGGGAAAGGCACACTGAGCCAGGGTTCGTTTACAGGGGCAACCTGGGGAAGAGTAAACAGAGGGAAATAGCAGCAAAAAGAATGTTACATAAATTGAGTAAACATTTAGTAATACAGTCAGCAGTACAGTTCACAAGAACTAAAAGTGCGATAACAAGAGAAATAGCGCACACTAACAAACAACTAAAACATAGTCAGAGTTACAAAAATCAAGAGTGCAATTCATAAATACATGCTTTGCAAAATACAATAGGTATAGGCATACAAGACATTATACATTATACAAGAAAGACATTTGTTAAAAACAAGGACACACATTTCATTTAAGCCTTTTAAGTATTCATGCAAAGCAGTACAGAATGCTTTAGCAGAAGATAACGTGCGAAGAGCAACAGGCAATTTATTCCAATTGGAAGATGCCCAAAAACTAAAAGCTGATTGACCCATGTCGGTGTGCATTCCTGGTGTAGTGAGACAATTGCTTCCTGAGGATTGGGAGTTAAACTGTAAGAAGAAGATCTTTAGCAAATCAGTCAGGCACTGTGGACACTGTTTGTGAAAAATTTTGAATGTAAATTTAGTATGGTGTGCAATGGCCCCAAGTTCAGGTAGTAACCAATTTAGGCATTTCAAATTAATACAATTATGTATTCTGTTTTGTGAGAATAAAGCAAATTTAACCAACTTTCTTTTTGTCAATGTTAATTTTTGAAGCACCATCAGTAACTAAAGATCTATAGTCAATTGTTTGTAAGATTATGGGCTCAATTTTCAGTCGGCCAGTAGATTACCGCAAGTTGTATCGATCTAAGGCTGTGGCAAACTCCAGGTGCATCAGGGACCCTGCGCCCTATTTTATAAAAAGGGGGGTGTCCCAAGACTGGCCCAGTGGTGCTGAGTGTTGAGGTGCTGGATGCCACACCTTGCGCCACGCCGGCAACCCGGGTAAGGAAGCACACTCGGGTCACCAGGGGTCAGCAGGGGAAGGAGAGGATTGAGCATCTGGAGGACTGCTCTCCTCTCCTCTCCTGGGGTGGGTTGAGGGCACAGTTCACTGCACTAGCAGCTCCCAGTGGAAACTGGGAGGGATGCAGCGCTAGTGATCCAGAACATGGGGTTAGGGAGTGGCGGACGACCTGTGAGCACGCACGGGAGCATGTGTGTCCACGCTGGATGTCATTGCACGTCCAATCCCTAGGGGAATTACAACTCAAAACCCTTCCCTGCAGCAGCATTAAGCTGCCGATGGTCGACCTGGTCTGGAGGGGTCAAACAAAGCCTGAAAGCTGGGGTGAGGGCTCTAGGGTGATGTGGTCTTCTCTCCCAGTTCACCCATCTGCCTGGGGAGGCCCCTCCATAAGGGGCAAGCTACGGTCCTCCTCGCCTTGGTTTGGTTGTGGTGGAGGCTGGCTCTCCAACCAGTTGAGCGACCACGTGTATGGCTGACAGGGGTAAGTACCCCTCGCTGCAGAGAGAGACAAATAAAGTCTACAAAGAAAAAAAGGGGGGTCCTTGTGCTGAAGTCCCGACAGTTGCCGCAGCCACTGGGTTGTGCCAAACATGTAGTACACCTGAGGGGTTTGATGGAGGATCCATCAAGTCCCCTCCCCATCCACTGCAACCCTAGACAACCTGCAGAACTATGCCTGGAAAGTGGGCACCAGGGGCCAATGGAGCCCTGGTGCTTCCATGAGGGGTGATGGGGCATGGCGGCGGTGGGAAGGACATGAGGCAGCACCCAGCAGAGCTGCTCTGGGACATGGCACAGAGACGATTGGGCCTGGTGGGGGGGGCATGGCCAGACCATCATGACCTGGACCCAGTTAACAGCAGCCCTGGCACCTGCCCCATAGCCCCCGACAGTGTAATCGAGCATCTTCTGGGCACCACACATGGGGCTGTGTACCAAGGAAATGTTGCGGTGCCTGGGGTACATTCCCATCCACCAAATGTACCCCGCAACTGGCAACCACTGCCACTCACTGCATTTAGGGGACTGTGGGTCCTGTGGGGCAGGTGCCAAGGCTGCTGCCAACTGGGATCTAGGTCATGATGGTCCTGCCATGCCCCCCCTACTCAGCCCAATTGACTCTGTGCCATGTCACAGGGTACCTCCACTGGGTGCCTTCTCATGTCCCTCCCACTGCTGCCATGCCCCAGTCACCCCCCCATGGCACCATCAAGGCCCCATCAGCCCCAGTCCCCACCTTCCAGGCCCTCCTCCAGTTGCCACCCTGCAAGGCAGTGGCACAGTGCCCTTAGACCAGCTCCTGGCTGGTCTAACATGAGCCCCCTCTTTCAACCATAGCAGGGCTTCTGAATAAGGGGATGGTGCAGCCCTGCCATGGCGCAAGCCCCCTTGTGACCAGGTGCAAGGGTGCTTCTGCTGCAAGGCTGGCACAGGGTGGCTTTGGTACATGGCATCCCAATTTTGACACAGCCGGCTTTTGAAAATTAGGAGTGCCGCAAACCTTGCCACAACGTGCCACTTGCGTCAAAGCCATTTGGTGCTGGCACCTTGTGCCGAAGTTTTCTGCTTGAAAATCAAGCCCTATGTGTTGCAATCTTCTTTCTTGAATCTGATGTCAGAAATTTGTTGATCCTGTATAGTCGGCCTAATTTTTGATATAATCTAGAGGTAATGTATCTGATGTGACATAGAAAAATAGAAACATAGACTTTGACAGCAGATAAGGACCTCTTGGCCCACCTAGTCTGCCCATTTCCCTACCTACAGGATACGCTACAGATCCTAGTTAACAAACAGCCTATTTCTTCCTACCCCCCACAAAAATTGCCTCATGTCTGTCCCATGCATTCTTGAATTCTGCCACAGTTTGACCCCACAACCTCCTCAGGAAAGCTGTCCCATGTGTCCACCACCCTCTCTGTGAAAAAATACTTCCTCACATTGCCCCTGAACCGCCCCCCCATCTTCAAATTGTGTCCCCTTGTTCTTGCATATCTCTTTTTCTGAAAGATGCTACCCTCTTGGACTTTGTTGATTCCACTGAGGCACTTAAAAGTTTCTGTCATGTCCCCCCTCTCCCTCCTTTCCTCAAGGGTATACATATTAAGCTCCTTTAGTCTCTCCTTGTATGGCTTCTCTTGCAGACCCTGCACCATTTTAGTTGCCCTCCTCTGGACTGCCTCTATCCTGTCTATGTCCTTGCAGAGATGGGGTCTCCAGAACTGGACGCAGTACTCCAGATGGGGTCTCACCAACTGTGACATGTAAAAGTCAGGCTTGAGTCAAGGTAGAAACCTAGACAGTCTCAGTGATGTATCTTGAAAAATTGCAGTACAAAAATCCTGTTTGAATTTCTTGAGTTTAGGGGCAGAACCTGATAACATGACTTGGGCTTTGCTGGTGCCAAGGACCAATTTGTTTGCCTCTAAACCATCTGTGTGGGTTATGGAAGTCTTGACTTAGATCATTCATTTTTGATTTAAGATATGTTCTTTGAATGATTAAATAATACTGTATTGTCTGCATATAGTAAGATGCTTGATGAAATACAAGTTTGGGGGATGTCATTAATAAATAACAAAATTAAAAGAGGCCCGAGTATTGAACCCTGCAGCATGCCACGGGAAACAAGCATTTCATTTTAGTAGGTAGATCCAAGCTTAACAACTTATTTTCTGTACGACAGATAGTCATTAGGCCATGCAAACAAACTGTTTTCCAGACCTATCCTGGACAATTCTTGTATCAGTGATTTATGATCAGTGAGACCAAATGCCTTGGTCAGGTCCACGAACACAGCACCAGTCATGATACCTTTACGCAAGGCCTCAAATACCGTGTTCATGAACCTGACCATGTCGGTACCTATCCTGTGATCCCATCTAAACCAGTCTTGCTCATCGCACAGGACATGTTATTTTTCAAGATTTTCAATTAGTTGTATAGGAACAATTTTCTCCTGAAGTTTTACTAGAGCTGATAGCACCAACACTAGTCTGTATTTATTGACCAGTGAGATATTTCCTTTCTTGTGCAAGGCAGTAACACAGGCCATTTTCTAGAGATCTGGCATCTGCTGGGTTTCAAAAGAGAGATTAAATATTTTTGTGATAGGAAAAGCTATACCAGATGCTGCTAATTTGAGAAATTCAGGAATGAGATCATCAACATCAGGAGACTTTTCTGCTTTAAGGCCATGGAGCAACGTGCATACTTGTGAAAAAGCAACTTTTTAAATGTAAAATTTAAGAAAACGTTTGAGTCATACTGACAAATTCAAGTCATCAGGCAAAGGTGGTTTTGGATGTAAGTTTTCAATCCTATAAAATGAGTGTTGAAAAGATCAGCAAATGATTTTTGATTAGTAAATTCAGTGCAATTTTCTGTAGTTGGTTAAAGTAATTTATTTATGCTATTCCAGAACTTCCTTGGGTCTGAAAGACTGGAAGTTTGTTCATCCCTAAGAAACTTTTCTTTAGCTAAATTTTAAGATTTTATACACGAATTACTGAGAGCTCTCCAGTTTGCCCGATTTGCAGGGGAATTTCTATTTTGTTTCCAAGCCCTGTCTCTAACTTTCATTTGAATAATTCTTCAGTTAGATATTTTTAATTGTTCCCATGAAACCATCTCTTAGTCAGTGGGGCATGTTTGTTTGTGGACAACTTTTAGGAATTCACTGATAAAAGAACCCAGAGCAATATTTAAGTCTGAAGTAGCATCCAACTATGTCCAATCTATGATAGCTAAGTCATTGAAAAATTCTGAGAGAATGAGTTTTGAGGAGTCAAAAACATTTTTCTTTCAAGAGGTTTAGGCTTCTGAGAGACTCCATTGAACCACTCACAAAACTAGTAGAGTGGTCACTAATCAAGTCCGACAGACTTGATTATACATAATGTGATTTTTTTTGTAACAAATTGACTCTTTCTGCTACAGTCATGGCCTGCTTACAACTGCAAGTACATACTGCTGGTGTTCTCTCAGAGTGAAAACCATTTCTGAAGAGTGATAGGAAATCCTTATTTTGGTGTTTATCAAGTTCCCCACTGGTGCCTCACCTGTTTTGGACTTAAATAGTCCATATCTTGACTTTTTCTGTGGTCTGTATCTGTAAGGGGAAGGAACCACAATTCATAGCTTGGAGAAGCCGGCCACTAGATCCGGTTCCCTCTCCCGGTCCCGAATTGTAAAAGCTCTGCCCCATGCCACTCCACCCCCCCCCCGTGCTCTTATGTTTTGTGGGATAGTTGTTTGTAGAGCATGGGGGCGTGCTTCATAGATATCAATGGAGGTGGTTTAAAATTACTTTTTTAAATGAATTAGAAGTCCACTTGGGTCAAATCAAAGCCACAGCATAACTAACAAGAGCCTTCGTCCATTCGACAGCTGATAAAGTTACCCTCAATATAATCCCTAGGCTCCTGAAGTAGGTAATCGCGGTCTTAGCCAGCAACAAGGAGTTGGTTATCACCAAATCATTTAGTTCAAAGGCAGCAGGGGGTTGACTTATTAGATCTACTGAGTTAGTCTCTTTGATTTCAATTTTACCCATTTGCTCTCTACACTAGCCCCATTGAAATTGCTTTTTTCAACTCATAGATCCTGAGATCTTCCCTCATGATATTAAAATTTGTCCCCTTGAAATTACAACATACAGTTGAGCCCTTTTCCCTGATGAAGATGGATTTAATTTGGAAGCTGACTATATTATGGTCACCATTTGCTAAAGTTTCCCTTACCGCATGTTCATTTATTGCAGCACCTGTGTTGTTTATTACAATGTCAAGAATTTCAGTACCTCTAATTAGTGTAGAGACATGGGGCCCGATTCCAAGTCATGTTATGCATGGCGCAAGGCAATTTACGCCAAACCCTATGGTGCAAATCGCACCTTGCACCATGGATTACGCAAATTGCGATTACAAAATACAGCTTGTCCCATGCCATATGTGGGTTGTGCCAAAGGTGGGCTACACCACCCACTATGCCCTCAACCCGCTGTGGCATGGTGCAAGGATGGGTTATGGCAGCACCTATACCCTATTCGGAAAGGGCGGCTGCTGTAATCCAGTTCCACTATTCCAGGTCTCACAATGGCACTGGGGGTTAGACCAGCATGGAGGTGGTCTAAGGAGCATCTGTCCTGGCAAAACGATGGATGCCCTCCCGCAGTGCCATGGAAAGCACATTAACGTGCCCCATGAACCCCCCAACACAATGATACCCCTCCACCCTCCTGATATTGGGGTGCCACCCAGGTCAGTATTATACCATGCCCCCCCTGTCCTGTGCCACCCTGCCTACCCCCAAGGCCCCCAGGGGAATGCAGGTGTGTTATGGGGCAGGGTGCTCTGGGGGGGCAGTTGCTTGCAGTCCTCGACTTACGGCACCCAGGTCCATTACACCATTCCTGTGGCACAAGCCTGCAGCTGCCACAAGTCATGGATCTTAGGTGCTGGGGACCCTGCCTGTCCTGGAATAGGCTGCAGGGGCCCTGGCATAGTGGCACGTGGCTCAACTCGCATATGCCCATGAGTTGCGCCATGCATTCTGGAATTGGGCCCATGTTGATTAAGATAACATATGACAGAAAAGGGTTGTGTACAATGAAAAAATATCACTGAAGGGTCTGATGAGCTCATACACCAAGAGCCAGAAAAGCAAGTGACTTTATGAGGTCTTCATCCCCTAAGACAGTATTATTTCTCTAGTTTACAACAGTTTTCTAATGTTTGTTTTATAAAACACATTGGGTTACGCCTTAAAAATGGCTTGATTTTTAAACTTTTTTAAGTGCATGCGATACAGATTCAGAAGTATGCAATATGGAGAAATAGCTTTGCTATCTGTGAGTTTTGGTCCAGCCCCTCACTAAGGAAATAAATAACATATTTGGAGTCAGCCCAGTACATATGTATGCAATAAAACTTGACAAGGTGTTGATAGTTGCACCACAACCACATGCCTCAGTGGTGTAGTAAGGCATGCAGCCACAGGCTGAGTGCATCCTACCCTTGGAAGTGTGTTTGTGACACAACTACTAACACCCTGGAGTGTCTTGCTGTGCTTTTAAAATGGGTAACTAGAGAAATAAAAACTAAAAAAACAAATTTTGAACAATTAAAAATAAGTTTAAATTTAATGTAAAATTGTTCCTCTGCAATTGCAAACCACTGGGGGATCTGGCAGGTTTACTGTTTGTGTGCTATTTGATTGCAAGAAAGAATAATTGCTGTTTAAAACCTGGACATTCAAAAGTGTTGTTAGCACACTGATTTCACCTGCAGTGTTCCCAGATGGGCAGCACTTGTTTTTAGCTGTTGGTATTGCTCCTACCATGAACAGCTGTGGGCCAGTCAGGTCATATCATTCTCCCTACCCATTTTATAGCTATATACAACATACATACACTGCTATTACATATCATATTGTAATGCAGATGCAGTTACTGCCTTCATACCCTTACTCAAGATATCAAATGATTTTGAATGAAAAATATTGTTGTTTTCCTTTTATAAATCTTATGATTGTTAGAACACAAGTGAACTGTGTGTACAAAGGGTATTATAAAATGCGAAAGGGATTTTGGCTATTCTGATTGGACATTAGCAGTGCGTTAGAAGTGTCTAATGCATGGCTAAAACTAGAAACCCCGTGTGGAATACACAGTCCCATTTTATAAGCACAATAAGCCAGACAGTTCTAATGCACGGCTAGGGGACTAACCACACTCAACCTGCGGCCTTGTGCCTCATTATGCCCCCTAGCCATGCATTAGAATTGTCTAACGCACACCCCGTTGTGTCTTATTGCTTACATAGCAGAATGTGTGACTTCTAAAATGAAGCATGTAAAGGTGGTCGAAGTTAGTTTCAATGCACTGAATGTTTTGGGCTTCATCATCCCGGCACCTCAAAAAGCACTGGTGTTTCATACTTGCTGTTCCTCTGGACCATATGCGAAACATTTTGTGTTGGGATGTACAAGGCAGCAATGTGCACCACACTGTGAAATGTCTCAGATGACAAGATTCACCTGTCAGAAACCTGGCCGCAGCACCGTTGAACCTCACTTGAACTCTGAACCAGGAATGTCTGATGTGGTTTGACTGCAGGTGGACAAGACTGGCTCTAAATCAGTGAACTCCCGAGCTCAGTCAGTTTTACATGTTTGAACCAAAAAGGATTTCCTGTTGAAAAACAGTCATATTGGCTCAAAAGTCAAAACACTAATAGTATATAATTATTATGCAGTGGTATTCAGTTTCTTTTTTTATAATTTATTTAACAGGGCTAACCCAGCTGAGATATACTATCTAATTTTTCAGTGGGGTCTGGCTTGTACTCATTATAAATCCCTTGCCAATCAGAGCACAGAGCCATGGTGTCTCTTATCCTGCATACAGTGGTCTCTCGTGCAGGAATGTTAAAAGTGGAGCATTCCATTTCACAGCCGGGGGAGGGCAGCTTCCTTTAACTGTTGGGGGAGGGCAACTTCATTTAACTTCTAAAGAAATAAAAACGTAATCAACACTTATTATGAATACCTCTAGCTAACTTGAGTTATTTATAATAAGTTATTTATAGTAAGTCAATTGGGCCTCTGCTGCGTGTCTGTTGTGGTATCAGAGACTTCTTATGTGAGGTTTGGGAAGCCAGAACTGCTCAGATAGATTCACTTTGCTGTCCACTCAAACCTCACGCTTGGAGTCTCTTATAATGTAAGACACCCCGTGTTGCTCTCTGAAAATCCTTGAGTGGTGCAAACTGCAACAATAGTTTCTCCACTCAGTCTTGTTTTCTTCTTCTATTGTTAATTTACCCAGGATAGCCTAGCTGCTAAAGATGGCCTGATCCTGAATATATTTGGCGAATGTGCCAGAATTCTGCACTTTCACCTTTGATTTTGCCTAGCTAAACTTCTGGGTCACTTTGGGTCACTTTGACATTTCTCCAGCTGATTAATTTCACAGCTAACACTATAGCCCATCCTAGTTGGCTAGAGCTAGTACCATGGGCACCCTTCCCCCCCACCGCAGTCAAAGGGCCAGTTCCTGGCACTTTTCAAGTGCTGACAAGTCATTTCAAAGAAACAGACTGGTGGAGTGGGGGAAGTAGGAGAAGGTGGGATTGGCTGGGGTGGGTGAGGGGTATCACTTACCCCTAACTTTTAGCCTGCTAGAGCCCCACACCAGGACCACCTATAAACTATTATCAGTGAAGGGATACAATGGTAACAAGGTTATATAAAGTTGTATTAAATATAGTGTTGTATAATGAGTTAGCACCCATTGCGTAACACCACTGTGAGCATGACCACTCTATACAGTCCTGGCTCGCTGGGACCTTTCTTCAACCTCAGCCTCTTTGTGGATAAACATCTGCTGATAAGTACAAAAATCAGTATTTTAAAAATAATAAGAATCTTTTCAGAATAATGAAAACAAGAGTTAGGATAATGTTCTTTTACAAAAAATGTCATAGGTTCTAAGAGGCTCTCCGTTGAGTTATAACAGTTTTGGCTGGTATTTTCAAAGGGCCTCGATTCAGCAGCCATCATATAATTCTCTGGGCTACTACAGCACATCGACTTCATGTTCATGAATGTATCAATAAGACTGAAATGTGTCTTTTCTTAAGACCTTACTTACTGGAACAAGATCCCTTTGTGTTTGGGCCCTTGCTTTCTTCCTTTTCAAGGGATCGTTGCAAGAGAAAGCAAAAGATAATGCCAGCAATTGCTTTCAAACCATAGCTGTTCCTTGAACTCTGCAAAGCTAAGGATGTTTGTCAAAATCTGTTAGGGTTTACATGCCAGTCTTTAGCATTTAGAACTAGGGAAAGTGCTACCTTAGATGGAAATATCACATCTTGCTCAGCTGCTCCAAAGTACTGCATTTTATTGTATACAGAAAGGGTTTCTATTGCTTGTGTTCAAGTGAAACATTGAACATCCCCAGGGTTTGATTCCTATCATGACCAAGTTCTCAATATCACTGGATAATGTAAGTGAAGCTATGGCTGGAATGCTGGCTGCATTTCTCTCACGAAGCCAGTAACAAGGCACATTTGGCAACAATTACAGTAAAGGGCTTCTCTGGATTGCAACCTTCTTATCCTTGATTGTTCCCCCCCCCACCCAATCATCTGGGTGAAAAATGATAAGAACTGAAACTGCTGTGTGAACCAGACTGCCTTGTGGTAATGGTCATTTCCCATGACTCAGTACAGGAGAGATTTAATGGAGCGTGAGCTGGGGTACAGTGTTCTGCCTTTTAAAAGAAAATCTTTAACAATGTAAGGCCAGAGAGGGTCCCGCACATCAAGCAGATTAAGGGCCCAATGGGCAAAAGCTATGCCTGTGAGAGAGTTTGTGTTTACTCAGATTAGTTAGTCTAGAAATGAGAAGTCTGGAACAGGTCACGATCATGGTGTTCTAAATACTAAAATCGATTGATAGGGTGAAAATACCCAGATATGTCAGCTTCTGAGTGCAGGCTGAACCAGAGGACAAGCATTGAAACTGAGTAGGATAAAGGGAAACAGTAAAAAGTATGACTTCACACAGAAGGTGGTTAATATGTTGAATAGCCCATCAGATGAGGTTGTGGAAGCAACAATAGCACAGTGTAGGCTTTAAAAGCAGGACTAGACATAATCCTGACAGAGAATGGCATTGAGGGTTGCACAGCATGAGTAGAGGTAGGATTCTGACTGGTAAGCTTGGAGGTGCCTCTGTACTCAAGTTGGCTATAGTGATTGTGGTAAAGCACAAGGGTCAGTCATGATGGACCCTAAGTCCTTTCCATAATCAGAATGCTATGTTACAATATGTATCTACTAAGCTCTCAAGATTAGTAAAGTTGCAGTTCACAGCTCCCCCCCACACACAATTTTGCTATATTATCCTTTGAATGTTATGTTCCCAATTCCTCCCTTAGCATCATCAGAATTCTGTTTTGGGGTGGAACTACATCTTTAAGCTGCTCCAGAGCTGTGCAAGTTGTCAAATATAAGAAGGTCCCAATCTTCGTTACTACTGTAAGAATTTTTCTTCTAAGATGGCTTATTTAACTTTGTGGCAGGCAGCAATTTGATGTGACTTACCTGTCCCAGTGTAAAAATTGTTCACTGCTCTTTAAAGGGCTACTACATTCAACGTTTACAAAACCATATCTTGTGCATAGTGTTTTGATATGTGTGTGTGTGTTCCTAGTGTCTCCTAGGAGTTTTTTTCTAAATTTGCCTACTAGTTTTATGGCTCCTGGGATCTCCATGTTTGCATTTTTTTAATTGCTCTTCTTTTTCCTACAGTACCTCCTGTCCCACGTGACAGTGATGTGTCCAGGACCACAGATTCAATGAGTGAAAGCTGCTGTAGCAACAATCTCCTGTACAGAACCTGATGGTCTGGTCTGACCTAAATAAGTCTTTCTAATTCAATGTTTTTGTTTTCTAAGTATGTGTCTAGGTCTAGCCAGCAAGAATAAATGTATTTTTTTTAAGCTTTTCATTTCATCAAACTACATACAGCCATAAAAAGCACACATATCACCCAGGTCATCAATGCTATATAGATACAGACAGATGCTGCAGTTATAGATACAGATATAGATACAGTTAAGACTATGCCTGTTTGCTTACAAAATAGCCCACTCAATTAGCCCTCAGGTGTTTGCAAAACTGTAAGCGTAGCCTTTATTAGTGCTCACTACATAAAGTTACTTAAAATCCTAGCTCTACTGCTTTAAAATTGGCTGTAAGCCAGTACTTATTGAATCTGTTCCCAGATGCATCACTGTTACATGGGACTGGATATATTGTAAGAAAATGGAGCAATAAAAAATGCTAACATGGAGATCCCCAGGAGCCATAAAACTAGTAAGCAAATTTAGTTAAAAACTCCTAATAGCAAACAAAGAGAAGGACACACTAGGACTACACATACAAGCCAAATACTCTACACATGTGTTTTTGCAAATTTTGAGTGTAATATTTCTTTAAGAGCCTTCTGCAACAGCATCTCAAGGAACTTTGTCATTACTAAAGACCCATTGCACACTGACTTATCACCCTTCTATTTCCTTTCCCCTACCCTGTATATTACTTTCTCAGCATATCTTATTTATATCTTCTTCCCTTCCTACCCAGGATGCATCTGGAAATGAGCTATTTCAGCTCAGTATGTCTTTCCAAGTAAATCTTTTGGAGTCGCTGGATAGTTTGATACCTTTTATTGGACCATCATATGTCTTGTACAAAGATGGTATAGTGCACAAGATCTCGGAACCCCCACAGGTCCCTTCTTTGGGTGTTTCGCCTAAAGAAGGGACCTGTTGGCTCCTGAAAGCTTGTGTACTATATCATCTTTGCTCCAGACATGGTGTTGGTCCTGTAAAAATTTCAAACTATCCAGCCACTCCTGTTTTCCAAGGACCAATACAGCTAAAATATATTTTAAGTTGGTAAATCTTTTGACATAAAAAATGAATAAATAAAATAAATATGCTGATCTCATCTGGAGTGCTCCTGTGCAATCTTGGTGCTCATACCTGAGAAAGGTTAGGAATAGATTAGAGAGACAGTGCAGCATAGGGCCCCAAAGATAATATTTGGGAAACAGGGAAAGATGTAAAAGGAGTAGCTGAAAAGATTTAACATGCTTACTGGAGGACAGAATTGTACAGTACCTCTCAACCCCCACTAATAAATCAGGGCCAAGGTTTAAAATGATTTAGGGAAAAATTACTAAAATCAGGAACACATCTTAAAAACTGATTATATCCACTCAGGGAGATATAGAATAAGGGGCTTACTGTAAAATGCAGTTTCTGAAGAACTTGTCTAAAATTCTGTTATTAGGCATTATTTTATGCTTACATTCCACACTGTTCAGTCACAAAAACACCAATTTTATGAGGGACAGAGGAGAACTCTGAGGCAAATTCAGGGACATCCCTGACAATCAGGGACAGTCGAGAGGTAGAAGGGAGAGAGGGGACATGATAGAGATGTTCAAGTTAATGAAGGGGATTTATAGAGTGGGCTCAACAAGTGTATTTAATCTAAGGAAAAACAATGTCCGCCAGAGGTCATGAGCTGAAGTAAGAAGGTGGAGGTTAAAAAAAAGACCTTAGGTAGGAATGAGAGCTGCTCCAGTGAGGTCATTTGGCTTAAAGTTTGGAGCCATTTGTTAAAGGTGTGTACTTCAGAAATACTCAATAAAACTTTTAACAAACAGCTCTTCACTGAAAGGCCTGTGTAGGGGTTGAAAAACCTCCAGATAATGTTCTGGAAGCAAATACAATAGTGAGATTTAAGAGAAACTTAGATGCGTTTAATGACTTATTAGACAGCATAATATGGGTGTAGTGAATAAGCAGTGCTAGAGAGATTTTGATTTAGGGAATCTTGGAACAGACTGAGTGGCCTGCCTAGGTCTTTTTCTGTCTTTGCCTTTTTCTGTGTTTCTATGTGGCAAATCAATGGGCTGAAACAGGTTGCACCCTAGAATGGTAAAAGAAATGTGTCAGGAACTGACCACCCCAGTGGTAGACCTCTTCAACTGATCACTGGAAACAGAAGTTGTACCAATGGATTGGAGGGAAGCTGATGTGGTATTCCTGTACAAGAGCAGGAGCAGGGATGAACTGGGGAACTATAATAACCATTCAGTCTACTTTCTATTGTGGGCAGATTACCTGAGGCCATTATGAAAGAGAGGAGAGGATGGTGGAGTTTCTGGATGCCCAAGGATTCCAGGAGAAAAAACAGCAGGGATTCATAATAGAGAAGCTGTGTCTGACAAATCTGATCAACTTCTTTGACTGGGTCATTATGGCAGCAGACAAAAGACAGGCAATGGACATTCTGTATCTAGACTTAAGCAAAGCCTTCGATTCCGTCCCACATGGGAGAATGGTTAAGAAATTAGAGGATCTAGTCACCGGCCTGGTGGTGCTGAGGGTTGAGGTGCTGGACACCACATCTCATGCCATGACGGCAACCCAGGTTCAGGTGCAGACTCAGGTCACTGGGGGTCGGCAGGGGAGGAGAGGATCGAGCATCCGGAGGACTGCTCTCCTCGGATGAATTTCTGGGGTGGCATTGCTCTGCAGCAGCCCCCAGTGGAGGCTGGGGGCACCACAGCAGCATGCTATTGTCAGGAGGGGTGGCAGCAGACATCAGCTGAGGTCTGCCCTTGGCACAGACATCACTGCACGTCTGCATCTCGGGGACGAAACCAAAGTGGAAAACCCTGGTGCCCTAGGAGGCAATGGCGGGGATTGAGTGACTAAGTCCACTTGCCCAATGCCGGCCCCGATCCCAATTTGACTCTCCGTGGTCCGTATCTCTCCCATTCGGGGCTGTGGGAAGGGGGGACCCAGCAACTGATTCCTCAGTCGGGGGAAGGGCACGGCAGGCAGTAGAGGTGATGCCAAGTGGGTCCCTGCTGGAGAGATGCCCAGGATGCCGGCGACTGGAGTGAAATAAAGTTTTAAAAAAGAAATTAGGGGATCTAGGTGTGGGGACAGAACTAAAGGATAGGCCAAGAAGTAAGTGGCTGGGAGAGCACAAAGGCTAGTCTTAAATGAAAAATTCTTGGAGGTAAGGGAAGTCACCAGTGGAGTTCCTGAGGGAACAGTCTTAGGCCCAGTACTTTGCAACATCTTTTTTTTTTTTAAATTAGTGTGCTTTTCCTCCTTTTGACCTAACCGGCCTCCATTGGCCCCTGCCTCACACCTAGTCCCATTACCCCCCTTCTCCAGGACTTATCCTCTCCCATGTTCCTCCCTGGCTTGTCCCTCAGGGCGGGGCCAATGGGGGAGACCCCAACCTCCAGCGGAGTAAGGGTGCAGTATCAGGAGAGCTCCACAGTTGGTGGTCTGGGGCCTGCAGTGTAAGGTGGGCATCATCCTGCATCAGTCAGGGGTGTTTCCCTGTTCTGTTCCCCCGGTCCCCATGACATCAACTGCATGCATGATGTGTGCATTCACGCACACACACACATGCTGATGTCCACCCTCCCTGAGCCTGGGGCCCCAGCTGCACTGCCACCTGTTGTCACCAAGGTGGTGGTATTGAGCTGGAGACTAAACCCTCCCTCTCACAAGGTGGAGAGCATTCTCTTGGGGTGCTCCACTCATTTCCCCCAGCTGGCCCTCCGATGTCCCAAGCTTGTTCCTGAACCCAGTTCGTCGGCATCACAAGTGGTAGCACTACTGCTGGGTCAGTGGGCCCGCATACTTTTCAACACCTTTATTTGCGGTATCGGGGAAGAGATCCAAGTGAAGATGTGCCTATTTGCAGATAACACAACGTGTGGTAGAGTGTGCAGTGATAGGTGGTTATGACATCAAAAGAAGACCTGAAGAGACTGGAAAAATAGTCGAGGGTCTGGTAATTAAAATTCATTGTAAAAAAAAAAAAAAAGGGCAAAGTTATGTACATTTTATTTATTTGAAAATTGGTGACAAGGAAAGGCACATTGAGCCAATGCTCATTTGCAGGTAAGACTCGGGGGAAGGGAATAACCCCAGTGTACTGCTTTGTGTGTTTAGAAATAGTTCTGTTCTTTTTTCTTACTTAGAGTTCCCTGTCAGTGCCGCCAATTTTCCTGCCCAGTATTTGTGTATGGGAAGGGCAAGTTCAAGAGAAATCTTCTACTTCCCTGAGAGGGTGGTGGAACCATAGAACAGACAGTCGGCGGAAGTGGTGAGAGTAGTTACCCTTAGCGGGTTTCAATACAGTTGGGAAAGGGCAAAGGAACTCACTGTCCTTGGGGGGATGCAACATGGGATTGGTGGGTGGGGGAGATAGCCCACCAGTACAGTAGGTTGGTGGGGTGAAGTCGTATGATTAGGGCAGACTTGATGGACCTTGGGTCTCCTTTTGATATCAAATTCTATGTTTCTATGAATTCTGGAACCCAGTGGCCACAGATGAGCTAAAGCTTTCAATGAAACTCTCCATGCTGAGAGTCAGGATCAAAAAGACAGAATACAGTATGGGAGATGTACAGTTAGAACAAAAAACATAGGAGAAGTATCTCGGGGGCCATAACAGCAGACAACTTAAAGCAGTCAGTGCAGCATAACAGATCAGTGGGGACAGTAAATAGGATTCTGGGATGCATCGGCAGCAGGATCAGCAGCAAAGGAAGGAGATGAGCCTTTCCCTGTACAGATCCCCACTGCAGTCGCATGCAGTTCCAGAGTCCGCAGTTGAAAAAGGACAGCGATAGAGTTTAGGCAGTGCAGAGTAGGGCAATGAAAATTTTGCAGGGGCAGCATGAGAAGTCCTAGTGTACATGGAGACGCTTAAGGACCTCCACATACATACACTGGAGACCAGGAGGAGTGAGGGGACAGGATGGAAAATGTCATGTTTCTTCACGGGATAAAAAAGGTGGATACCTGGGAACGTTTCACAATGAGTGGAAACATAGACACAAGGGGAACTCAAAGAAGCTGGAGGGAGGAGCAGGAAGGACATCAGAAAGGATTTCAGTATACAGAGGATGGTGTATGAGTGAAACAGGCTGCCAGATGGGTTTGTCTGTGCCAAATCAGTGGAGGTATTCAAGGAAGGGTAGGACAGACACATGGAGCTGGTAAGCATAGCAGTGGAGGATAACATGTGGGGGAGGGCAAGTGAGTTATCACTAGGTCATTCACTTCCCATTCTAGATTGCAGGAGTGTCCCCAACCAATCACAATGCTTTCTTCAGTTGTGCATAAGATACTATTATTGCTCTAAGTGTACCTCACACACTGAGCACTGTAAAGACCTTCTTGACTGCTCATGCTGCTAACTTTATTAAATAAAAGTTTTTTCTTAAATAAAATTAGTAATCTATAATAATATCATGGGTCTGGTTGGAGGTCCGAATATGGCTATAGGAATGTTGCCCCTTGTGTCGTTAGAACCACAGAACTGCTCACCTTTGGTTCGCAGCCCTCTGGTCCTCAAGAACATGCGAGGAGACACTCTTATAGCCATAACAGGCCCTCCAACCAGATCCATAAACTTATACGATAGGTAGGTCTGGGCAGACTAGATGTGCAAGTGAGCCTCTTTCTGCCATTTGTTTCTATGTTTAGCTGAAATGTATCTCTTACTCATATTCAGTCTCAACGAAGCCCTGTAACTATTGTACACTAACTATGCACATATGGCGCCATCCTGCTTGTAAACTGCTTCACCTTGGATTTCCACAAAAAGATTTCATATCTCATGGGGTTAGTCTGCTATTATACTAGATATGAATTTTAAATTTATCGATAAAGCCCCTAACCTTAAGCCTTTATGGAATAATTGCATCCTGCTGCACATTGGACCTCTCATGTTTGATTTTGCGTCTCATCTTGAGATTTTTAGAAGTTTCCATTGTTGACTTTGTGGCACCAGAGTGGTCTGTTCAGACTGGGTTTGGAGGAAAGAGTTAAATGTGATCCAGCTGCGACTATTGTAATGGGGGTGGGGGGTGGGAAATCACAATATGCAGACATTCTAATGCAAGGAAAATTGTTTCAGAGTCTGGCAGCTTAATTTCAGAGAGATTAGCCCTCAGAATAGGGGGTGAAATTCCTTGGGCTGCCTTCCATTTCTTCAGGAAGGTAGGGTCATTTTGGGCGGAGATGAGTTGTGGGGTGTCTTGTTGCTGGTGGAGTTACTGGTTTCACTCCACATTCAGGCTTCTTCTGTTCTTAATCTACAAAGTGTAGAATGTTCCGAGATGTACAAAAAGGAATTGTTTGACAGAGCTTGGGGAAAGGAAATGAAACCTCCACAAGAGAGTGTTTATCTGCTATTATTCCCCTTTTCCAGGCATCTGCTCATTAAAGCCCTCTGAGCAAATCTGTCTTCCGAAAGAAATCACACAGTTCTCATGATCCATATGGAAACAAATACAGTGTACAGTAAACACTGCAGTCTCAGAACATATGTTTCAGTTGTGTTATTTGCTGGTTGCTTCGTGTTTTTAATTAGGAAAAATGGATATGTGGTTGGAATGGAACTATATTAAAAAGTGTTGTTAATCTGTGGTCAACTACTAACAACAAGCATGGATATAGGATACTGTGTAGGTACTTAACTCTGGTGTGGGATTGCTTTTTCTATGCAAAAATAGAAAAGGGTCCTTTTGGAAGCTCAGATAAGGCTGGAATAGTTGCTGTGGGCTGATCCAAAAGGATAGTGGGTGCTGCTTTACTACCTAGCCAGATCATCTAGTGGCTAAGGATGGACAGATTCTTTGTAGGCTTTATTTGTGCCTCATAGCTTGTTCTCCACCCACTCCGCACATCTCCATCTCTGCATTCTCTGGTGACCATGCATCCCCAACACCACTGACCCCTGGGCCCATGAATGCTAATGGCCACCATTCTGACAGGACCGGTGGTTTTTTGCTCCTCAGTTCTTTCCCCTAGCCCTTCCACCACCTGATGGAGCGACACTGATACTCGTTCCAGCCTTCCAAGTGCATAGCTGTCCTCTGCAAAGGAGGTAAACCCTTCTTTGGCCTTCCACAGGGTCACTTTGGCAGTGGAACATGGCACCCCCTCCCCTGGTCAGTAAAGCACTGCTGCAGGCAAGCGCTCTCAGACTGCGGCCACCTGATTACAGACAACCTAGGCTCACTCCTGAACCTATGTCGCTCACATGGGCGTACAATGCATAACCTTTGGGCCAGCAGGTGGTCCATCTAGTTCTTTATTTAAGCAATAAGGCATGATAGGGGGTGCATTGTTGTGAGATGATGGCACTCTGGGAAATGAGGCACAAGACAATGCCAAATACCTTAAACACCCAAGAAGTGCCGCTATTGCACAATTATGCCCACCCAGAAATACCTTACTGTGATTATAAAATGATACCTCCAATTTTATTTTAACTGGGTAATAAAGTTCAGAAAGTTAAATGTTTCTGACCTGTGATGTTGTGCTACAATACATGTTCATGTGATCGCATCTGACCAATCACAGGTCTTGGTTTCTATAACTCATTTTATAATACCAGTACTTGCATGAGCCATGCAGCACACCTCAATGGAATCAAATGCCGACACTGGTTTGAAAATGCCACTGTAAAATTTAATACAAACTAAGTTTAAAAATGACAGCAGCAATACAATCCGCCTCCCCCCTCCCCAACTCTGATCCAGTGTTTCATGCAGAATCAAGTGTTTTACCTGAGAAAGTGCCTGACTTGTGTGAAATGCAGGATGGCAATTGGGGGGGGGGAGTTGTATTGCTGCTGCTGCTTCTTTTGAACTAGGCTTGGAACTCATTTCCAGTCTGCATCTTCGTCCCAGTGCTGGCATTTGATTCTGGTAAGGTGTGCCACCTGGCTCATGTGAGTACAGTTGTTTATCCTTGTGTGCACCGCCATCACTCTAAGCAGCTTTTTTGTTTTGAAGTTCATTTTATAATGTAACATTTTATCACCTAGAGGGGATAGCTGTGCTTCTGTCTGTATTGGCTCCAGTTGCCCATTCCATCTCTGCCACTCTCTGGTGCCTTCCACACAGCTTTCTGCCTAAGTGCATCCCTGTGGCTTCTCCCCCATTGCAGGGCACTGCCATTATTTCTCCAGGATCCAGTGCACCAGATGGAAGAAGGCCTGGAGAGATGGAAGGCCAATGTTCAGTGAGTGGACCTCAAAACACTCTTTTGCTCCCCCACTGTAC
Source organism: Neoceratodus forsteri (assembly GCA_016271365.2). Classification (NCBI taxonomy): domain Eukaryota; kingdom Metazoa; phylum Chordata; order Ceratodontiformes; family Ceratodontidae; genus Neoceratodus; species Neoceratodus forsteri. Next base: position 185,145,295 of record JADMNL010000031.1, read on the forward strand.
TTTCTCGGACCATAGCCCCATTCACCTCACAAAATGAGCATTGCCCAGCTCGCACTGTACCTTTTGGGCTCTTGTACAGTGCAACAGGTAAATCCTCTCCCAGAGTTGGAGCATACCAACTCTGCAGCACACCCCAGACTCCACCAGTATGATGGAGGAAGTTGAATATGTGACATGAAACCTGAGTCTCTCACATGGTATGTCACTGAATGCAAATGAACTAAAAAAGGCCGAAGCCCAAACACAGTTCCTGAATTCAAGCAAAAAATAAGTTTTCCCTTTGTTGTATATAAATATCTAAATACTTTTCAGTGGTAGCCTGATGTGCTATTCCCAGTGCAACTGGGCCAATCTAATCATTTCCAGTGCTATTTACAAACAGTTCTAATTAGAACCCAAAATGGTACTAAAAAGGTTCTTGTTTTGTTTTTTCAAAACTCTTTTTGAACCTAGTAAACTACATGTTTTTACATATTAAGAGCATGCTAATCATGTTATAATGGGCAATTTGCATTTCAACCCGCTAGAACTGTTTATAAAAAGGGAGATTTTTTTGTTCTAAATTTTAGAACTGGCCAGGTTATCAGGGCTTGTTTTATTTTGCAGTCCAGTTTGCCCGTCCTTATTAGTTGGTAATAGAACTGGAGACCATCTTGGCATAGATGCCTTTTGGCTGGCGAAAGGCCTAATGCGCATCCCTAAATAGCTCCCCCATTCCACAGGTGGGGCTTGAGTGATGCTTGAGTCATTGCTGAGGTATGTCATTAGTGACACTGCTGGCAGCAGAAGGTGAGGGACAGGGGAATACAATTATGCAAAAACTTGCAAAAATGGTGGGAAAAGAAAAATGCGCACACCTGAAAAAGCCAACCATGTGGTGCCAAAACTCTGGGGCTTTTCCGTTATTTTTGTCCCACTCAGATTTATTTTATTTGGCATCTGTACTCCTTGTAAATTGCAAGAACTAAATTTGGACCTGAAATGCATTTTTTCTTCCTACTTTCGCAACCAGAGATGAAGCTGGGTAATGTTTTTCTTTGCAGACTGCTCAACGTTTTATATTACAACTGTTAGAGTAGTTTCACTGATAGAGTCCCCATGTGAAGTCTGATATGATCCTTAGCTGTTTTTTCTTTTTTTGGGGGAGGGGGGGTTGTTGTCAAATAAAAGTATGCACTGCTCATTCTTGTTTTCTTTACAAAAAAGGCACATGTGGCAGTCTCACCAGGTTTTAAGAAATATGTGATGTCCACAAATGTTATAGATGTGTCCAAGAAACCTCTTAGGGGTCTCATAACATCAGTATTGCTTTTCCATTTATGATACCATTTCGCTTTTCCTGCCCTGCACCTTCTTTCCCTCTGGGACAAGTGTGGTAGTTTTGGGCAACCACTAGCGCTGAGTAATCGCATCCTGAGCCTGAGTAGTGGAGGGCTGAGCGAGCTGAAATCTAGTCTCGGAGCAGCTAAGGCTAGACCTTTCACATCCTGTCTCTATCCAGATGTAGGACACCAGCTGTGTCAATGTGGGTGGGTGGTTGGGGGTACGGTAACATAAAATGGGATACCCTGGGACACAAACTGGTGCTAACTGGAAGCAGCCTAAAATAAATAAACACACAGCAGTCTTTTTTTGCTCTGCTCCAATTTATATGAGAAGGTGTGCCAAATCTATGCATTTTTTATCCATTTCCTATTGCAAATTTATACTCTGAAAAGAGCTGTGCAAACATGGAAAATTCCATCTTGAAAAGCATTTCTCCCTAAATCATCTAAAGAACAGCTTCATTCCACTAAGTGACCAGGGGCCTGATACCCAACCGTAGTCAGGTGTGGCAGACATTAGGGGTGCAAAAAGGTTTTTCCATTCCGTCACCCCTAAAAACTGCTATACATAAAGCCCCAGCACAGCTGGCATGGGAACAGTCCCTGGGTCAGTGGCAAAGTCACAATTTAAATGATGGTCACCAGATCTTTGTGGTCGGAAATGGGGTTTCTGATGGCAAACAGGAAAACTGTGATCATCGTGGAAGTCTGAGCATGCACAACACCATGTCCACAAGTCATGGCATAAGGTGCCATGACCTCATTAGGGCCCCGCCCCTCAATCTCATACCTTGTGGCCTGCTTTGTGGATTGAGGCTTTTTTTTTTTTCATGCCTCTCATGGTCCTCATTGGTGGCATGGTGGGCCCCTCAAATGATCTACTCACGTAAAAATCCCATCCCTGGTGTCCAGTGGACCCCCCCTTGTTAGGCTGATTTTCCCCTTGTGTGTACATTACACAAATTGCCCCTCGTTGGTCTTGGTCCCCCAATGATCTGCAGTGGCTATGTTGCAAGCCCGCACCACTGTGAAGTACTACATTTAGCAGTTCTTCCTGGCAGGTGGCATTGTGGCATGCAACTGTGTTGTGCAGGGGACAGCAAGAGGCTGAACATAGCTCCATGCATCATTAGCATGCCTGCCCCACATCCCTTCCCGTGTGCTGCCACAATGACCATTGCAGCAGGCCATGGAAAATGTGACCCTTTTGTGTAAAGCTTAAAGGGGTAAGTTAGAACAGTGGCACAGACTGGTCACCGTGGCCACTTTGTGCCACTTTACTGTGACCGTGTATGAGGCCCCAGAACTCTGTTACAGTAGGCCCACTGTGTTAGTTGTTACTTGTTTGTAGCTAGTAATGTCATACAGGTTGCACTGTGTTGAGTAAGGGCTCTAGGAGTATGCTTCCCTGTTAACACTTTATGGAACTCTCCTATTTGTTGCACATTTTGAAGTCTAAATTATTTAAAATTCAGCCCCTCACCCATGATTCAGAGTTATGGGGTGAACTTTCAAAACCTGTTTGATGTGCATCCCATTTTGCAGCAATTATCACAATGGTGTACAATAGTTAGGCCACTGCAGAAAAAGAGCTAACTGTAGGGTGGAGTTGCAGCAATTTGCAGCACAACTCATGCTGTTTGTATCAAAACAGTGATATATGTAGTCGGTACTTTCCCAGCTCTCCTGCCTCCTCCACTTGTCCTCATTCCCTTCCCCTTATCAATTTGGCTTTCCCAAATCACACTCCTCTGTCTCCTCCCTCCTCTGGGTCACTGTCTACATTTTAACCCTTAGGCTGCCGACAGAATTAGAATGCATAGGAAGTCCGGACTGATATATCAGTCTGCAGCACAGCAAGGGTTAAATAGAATGGATCAAGGCCAAGTAAGGGCAACCATTTTTATCAGCTTGGATAAAGTCTTTAGTGCTGTGCCCCACCATCTTCTCTTGGATAAGTTAGGGGGATGTCTGATCTGCTGGTCAATTTTTGTTTTTATTTATTTATTGAAAACTTCAGAGCTTACCTTTGAGCACAGGTGCTCTTCTGCCAAGGTTCCACATCAAATACATAGTCACAAAAACACATTAGAAGTACAATAAGCAGTTCCAGAGGAAGTGCAGTCAAGACAGGCACAAAACACTTAAGACAGATCAATTACATACAGTTTGGAAACAAATCCATACAGATTGTTGTATAAAGAGTCACAAGATATGTTCAGAGAGAGAGAAAAGTAATAAAACAGTTTACTGGTTACCAACTGCAATGGATTGCAAAGGCAGAAGGGCAGACCGCAAAGATCTCTGAAACTGATTAATTTTGGGGAGATTCAGTGGTGTATCAGGCAGTTCATTTAGCCAGTTTGCGGCCTTGACAGCAAATGACTGCTTGCCCAGCTGGCTATGCCAGAAAGGAGGCTTCAGTGCATTTCTGGCCATATTCCTAGTGTTGTATTGGTTGGAGATGGTATGGGAACAATTCATTAAAGCGTGGGGGGGGTAGGCTTAGGAGCACCTTTTTGGCTAACAAATGGGTCAGGAGCTTTATTCTGCTGGGTATAGGTAACCAGTTAGCGAGTGCATGAAGGGTACAGTTATGAGTGTGGTTATCCGCATTAAGTGTAAGTGGCATGCCTTATTACAATCAACTTTACTCTGTTTAGCACCACTTCACAGACAGCTGCGTAGACAGGGTGGCCATCATCTATAAGTGACAGAATGGTGCTGTCTACAACAAGGCATCTAGCATCCCCAGTGAGATTATTCCAGTTACGATACATGGCACCCAGTCTTCTGTTAACTATGGCCACTATATTTTCAACATGGAGGACAAAAGATAAGGTGTCATCCAGAATTTCTCCAAGGTATTTGAAGGTCACCACCTGTTTAAGGTTTTTCCTCCCCTGGCCATTTCGAATGACAAAGGGTGGAAATGTCCTCTTCTGTGGGAGGCTAGAGTAGAACATGGTCTTTGAGTTTTTGTAATTGAGGATCAGTTTATTATTGGAGAATCAGCTTTCCAGTGACCTGAAGTTACTTTGGAAAGTGGCAGTGAGGATATCAATTTCAGGGTTTCTGGACAGATAACAGCATCATTGGCACAGAGGAGTACATTGGCTGACAGGCATAAGGCTGTTGAGGCCAAATAGGAGTTGGCCCAAGATGAAGCCCTGAGGGACACCAATAGATACTTCCCTGGTATCAGACAAAGATTCTTCGATCTTCACAGGCTAGGAGCAGTTGGTGACATAACAATAGAACCAGTCATCAAACCCAGACCAAGGGGTTTAACTAGGAGCTTATGGTTGACCAGGTCGAAGGCCTCAGCAAGGTGTATATATACAGTATATATATAATATATATATATCTATCTATCTATATATCTGATGAGGTCACCATTGTCAAGGGCCTAGTGAATATAAGTGGTGTATTCTAACAGCGCTGTGCTGGTGCTGTGTAGCTTCCAGAAGCCATGCTGCTCTGCACACTGGGCACTGTATGTCTCGAGGTATGTGACAAGTTAGTCAGAGACTATTCTTTCAAGGGCCTTGGTCATGGGAGAGAGAAAAAGAAACAGGTCTGTAATTGTCAAGGCTAGTGCAGTCACTGCTTTTGAAAACCAGTGTAACCAGTTTGGATTTCCACTTCTACGGGAACCGTGAGTAGCACAGGGAAAAATTAAACATTCTAGAGATGAGGTGGGAAAGTCCCTGTACTGCCAGGGCAAGAAGTTCCATATCAACTGAATCACTCTCACACCTACTTTTGCCAAGTACCCCACTGATGTATTTCAAGGTGTGATGTATAGATTTGTTTTACTTTTACCTTTTGGACTGCCAACAGTCAGTACAGCTTGGTGACACCTTAGTTGTCACCACCTCATCCACTCTGGGGCCCTCCGGGCAATAAATTAGTTGAGTCCTCTTCTCCATCTTTCTGAACAATCCCACATCTGTCTGTGTCTCCTCACACACCCCACATGTATATGAATGACACCGTACTTTTTGCCTCTGGATCTTTGGTCCCCAAGCAGAAATTATCACTTCAGCGTGAGTTTGACAACATCCAATGGTGGTTCCACTCAAACCAGTTCTCCCTTATTGCCAAAATGACTGTTCTTTGGCACTAAGCAGAGGGAAGCAATGCTCCACTCTACCCCAGTCTTCAAAACTATGATTGGTGTCCAACTTGAAGAAGTTCTCCACTTCAGGTATCTTGGTTTTGGCTGGACCAGTGTTGATGGTGATGACCCACATTGATGGTATCCATTAAAAACTCTGCTTCAAGTGTGGTGCACTGCACCACAACACATCCTGCATGCCACTCCCTGTTTGCCATGACAGCATGCACAAGAAGACCCTCACAGTGTTTGACTATGTGGATCAGCTCTGCAGTGTTGCCCCCAAATCCTTTCTCGCCAGACTGGACCCCCTTTTCAATTCCTGCCATTTCACTGTGGATGCCCCTCCAGCCATCACTGCTCCCTTACCCTTAATCTCATTCTTCTCTCCCTCAAAGCATGTCACCACTTGAACTGTTCACTGTTTCTGGAAAAATTCTAGCTCTCCCCCCCCTCCACTCCTTCCTCTCTGTTGCCCTCACCTTCTCTATACCATCTTCATGCTCCACTCCATTGAGACTTGCACCTTCTTTATCCCCCACTGAAAATACTCTGTTGGACAATCTGCCTTCTCTGTCCACCTCTCCAATCTCTGGAACAACCTTCATCTCCCTGTTTGACCCTCCTTCTCTTGCCTCTATCTTAAATTACTTCTCAAAGTTCATTTCTCCATCCTGCACCCTACAGCAAGCTAATCCTGCCCTCCTTTGTCTAACTGCTTCTGTTGCTTTTGGTTCTTTGATATCTTGGATTAGAGAGTGCATGACGGTGGAGGGTTTTAAAAGGGGCTTAAAGTCTTTTTTATGGAGCAAGGCATTTGCAGATAACTTGGATGCTGATTAATTGTTTGTAGTCAACTGAGTTTTTAAATATGTTTTAATATGTTTTTATTGTATTTTATTGTAATGCGCCTTGGTTTTGAGAAAGGCGCATATAAATAAAGTTTATTATTATTATTATCTTACACGTTTTCTGAAAGCACATTATTTGGCCTTTAATTAGCGGTTTAGTAATGTTGTGATCTCACAAGATATACCCTTGCCTGGTTTCTGGGCTACTGCACAAGTTTGTTCTCTTTTACAAGTGAATATATATCTGTATGCTGTATAGAAGTGTCTCTGCCCGTGGTGAGTCTACCTCTGTAACCCCTTCCCTGAGTGGCACATGAAAATGAGTTTCAGCTCAGCACATCTTTCCTGGTTACCAGTTGTTGTTTTTTTTTAATAACAATAAATAAATGTTTGCATGGCATACTTGATGGTCCCTGCTTTTGAAGGGGATATACTTGATGGGCCAAGAATCCCTTCTGACCTTAAATTACTATGTTGCTATGTTATGTGTGGTACAGTAACTGCTCGCTTGAAAATTCTAAGAGAGCCAAGCAAGTAAAGAAGTCACAGTGTACATGGTTTACATTAGAGCAAGCAATTTCTGCTCACAGGAGAATATTTTAATTTAGCTTAAACTCTTGGCTCAAAGATCTTGGGAAAGGAAAAGAGACCACTGAGCACATCAAAACATAGAAACATTGACTTTATTTACTTGGTTACTTGGTAGCTGTAGACATAAGAAGGTATTGCCCATTGTGTCTGTCTTCCACTACCAGTGGACACACGGAATTAGAAGCCCAAATATTGGTCAATTTGGTGCTTAAATTGTTGGAATTCCTCAATCTCTATGATGGTTTGAGGAACTTTGTTCCACAATTGAGGACCTCTGATCGTTAAATAATTTAGTCTTTTAAGTATTTTAACTCTCTGGATTTCAATCTGTTTGTTGTGAGATGTAAGATTTAAAGGTCTAGTCTGTAAGATGAAGCCATATTTAGAAGAAAGTTGTTGGTTTTGCATTACATTAAACATGTGTAGTAAGTCACATGTGTCTTCGTTGTTCCAGGGTCATTCAATTTAGATCTTTTAGTCTCTCATCATATGTTTTGTTTTTTAGGCTACTAGCTGATTTAGTCACTCTTCTTTGGACTTTCTCTAATAAATTAATGTAATGTTTCAAGTGAGGGGACCAAAACTGTGATGCTTAGTCCAGATGTGGACTAACGTAGGACTTATATAAACAAATTATAGTGTGCTCATCCCTTGAAACAAATGATTTTTGTATAATATTTATGTATTTATTAGTGTTTTTTGTGATATTCTTTATGTGACTATGCATATTGAGTGAGTTATTGACCCAGATACCTAAATCATTTTCCTTATCTACTGTTGGTAGTTTGTGATCCAGCATAGTATGCGATCTTCGGGGATCGTTATGCCTTAGATGAATAACTGAACACTTATCCAGGTTTAAGTACATTTTGTTAGTAATAACCCACTGCCCTACTGTTTTCAGATCATTCACCAATGTCAAAAATTTCTCTTCTGTATCCACTTCACGGGAAATTTTGTGTCATCTGCAAATTTTGTAGTACTGTTGTGTAATCCATTATGAAAGTCTGAGATGAAACAGTGACTAGAAAAGAGCACCAAATCTGAGCACTGAGGTACCACACTGGTAAGAGATCCAGTGTCAGATAACTGGCCTGAAATTCTTACCCTCTGAGTTCTGTCCTGTAGCTAGGACTGAACCCGGTTACATAGCTGAGTACTGTAACCCATGGATCTTATTTTTTGTAACAGGATGTCATGTGGGACAATATCAAATGCCTTTTTGAAATCCAAACAAATGATATCAGTGGGTGTTCCCTTATCTAATTGTTTGCTGTCTCATAAAAACTTATTAAATTGGTTGTACGAGTTACCCTTCGTGAAACCGTATTGTGTACTGTCCAAATTTCCTAGTATTCTAGACTCATCCTCGAATCTGTTTTTGATAAGTTTTTCCATTAATTTTCCTGGAACTGAGGTCAAGCTGATGGGTCTATAATTTTGAAACAATGTGGTACTACCTTTTTTGTGTATTGACCTGACTATCGCTTCCTTCCAGTCTACGGGAATATCACCAAACTTGATTCATTTATTAAACAAAATACATAGTGTTTATTTTTTAGGCTGCTAGCCAAGTTTTTAGTTAAACTTGGATGTAGCCCATCTTTACTGGGGGCTGAGTTGGGTTGAACAGTATTTATGACATCATATACCTCCTCCACAGAAAAAGATAACATAGTAGAATTTTCTTGGTTAGTGGGTTGGATGGTATTAGTTTTCTTATTAAACACAGATGTACGGTATCCATTAAATATGTTAGCTATTTCAGTGGTGTCATTGATTAGTGTTCCATCTATTATTAGGGATCTTGAATGATTAGTTTATTGTTCATTTGATTAACATAAGCAAAAAATGCCTTTGATTAGGTTTAGTTGTTGCTAACCATAATTCAACGTTTCTTCTTTCAAGTCTGATTAAGTGTTTGTTTTTTCTTAATTCTATTTTGTAGTGTCTCCTGGAAGAGTCGCTATTTATTTTCTTTATCTCACAATATGCTCTTTTTTTGCGTTAATTTGTGTTTTTGACATTTTTTGTTAACCATGTTGGGATCTTACCTTTACTGTTATTAATTAATTTGCTAGATACATGCCAATTGACAGTTATTTAACCCTTAGACTGATGACAGAATTAGAACCTATAGGCATTCTGGACTGACATATCAGTCTGCAGCACAGCAAGGGTTAATATTGATTTAATAATGCCCCAGGATTCTTCGGTGTTTTTGGTTTCTAATAACTTGTCCCAGTCCAAACTATTCAAGGTCTTTTCCAATCATATCATAATTAGCCTTAATGTAGTTTTTAGCAAATATTTTATTATTTAAGATGTCGCTACCTATAGTGTAACCAGGTTGTAATGTGGAGTGATCACTACTCCCAGGAGGTTCTTTTATAGAGATATCAGTTATATTACTATTGATATTAGTTATTACTAAGCCTAAAATATTGGTTGTTTTACTAATTGCTCAAGGCCCTGTTCAGATATAATTTCAAGTAACAGGGATTCCTGGGGGGTAGCGGCAGTTAGGGTATCCTAATTAATTCCTGGAAGATTTAAATCACCTAGTAAATACACTGGGATTGATTTGATACTGTTTTGATTTCCTTTCACATCTGTACAGTGTAATCTGCAGAACTACAGGGCAGTCTGTAATAGTTTCCAAGTAATAAGGTTTTGTATTTGTTCAATTGTACTTCTATCCTTACTGATTTGGTGTTAATAGTTAGAGAAGTGTCAGTGTGGTACTCCAAGCTTGTAAATTAGGAGCTTGTAATATATATATGCAAACACCCCCATCCTTTTTATTAGGTCTGTTTTTGTAGTATAGATCATACCCATTAATCCCCATTGACCAAAGACTTGTCTCGTCCCACCAAGTTTCTGTTATTGCTTCCAAATCAGTATTGTCCCATGTTAGTATAGTTTCTAGTTCAGATTTCTTAATGATATTAAGACTTCTGGCATTCACTGTCAATATTTTCAGCTCAATTCCTTTATGGCTATTAAACTGGATAGAGCAGGGTGAGTCCCTTTGCCCCCTGGTTGCTAGTTTAACATTTGATCAATGCATTGTGCAATTTTCTTCCCTAGTAATGTGTTCCCACATCGGTTAAGATATAACCCATCTCGACAATACATCCCATAGTTATTTTTATAGGTTTCCCAATGTGTTAAACATTTGAATTGATTTTCTAATGACCAATTCTGAAGTCATTCATTTATTTCTTTAATCTTTCTGTTCTTGTATTGGCCTGCTCTGGGAATGGGAAAAATTTCTGAAATATAAATTGTACTTCCCTTTTTGTCTAGGGCTTCCTTGAGTAACATACATTTCTTTTTAATTTCTGCTGTACTGGAATGATTTAAATCATTTGTTCCATCGTGGATAACAACCAGTGGATTTTGGCCTCCGTGTTTTAGGGCACTGTCAAGTTCTTTAATGTTATCCATTGTTTTTGCCTCTCAATAGCTGCTACAGGTCCTGTTGATTTTATTAGGATTACAGACATGCTTGTCACAATATTTTATAATTTAATCTCCAATCACAAAGGTTTGCCTTGGAATTGTAGGGATGTTAGTGGATGCGTTTGGAGCATCTCCTGATGATAAATGTATTAAAAACAGCTCTTCCTGGGAGGATGATGATGGGCTTAGTTTTATTGTGATCACTATTTGTGTTGCTACTTGGTGCAGTAAACCTATTACTTAGAGGTATCATAAGGCACAGTGGGTTTGGTAATTCTCCATTCCCTCTTCTCTTCTCTTCCTTGGTCTGGTCTGGACCCAAGACCAGTCATCATCAGGTGAGGACTGTTCCTCTGGAAGTTTCCTTTTACTAAGTCTTTCATTATTCATTTCTGTAGCTAACTCCCTGTGAGATGCAGTGCCCTGCATTAGTAATTTTGTCTCCATTCTATATTGGGAGTCCTCAAGTTTATTTGTTCTCAGGGACATATCCTGAACGTCCTTCCACAGTGACTTGTTTTCTTTCCCTTGTCACAGGTAAATTCCCCTTTAATTATCTCATTTTTATTAGTTTGTACATTTGGCACTCAATGCATTTGTACCCAACATCACCGTCCAATGTTATTATGGTGTCCCCTATCTTTGTAAGTGAGAATTTGCCGAAAAGGACCACTTGGCCCACCATGTCTGCCCAGATGGACCCTGCCTAGTTTGTCTCCACAGACCCTAACTGGTCGCTTGCAACCCTCCCTTCTCTCTGCCTATTTGCTAATACTTGCCTATCCCATGCATGCTTGAGCCCCCTACTGTTTATGCATCCACCACTTCCACTGTCAGTCTGTTCAAGGTGTCCACCACTCTTTTGGTGAAGTAATATTCCTCACATCCCTCTTAAACTCCAGCCTCCCTCCAGCTTCACCATATGCCCTCTAGTCCTAGTGCTCTTTTTTATTTCAAAGATACTCCCCTCCTGTATCCTGTTTACTCCCGTGAGGTACTTGTAAGTCTCTTATCATATCCCCTGTCACTCTACTCTCTTCCAGGGGGTGCATGATGAGATCCCTCAGTCTCTTTTTGTAGGACTTTTGATGCAACCCCTGCACAATTTTAGTTGCCCTCCTCTGGACTGCCTCCACCCTGTCCATGTCCACAAGCAAGTGATACAGTAGCAACACCACCTCCCTACTCCTGCTGGAGATGCTGCTCCCTATGCATCCCAGCATCTCACTGGCCCTACCCACTGCTTTTCCACACTGCCCTGCCACTTTAAGGTCATCAGATGTGATAACCCCAAGGTCCCATTCCTGCTTAGTGACTGTCATTACCTCCCTTCAGCATCCTATACTCAGCTCCTGGGTTCCTATGCCCTAGGTGCATAATTTTGCAGTTTTTGAAAATGTGTATTTTCATGTACAGTCTGTGCTCTGAATCGTCAGGGATTGTTCTGAGATAAGAAATTTCTGGCCAGGAATGGCATCATAAGTCTCTGAAATGAAAGAAACACGACATGACTAATGGAATGAGGTACAAACATTCTGCTAAAGCATAAGCAATACTGATATAAGAGCCCTAGAAACATAGTAATTTAAGATCCAAAGGGACTCTAGGTCCATTAAGTTTCCCCTCTACTCCACTCCATAGACAGGGATGAAAAAGTATGGGGTGCAAACACATAACCAATCTATAGGGATTTTCTACTCACAGTACTATCCAGGAGGGTCCCAGGTGATTCCCATGGCAAGCCCTAGTGTAGGACAACTTTGTTGATTAAGTTTCTAATTTTATTTATTTATTTCAAAAGTTTCACCAGGAAAGACGTACTGAGCTGCTAACAGCTCGTTTCCAGATGCATCCTGAGTGTTAGGGAACTGAAGATAGATCAATAGGTAGAGAAAAATCTAAACTAGTAATAACAATACTATATTACAAAAATGGAAGTCATATATAGCACAGTATATCAAAGGAGCATAACTAACTATAAACCATGAAAGTTATCCATATATATATATATATATTAGTTACAACAGGCAGAGTGAACTACTCAGAAGGGATAGCATGGGGATGAGAGGAACAAAATGACCAGGGCAAAACTAGTGAGAAAGGAAGAAGAATATATATATATATATATATATATGATTTTATGACTTTATTTCTGTTTTTATTTTTCATTTTTATACTTTCTGCTCCTTCACGGAGATGACAGATGGCTCTAGCCCTTCCCTGGAGGGGCTCTTCCTCCGGCCCCGGTTGTACCCGCTCTGGCGACCCCCCCACAGTTCCCCTGCAGATTACCCCCCACATTGAGGGGGCCAGGGTTAGGATCACCTGTGTACTCCCTCCCCCCAGAGCACAATCCAGAACTGGGGGCGGCATTGCGAGGAATGACCGGGCCATCATGGGTCCCGTCGGCTCCTAGCTTTTTCCTCCATTTTTCCTCCCTGAACCCACATCCATGCAATGGGTGGGGCAGCTGTCTCCTCCTCTGTGGAGGCAGTCTATTGCCCTGGACATGGACCCTCCCCATACATGGCTGTGCACCTATGCCAATACCCAGCCACTGCTGGGTGTCAGTCTACAGTGCACAGCACTAGTCCCCCCTCCCCAAGGGAGGAGAGCTGTCTAAGGATGCTCAATCCTTTCCTCCTCCAGCAGACCCCCGAGTGACCCGAGTCCATTCCCAAACCCAGGTTGCCATTGTGGCATGAGATGTTGCGTCCAGTGCCTCAACCCTCAGTGCCACCTGGCCCTGTTTTTATTTTTTATTAAAATGACACATATGAACAACAACATTACAAACATATACAAAGTGCAAGTTGATTTTAAAAAAATGTATTTTTTCTTTTGAAAAAGAGAGAAATAATTGTATAGTTTCTCATTGAAACATTTCTGAAATCATTCACAATACTAGAATCTGGCTAAGTTTTTTTTACTGTAGGCCACCCAATGGTTCAGCAGAAATGTGCTGTACTTCTGTGCCAGTGACTCAGTTCGGGAGCGGACTTGAAGAGCCAGGATCAGGTTGTAACCAGGGCTGTTGAATGCTGCGATTGTGAGAAAGCCCAGCTAAGCATCTGCCACGAAGGCACAGCAACTCATGTGCACATACATCATTTTTCTGCCATAAAGCGAGAAAAGTGTCATAAATGTATCAAAATGTGAACATTACACCCAAACATGTTTGCTGTTTTTGCAGTGACACAGCTGTGGCAGAACAACTGCCACAAGTCCTGTGTCCAAAGATGTGATAACCCAGGCCCTTTCTTTAAGTACTGTTTGTCGAGCTGGGGCATCTTTTCGAGTTTCAAATTCCCAAGCTATGGCTTCTGCCTTGTTTCAGTACTGTGTATGGCTGACAGGAATATCTCTGGAGTGCTTACACCAACAGGTCAGCCCAATATCTTTTTCAAAACATCTTTTCAGGTGACTTTGGACTTTAAGAGGTCCTACGAACTTTACTTGCCCCCCTTTAAATTGACATCCCCATTTCTCAGTGCACACACTAGGGCCATGGACTGAAAAATGGGGGCTTAGATTTAACATTAGGAAGCACAAGGGACTACACCTAGGGGGCAAGGAATCTGGGTTGTACATACACTTAGTGTGCTGCAACAGCAGATCGTGCAACTGGGATAAAGGATCTCTGAGTAACTGAGGATAACTGACTGAAGCCAGGTTTGAAATGTGCTACAGTCATCAAACAGAGCAAAAGTAATTTCAGGAATTAGAATGCATTAGAACTGGAATAGGATGACCCAGCCAAGAGAGAGATGAGCCACTGTTGTAAAAGGCATTGGTTAGAGTACTGTGTCCAGTTCTGGTTACCTCAGTGCAGAAAGTACAGTACCTTAAAAAAGTTATTCAATGCAAGAATGCATCAAGCAAAAAGGTATCAAGCTGATTAGTGGGTATAGGCCAAAGAGGCGAGAGAGAGTTCATACTAAAATGATTTAGCCTAGAAGTCTGGCAGTATAGCCTAGACTCCCTAGAGGCTAGAGTAGTGAGCTGTGAATGAACTGAGTACATCCAACAGACCAGAGTTCAATTCCCACAACCTCTACTTGTATATGGTGTAACCTTGAGCAAGTCACTTAACCTCCCCAGTACTCCCTGCTTGCTTCTGAAACAGGCACTGTGTCTAATGGGCTTTACTTGGCTACCAAAGAATAACAAAACAAAAAAAAAGAGGGAAGGCTGAGAGGGAATGCCCTGATCACAGTTTTCTGGATACTAAATGGTATAAACAGTTCAGAGTTTTTTTTAAACTTTAGATGTTTGGCCAGTGAGGGTAAGCAGAAAACAAGGACGTGCTCCCAAACTGGGGTTGGGGTGGCATGGTAAGAGGAAATATCAGACTGTATAATTTCACTCAGAGGGTAGTTAATTTGTGGAATAGCATACCAGGCATGAGTGAGGCAGCTAGATCTGTTCAGGCTGTGAAAGCACAAACAGACAGATTTCTGAGGAAGACTGAAATTGAGGATTGCACAACATGGGTAGGGGCAGCATTTTGATGGATAAGCTTGGATATGCATCCACACTCAGACTGGCCTGCATTTAGTTGCTGCTGTGTGACAAGAGGGGCAGACCAGATGGGCCTCATTTTGTCTAACTGTAAACCCCCCAAAATCTATACCTTTCTCCTATTAGATCCCAGGAATCGGCTCCAGCTGAGTACTGAGGTGCATTGCTGGAGAAAGGCAGAGAAGTGTACAGTGTGCCTGCCTACACTGCGTAACATTTCCACTGCAGTATATTCATCATGAAGGAATAAGAAGTTTGCATTACTTGCCACACTTTCTAAGATTTATGCTCCTGTCACTCCTTACAATGTTTGTATCCCAGATCCAGGGTGGGCTTGCACAGCAGGGGTCGTTCCCACACATGCTTTGTCACTGTACCTAAACCCTGACCTTTAAAAAAAAGGGGGGACCGGATAAGAAGGTAATTCAGTCTCCATAATTTCTCACTCTTGGGCCTCTTTAAGCTTGGGCTGCCAGGTTAAAGGAAGTTGTCTTAACCATTTGTCAGAGGAGGAATGTCTCTTTTTTCCAGTTATTTATTTTCTATTGCTGGACTCTAATTAGACAATGAAAAGAATTATAAAAAAATAAACATGTTAGTAAATAATAGCAAATGAGTACAAAACATATAAATGTTTAGTAACTCTAGCTTACTAAAGATAAGATGAGATAAGATTAGGCAGCAAGTATTTACCAGTGAAAGAGTTTGGAAAGGGCTAGTAGCCCTCTAGATAAGGCCCCAGGGCCAGACTGGATGCATCTGAGTGCGCTCTAGAAACTGGTAACAGAACTAACTGAACTCCTGGTGGGGCTATTCAATAGCTCAGTTCAGACAGGGGTAGTTTAAAAAAACTGGAGGGTAGCAGACGAAGTCCCGCTCCGGGGGGGGGGATGAGGAGCAACCAGACAACTACAGACCTGTAAGTCTTCCCTAAATTGTGGGCAAACTGATGGAGACACTAGTCAAAAAGGACCTTGTAAACTACCTGGAGAGCAATGGTCTTCAGAATAGTAAACCTCATGGGCTTGTGGCAGGAAGGTCTTGTCAGATCAACCTGATAGTATTCTTTGACTGAGTAACAAGGGTATTGGATAAGGGCCACGCTGTGGATTTACTCTACTTTGATTTCAGCAAAGCTTTCGATTCAGTGCCTCACAAAAGGTTGCTGAAGAAGCTGGAGGATCTGGATGCCGGGAAAGACACAGATGAGTGAGAAACTGGTTGGAAGGGAGACAGCAAGAGGGTTGTGGTTAACAGAGTCAAATCAGAAGAGAGGGAGGTTACCAGTGGGGTGTCACAAGGATTGGTCAGGGATCCAGTCTTTTTCAATACATTCATTAGTAATACGGGAGAAGGAATCCAGGGCAAGATGGGGCTCTTTGCAGATGACACTAAGCTCTGTGGCAGGGTAGACAGCAAGAAGGGGTTAAGGAGTTGCAGAAAGACATAGCAAAAGCTACAGATGTGGCCAAAGACTTGGCAGTTGAAATTCAGTGCCAAAACGTGCAAGGTGATACAAATAAGGAACAAGGAGCCAAGGACAGAGTAGTGGATGGGGGGGGTAAAGTTGTGCTTGACCTCTGAGGAAGGAGAGCTTGGGGTAATCATTAAACTTCCTAAAAGAATCAAACCAGTGTAACCAGGCCTACAGTAAGGCAAACAAGATGCTGGGGTGTATAGGAAGGGGTGTTGACAGCAGAAGGAAGGAGATATTACTACCTCTTTATAGATCACTGGTGAGGCCCCACCTGGACTACTGTGTCCAGTTCTAGAGACCTCACGTAAGGAAAGAGAAGGACAGCTTGGAGAATGACCCTTCATATTCATAGAAAGATGGAGTTTGGGAAGAGTGTGAAGGAGCATGGGGGAGTGTATGTTTTGCCATTAGATGGTTTTGATATGTTCTTAAATATTTATACAGATAATTTGTTTTCTACTAGCTGTGGCAATACAACAATTAAAATAAAGGAAAAATATATTCTGTGACTAAAGAACAGGAGTCGCCTGTTTGTAACTTTGCCCCACTTTAAATAAAAGACGTACAACTTATTTCTTCCAATAGTCACAGGCTGATCATAACAAGTATCTTTAGCACCTCTGGGGAGGTACATTTTGGCTTTAGCCAGAATCTGTAGAAATATGACAGGAACATTTAAAAACTCTACATTATTGCTTGAAAAAGTGAGCTTTGCTTAGTGCTTAAAGTAGTTGTCCCTCAGAAATCATCCGGCTCCAATGTTTCACATTCCAACACAGTCTAAACAGTTTAACTTCAGGAATGCAGTGAAGTTTGCATGGGGTAAGGAAATGACTGGCTGTAGAAACTATTCCATGATTCAAAAAAAAAAGCAGCTCTCTAGTGAGATCTTTAACTCAACCCCCAGATTTAATAGTACAGCCAGAAAACTGCCTTCAAAGTGAGAATGAGAGAATGGGAGGCAGGCGTGCTTCAAATTAAATTTAGATTGTAATTGCATTTTCTGGAGGGACCTGTAATCAGGCAAATTGCTTCAGAATGGGCTCTGCATCCCCCCTCCCCCAGCCTTCCTCAAAGGATAAGTCTTTGTACCAGAGTTAAAAACATACATGTACCCTGTGGAATAGAAGCAAAACCTACCAGATGTAGCACTATCCATTCCTGACACATGCAATACTGAGTCCAGAAGGTAGGGAAACAAGATGAGAGCAAGAGTTTACTTTTGATACTAATTCCCTTTAAACACTGCTTTTTTTCGTAGTTATTTCTATAATGGCATCTTTTTAAAAGGTAGATTTTATTCTTACTGGTGAGTACAACATTCATATTTATGAACCCCTTGACACACTTGCATCCAGTTTCCTTAAAAACCATTTACTCTTATGACCTCCAGTCTCATAAGCTATTGTACAAGGCTTCTATGGTATACTGACCAACACAGGGACCTCAATTGTCTAGGATGTAGCCTTTAGAGGTACTGGCACAACTTTCTCCACCATATCCACCACGAAGCATTGAAGTCTCAGCTTTCCACCTGTCATAATGCTCTCCACAGTGCCAAAAAAGGTCCATTCTTCCCTCATTACTAATAGTGCAGGAAATTCCCGTGCTGTGTTCCAGACTATCAACGCTCCTTCACCCCCCCAACTCCATCTCATCTTCTCCACCACTAGGTGTGAGGAATTGGCATCATTGTTCCGCACTAAAATATCTACTATTCATTTCTCTTATCTTCTCTTCCTGTTCTCCATCTTCCTTCAACTTCAACCCCTGCCCCACTCACTCTCTCTCCCCCTCCTCTGTCCATCCCACCACTGCAATCTTATAATGAATTCAAGGATGCTATTCTGATCCTGGAGAAAACAACTTAGTCTCTTGGCCCTCAGCCTTCTTCTGGTGGTCCCCTTCACTACAGTTATTGCAAACCCCTCATTATCATCAGGCATTTTTTCTAACTCTCTTAAATTGCTGTTATTTTCCCTCTCCTTACACAAACTTTCCTTGACCTAAACTATCTCTCCAGCTATGGTCCTGTCCTTCCCTTCCCTTCCCAAGTAAGGTTTTTACTCATCTTTTCAGCCACCTTTCTGCTAGCGACATCCTGGTCTCCTTCCAGTTTGGTGTCTTCCCTGGGTCCTGTGCATCCTGGAATCCTGAGTTCATTTTCTCCATCTAATTGTGGTGCGATTCTCCTCTGAGTACCATGAGACAATAGCTGTAATGTGGGGGGGCCAGACAGCCCTCCCCAGAGTCATTAATGACATTCACCTTTCCTGAAATAATCGGTCCCTTTCTTCTCATCCTCCTTGAGCTCAGTGCTGCTTTAGACACTGTATACCCTCCCACCCTGTTTAACTGCTTTTGGACACTGTTGTTGTGTACTGATCCATTCCTGTTTTGATTTCACTCCTACTTCTGCAACTGTTCATTATCGCAGATGGTGATTTTTCCTCTTTTCTCTTCTCCTAACCCCCTCCTCTGTGGTGTACCCCAGGACTCTGCTTGGAACTCACTCTTTACATGCTGTCTTCTCTCTCTTGGATGCCCCATTTCACACTATAGTCTGTGTTATCACTTCCATGCTGATGATACCCCTCTTGGGATTCCTACAGTTAACCCCTCTGCACACTCTCCTTCAGTCTTACCCACGTCAAAGCCTGACTCAATAGCAGTTTTCTTTAACTGAATGACTAAATGTATCCCATCTATGCCATCCTGTAATGAATTACATGTTGTATCTTATTTTCTTTTTACGTTCATTACCAGCATGCAGAGCAGTCAGAGATCAGCAGAAGCGGTGAGTAGTGTGGTCAAGAGGTCAGAGGGAGAGGGCAGTCGTGGCAGGACAGACAGGACCTATGATACTTCTTGAGCAAAGCCTTGGCAGACTAAACGCTCAGGGACGTGGACAGGGTAATGAGTAGACCATTCCATAAGTGGCAGAGTATATAACAAAGGGTGACTTGGCTTGCATTCACAGAGAGGTGTTTGTAAGCAATTTCCCAGTTCTGATCAAAGGGAGTATGACACACCAGATGCAGGGATCAAGATCCCATTTGGATACCCTGGAAGTTCCCCTGCTCAGAAATGAACTCCCAGGAGGAAAGTGTGAAGAACATGCCCCAGCTCAGGAGGAGCCCACCCCAATCTGTTGTACATAGCACAGTAATGGGTGTGAGGGAGGCAGTCCTGGGCAGATCTACAAAGGGCCTCGAATCAGGATGAGTTTGGAGATGCATGACTGAGAGGCAGCAAAGAAAACCACATCGCTATGTTCCAGTTTAGGAAAAATCATACATTCAACAATAGTCTTTCTGGTGCTGAGGGGAAGACAACTGTTCATCTTATGCAGAGCCCCTACTTTAGCAAAACCAGACCATTAATATGAAGGGTAATCCAGATGTTGCATGAGTAGTGGGCGAAGATGTTTGTTGCATGTTGCATTGTCAAGGCAGTCACCGGATGAGGCATGGATACTTAAAGAGCAGGACTTAACTAGCCATTGTTTGATGATGACTAGCAGTGGGACAGTCTTCTTCTGGTTTAGGACTAGTTTTTTATTTATTTTTTTGATAACTGGGTAAGTGCACTAGACACAAAAGTGACTATTTTCAGGCATGACCCAGGAGATTACAACATCAACAGGAAAAAACAGTGATGATACAGATACAATATAGGAATACAACATATTAGGGATACAATTAAAATGGACAGCAATTTGAGGTGACGGGAGAAACATTCCAACGTACTTCATATCAGAAGTGAAAGTAAGTGCATATTATACTATTGTATTTAAGGATGTAGTAAAAATGGATAACGGTTTAAGCAATTGGTATAACCAGGAGACAATACAGACATTTCACATATCAAAGCACACCAAAGGGAAGTGCACATATAACAGTTGATTATCAATCTAGGCATCAACTCTATTCTACAAAACTGGCTATAACTTAAAGAATATGACACCAAAGAGGGGGCACGTTGGTAGGAAGGATTGAGGTAGTAAGACCTCGTGGAGAGAAAGTGGGGGGGAGATGTGTAAGAGGTCGGGTAGGAAAGGGGTGGTAAGACAAGTAGAAACTATGAGGTATAATTACCAGAGGAGGACACCGAGACAGTAATAGCATAGAGAGTCAGGAATCTAGGATGATTTAAAACAATTGCACTGTGTACTCTCAATAAGCAGAGAGCAATGCCTATTTTTAAATGAGGCATGGCTAGGTGACTGGCGTATTTCAAGGGGCAGTGAGTTCCAGTAACTGGGGGCCACATAGGAAATACCTGTTTTCCCTTTGGAAGTGTTACATCTGGGAATGTGGAGTAAGGAAAGATCAGCAGAATGGAGACCATAGGAGGTGGCTGTGGGGTGAGTGCAGCGGCGAGAGAGCTAGGCATATTGGACCTCAGGATTCTGTCCAGAAGGGCTCCAAGAGCAAAGAGCCGGTGGACCATAGGAGAGGGCCAGTTAAGGTCTGCATAGAGCAGGCAGTGATGTTTTAACGTAGGGGATGCAGATGCATAATGACATATATTGTTATAGATTATGTCCCATTTGTGTAGGGAGGTTTTAGATGCATTGCTGTAGATTGATGTTCTGTATACAAGGGATGGGAGAAGAATTCCTCTGGCAATGGCCAACCTCGTGGAAGGGGTGAGAACATGACTAGATCTGTAGGCTATCCCTAGCTTAGTATTGACCACCTTACACACAGTAGTAGTATGGATCTCGTAGTTAAGGGATCCATTGAGTAGAACCCCCAGGTATTTAAATGAGTTTACCGCTTCCAAAGGGGTACCATTCACACTTACTATTTTGAAGAGATCACAACTATTTTTTTAGTTTGGCAGGCAAGCCAAAAAGCATAGCCTGAGTCTTGCTAACACTGAGAACCAGCCTATGGCTAGTGATCCAGGATTGTACATTTAGGAAGTCCCCGATAGATTGTGGTTGAGAGTAAGCACATTATCAGAGCTGGTATAGAGAATGAGATCATCGGCATACAGCAGCGATGAGCAGGAGGAGGAGGCATTTCTTGTTATATTATTAATGAAGATTGAGAAGAGGTGAGGTCCTAGGATGGATCCTTGTGGTACCCCAACATCAATGACTGTTTTGTCAGAGGTTGCAGAGTTGAACTTTACAACTTGCATCCTGTTGGATAGGTAGCCATTAAACCAGTTCACGGACTGTGCTGAGAAACCCAGCGATAGGAGGTTAGCTAGCAGGAGGGGATGATCAACGAGATCAAATGCCTTCGAGAGATCTATTAAAACTGCTCCTATTAGAAGACCCTGATTCATAGCATGTAGTGTATCATTGGTTAGTTGTAGCAGGGCAGTTTGGGTGCTGTGACCCTTTCTAAAGCCATGTTGATTTGTGAACAGGAGGTTATACTTGGTGAAGTGCTCTGTTACCTTGGTATGGAACCAGCTTGGGGCACTGTTGTAGTCTAGTTGTAGGTTCTGTTCAGTAAATGAGATGGAGGTCCTAAGTAATAGATGATGGTATAGTCAGTGTACATGTTGACGCTGCATGAAGAGTGTGTTCTGGAAAGGAAATTTATAACAGTAAATAACAAGGGGTGTCAGTGCAGAACCATTGGGGATCTGCAGGGCAAAGGGACCATGGAAGTGACAGAATAACCTAGTTTGACTGCCTGAGTTCTTCCAGGTAAGTAGGACTTATAACAGTAGAGAGGTTTATCTGAGAAACCACAGGAGGCTAGTTTGGAAAGTAATAGGGGTGATTCGTTGTATCAAAGGCCTTGACAGGTTATCAGCCAATCAGGCCTTACTACTAAGATAATCATCACTGCCCATTCATTCCAATTCAGTCACTGAAGAGCAAAGATGCTCTCCACAATGGCACAGTTTTCTTCTTTCACAGGATTTAAAGGCAAATAAACTGGGGTTTGGGGTGGTAGAACCGAGTATTTATTCAAAAGGAGGTGGGAGGGAGGGGGCTTAAGTTATTAAACTACAGGGGCAGGGAGGAGGAAGTGGGAAAGAGTTGGTGTTGGGGAATGTTTTGCATTAGTGGTAATTTCACAGGGTCTAGTGGGGGCATAGTGGGGGATGGATGGGTGAGAACTTATAAAACTATATGGTGTGCTGGGAGGGGGTGGGTTTCACTAGCACAGAGGGTGGGGGAGTTTTATTTAGCAAAAAAATAAACTATTCAGACTAACAGTCAGCTATTTCCCCTAGTACTTTGCTAGCAAAGTGCTACTTCTCTCAGTGAAGTAGGCATGTAGGTAGAGAACTAGCGACTTTGCGAATTCTGAAAATGTCACAAAGTATTTTGGATTTTTTTTCCCATCCCTACACCCCAGCCAGCCACTCCTTCAGGCTGCCTTGGACCTCTGTGCCACCAGCCACCCTCGCCGCCATCTGCTGCCCCATATCAGCAGCCCCCCCCCCGGGTAACCCAACGTACCCCTTCATCAGGTGGGTCCTCTCCTTACAGGGAGGAAGTGCCAGTAGGCATAACCAGTTGGCCCGGATGCTGCTGGGGTTGGTCCAGGCTGTCCATGGCTCCATGGTGACAAGGGTCTGGTGGCCGTCATCCAGTCGGCTGGGGTGCCATTTTTCCATTTAGCTCCATTGGGAGCATGGCATGCCACTAACGTCAAGGCACACACCGATGTCTGTCATGTTCCCTATTCAATGGGGCCCGATGCATTGCTGTTCCCCTAGCCTCTGCCAGGAGCCAGCAAATGCCAGGCCACAGACCCCCTCCTCCCAACAGAAGGCAAGCAGTTGTCGGGCGCTGAAGCGTTCTCTCCCCCCATCAGACAGCCCTCCAGTGCCCGAGTCAGTTCCTGAACCTGAGTCACCAGCATTGCAAGCGGAAATCCAACTGCTGCACTGATGAGCCGTCTCCAAAGTATTTTGTGGTGCAAAGTTTCCTGACTTCACTCACTGCTAGAAATTACCTATGCCCAACCAGATGGTCCCAACACATCTCCCCATCTCTTCTCCATTGTGTATGTATGTTCTTGTCTTTGAGATCTTGCCCATGCCCACTTTTCAGCTTGAGAGATGTACAATATGAATGCCCAGTAAAGTAAATTAGAAATTCCACTACTTCTCAGTGCAGTTTAACCCCTGCAAGGTATATAGTTTTTTTAAACCAAGGATGGAAATGAGAAAGGAAAATGTGGGCGCACCGGGATTTGAACTCCGGACCTCTGGTATGCCGTTCCAGTGCTCTAACCATTAAGCTACAGGCCCACTGGTTACAGCGTCCGAAGAACTTCCTATTTCATCAGTCACATTCCTTTCTTCTAGGCGCTTAATCTGCAACCAGAAACCTGGTTGCAGATTAAGCAACACTAGAGAGAAAGGAATGTGTGACTGTGAAATAGGAAGTTCTTCGTTGCTGTAACCAGTGGGCCTGTAGCTTAATGGTTAGAGCACTGGAACGGCATACCAGAGGTACAGAGTTCAAATCCCGGTGCGCCCACATTTTCCTTTCTCATTTCCAGTAAAGTAAATGGCATTTGTAGCCCTGTTATAGGCTATAATGGACAACACACAAATGGTAACTGTGACACTGGCAACAACTCTGTGCATATTCCTTCAGCACTGTGCAGGCGTGTTCACCTGGTGCTGTATTCACCAAGGCCTGACATACTGCTGGAAGGCCAATGAAGACCAACTGCCTATATCTGGTGTATTTCGCTTTCAGACAAACCCCACCTTGCTGCTTCTGTTGAGACCACTGTGTGGGAAGAATGGGTGTTGACGTCATTAGGAATCAGACAAACCCAGCCTTGCTGCTTCTGATGAGACCACAATGTGGGAAGGGTGGGTACTAAAGTTGTTAGGGATCTCCCCTATGAATTCTACTGGCTTTGATGGCATCACTCTAAACTGCTACGTAATGACTGGGCTCCCATCTCACTGCATAAGCAGGTGACCATCATGCTGCCGTCTCCTCCATAGGTAGTCCCCAAATACCTGTCTAGGGCTATTCTTGATATTCTCATGTAATGCGATTATCTTTAGGGAGATCAATCTGGTTAGTTTTTGACTACCTCTGTAAAATTATTGCCTTGTCCTGTTCTGCCAACCCATTCCCGTCTTGGAGGTTCCTGTTCTGTTGCACAACCCTTGATTCTGGCACTAGCTCTGACGTGCGTCAGGTGTTGAAAAGTGCTCAAGTGAATAACAATTTCAAACTGGACTTGCCATGCTGTAGACCCACATTAGGATAGACATTTCTTAAATGTAGGGCTATTAAGAAGCAGCACTCCTTCCCTCGGAGTGTTGTAGGAAGCCAGTGTATAGAGCACTTCAGAAAGTTGATTAGAACATTAATTTATTTGTTTAGAATTTGTTGATCAGGTAAGTGCCCAAGGCAATCAGGTGCCTATTTTCAGGCATGACCTGGGAGATTACATATGTGAAATACATTATGAAGAAGGGTACCATGCTATAACACTTTAGGCAAAAGCAAGTCAGCGTACAAGACAACATACATTGAAAAAACAATATATAACACATTTAAAGCCACAGTACTAGTTAGTAAAAATTTACTTTTTACAATAGTTATGGCAAACAAGCCCCACAATTGACAACATTTGAATCCTTTGCTTTTAATTTTGTTTTGTTTTCTTTATATTCTTTTTTTCTGACAGTTTAGCACAGATCCTTGCCAGGAACGTCATATCGTATTCTGAGGGAAATGAGGCGCTGCCGTTCTCTCATTGGTTATTTTGCCTGATGCAACTGGAATGCACCACCCCTTCCTTTACCAGTTCAGTGTTTATAGGACAATCAATGCAAACAAAGGGTGCAAAACAGGAAATGGTATAGGGGCTGCCATATTTCCTGTGGATCCACACAAAATTATAACTGTAATAAAAATCAAGGGAACCAACTGTCAGAGAACAGCAGTAAATAGCAACATTAAATATGGAATTTTAAAGTAGAGGGCAGTGCAAAAATCTGGGAAGTGATGAACACTTCCTGGTTAACTAGTACAGCTGCTTTAACATAAAAACTGTAAAAAGCTTATCATGCTTGAAGGATGGCAATGTATGGAATTGTTTTAAAAAATATGTGTCTCTGACTTTTTATGGAATAAGTATTGACAATGTATTGTATATGATATGCATGTATTTACGTAATGTTGTTGATGAATTTTTACGATGGGGTCACCATTAAAAAAAAAAGCACTTGTTGCCTAAAGGTTTTTCCCTAATAAACTAAATGCTTGTGAGAAGCAGCACTCGTATGGTAAGTTACCAGTTGCTGGTCTTGCTAAGTTGTGTCAGTGATCCTGCTTCAGCCTTAGAGCACTATTTATATCAAGAAGGTGTTAGTCACTTTGGGCATAAGTGACAGACATTTATGTACTTAGCATCTTGGTGAAACCACCAGTAGCCTGGGATAACTTTAACAGTACTGACACTTTGCCCATGATTTCACTTCAAGGACAAAGTGTGTTTACATACTTTGATGCTTTAGAAAAGTTTGGTACCCAGGAAAATGTACTAGTAAATGTAAACTAGACATAACTTGTGAGTGATTGCTAGGTATGTGTTACTGCCTTTGAAGTACCAAATGCACTGGCACATGTGGGAGTTTGCATTAGCAAAAGCTTAAAAGTGTATTGCAATTACATGTATATAGAAACAAATGGAGAGTTCAAAGTTTAACCCTGCAGCATGCAGGAACTCTTAAGCTGGAAGTTTAACCCTGCAGCATACAGAAACAGTAAGAAGGAAGGAAGGGAAGGAGGAGGGAGGGAGGAAGGAAGGAACGAAGGGAGGGAGGAGGAAGGAAGGAAGGAAGGAAAAGGAAAGGACTTTTCTTCTAATTCTGTTTATTTTACTCTTCACTCGTCAAGCCCATTGACCACCACTGGTGACCTCCCTGCCCTGATTCACCTCACCTCATCCACATCCTCTGTGTACCCCCACCCCATGGTGGGGTCTTGGTTTAGCCCCGTCAACAGTAAGTCCTCAAATTAGAAGCTGCTTTAGAATTAAAACTGAAAAAGGTTTGCTCCTTGCTAGTATAAGCTATCTTTCCTTTATTTTGGCATGGTATGAGGGAGGCTTTTGATTGAAGTATGCATTTGTCTTCCCGTGTGAATGTTCACGAGTGCTGTGTTGGGGGAAAAATGATCAAACCGCATGCTTTATTAGTCTCTGTTAAGGAATGCAGACTAAAAAGGGAAGATGAGTTTTATAACGAAGGCCATTTTTCTTTCTTTTCCATGTTGTAAGGGAATTTTGCCTCATCAAGCAATGTTTGTTTAGAAAGTATAAACAGTACTTAGAGGAGGATTCCAAGACTTCCAGAACACTTGACTTCCTCCGAAGAGTCTCAGGGGGTTCCCAAGGCAAAATGTAGTGTCATTCTGGCAGAATTTGTGGTAGTAAACAAACTCGCTCATTAACAGTGACAAAAAACACTGTCATGGCAACCTGAAAGTAATTAAGTTTGTTGATGCAAAGAGGTGTCTGTCAAAATGGCATCATAGATATTTGCAGTGCACAGTAGTTTCAGTGGGTTTATTGATAGAAAGAAAAATCTTGAGGGAACTCATTATTATCATTATAATAAATAAAACAAACACCTTATGACATCAGTACAATATTCATTAAGTGCAAAAGTGATTAAAATATAATAAGCTAGCCCGCCAACACAATGATAGCCTTCGCTAAATGGCGCCGGCGACCGAGTTTGAGAATGGGCTTGGGTTGTCAGAGGGCCGGCCAGGGGGGAGGAGGCTTGAGCATCCCAGGACTGCTCGTATCCTCTGGGGTTGGGGGGGAGCCATGACTTGGTGCATGACCAGCTTCTAGTGGTGGCTGGAGGATCAGCATGCCGTGCCACACACAAAGGGATGGAGCGTGATGGACACTGGCTTTCGCCTTGGCGTCAGTACACGTCACATCTCTGGGGGGGTGTATGCAAAGAAAATACCTGCTCAGTGCAACACTGACATGGAGGTCATAAATGGCCTCCACCCGCTGACCCAGCGACCAAGGATGGACCCCAACAAGGACACAGGGTATGGCTGTGGAGGGGTGTGAGCCAAGGGGGGCCCTCTCACTTCGTCCTCACCTGGTGGGTAAGCCAAGGCTCTGTGGGGGTCCTCCTCTGGGGTGTGGGGTTGGTAGGTTCAGTTGGGTGACAGTGCAGGGCCATGGTGGGGGAGGATATATAAGAAGAAGCTGTAATGCAGTGCTAAGGAGATTTACTCCTATAAAACATGCATTGTTGAATAATTTTATTGTTTAAAGAAATCCTTCCTGTTATCCCCATTTACTTGCCTCTATATCCCACAGTCCCCTACATCAATGCTCCTAGAGCATATCGTGGCCTCTGTCCTCAGGCCTGAGTGGTGAGCTCCTCAGAGGCACCATCAAATCCCTGCTCATACTTCAATCACTTGTTTTAACCCTACCTGATAGTTTGGTATACTTGTCTGCCCCTATGCCCTTTTATCCTTTTCCTGTCTCTGCACGTGTCCTGTCCTCTTTTCTCTGGTCTTGTACGCTTCCTGTCTGGTAAGACTTATCCTTCTCCCCCTAACTCTTCTCCCCCTGTATCTCCACTCTAGCTCAAACAAAAGATTAATACACAAGTTAGCCAGCCTGGGAGTGGGTCCCAAGATGACAGCCTGGGTAAAGAATTGGCTGGAGAATAGGACACAGAGAGTAATAGTAAATGGAGTCCACTCTGAAGAAAGGGGGGTTACTAGTGGGGTACCGCAGGGTTCAGTATTAGGACCGGTCCTCTTCAAAGTCTTTATAAGCGACATTGCAGTGGGACTGAAAGGAAAAGTATGTCTCTTTGCAGATGACACAAAGATCTGCAACAGAGTTGATGCACAAGGTGGGGTGGAAAGGATGAGAAGGGACTTGGCAAGGTTAGAGGAATGGTCAAATGTATGGCAGCTTAGATTCAATGCTAAGAAGTGCAAGGTAATGCACCTGGAAAACAAAAACCCAGGGGAAGAGTACACAATGGGGGGTGAGATACTAACAACAACAAAAATGGAAAGGGACCTGGGGGTAGTCATATCAGATGACCTAAAGGTGGGCAAGCAATGTAAGAGGGCAGCAAGGAGGGTTGGGGGGATACTGGGATGCATAGGGAGAGGCATCACCAGTAGAAAACAGGAAGTTATTATCCCTCTGTACAGACAGCTGGTCAGACCCCATCTGGAGTACTGCGTGCAGTTCTGGAGACCCAATCTCCGCAAAGACATAGACAGGATGGAAGCTGTCCAGAGGAGGGCAACTAAAATGGTGCAGGGTCTGCACTGGAAGACATATGAAGAGAGACTTAAGGAGCTTAATATGTATAGCCCTCGAGAAAGGAGAGAGGGGGACATGATAGAAACTTTCAAGTACCTCAAGGGAATCAACAAAGTCCAAGAGGGTAGCATCTTTCAAAATAAGAGATGTGCAAGAACAAGGGGCACAATTTGAAGATAGAGGGGGGCTCAGAGGTAATTTAAAGAAGTATTTTTCACAGAGAGGTTGTGGATGCATGGAGCGCCTTCCAGAGGAGGTTGTGGAGTCAAAAACAGTGGTGGAATTCAAGCATGCATGGGACAGTCATAAGGCAATTCTAGGGGGTAGGGGTAGGAAGAAGTAGGCTGCTGGTTAACTAGGATCTGCAGCCCATCCATTAGGTAGGGAAATGGGCAGACTGGTTGGGCCAAGCGGTCCTTATCTGCCGTCAAATTCTATGTTTCTATGTTTCCCCTCAGCCACTCTCCCTCTATCCTGCTTGCTCGTGGCTGGCCACCTATCTGTTTCACCTTTCCTCCTGTATATATCCTCCCCTACTCCTTTTCACTATATTGCTACTCCACCTTCCTTACCTTCTTCTCCCTATGCTACCTTACTGTTCTCCTACCTGCCCACCTCCTCCTCTTCCTTTATCTTTCAACTTTATTGCAGAGTTAATTATGACAGCTGAGTTTCTCACAATACTGTATTTGCTTGTATTAACCTTGTTTTATCCCTACAACATTTGCCACCTGTTTTGCTTGCTTGTTTACTGTTGTCTGCTGTTATGCTCCAGTTCCTTATATTGTTCCCATTTGTAAAATTGTTTCTCTACTAGGGAATTGTTATTGCTGCCCTCTCCTTTTGTTATGTTTTACTCCCTCACTGTATTGCATCACTGTACATTGCTCTCCACCTTGAAAAGTGTATTGTTTGCTCCTTACATTCTTGAAATGTGCTTGTGCTTGCTCAGTTTGTTCTGTACTGTCCCGGGTCATGCCTGAAAATAGTCATCATGTTGGCTAGTGCACTTACCCGTTAAACAAAAACTAACTAAATAATCACAGGGGATAGACAAGATTATAAAATGGGTAGCACAAAACCTGAAAATGGATAGTCTTAAGCAACATCTTCTCACGAGGATATCTCAGTATACTATCACAGGTCAGAACTATTTACCAAGATCAGTTATTTTCCAACATTTGTGGGTCATTTTATAATCACAATACTGAATGCTAGCATGTAGTATGTCATGAGATATCATCACTTCTCAGGTGATTGAAGGCACTCGGCTTTGCCTTGTGCTTCACAACAGACCTGTACTGTACTACACCCTGCTATGTATTATTGGTTAAGTGATTCACTCTAGCCTTCACGCTTAGAAGAGGATGCCCCCTCTCTGATGCACCTAGCTCTATCCCGTATTGGCCCAGTGAGTGAGTGAAGGATCTGCAGTTTGTTCCTGATTCTGAGTCTCCCACATGGCAATTGAACCACTGGTCAGCCTGTTAAATATCTGTAATATAATTAAGTTATAGTTAGAGCCCAATATTCAGACCTGCGCCTGGCAATAGCGCAAGTGGTTGTGCAGTGCAACTGAGTTACGCTGGAGCAACTAAGGGATATATTCAAAAAAGATGAGCCATGGCGCATCCCTTCTGAATATATCAAGTAATGCGCACTGCACAAATACAATGCACTGGCACATTCCCTGCAGACAGGGCTGAATACCAGGTATGGGAACTGCGCCATTTGCATGAGTTGTGCAGGGCTGGCCAGTGAAATGCACTTGGTGCCCTGCACAGCATGCGTTGCTCTCATGGGAGGTCCAGTGCCCCCCCCATAGCCCCGATCACAGTATATTAGTGATCCGAAACACCCTGGTCATCCAGTGGTTCCCCCCCATACTGTACTGCTGATCGTGGTGACAAAGTAACAGACATAACCCTGGTGGTCCAGTGCCTCCCCCCTCCCTGCCTGTAACCCTGATCGCCGTATAATAACCTTTTGAATCACCCTGGTGGTCTAGTGGTAGCCCCCTCCCCTCCCGTACCTCTGTTCACTTCATAATAATAATCCGGATCTCCCTGCAAGGTCCAGGTATTCTCCTCCTGCTCATAACCCGGATCGCAGTTAAAAATGTAACTCCCAATTCCTGGTAGTCTAGTGGTACCCCACCCCGACCCACAAGGACCCCCAGCCCACCCAGCTCCCTCCCCATCAGCAGCAGGCAGCAAACCCATCTGCATACCTCTGTGGCCACCTGCCAACTGAGGCTTACAGTATCTGCCAAGCCCAAATGGACTTACAGTGCATTCCGTAATAGTCATTCACAACTCTGTGAATGAAGGCATTCATTCACAGAGTTGTGAAGACTATTAGATCATGCACTACCAAGCTCATTGGTCCACAGTGTGGACCAATGGGCTTGCAGCAGATACTGTAAGCTGTCAGTCGGTGGCAAGCCACGGAGCAATGTGGGTGGGTCTGCTGGCTGCTACTGATGGGTGAGCTGGGGTCCTGTGTGGGTGGGGTAACAATTAGACCCACAAGGAAATAGGGAGTTACATTTTAACTGTGATCAAGTACAGGCAGGAGGGGGGTACCACTGACCACCAGTTGATTCGATTATTATAAGGCAATCAGAGGTACTGGAGGGAAGGGGGCTACCACTAGACCACCAGGGTGATTTGAAAGGTTATTATACAGCAAGCGGGGTTATGGGCAGGGAGTCACTGGACCACCAGGGTTATGTATTTTACATTGCCACCGTGATCGGTGGTACAGTATGGGGGGGTACCACTGGACCACTAGGGTGTTTCGGATCACTAATATACCGCGATCAGGGTACAGGAGGGGAGGGGGGAACCACTGGACCACCAGGGACATATTTGGGTGCTTGTGAACAGTGTTCTTGGGGGGTAGCCACCCATGGCTGGACGCTGCTGTGTTGTGCACTGCAATATAGCAGCACGCCTGTGGGTGGCGGGCACTTGAGCCTTCTTCTACAGGCTCAAATTTGTGACCAGGTATGCGGCACATCTCCTGGTTGTGCCTGCAGATGCGCTGCACATCCCAGGCTGAATAACGGGATGTGCCAAATATGCATGGGCACACCCCCTGCAGTTGGGCTGCATGCATTATCTTTGCACCCTAGGGCATTGGGAATTACGTTGCACAGCTCACCCTTTTGAATATTGCCCCGGGGCGCAATCCTGGGGTTGTGCTGGTGCAACAACTTTGGCTATCTTGGCTTATATGTATAAATAACCTGGTTTCAAGGCAGAAGCCAGAAACATTTAAGCAATAATGACAGAAGAGCCGGTCATTTCCTGGAGATTAATGACCGGCTAGGGGAGGGCATTATTGGAATTATAAGCTTAATCATAGGGAGCAGTTTATCTTAGTGTCATTTAAAATTTTCGTTATTTGTGTGGTGCCACGTGGAAGGTTGTTGCGTGGTGTCCTTGCGTACTCTTCACTGTATGTGGAGGTCGCCATTTTTGGGGAGGCACAATATTTTTACAATTCAAGGGTTTATTTTCATTATTTTACTGCCTTTCCTGCACTGTACTTCTTGGCAATTGACAACTGTCAGATTAGCTGTCTGACAGAAAGTTTGAAAGCTCTGTCAGGTGCATGCAAATAGCTGAGTGGCTGCTGTGCCAAGCATTTCTAAGAGATTATAGCACGGCAGCCAATCAATACATTAGTTAAGCTCATTAATAATTAATTAGACTTATAATTTACATTATGCTTCAGGTGTCAGTGTGACTCAATTAGTATTACATCTGCCTCTTGGTCAGAGGGTTATGAGTTCTGGTCTCACACTGGGATAGGGCTCATAACGTAAACAGTGGCATCTGAGTGTAGTACTAGGGGTGTGCTATACTGCTGGGATGTGCTGTTCTTCAGATGAGATGTTAAACCGAGATCCCTTCTACCTATCTCTGGTGCTGTTCTGGTGGGTGTCCAGGTGAAAGTAAAAGAACCCAAGGCACTTTTTGTAAGAGCGGAGGATTGTCCCTGGTGTACTGGCCAACATTCCCCTTCCCGTAAAACTAGTTTATGCAGTTGTCCAAAGCTGTGTGTAGGGGTGTTGATGTGTGAAATGGCTGCCACTGCACATTCAGTCACTTCACTATCAGTCCAGCATTGCCTGTAAAGTACTGTGGGATAAAATCTGTATGAAAAGCATAATGTAAATACTATGGCCTAAATATTTAAAGGAGTTGCATCTGGCACAACTGAGTTGCACCAGCGCAACCCAGTAATGCGCCCAGCGTATTCATACAGGGGAATTGCGGGCAATTTCCGATGTGCCTAGTACGCCAGAAGATAATGTATGCAGCGCATCTCCAGGGGCTGCCCATGCATATGCGGCATTTCCCGATATTCAGCCCAGAATGTGCGGGGCATATGCCTGCACAACTGTGAGATGCACCGCATACCGATGCACAACAGCGAGCCTGAAAAATAAGGCTCAAATGGTAGCCACCCACAAGAGAGCTGCCGTAATGCAAGGTGCATCACAGCAGCCACCAGCCATGGGTGGCCCCCCAGAACACTATGCACATGCACCCTACACAGTCCCTGTTGGTCCAATGGTTCCCCCTTCCCTGCCCATAACCCTGATTGCCTGAAAGACAAAAATAGCATTGCCCTGGTAGTCTAGTGGAACTCACCCCATAGCTCTAATCACCGATAATAAGATATTGATATAGCCCTGGTAGTCTAGTGGCCCCCCCCCACCTGCCCTGTAGCTCTGATCGCCACTAAAAATAGAATTATAATGCCCTGGTAATTTAGTGAACCCCCACCCCCGACCCTGCGATCGCCCAAATGATGTATCAGTCCCCAGCAGTCTAGTGGTAACCTCCACCCCACCTGTAACTCTGATCACCAATACACTTGGTGGAAAGAAATCCCTGGTGGTCCAGTGGCACCTCCCCACCCACACAGAAACTCTGCCCACCCAGCCCCCATCATCGGGCGCAGCAGCAAACCCACCCGCATACCTCCACGGCTGCCAGCTGAATGACAGGTTACAGTATGGGCTTGCAGCATACTGTAATAGTCATTCACAAATATGTATGAAGTCATTCATTCACATACTTGTGAATGATCATTACAGTATGCATTGCAGCCCATTGGTCCACTGTGGACCAATGGGATTGCAGCCCATATTGTAATTCTGTCATTCGCTGACAGCCGCAGAGGTATGTGGTGGTTTGCTGCTGCCCGCCGATGACGGGGAGCTGCAGGCAGGGGGTCCTGTGTGGTGGGTGGGTGGGGCTGCCACTGACCACCAGGGATTTCTTTCATCAGGTGTATGGGCGATCAGGATTATGGCACAATGGGGGTTACCACTAGACTACCAGGACTGCCTTATACATCATTTGGGTGATCCGAGGGTCGGGGGGTTCCACTAGACTACCAGGGCATTATAATTCTATTTTTAGTGGTGATTGGAGCTATGATGCAGGTGGGGGGTTCCACTAGACTACCAGGGCTCTATCAATATCTTATTTTTGGTGATCGGGGCTATGGGGAGGGAGGGGGTACCACTAGATGTCCTCTGAGGGCACTGCATGCTGTGCAGGGCACCAGGCGCATTTCGCTGGCCAGCTCTGCACAACCCATGCAAAAGGGGGCTATAATGACACTCAAATGGCCCCATTTGCACCTTGCATGCATTATGGCCCCATTTGCATACTGTTGGCTGAATATCAGCAATTTGCACACAGCATAACTCCGTTGTGCTGGTGCAGTTCCCATTCCTGGTATTTAGCCCTGTCTGGGGGGGATATACCAGCGCATCATATGTGCGCAGTGTGCATTACCTGATATATTCAGAGGAGATGCACCATGGCTCATCTCTTTTGACTATATCCTTGAGTTGCACCAGCGCCACTTAGTTACGCTGTGCTACCACATGCGCCATTGCCAGGCGCAATTCTGAATAGCGGGGCCTGATCCTTCTTCTTCTGTGACTATACCATAATTACAGTTAGTAACTATGTATTTGTTTGTTTTGTTGAATTTTGTTGACCCGGTAAGCCCACTGGGCCTAGAAGTCCCTTTTTCAGGGCCGACCGGGGGGGGGGCGGTATACAGATAATTTGGCCAGAACACCAGGGAAATTCCCCTACTCTTTTCGATAAGTGCCATGGGATCTTTAACATCCACCTGAACTACCACCAATCCAGGCAGATGGGACCTTGGTTTAATGTCTCATCTGAAAGACAGCACCTCAGAAGTGCAGCACCCCTCTCATGCTGCACTACAATGTCAGTATTGGGATATTAACCCAAGTGCCAGATGTGGGAACTGAACCCACAGTGCTCTGATCTCCCAGCCTCAGAGGAGAGTGTGCTACCTACTGAGCCACTGACACTGGTCATGAATCAATGTGTAACTACTCTGTCATTTTAAAGTACTTAACACTTTTACTACATAATTGTACTTTAAAGAGAAAACAATACCTTTGGAAAATTTTTTAAAACAATATTTAGATGCAATTCAGCTTGTATTTCATATATCTTCTATAGATTTTCCTCTCCATTAATTATTATTATGGAAGAAATGCCCCAAAACAAGATCTTTATCCCTCATTGTCAGTCTATCTCTGTAGCTTATCACCTACTTGAGATTATAATGCTCTGTTGTGATTTCACAGTTGGTTCCCAAGGAAATAATTGTGATGTCACAAGCAGAGTACTATGACATCAGGTTGGTATGAAGCAATAACAGCTGATGAACCCTCAAGGAACAACTGTCCTGTTTTTATGCATAGGATACGACATACAGTGCTAATGAAAAATATAAGCTGCCTTGTGTCCAAATAATATGTTTTCAAAACTCTTCTCAAGGTATTGGTGGTTCTTTAGTGTGGTAACAAAAAGTTAATGTAAAGTATAACCTAGAAAGATATTAATGCAGATTTACATTTGCTTTGTGGAGCACATGGGACGAAAATAAATAATTTAAACTGATCTATTTGGATGCCTTCTAGGCGCTTTTACACACAGGTTTATGTAACGGAATAACTGTTATGGAAACAGTATTCCATTACATCCCTTGTGTGTAAAGTGCATCTGTTTTGTTCCATAGGCGAACGTTTGTCCAAACCGCAATCTTTGCTTTTCGCGGTTTGCACCATTGTGTTCCGTTTCATTGGGCTGTGTAAAACAGCCATTCCGAAGCGGTGCACAAACAGCAATAGAGCAGCAAGCTCTGTGGGGGTGCTGAAACACAAATGGAGGTGGGAGCTGCCGGAAAACTCGCAGAGTGTAGAAGGGATCCTAAAAACACAACAGAGTAAAACGGCGCCACAGGTAACACTCATTTCATTTTAAAAACCTGTGTGTAAACGTGCCTCTTGTGACTCCGTAAGGACAGAACTAAGGGCTAACCACTCTGCACATTTCAGAATGACTGATACTACAATAAGAGCAGGTTCTTTCATACTTCTCTGTTAATTGCATGCACTTGTATCTTATGTCTAGAGCAGGGGTCTTCAGAATACAACACCAAGTTTCAGAATGTATTTGTCTTGTGTGTGTACGGAGGGGGTACCTAAAGCAGATCCACTTTCTTCACTTTTATGATGGGCCTCTTGAGCACAACATAGGAAGGAAGTCAGACTCTCAAATGAAGTATGTTTCCATGGGGTGTCATACTGACTAGTTATGCTAAGCTTCTGAAATAAAGCGGTACGCATTTCAACCCCTTGAGAAAAGCAAGGAGACAGCTACTGTTTCTCTTCTCCGAAGGCACTCGTAACATGATGTTTAAAAGATCAGGAAAATATCATGGGGGAATAACGAAGAGAAGAAAACATTCTTTCACCGGGAGCCATTTTCCTCCTGATATCTTGAAAATGTTAGCCTGTTTCACATTTAGGCCTCCTCTTGAATGTTTGCCACAGCTAATAGTCTAGACTCTGGAATGCATACCTCTCAACTATCCCTGATTTTCAGGGATGCCAGTGATTTTGTTCTCCTTCCTTCCTACAGCTGGCATTTCTGTCACTGATGAGAAGGGATTTGAAATAAAATGATGTAAGCCATTAGTGTTCCAGTCTAGTTCTTATTAAGGAGCAGCTGACGCCTTTGGGAAAACTTTGGAAAACATAAAATGTAGACATAATTTAGTTTATATTTCATAGATCTCCTATAGATTTCTCCTCACTATTATTTACTACTAAAGACATTCCCACAAAAACAAGATCTTTATCCCTTAGAGTTCATCTGCCTCAATAGCCTTTTCCCTACTTGAAATCATAATGCTCTGTTGTGGCATCACAATTTGTTGCGATGGGAATAACTGTGATGTCACATGCAAAGTGCTATGATACCATATTAGAATGAAGCATTGGGAGTTGATAAACCCTCAAGGAACAACTATCCTGTTTTCATGCTTATGACCTTGGTAAATAATGGGGATAAGAAATACAGAATTAATTAGAAAGATAAGCTGTTTTGTGTCCAAATATTATATTTTTCAAAATTCTTTTCAAGATGTCAGTGGCTCTTTAAGACAATGCTATTCACAGTAAGCAGCATATTATACACAGCTTCTTGAGCAGATATTATGATTTTTCACATGCCCCAGATTGTAGTAATTTGTCCCTGACTTATTTAAGCCTTGTCCCTGATCTGTGTGGCTGGAGGTTGAGAGGTATGCTGAACCATTTATCTTTCAGGTTACAGGTGACGATACAGTATAGCCACCTTTCTGATATGACATGTTTCCACAAGTGAGTAATATTAAATTAGTCAGGAGTGACAAAACCGCAAAGGAATTATTTCATTCTGCCTCATGAATGAATAGAGAGTATCTTATCGGTGCCTTTTTGAATATGATATTCAACCACATGCGGGAGAAATTAACTCATGCGTGTCAGAGGCATAATAGGGGTATGTGTTCCATTCCTGATCAGTAGATGTGTTTTATTGTATTTTGCCTTCTTTAACCAAAGTGACAAAGTTAAGCTGCAGTACCTG
Source organism: Neoceratodus forsteri (assembly GCA_016271365.2). Taxonomy (NCBI): domain Eukaryota; kingdom Metazoa; phylum Chordata; order Ceratodontiformes; family Ceratodontidae; genus Neoceratodus; species Neoceratodus forsteri. The sequence goes on from JADMNL010000031.1 coordinate 185,182,913, forward strand.
ATTTATACTGGGGCCCTGATTCTACCCAGGTTTACAGCTGGGAAGATTGCAGTACAGGGAAGTTAAATGGCTTGTTCGAGGCCATGCTGTGTGTCAGTGGCTGTGGTGGGATTTAAACTAAGGATCATCTAGCTCATAGTTTGTTGGCTTTAACCACTGGATCACAGTGCTCCTCTACATAAAAAAGAATCCACCAATGAATTATGTAAGATTATACCACGCAAGTGACAATACATTTTTGCCAGATCAGTTGTGTTATTTATGGATGACATATCTATCGTCAAGATAAGCAGAGATATCTTGATAATAGATATGTTGCAAACAAAATAACATAGATGATACTGCATATGTTATAATACTGTGCTTAATCAACAGAAGATCAGCTGAAACAATGCTTTATGATATCACAGTGGAACAACTGCAAGCAACATCTTAGTCAGAGTAATGAAGCAAAAATAAGCAGTTACAGCTGATTACAATGTTTCATGTGCGTTTTAAGCTCTTTACTCTTTTGACTTTTGTAGTTTACCTTTTCTTTGAAATATTATAGTATTTATTTATTTTACTACATTTATTGTGTGATGTTCTATTGTACCTTAAAATTTCAATGACATTTATTAAATTTTAAATAGTTACAGCTTCATACAAAGAGGAGCATCTCAGGAATATTTATCTACCAATTTGATTATTATATATATATATATATACTGTGTGTGTGTGTGTATATATATATATATATAGTGTGTGTGTGTGTATATGTGTGTATATATATATATATATATATATATATATATATATATATATATATATATATATATATATATATATATATATATATATATACACACACACACACACACATATATACACTGTACATATATAAATCTAACTTGGGTATAAGCACTTTTATATATATAAGAAACTTCTTCTGTAATCCATGAAAGGCAACCCCCCCCCATCAAATACTCAATTATTTCATTAACATTGTTGCTTGAGTTCTTTCAACTTAAGTGGTCTGATTACTGTAAACAGCCTCTGTGGAGAAATTCTCTGTTTAAATCCTGTGAATTATTTTCTATTTAAGAGAATGGGAAAATAACACCAATTTAACTTGCAAACTAGGAATAAACCACAGTCTATCCAACTACCTAATATAGTATCAAAAGCATTGAGTCATGAGTTAATGGCCAGAAATGATGATCATATCATAACACAAATCATATTGTTTTCTAAACTATTACATTCTTCCATTTTATTATATACATTTATCATGAGTAACATAAAAAAACACCAATAGAGGCTCATAATTGGTGGCAAAGGAATTTGATTTAGCTATTTCTAACATCCTGAGAAGCAGTTTGGGAATCAAACTTTACATGTAATAAATTAGAAAATCGTAAACTAATTTAATAAAAAAAATGAAAAGTGTTTTTTGATCCTGGATTGACAAATTAAAGTATAATAAAGCAGCAAATGATTGATGCATTCAGTGCAAGACTGATAACAATTTGATTTGTCATCTTTCTGAGTCTGTCCTAAGATTGCCCCCATAGGATGAAATTAAACCTAGGGTTGGGGAGCTGTTGGAGTTTGGGATCTGTTTTCTCTTCAGAGGCCTGTATATTGGGTATTTTATTTTCCCCATACATTCTCCCAGTTCAAAATTGTTATATTTTAAGTCTCATTTTAACAAGATAATACTTAAATGCTGGCTAGAGGAGAGCAGCTTCTCCTTTCCGGATTGACATGGTATGATTTTAAAAACATTGGATTCGGAACATATATTGTGTAATCTCAGTAAAAATTCTAATGATTTTAAAAAACAGTTTGGGGTGCTTCAGGAAAGAGTCAATTGCCTGCAGTGCATATTAGAGCTTTTATAATCTCTAATCAGATGTTTTCCAGTTCTGTTTTACTCCTGGGGTTAAGTACAGTCCTCTGTGACTTTACTTAGCTCAGGGAGGATAGTGTGACCAGCAAACAGAAGATCAGAGCTTATATAAACTCTAACATTCACTGCAGGTTATTGAATCTTCCACTGCTGCAGTAGTGCTCTGAAGTCAGCTGCAAGGGAATTCTGGGATTTGTAGTTAAAGAAGATCTTTGCCTAGAAGTAAGCAAAATTAGTCTGATACAATCTACTATACTACAGTAACCAGTACGCAAATCCAAATGTTTTTGCCCACAAAATGCACACTGGAACAAGTCCCACCCTTGGGAGTGGGGCACTCAATGCTGACTGTTCCCCTTTAGACTAAAAAGCGCCACACTAGAAAAAGCAGTGCACAACCATGTCCCCTTAAATGTGCTGCTGTTACAAAAGCTACTAGGGAATTGCAAAAAATATTGCTACACACCAAGGCTATGATGAATTCTTTTTTTTTTATTAATAAATTAAACATAGTGTTCCCAGTCTGCAGAGTAACAGTAGGCCACACTGCCACACTTGCAAGGTGATACGTAGGGGCAGTGTAGCCTGGCATTTTTCTGCAGACTGGGACCACTATGTTTAATTTTTAATAAATAACTGATTCAGTGTAGCCTTAGTGTGTAGTGTTTTTTTTGTTTGTTTGTTTTTTGCAATTTCTAACTAAAAAGTGGAGCCATAGCATGCTGGCTTTCTAGCCAGAGAACGAAACCAGAAGAACCCAGCAGTGTGACTTTGGTTTTTAGTTTAAATTTGTAAAGAATGAACACTTGTCAGGAACAAGCAGATAACTTTTTTTCAATGAAACATGACATGGTTTGGGTGTTTTGGATAACCAGTGTAATGATTATTTGGGAAGGGGGAGCACACCTGGGCATTTTAGAGGAGTTTGAGTTTGATTGACATCTGGTCACTGTTGCACATGACTCTGTGTAGCAGAAAGTTACACCATGATTATCCCTGTGAATAAAGGGATCACCAGCAATTATAGATGTATTTAATACAGTACAAGTTTACCGATACCCTGATACTACAGGGGAAACTAGAAAATCTGATTTTTAGACACAGTTCAGATTATATTTCACATAATGTCTGGTTTTAGCTTCTGCATTTTTTTTAATACTTAGGAACACTGCCAGGAAAATGGGATTGCCATCCAGTAGGCTTCATCTGCTTTGGCTGCTTGTCCACACCTGACATCATGGTCCTCTGTTTATTACTAGGGATGGGAGAACTGGTTTAGATGCGTTCAGAATCACCCAGTAGCTAATACCCATTTTTGGTAAAAGAACTTTATCAGAAAAAAATTTTCATATCCTGATATAGTTCTGATCATTCTCAAAACATTTGATTTTGGAATTTAATATACTCTCCCTGCAGGTTTTTATCCAGTAAGAAGTTTAGTGGTGGTGGTGATGGTGGATGTAGAAAGCCCCAAAAGGAGGCTGAAGGTAGTGTAATACTACTCCAAGTTGTTTTTCTAGTCCTGTCCCTTCACTGACCACAGCTGAACAGCAGGCAATGAAGGTTAAAATAGTTTTTGTATGGAGGTTCTGAAAGTTCTGATCAGGCTCAAATAACTCCACATATAGCATATCATAACCTTTTAGAACCTCAGAATCTTTTGTGGTTGTCCATCTCTATTTATTACACAATATTCATTTTCCCAGCAACAAAATGTGATGTTTCAAGCAGAACATTATGATGTGAGGCATAGACAAGCAGCTCAAGCAGATGTTGTCTGATGTGTAGTTATGTGCTTTCATGTTAAAATGCTTAGCTAGTATAAAAAAGGGGACGTTATACAAAGGAAATATCTGAAATTATAATCTGAGATGCATCTTAAAAGTATTTTTTTTTCTCAGAGTTTCACTGGAGATACCAGGTGCTCTTCAATGTACTTATTTTTATTTATTTCTAAATTGATGGCTGGGAATGGCACACTGCACCAAGGCTCCTTTCCAGATGTGACCTGGGGGCATAATAAAAGTATCAAGCATCAAATAATAAAGTCAATATCCAATAGCATAGGTCAACTCAGAATCTATATAACTGATTATACAATGGCAAGAAAGAATCCTGGACTCTGATTGGTCAGTCTTGGGCTGGACCCATGATGTTATCCCAGTACAACATCTCGGGTCTAGTCTCAGCACTGTGAATCTCCTGATTGTTTGTTTGCATATCCTTTGTTTGCATCTTCTCTTAAGAAACAAAAATATTTTTCCACACTTACAAAAACGTTCTTTAAAATTATTTTTTTTTATTCTGTATAAGAACAAGACATTGTATAATAGCAATAGTGCCCTTCAGGGTGTGTGTCATGCTGGAATAACGTCACACCTCAGGTATTGAACACACTTGACCTGCGGCCTCATGCCCAACCACCTGATGCGTGATGTTGTCCCAACACGACACATACCCTGTCGGGCATTATTGCTTAAATAACAACCATACTGTACAATGTGCAAATGGGAACTGCAGTTACATATTGTATATTATTATAAGTAAAAAGGTAAGAGAATATTTCTTGCTCAGCCTTGCTTCATCCAAGTGTATGCCCCACATTACTTTCTAAGTTCAGAATCCTCCCATATGACTACATAAATATGAAACATGTCTAGATGATGTGAAAAGCCTTCCTTATTCTTGCATTGGAGTTGCAAACATCTTGTGTGAATGTCTCTTGATACTTTGCCTAAGTTGTACATGCACCATGAGTTTTTTGTCATGAGTTGCTATGAGATATGGCATTGTGCAGATATGAAGAAGTCTTTCCTATACGTTTTATGTGTTGTGCAGGATGTCTCAGTCTTATGGTATAAGAATACTATCTTGCAAGCTAGCCTGGTGTCACTGAGGGTTGAGGTGCTGGATGCCACACCTTGCTCCATGCTGGCGACCCATGTTCAGGAATGAGCATGGGTTGCTGAGGGTCAGCCAAGGGAGAGAGGATCAAGTGTCCGAGGGACTGTTCTGCTCACTCGGTGAGGGAGGATTGCTGGTTCTACCAGATGACTGCCACCAGGTGGAGGCCTAGTGGTGGTACAGGTCAGGAGTGGGAGAAATGGGAGGTGCTTTGTGACCCTGTAGTGAGTGCGCCCCTCCACACATGCATGCTGATGTGAGCATCCCAGAAAGGGGCATTGGGAGAAGATGGTTGAAAATGGTAGTTGGGCAAGCATTCATGACGCCCTTTCTGCTGATTCTCCCATCCACCCCCACTGCCAGGACAAGACTTGGGGAGGTGATGGATGGTGAGGGCAGTAGGGCAGGGCTGAAGGGAGTCAAAGCCTGCCTTGGCCAGAGGAGCATAAACTACATATAACAACAACAAAAAAAGAATAAAAGATTGCTGAAAAAAAAAAGAATGCCATCTTGCGCAGTTTTGCCAAGAGGATTGCAAAGCTGAGCGAGTCTGTCTGCCCAGCTGTGCAAGATGATGCTCTTATGTCATGAAGGTTATCTCACAGAGCACACATAAACTTATTATAAATCACTCAAGTTAGCTTATGTTTCCTGTTGAACTGGTTTTCATTTTAAGAAAGCGTATGTAGCATTAGCACTCCTCCCCATGCTGCTGTTGCTGTTTGCTCTAATTACATGTTCCCAGTGCAAGATGACAACTGTATGCAGGATAAGTCCTGCAGGTCTGACTACTGATTGACTGAAATCATATGAGTGATTAATAATGTTAGAAGGATGCCCTTGGTCTGTCCAAGGGTTTGGTGACAGTGAGCCAAACAGGGTCCAGGGACAATCTTGGGTGTCTCATCCCCTGTATCAGTAAAAGGTGGGAACATCACAGAGGTGAGGGGCTTGCTCTCTGTTGAGGAAGAGCTAGAGACCATCACTTTCAAGTCCTCCCTCCCCAGGGTGGAGTTATAGGCAAAACTTGATAGAGTGTAATCCACTAACCATGTACCACGCAGGTGTTGTAACATGCTTAGGAGTGTAGCTTTGTCTCATGAAAGTCATGGATAGCGTAACTGTTTTCCAGTTTGTATGACTACTTCTTGATGTTTGGTGTTTTCATGACAACATCATGATTTTTTCTATGGAGATTTTTCTTCCCTGGCAGGTAGCTTGTAGCAGGGGTTATTATACCCTATTCACAGGAATATAACCTGGTCAGGCAAAACCCAGACATCATTCAGATGACTACTGGGTTTTCTTCCCTCAGCCTCTGGTGGGAACATGTGCCTAGTTCAGCTATGCACAGCCGCAGTATCACCCATACAGCAAGAGCAAGCTCCCTGGCCCAGCCACAGGGATTGCTGTAGTCACGGAGTTCATTCCCAACCCTCCCCAACCATGATGCACTGCCGAACGGCAGCTGCCTCAGCTGTGGTCTGCCTCCTGATGCGGCTTCCTGGGCTCTGGTCTGAATCTGGGTCATCAGCACAGCAATGCAATGCATTGCCACTGGGTCACTGGGGCAGCCAACAACATAATGAATTTAGCATTTTCCATGAAAATACCAGCATTTTGTGTTTGCCATGGCAAGCTTACAGTTTTGTGCCTCATCTCTATCACACATTGGCTCCAGTTGACTTCAGTGTGAGAATCTGAGACTTGACTGTGAACCTTGGTCTCTCAGCTAGCTGTACCATGCACTGCTGCCCGTCTCTGGGCTGCCCAAAAATGTAATTGTTATTATTTTAATCTTTGCTGATGGACGTGAACAGAGCTTTGTCAAAATGGGGACAATTTGGTTAATGCAAAATAGATCTACAATATGACGTTTTGTGTTTTTTTTACCATAATTTCAGTGAGTTCTGTCTATTTGACCACGACAATACTACAATTTTCACCAACATTTGCCATAGAAAACCGTACAGCCTTAAACATGCTTTATGAGCAGAGATGGGGGGATGTGGGGGAATAGGAAAAGTAAGCAGTAATGCACAACAAGGTATGTGTTGTGCTGGGATAGTGTCACGCCTTGAGTCTTTAGGCACGAGGTTGCAGGCAGAGTGTGTCCAGTACCCAGGGAGTGATGTTAACCCCATGACACATGTCCTGGAGTGCATTGTTGCAATTATAAAATGGCTTACTTGTAAACAAAAAAGAAAAAAGGTTAAAAAAAAAAAGTAAAATACATTTTTAGTTGCTTTTTGAATAGGAGTGATATTGTGCTAGGATAACATCACCATTGAAGGTCAGCACTGGCCAGTCAGAGCCCAGGCTTTTTTCTTGCCATTTTGTAATAGGTGGTTGCCCACAGGAATAAGTGCTGTGAGGTTCCACCACAAAGAAAACATTTTGAAGCCAAGCATAACTGAAGCCAAGTAGAAGTAATAAATTAGACATCTGTGTGTTTGAGCGACTGGCAGGCATTTCAAATGCAGTAGGCTGCATACTATCTATTTAAATATTTACTGGTACAGTACTGGCTGGCTACCAATACACACTGGTACAGTACTGGCTGGCTACCAATACACACTGGTGCAAATAAAACATCTGGTTGTTAGGATATCACTGTAGGGAGCTAATAAGGAATGTACAAGGCATTAAAGGGAAATATTAGGGAAAACCCAGGGTTTATTTCAACAGTGGTTTCTCCAAATCCTCCACCCCCCCCAAAAAAAAAACCTTGATAATGTGTGGTTTTGCTTTTGTGAGAAATACCAGCAGTTCCATTTAACTTTTTATGTGTTGAAGGATTATATATGAGAAATAATAACTGGTGCTATATCTCTATATTGGCATTAGTTTTTGCTTTACTGACTCACTTTTGATATGTATTTATATATATATATTTTCTCTGAGCATGTGTAAATGATTTTAACGTTGAGGTGACTTCTGTAAGGTTTTAGAACATGAAACTTGAAGGGTTCCATATATTCACTACTTTGATAGCAACTAGCCCATTATCTTAAAAAGCAGTTTGAGATATGGACCTCATTTTGAACAGGAAGAAAATTACTTTAAGAGGAAGGTAAACATTGCAGTATTTCCTGGTCAAAAAGTATACACAAATACAAAGTAATTCCTAATTTATATCTGCTTACCCCGTTCCCTTTCTTTATGTGTCTCTTTTTTGTTTGTTTTCAGTCTCTGTGGGCTTAAAACCCAGCTCTGTACTTGGTACCGTACTGCACCATTATAGACCGTAGGAACACAGTACCATACTCCTGACCAATCACAGCATGCCCTTCAATTGCATGTGAGAAGCTCTAATTTCTGTAAGAGTGTCTCATGTGATGTACCCCACAGTGACTGCCTTCTTGCCAGCCACTCATGCTGTCAACATTATTGGGGGAAAAGGGAAATTTAAAAAACAATTAGCATGATGTTTAATAACTATATGGATCTGGTTGGAGGGCCTCTTAGGGCTATGAGTGTCACCTCTTGCGTTTTTAGGATGATAGAACTGCAGACCTTCAGTTCACAATTCACTTATCCTAGGAACAGGCAAGGCAACACTCATATCCTTAAGATGCCCTCCAGTCAGACCCATAAACTTACATTATGTGTGCTCCAATAAGTAGCATCGTCACTTGCAGTCAGGCAGTGGTCCTTGTTGCTAGTACTGCTATTGTTTGTTTGTTTGTGTTTGCAAGCCCTTTGAGCTCAAGAGCATTTTTTTTAAAGGTGTCCAAGTCAGTAAAAACATCACAAATCATGATATACAACATTAAGCATAGGAAAGACAAATACATAAAACCAGAGCAAAATACATAATATTAGACATGAGTGCCATAATTAGGCACAGGTAGAAGAACCTGGTTCATAAATACAGAATGAGCGGGTTGGGGGGCGACTATGTAATAATATACTAAGGGGAATGCTGTAGAAAGAAGGGACTGGGTTTCCAGAGAAACCTACATTAGTTGCTACATCAGCAAACGTTGTCATTGAGGATCTGCTCTGTTATCATTAATGTAACAATCCATGCCAGCAGCGGTATCAGTATCAGGAGTCACAGACTGATTCTAACCAGTCATGTCACTGGTTGGAAGATCTGTCATGGCGTAACAGGGGCACTGCGTACAGAGCTCGCTTTAAACATCGTGGAAACAGAAAGGAAAATAAGAGAGGCGTGTACAGTATGTGAACAGGTGGCAGGCAAATATGAACTGGGAACACTGAAATGTGTTACTTCCCCTTTAAGTCAAAGTAATTGATTCTGAGGTGAAAATGGACATCTGCATGTAAGGCTGAACCCCTCCCCCCAAGAGCAGAAACACCCAAAAGGTCAGCTGCTTGAGAATCTTTGTGCAGTATCCTCTAACTGAGGGTCATTAAGGTTTAAAGAAGGGTATTACATTCCTCAACCTAAATTGCCAAAAATAAAAAAAGGATTTCTAGAAGTCACAGGAGTCCACCTGTTTAAACAGTAGTGGAGAACTTACCAGACTATATTGCCTGTCTTTCAGGCACCATTGTTTTTTAGTGACCAGAGATGGCCAGCTCTGACAGTCTAGGGACCTATAGCATTTTGAACTAGAGTGCTGTTGGGCTTGTTACAGTGGTAGGCTGTGCTTGTACAGGCTGTTGCCTTTCCTGTAGTCTGGTCCCAAGGAACCGTACACGTTGCAGCACACGTATTAGCAATATAATACTGTGGAGGGAAAAAAAAGACATTTGGTTTCATGTTTCTGTGTTGCTGGTTCCGCAGTTACTCTAAATAGGGTGACACAGGGCTTACATCAAGCAGTGTGCCACCCCACTTTGAAATCTGCAGTGCTCCAAATAGGTTTGCCACAACTGCATCCGATTTTAGTAGGTCGAATGCAGTCGCAACAGTTTACTGGATTTACAGCAGTTTATGCCAAATATTTGGCACAAGCACTTTAAAAAGGATCCCTGGGATTGCCGCAAGCTGGATCACAAAAAGTTGGTCTAACTTGCAGCAGTTGCCGTACGGGACGTAAAGATGTATAGGATCCCGTATGGGATGTTAGATTGCCGCAAGCCCAGTGTGCCGTATTTTTGGCACAGAGGCTTACAGCAATCAAGCCACTTTTAAAATCCGGCCCAATGTCTTTACAATCCTTACTATGCCTCCAGGGCTGGTAGATATCTCTGTGTCGTTCTCGTGACTTTTTGCTAGGATTTTTCCAGTTGTGAGTCACAGGTGCCATGTGAGAGAATCAGGTTTCCATCCTAGCCCCACAGCTTTGTAGTCAGGTTGTCAGAGTCCAGACTGTGTCATAGCAGCAAAGTGCCTCATGTCTGGGGTGCACGATTCCCTGGCACAGGCCTGCCCTCTGTTAGTCAAGCGACCATAGCAGGCAAGGATGGGTGGCACCACTGGAGATGGGCCTCAGGCATGACTAGTAACAGGTTCTGCCTGAGATGGAGGTCCCTGAACTCGGACGTAGTCTAGAAGCTCATTTAGTGCAGTATAATCAATTGCCATGTATGTTGAAGAGATGGTGGAGGCAGTCCCTTCTAGATGTCTCTGAGACTCAGAGGAAGACCTGGATAGAGGTGAGGAAGATGGTAGAGGACAAAAAGGATTTATCTTGTCCTTCCTACCTTAAAGGAGGATGACCCAACTTGCTTGTAGAGTGCTGCAGTGTAAGTAGGATTTGAACCTACAAGCTTTGCGTAGAAATCTAGAAACCTCATTAGTGATGTTTTGATTTGGGAGAGTGCTGTTACATTCTCCAAAGAAGCAAATTGGGACATTTTAATTGCCTCCTACTCTGGCCTACTGGCACACCACTCCTTCTGGCCCACAAAGTCACTCAACTGCCCACCAGACTCACTCCTCACTACCACCTGAGACCACTCAGACCTCTAGTTGGTCCATCATCTCCTCAGGGCCAGATTATCCCTGCCAGGGGCCTCCTCTGGCATCATGGAGGAGTGCCTCCTGCTGCCAACTGGTTCTCCTGTGCCATCCTGTCCTGCTGGGTGCTTCTCTGGTTCTAGAGGAGGAGGAGCATCACAATACTCAGGGAACAATAGTTAAATGGCTTGCTGGGAGTGTGCGGGAGGGCCTATTGGTATCACTGGTATGGGGGAGGGAAAGATTCTGCTTTCCGGTATGCAGGTTGTGGCATTTCCATCATTGTCTCCTGCCCCTCCTCCCACAAGCTTATGCATGCTACTGAGTGGCTTGGGGGGTGCCAGACAGTGTGTGGTCACCCACACTATCAATGGCACCATCGTCATGCCATCCTCCGGAGCTGCTACTAGAGTGATGCACCACATGCCCCTTCCCCCATTTTGAAGACAGCTACTCTAAGTTGTGGGTTATTGCATTTAAAAGTGGAAAAAGCTGGCAACCTGAGTTTAGGAAGGCAACAGCCATCAGAGGCTGGGGGGGGGGAGGAAAATTGAGGATCCTAGAGGATGCTCTGCTTCCTTTGAGGGAGGGTAGCTGCTGCCACTATCATACTGCCATCTAGGTGACAACAGGGGGTAGTGCATTGGCAGCACGTTGGGGAGGGGCGATGTTTGCTGGCCTCTGTCTGCTTAAGCACACTCTGTGTTGGGACGTTCCTGTGAAATAATTTTTAACTTAATAAAAATTGAAGAACTTATGGTGTATATGTTTATATGCATACTGAGGGGTATCTCCTATTGAATAAGCCTTTCCTGTCATGCAGTTTGAGCAAGAGAACCACAGATCGAAGCTGAGTGGTTGTGTTAGCCCCAAACAGAATTCACCTACACTGCATTTCCCTATTCATACTGCTTGCTTATGAAAAGATTTTACTTAAAGTAAAACTATATTTACACTTCATTGCATTGTAGTTTGATTTTATTTAGATAATTATCAATCCAACATTATTCCCAGAATTCCATTTTGAGGGAGTTTTTTTTCAATAACATTTTCTGAGTTTCTTTTCTCTTAAAATATTTTCATTGTTTCTATTTTAGGAAACTAGATGTAATATTATTTCATGTTGTAAGCTTCAACAGAGATGACGAATGCATACTTCGATGGAACTCTAAAGATTTTCCTCATTCTAGTGATGCTGTTTAAAAATAATGTTTAATTTGTTTCCTCAGATTACCGCACTGGCCCCTGCTTTACTCAGGTGAACAATCAGATGTGCCAGGGACAACTTAGTGGAATTGTCTGTACCAAGACCCTCTGTTGTGCTACCATTGGCCGTGCCTGGGGCCACCCCTGTGAGATGTGCCCTGCCCAGCCACACCCCTGTCGCCGTGGTTTCATCCCCAACATCCGTACAGGCGCCTGTCAAGGTAAGAGACCGCAAAACTTCAAAGTTACTATCTTAAATTAAAATTGGTGACCAAAGCAGTGAGCAGTACAAACATCTTGTGATAAATTGAAATGTTAGTGGGATTAGTATAATTTTATTTTTAAAGTACTGTATTATTCATTACAATACTTAGCTACATAATCAATATTTAATTAAAGGTAGAGCATATGGAATTTGCAATTCATGCTTCCTCTGGAATTCTATGGAATTTCAGAATTTCCATCATAACCGGAATTCAGAAATTAAGAAAGCAGATTATTTTTTAAACTGCAGATTCGGCATCTGTATTTGTGTAACCCATGAAATAGTAATAAGTGGCTCGAGGTTTACATGGTCGCCATGGCAACCTCTCGTTGGTTAACAAACCAGTTACCGATGCATGCCTCTACATTATCCTCTGTATCTAGCTGGCAGTTGCATGGTATCAAGGAGCAGGCAGAAATGGTGTGTTTGTGTGCCCATCAGACACGGGCAGCCCTCAGCCTGATGCCATCATCCAGCCAATGAGGGGTGTTTTTCCTTCTGTTTTTGTCCTGTGCCACCTTCTTTGCTGGAGAGGTGCGTGAGTGTAACTGCCCTGGGGAGGTGCCCACAACTGCTTTGTTACCCACAGCACCAATAGCACATCACCAGGCATCCTGTAGGTGTCGCTTTGAGAGTAGGGCCAGGAAACCCACCATCCCAGGAGGAGAGCATACACTCCTGGGATGGTGAGAAAAAAACTAAATGGAAATATTTATAAAATAATTAAATTTTGGTGGAACTAAGACATGTTTACCACCAAATAAAAATGGGAGATGCCTGGAATCTTTTATAGTGAATGAAACGTAGGGTCAAATTATTTGCCCAATTTCTCTGCACTGTTGCTTTTGTTTTTTAATCACCTTCCATGATGCCCCCACCTGGAAGTGTTATCACCTGGGAAGAGCTCAGGAGGCCTCAGCTGAGCACTCAGTATTTGGAACAAAATAACTTTTTTTTTTCTTCTAATTTGTGCAAAAGGACCAGAGACAGAGTTTGGTCTCAGCTGCAGGAGTTGTCTTATGTGATGCCGAGCGTAACCATTTTATTTTGTTTGAATCTATGGGAACCAAAGACATAGGCAATGACATTTAAATGTGCCTTTGTGAGGAAATGCATATTTTGAAACATATAAAGGATTATTGTAATAATGCTGTTGTACTGTATTCTTATTGTATGTAGAGTATGTAATTTATTGTGTAATTATTTGATCCCTATATGTTAACAGTAAACCATTCTGCATGTTGTTTGATTCATCTAGGGGATTTGCTCATGGGTGTGGGAATAAATATATTAATAACAACAATAGTAATAATAACAGTGATGCAGTATTTCTCTTGCTTTTAAAACTAAATGATTCCCTTTGCCTTTCTTTCTCCCTCTGCTTCTTCCAGATGTTGATGAGTGTCAGGCTATCCCTGGCCTGTGTCAGGGTGGTAACTGCATCAACACAGTGGGATCCTATGAGTGCAAATGTCCTGCTGGGCACACACAGAGTGAGGCCACCCAGAAGTGTGAAGGTAAACAGTTGTTATTTGCAAATCATAAACTCCATTACTGTTTTGGGAGAGTCTATTGAAACCTCTGCTGATAAACTTTTTTTCTGTTATCACAGATGTATTAGGCAAACTAAGTGTAAATTCTCACTGGCGAGAGCTTTACCTTCTGGCGTAGCTAACAACTGGAGTGGTGGGAGGCACATAATTTAAGAGATTAGAGGGTTCAGCACTGGACCACCAAGCAGATAGGAGCAAGAGCTACAGGAAGAGATTGATTGAGTGTACATTATTTAGCCTAGAGACAAGAAGGCTCAGATAGGGGGACATGATCATGGTATTCCGAATACTAAAGTGGGTGGACAGGACTGAGTATTGATGCGTGCTAGCAGAGCTACAGGACATGTTCTCAAACTCAGACTGAGGGGAAGCAAGCTAAGAAGATTTAAAAAAATTACTTAACTTGTAGGGTGATTAAGATGTACCCACCTGTCAGGAGTCAGAATATTGCCACGCGCCTGCTCCCACCCCACCCGGAGAAGAGCTGTCCAATGGATGGGGGTCCCACCGTGTGGGTTAAAATGGTTTCCTGGGAGGTCTGGGTGGGAGGGGGGTTGGCAGACCAAGGCCTGATAAGGGGTACATCCCTACAAGCTAAGGGAGCCATACATCTTTATTTATTTATTGAATTCTTGGATAACACCATTGAGCAGATGCTCGTTAATTGGTTCCACATCAGTTGAATTACAAACTGGTACAAAATACAAAGACAGAAGTACATATACATATAAAGTGGAGGTTCACATTATGTTTATTATACAAGGGTAGACACTACTAAGGCATAGTACAATGTATGCCTGCGTCCTGGGGATACAACAGCAATTGGAATGAGTACAGGGGAAGAAAAGAGCGGAAAGGGCTAGAGTTGGGGTAGCAGGAAGGGGAAAGGTGTGGTAGTAGATTGGGGGTGGGGTGTGGTAGTGTCATAGAGGAAGGGCAGGGAGTGTAGGCGAAGTGCTGAGTCAGTACTACTCCGGGGTGACAATCGATGGAGGAGTAAGTGCTAGTGGGGATTACTGCCTTCATTGGCTGGAATTACTGACTTCAGAAGTTGTAGGTACAGTCCTTGATAGGAGCTAATGAGGGCAGGCACAGCTATTCATGGCAAGTAGGTGTTGAGGAAGCTTGTGCTTGAAAGCGTCAATCATTGCAGTGTCAGAGATGCCTTGAGGTAGCGCATTTGTCCAGAAATAGAACTGAAAATAAAAACAAAAGATGGATCCACCTGGTGATGTTATAGAAGCTGCACTGTTCATGCTTTCTAAGCTGGACTGAACAGATTCCTAAGGGGTATTGGAATTGAGGGTTACACAACATAAGTAGGGGGTAGCACACTGATCAATTTGAATGAATGTCCATAGTCCTATTTGGTATAGCCACTGCCGTGTGGCAGGAAAGGTGGACAAGACAATCTATGAGTCCCTTTAGCCACCACAAAAATATTTTACTTATTAAGGTTACTCTGCCAAACATCTAGAAACAATATTGTTATTGCAAAGTTGTAACCACAGACCTACAGTCTGCTGAACGATATGTTAACATTCCTAATTATTACTGCATATCAATTTACTGATTTGGGTCAATTACAGCCTGAAACTAGAACCTGCAATTTTCCGTTACACACACACAAGTGTGTGTAATGGAGAAGCTCCTCGTATTAATCACCAGCACAACAAAACAAACACTTGAAAATCCTTTCACCTGCGCACAACTTCAAGAGTGCAACCACAAAAACTAATTTCACGCGAATGTCAGTGAATACACATTAAAGTGAAAAGTAAGACTTGCTGGACTGTCACTGCTAGTTGCATAATGATCTTCACAGCAGTTACAGCATCTGGAAAAAAAAAAAAATTGAGAAGTACAACAGTTTGATTCTTGGTGTCTGTCTCTTTGTCCCACCTCCCTCTTGAAATCACTGGCATGTCCTGTACAACAACTTGCCTTACCGACTCATTCTTTTCATCCCCCTTCCCCGTGAAATCACCAGGGTGACCAGTACAACTTGCTGCTCAGCAGCTCTGTCTCCCCCCCCACAAAATCAATAGTAGGGCCAGCATGACAACTTATGATGCCAAAACATATGGAAAACCCGTGAAAACCAGTATTTACATGAAAAAAATGTGGGCATCAGTTGTAACTTATTTTAACACACCCTTGGTGAGTGAAACCTATACAGAATTTTGGTCCTGTGGTTTATGTGGTATTAAACACCTCAGGTGTGTAAACAAAAAAATTATAATAACTGGTGACCCCTTTTATCATACGGATTATCAGCGTGATCAGGTGCTTTAATAACAGGGTATAATGTCATACCCAGTTATTGTGGAGTTTGGAGTGCAAGTGCTTCATTTTCCCTGTTTGGAAACCTGTTTTTTGTTCTCATGCCTCTGCACCAGTCATTATAAACAAAATTAAACCTAAGCAAATGTGTGCTTATGAAGTTTTGTTTACACCCCCTCTGTGTGTGATGACCACATAAACCTCTCAAGCTTTGCTCTTGAGATTTATGGGTCATCACTTGGGGTGTGTGAATACCGTATCTCAAATAGTCTAGTTGAATCTTCTTATTTTGTGCCTGAATATATTAGTATTTGGAATTTATTATTCACGTAATTGGCTACTTTGCCAATACACTGAAAAAGACCTTTTCCCCCTAGTTTCACGTGAATGTCAGTAGAAACACGTTAAAGTGAAAGGCAAGGCTTACTGGACTTTCACTGTTGTTATATAATGATCTTAACAGCAGTTTCATCATCTGTAAAAAATAAATAAATAAATAAATTTGAGGAGTACAACAACTTGATGCTCGACGGCTCCGTTTTTTTGTCACCCCCCCCCCGAAATCACTGGCATGTCCAGTACAACAGCATGTACTACCCCTCCCTTGCGATTGTATATGCTTATCGCTACATTCATTGACAAGAAACTGAAACTTTCTGAAAGTTGACACTCAAGTGGCTTATGGATCTGATAGGATGCGCACTTTGTGTGTGGGGGGTCCAACTAGCTAGCCGGTCATACTTTTGTTAGTCCCCCATTAAGGATTGGGGTAAGGGGGGGGTTGAGTGGCAGAGTGTAGCTGGACAGTGTTTGGGCATGTGAGACGGATGGAACTGATATTGTGGCAAAAGCTTTTACAATGGAATGATGGTGTCGACTCCTGACAGTGTGCCAGAACCCACTGGCAATATGCCATTACGGCATTTGGTTTAGCTCTGGGACATGGGATCAGGGGCAGGTGGGTGGTAGTCCTTGTAAATATAAATTGGGGGAGAGCGGGTGGCCAGGAGACTAGCCCTGGCAACCTGGGGAGGGGAGACACTTTTCCAAATATCAATACCTCATGAATAATGACACTGTTCATTATTCAGTTCCAAACAGTGAATAATGCATTATTTGTGGTATCTAGAAAATATTAGTCATTACTCACACACTCCTAGCCATCACACACCTTAGTTGTGTAAAAAACATCATAACACACAGTCGCCTATGCAGTATTCCCTATGTTACACACTGTTGACCATGCAGTACTCTGTATGTATTCCCCTGCCTATTGTAATTCCGGGTCACCCCTGAAAAAGGGACCTTCAGGGCTCAGCGACCCTACCCAGTTATTGCCTACCCAGTTATCAAAATTGAATAAATAAATAAATTAATAATTTCTCCCTCTTATTTTATTATTTCTTTCATCTTCCCTCCCCCGCCCCCAAACAGGCACCCTGGAAACAAGTTCTGGGTCGGTGTGCCTTTCCTGGACAAGAATTTTAAAATAAATAAAAATGAACACTACTCGTTTGACATTTACAGAAGATACAAGCATCTGCAAGGTCCTTCGGAAAGACGATGAAGTGATGATGTGAAGTGTGAAATGTATTCTAGTGCCACTACTCTGCAACCCTGTTTCTTGAAAAGTACTGTCCTCTTCAGGCTTGCATGCACCCAATGAATAAGGAGCAGTTTGTTCATTGGTAGAGCTTGTACAAAAGAAGGCAGTGTGGCGCGGCTGGAGCGCAGGCTTGGGAATTAGACGACTAGCCATGTTTACTCCGCTGCTTTCAGTTCCACTGTAGTCTGTATCAGCACTGCCCTGGGATCCAGAGGCTATTTCTTCCTGCATTTACACAGCCTCTCTCAGTGCCAATGCAAGACATGCTGGAGAGGGGCTGTGAGTTGGGCGGATGGTTGGCCTTCTTTAGAGAGGATGCTGGGAGGCAGTGGAGCTATGTCAGAGCAAGCAGTGCAGCCTGTCCACACCGCGGCTTATACCGCTCACTCTCACCCATGTTCCTGAGATTGCAGCAGCTCCCAAAGTGGTGCAGTGAACAACTGGAATAAGGTAAGTGCCCACATGACTGCTTTAGTGCTGCAGTAACCCGAGCGCTTGGGTTGAGCCGGTGCAAAAGCAGTTGTGTAGATGGCCCTCTAGATTCAAACCATAGCCACTTGCTCACTGTTTGAACCTGATCAAGTCACTGCCAGTAGTCATTGGCCACTTGGCTACTGGATTTATAAAACCTGGGTACGAGTACAAAGAGTTTAATGCAAACCCTGGTCTCCCACATAGCAGCACAAGGCATTAAAGAGCCTTGCTGTGCTGCGGACTTCTATACAAGCCTTAAATTCCTATATGCAAAATTTACTGGCAGCCTAATGTACCCTCTGGACAGAACCACGAGTACTGTGAGGAATCTTCTAATTCTGACAGAATTGAATTCTTTAGAATTTCAGAAAATTGCACCTAATTCCACAGAAATTTCATTGGTAGTAGAAATCCAAAATTTGAACGTGGAATGTTTTTCCCAGATTACCAATCCACAGTTTATATAAACCACAGATTCCTTTTCTACAGTCCTTAGAAAATGTTTCCGTTGTTTTGCGTAAACTGTGGAAAGTTATTCCATGGTGTACATAGAAATACTTTTCAGAATTCCACTGAATTCAAAAAGAAATTCCGAAAAGCATTCCAGAAGCAAAAGTGCCATTCTGCATGCATTCTGCAAGTGGAACTCCTCATTCCGCAAAGCTCTATTAACTACATTTGCAATGGCAAGTGCACAGCTGTTAAACCTTTTGAGGATGCTTATTAAAGATTAATAGATTGTTCAATAAAGTAAGAATACGTGCCTATATATACTGTATATGTATTTCTTAAATGCATAATTAACTATCCGTTTCATCTATGTTAAAATTTATTACTGCATAATAAGCCCTAATTAATATCTTATTTGGTGGCAATAACTTATTTTGGATATGTTTAATAAATACTATTTAGGCCACTTAATTTACAGTGATATCACCTTCTCTGAGTGCACTGCATCATCCTACAGTACTTCCTAGTCCAGCTTGGCGCTGATCCCAAAAGATACATTTTTTAATTGCCGCCTGCCCTGTATGGGATTTCTTGTGACAGCTAGGAAACTGCTTTGTTTTACTGGCTGCTCTCCTGCTGTCTCCTCTGTCTATCACTGCCCAGTAGGGACACCATTTCTGCAACAGTTGGTGGCCTACCCTGTGATGACTGCTGCTGTACCAGTGTCAAAAAAGAATTTGACCTGGTTTGACATAAGGAAATGGAAATAAGAAGCAGCCTGAGAAATGCATATCTGATTTAAATCAGAACAAAAAAAGCACTTTTATAGTGCCCATGTACGTACCTGTGTTGTGTAAAATTGTACCTGTTATTGTGCCTGCGGCTGTATAAGTTGCTTTGTGTAACCCCCAGGTGGCACTATCCCAAGGGCTACTACCCCTGCCTGCTTAACTGCTAACAGGTTGAGGGGCCTAGGTTCTATGGCGGGTGCCTCCACCCAGAGGTCAGGGTTTGCAGTAGTTAGACTAACTTGGTCACAGCCCTCTGGGACACTGAGACCCCCTTTAATTCCTACTAGTGGCCCACACAATACACCATGAGTATCTTCACTATTTACACTTACCCCCAGGACTGGTTCGGTCAGCTTGACTCTGGGGACCCCCTGTAAAACAAGATGATGCAATACGATAGCCACAGTACAATACTTTGACATAAACGAATACCTCAGTCAGTGTAACTTTGCTGAAACAAACAGATCTGATTTATTTAAGGGGCTGTAACAAGAACAGGGGGAATCAGGTTAATTAGGTTAGACACATTAATAATCACAGTACTGTGCGCATATTCAGAGTCCCAAATGTCACTCTTACTCGGTACCCAGGATGGTGGGGGCTAGCCAGGATCAGTGCAGCTGGTTGGGGCCCTGTGATGGAAAAACACTTGCACAATACCCAATTGTAATCCGGAGCCGGTTGGCTCAGTTCATGAAGAAAGAAAGGAAAAGAAATCAGATGAAACACTTGCAATTTGATAAACCAATGGCAGGGAGCTACCCTGCTTTGTACTCACAGATTCAATGCTGAAAGCTGGATGGGATGCAAATTGTCCTGGGTTGCCAGGAGAAACAGAATAGCTGGCCCAGCCGTTGTGGCAGGGCTCACTTGCACTCAGTTCAGGCAGATGCAGTCCAAGTGATGCTGGCTATGACTTCCAGCTCACTGCACATTTTATATGTACACAGAACACTACCAGGCAAGCAGCTGGTCACTCCCGAAGATTGAGCCTGGCTACAGAGGCATTCTTCTCTGACTCAAACTCAGATTCAGCCCGAACCCTGCTAGGGAATCACACTCCCAGCACAGCACTCAGTTCACAACATGGGGAATTACTCAGAGTTCAATCCCCACAAGCACTAAGTACATTTATATGTAAAGGTCACTTACTGTACCAGACCACAGAGTCCTGACAGGCTGATCGCAATTCTGCACACTTTTGGTCTTCTTCAGGTTAAGTCTGGTCCCAAAATGATTTCGGCTTCTTCTTTCACTCAGACAGGTCGGATTCAGTCCGAACAACACTTACTAATGGCTGCAGGCCTACTTTGGGGCCTCAGACGTGCTTCCCACGCGAACTACTGTGCACAACAGCTGCACGAACACACAGGGCAGTTTCCCCACCCGCTTCCAACTGCAAAATGGTTCTCTTCTGCCCCAAACCTCAGGGCATTCAGCATTTGCTTCCTCTTCGGAGTCGCTGTCTGAAAATTAAGGTTCCTCTTCTTTACTTCTTCTCCACACTTGGTTTTCCCATGATCTAGGCCACAACAACGCCTTTCCTTTTCCACACAAAATTTGGAGACTTGTTCCGAGAAAACACAGTCCTTTTCTCTCCCTGTAGGACAGCGGACGACAGACAGGCCTTTTTCAGGCCTCCTGCATGGTTCCCGCACTGCCCCGTGGGCAGCAGCCCCACAAGCTGCTCACTCTTCCAGCTCCATGCTCAGACTCACTCTCTCAGCAGGCAGTCCGGGCATTTCCCCCAGGTCCAAAAGGTTTCAATTGGCTGAGCCTCCTTGTCAGTCACAACAGGCTCCCTCTATTTATGAAAAAAGACACCAGGGTCTAAACTACATTTCCCAGAGGCTTTCTTCATACAAGCCCCTTGTGGCTGGCTCCACTTGAGAGTCCAAGTTCTGATTTGCCAGCAAGCTCCATTTTATTTATTTATTTGATACTCAGAAAGACCTTTGAGTCAGAGACTCATTTACAAAGGTTCCACTTCATACATAAAAATTTCACAGGGGACGGGACATTAGTATACAGAAAGAAAACAGCACATTACATAGTAATTTTAAGGAACCCCTCCCCATTGATTGGACTGCTTTAGCAGTTCAGATCCAAAATGGAGGGGCAAAACACACAGAGTCCCAGCTGCAAGAAAGGCAGGTTAGACAAACTGTACTGTCATTATCACTCTAACAAATTACCAGCAGATAGTTACATCTTTTGAAAGGGCTCCCCCTGCGCATGTAGCGACTGCAGAACCGGATCGGTCTGCTCAGTGGCCCAAGCGGGACTCGAGCAGGGAAACACAGTCCCCCCAGTTCAAATTAATTCTACTGCAGTTTGGCAGCTCGTAAAGCGACAGTACACGGAGGCATCAGGCACTCTCATTCAATTATTTTTTAAATCGGCTGAAATATAGGACACCAGCCGGGGGAGAGCATTTAGGCTCACCCAAGGAAGGCTTTTTAGTGACCCCCATTTGTAGGGGGGTTACATTTGTTTTTCAGCAAGTGTATGAAGCCATCCCTACTGTAACTGTTCAACCTGTCCAAGTCATGCCTGAAAAGAGGCTACGTCTGTCTAAAGCACTTACACAGTTAATAAAAACTTAAGATCTTATACCTATATCTATATTGGCAGGGAACTAGAGGGTTAAGGGTTCAAATCCAACTTTCCTGGTTTGGGACAAGAAGACTTTGGAGCTAGAGAGATGGCAGCATGGGCAGAGGGTACATCACAAAGGGAAGGTGTGCAATTCCCAAGGAAGGAGGTCACACCCAGCTGCCGCATATTCATGCATCTACCTGCCTGCCAAGCATGACATGGGCTATGAAGACAACTACTTAGCCATAATCCAAGCTGGAGGATGGGTGTAACTGTGTTAAACACAGACATCAGGTTGGGTGATGGGGAAATCAGGTTAAATGGGGGGACACCATAATTTAAAAAGCTCAGGGTAGTCTGACCTGTTGGTACAGCGGGTGGGCTATTGATCGCAATGCAGGCAACCCAGGTTTGGGAATTAGCCTGGTCATAGTAGGCCAGCCGGGGGGGGGGGGAGTGAGCATCCCAGAAGATGCTCTTCTCCAGGGAAGGGGAGTAGTGTCCTCCACTACAACACTGCCACCTGGGTGACCACAGGTAGTAGTGCAGCTGGAGGGCCAAGGAAAGGATAGGAATGTCACAGATGTTGGCACACAGGCACCCCTTGCATGTGCACCCCCCCAAACACACACCCTTGACATCAGCGCAAGTGATACCACATGGGATGGGAACAGAAAACCAAGAAAGTAGCCCTGGCTTTCGGGACAATGGACCATGGCATATCTTCATCCCACTGTACCACCTGGATGCCACCTGATCACATATAAATCTGCGGTACGTCCCCCAGCGCTACCCCACTTGAGGGTATAACCAAGGGTCTATGGAGACCAAGAATCCAGGTACAGGGTATAAAGGGATTCAGTACACCACGGGTGTTCCTGATAGAAACCAAAGCAAAAGACAGAAGGGGGCATAAATTGAGTTGTAAACAAAATGCCAGGGTAGTGGGACATCTTGGTACAAAATTCAGGGAGGCTTGTCATAGCTAGACCAGTGGAAAGGTGAAATTGCTGCTAGTAGAAGACAAAATGGCTCTGAATCAAGGAGTATTTTTTCTTTAGTATGCAAAGTACCCGAGTTTTATTTTTCAATTTTAAGAGACTCTGGGTATATTTTCAACCAGTTGGTCAGCTATGAAACTGTCGCAGATCAGTGTGAGGACAGATGTTGTCTAGGCTAAATCAAATGTGCAAGGTTAGGCTTCCTTCTTTGTAGGTGGTGGTTGGGGGAGGGGGCAGGGACTTGAGCAAAGCAGATGTCTGTCTTGTTCAGTAACAAATGATTACAAGGGATCTCTTTTTGTACTCAACCCTAGCATTACAAAAAGGCTTTGTAATTAACAGGAGCAGGACAGAGCCCTCATGTAAAGAGAAGCCGCATGTTCTGCAGGCATCTCTGATAATGCTGACATCATGTTCTCAAACTGAAGGTTGGCTCCCCAGTAGCCTGCAGCTGCTGTAGACACATCACTTTTGCTTTGATCAGCTGGCAGCATGTACCAATCTTGAGGCAAATACTGTAATTCCACTTAATGAGGAGAGAACCAGTTCAAATAAGTTCAGAACCTCCCTGAACCAGTGACATTTTCTGTATAGGAACAGTATCAGAACCTTTCTCATCCTTTTCCTACACTATTCAAAGGGACAGCAATACTCACAGTGTCAGCAGCATTCAACACTGCGATATGTCCCATCCCAGCCACAACTAATTCCTTGCACTGCTATCCCACTGCTGTCCTTGGATATCCTCCATGGTTGAGTTCCTTGCTGATGTCAGTTGCAGAGGAATCCGGAATACTATTGACATCAGGATGGGGTTGGCAAGGGTGGCTCACAGGATCCACCAGATTAAATGCTAAAAGCCAATGACAAGTCAGCAAGTAGAAAAATGATTTTGCTGGTTTGGACTGCTCAGTCACACTATATAGATTTGGGGTTTGTGAGTGTTCCCCCTTTTTTTTTGTATTATTTCTTTATCTTCCTCCCATTTCTCCCGCGTTGGCCTCTCCTTTGGGCCATCAATGGTCTTGTTCCTCTACTGCTCACTTGCACTGCCACCCATTGCAGCCGTCCACCACCTCAGATGGCAGCCACCCTTGGGGTATTCCGGTGTAACCCTTCACCAGATGAGGAGAAAGGCACTGGTAGGGGCAGGCCAGTGCAACTACTTGGCCCCTTGGGTACTGCTGAGGTGGTCTCTAGGGCCCAACCAGGGCACTCATGGCAGCAGAGGGACCAGATGGCTGTCATGCAGTTGAGCAGAGGAGAATTTTGTTCCCCTTTTTCTCCCTGGGGGCACGGCATGCCATGACATCTAGGTGTACCCTGACATCTGCCATGCCCCCCTAGTTAGTCGTTCGGTGCGCTGCTATACCCCCAGTCTCCACCAGGAGTCAGCAGACACCGGACCACATCCCCACGCTCCTCCCTGGTGAAGGTGAGCCATCATCGGATGCTCAAGCCTTCTGCCCTGGCCGACCCTCCTGCAACCTGATTCCTCTCCTGAATCTGGGTCACTGGTGTCACAAGCAGAAATCCAACTGCTGCACTGATGAGCCAGCTGAGCTTTCCCTTTAATATACTTTGTTAGATGTTTAAGCTGGAGAGTGCAATTAGAACTAGAGGGCATGCTCCTCAAATGGGGGGAGGGGCAGAATAAGGGGAAACATTAAAAAACATTACTTCACACAGAGGGTGATTATGCAAGCAATAATACCTGACAGGGTGGTCGGTATTGGGCAATACCGGACCACCCAGAAGCGTAATGAGGCCCGATTTGCCACAGGCGGAGGGCCTTATAGCCCTTGGAAGGTCCGGTATTGCCCATACCACCCACCCTGGAGGGTATTATTGCACTTAGAAAATGGGCATAAGTTTAAGTATTTTTTGTAGTAGAAATATTGGAATAGAATGAAAATAAAATATTTCAAATATATTAAAAAGAAAGTTTTATGTAAAGTAATTCCTGCCTGTCAGTTGCATTTCCCTGTTTGTCAGAGCTGTCAGTAGAGGGCGCTGCTATAGGAGGCCAGTGCTCCTGGAAACGTTGCCAGGAATGTCTGTATCTTCTGTGGTGATCGCGGGAGGTGGGGTGCTTATGAGTTAAGAATGGCAGAGGACGTAAGGAGCCACAGTAAGGTAATTGATTTAAAAAAAAAAAAAAGTGTTTTTCTGTTTTTCTGTGAGCATGAAATGCAGTCAGGTAAAAGCGCAGAAGCAAGCGGGACTGTCTCGCAGTAACGCCTAGCATGCAACATGCTAGCACTTGACTACTACTTCAAATTTAGGGAAAAAATATGTTTTTTGT
This sequence comes from Neoceratodus forsteri, assembly GCA_016271365.2. Taxonomy (NCBI): domain Eukaryota; kingdom Metazoa; phylum Chordata; order Ceratodontiformes; family Ceratodontidae; genus Neoceratodus; species Neoceratodus forsteri. The sequence goes on from JADMNL010000031.1 coordinate 185,208,115, forward strand.
GACAGAGTAGCGCTTAGCGTCCGATATGCTAGCGCTAACATTTTAAAGTGGAAACCTCTTGCGTTTGTCAGAAAAAAATAGTTGGGGGGGGCCTCAGCCCTCACGCCTCACTAAGCGAGGGGCAAGAAATGGCGGCTACTTTCTTTGAACATTCGGGATGCCCATGTATACTCAGTAATGGGGCACCTCGAATTCGCACTTGTTTCCATGCGGTCGTCTATGGAAACTTAATGTACCCCCCTGCTGTGGCTCTCAGCCAATCAAACAGCTCCTACAATCTAGCCCATTTTCTAAAGTGGAATAGTCTAGCCAGTGAGGTTGTGGAAACTGGCACTGTTCAGGCTTTCAAAGCAGGACTATACAGATTTCTGAGGGAAAATGGCAATAAGGGTTACACAGCACAAATAAGAAGGTAACATTTTGTTTCAACTCGGATGTGTATGCATATGCAAACTGGGGTATAGTCACTGCCATGAGGCAGGAGGGGTGGATTATTATATAATTCAGTTTTATTTTATTAACTGTGTAAGCTCATTGGAACACGTTCCTTTTTCAGGAGCAAGCAGGCCTAACATATTAGAAAAGGGAGCAAAAGACAACAATATATTTGTAAAATAAAATAAAAATGTGCTCACACAAATATGATTCACATCAGAAACAAGTGTAGTTGGCAGATGCCAGCACTGAGTAACTTCCTACTATTTTTGTTAACCTGTATCTGCATTTGTATACTTTATTGTTGTCTCTGCCTATGTACATCGGATTCATAGGAAACTTTTCGAGTCTTCAAGCATTAGCCATATTCGACTCATCAGTGATTATTGGACATTGCTCCCACACAAGTATATATCTATTGATGTTTTAAACTCCCCCATCATTGAGCTAGTTACTGTATTTTTGGGTAACAAGTTCCACATCTACACTATTCTTTGACTGAACCAACGCGCTTTTTTCTCGGTTTTGTACATGTCCCCCTTTAACTGGAATTCATGTTTGCCTCAAGTCTCTATTTATATATTTCCTTTCTAAACCTGTGAATTCCATAATGTCTGTATTTTTTAAGGCTCTATACACCAGGCAGAGATCTCCCCTTATATGCCTATATTCAAGCGAGTATAACCCCAGTTCCCTTGATCGCTCACTCTATGGCAAGTGTACTATGTCCACTATCCTTTTAGTCACTCTACGTTGAATCAGCTCCAATAAGGAGACACCCCTTGCTTTATATGGTGCCCAGAACTGATAGCAATACTCCAGGTGGGGCCTAACCAGTGCACCATACAGGGGCATTATCACTCCTCTATCTCTACTCTGGACGTACCTAAGAATGCATCCCAGAATCCTGCTTGCCTGATGTAACGCCTCCCTAGTATGTTCACTAAATGATAGTGTGTTGTTTATGATGACTCCCAGGTCTTTTTCCCTGTCTGTTTCACCTAGTTCAACATTATTCATGTAATATTTATACATTCTGTTGTTCCTTCCCAAATGCATAACTCTGCACTTGTCTCCATTAAAGACCAACTTGTGGTCTTTCGCCCAGATGACTATTCTGTTCAGGTCAGCCTGCAGTTTATTACTTGCTTCATCATTATCTATGATTGCTCCAAGCTTTGTGTCATCCACAAACGTGCACATCCAAGTCACTGATGATGTTCCCATGGACCCCACTAGTGACAATTCCCCACTCTGAACTATGCCTTCTTATCATGACATACTGTTTTCTGTTGTTTTGCCATGAACTGACCCATCCAATAATACTGGGCCACAGTTGTATTTTACTAATTCATCCAGGAGTTCTTTGTGGGGTACTAAATCAAATGCTTTATTATAATATAGATATATAATGTCAACTGAGAGGTCATTATCCAAAGCACTACTAATGGGCTCGAACAAGTGGAGGAGACTGGTTTGTCATGATCTTTGTTTAGTAAAATCATGTTGTGATGAATCTCCTAATCCCTTTTTTATAATATGATTTTCTAATAATTCTTATATAAATATTTCCATAATCTTCCCCAGAACAGATATCGGGCTAATCGGCCTGTAGTTCCTTACATCATTTCTTGAGACTTTTTTTATGTATTGGTGTAATGTTGGCTTCTTTCCATTCATGAATAACTTTACCCATAGATATGGATTTTGAAAATAAAATGGCTAATGGTCCCGTGAGTTCACTTGAGAGCTCTTTTAATAATCTGGGTGTAGGTTATCAGGTCATGGAGATTTAAAAATTTGAATCTCGTCAAACTTTTGTTTGACCTCCTTAATAGTTATGATTGGGGCGCAATCAAGATCCAGGGATGAAGTTCTAATAGGGAGGTCGCAGTCATGTTTAGGCTGGTAGATACTTAGAAAAAACGTGTTAAACAGAGCTGCCATTTTGCTTTCATCCTCAAGTAATGCTTCCCCAGATGATATTGGTCTCACTTTTTGTTGACCTCCTCTGAGTCCCTCCCAATATAGCTGAGGAAGGATTTATGATTGTCTTTGGTATTATTTGCCAGTTTAACTTCTGCATCTCTTTTTGCTTTTTTAACAAGTTTCTTGGTTTTTCCCAGTTTATCTTTATATTTGGCCCAGTTTATATCAGAGGGGTTAGATTTATACTTTCAATACGACTTGTCTTTTTTTTTCCGTATCTCCCATTTAATACTTTTATTTATTTAGAATGGCATCTTTCCAAGCTTATTATATTTGACTGCTTCCGTTATATATTCCATAATACAATGATCTAGGATGTTGTTCGACCCTAAGCCACATATTGTCCAGTGATAGACCGTGTAATTAATTTTTCCAATCCCAAGAAGCTAGGTAAGTTCTCCTATACTCATACTTGGCCTTGCTATAACACGTGACCTTGGTAATACTGGTTTGTGAAGTCCAGTTACCATTTATAGTAACCTGAACCATATTGTGGTCACTGTTCATTAATGGTTCTTTAACTTCACATTCTATGAAATCTTGTTCCAAATTGGTTAATACCAAATCTAGTATATTTGTGCCTCTAGTGCTGTCTCTCACATGTCGTTTCATGTTGTTGCTTAAGGCAAAATCAATATATTATTGCTCAAGGGTATTGCTCCCCAGATGCACTGTCCAGTTTATATGGGGCAAATTGAAGTCTACTAGGATTAAGGTTCTAGGACCGGATCCCATAAGTGTTAATACTCCTAAAAAATCTTTCACTATTCTCTTTGCTTAGAGATGGGAACCTATAACAAACTCCCATTGTAATAGCCCTATTATTAGGAATATTAACTTTAATCCAGATTTGCTTTCTGTTTTCTCCTCTGTCCTTTGGTAAGTCAAACTCATTTACTAACAGTGTTTCTTTGAGGTATATTGCAACTCGTCCCCCCCATCCCTCCTTTCTTTATGAAATAGGTTGTATCCTGAAATCTGTTTACCCCAATCATCATCCTCCCTCCACCATGTCTCTGTTATCCCTACATACACCAAAATGCCTAATGTTTACTTACAGGTTGCCCCTGAAAAAGGGGCATTTTGTCCAGTGGGCCTACCAGGTTATCAAAACTCAATAAATAAATATTTCTTGAGTTCTAGACAAAACAAGTCATTCGGTGATAGGGCTCTCAGCAACAGAGATAAACTGATCAAAATAGAGGGCAACTAATACCCAAAGAAACACTAACACATTCTAACTTTCACAAAAGGAACATTTAACCATTTTACAGTTGAAGAACATGAGCTATAAATAGAAAGTAATAGTTAGATAAGTGTGTATTACAAGGCCGTAATACCATCGAGAGGTTTTGGGGACATGGAATTTCAAGAGAGAAGCTCGAGAAGTCCTAAAGTCCCCAAAACCTCGAGATGGTATTACTGCCTTGTAAAACACTTATTTTTCTGTTATTTTATGTAATATATGGATTCATTGATAATACTACAGTTCAAGATGACCTTTGAACTGTAGTATTATAAGCAAAAATGATAATATTATCACTTTTCAGGATAGTATTATTGAGAGTAGTGATGTATTACTGGGACATTTTTGTATAACTTACTTATCGAAGCTTATCCATATATTACAATACAATAATACGCCACAGGGTGTGGTATATCATAAGATATCATCACAACTTGGGTGTGTTATGAGGCATGAGGTAAATATAAGTGCATTCAGCCACCCAAGAAGTGAAAATATCCCACAACATACTACAACCTGTAATGTATTATTGCAACTATAATGGTCCAGAATTCTTAAGATGTGGCTGATCTCGGTGTGCAATTCTTCCAAGCTGTGATGATATACTGAGATATTGTCATGGTTAATGACTGCTTCAGCCAATCAGGTTTCTGGATTATTCCTGTCCATTTAATAATTATTGCTATAATAGGAAAGTTGTGCAAAGAAGATCTTGGACCCTTCTATCCATCACTTTATTTGTAAAACAAATGCTGAACCACCTCACAGCTAAAGAGCATGGTTTCTATCTTGTCAGGTCTTTATTTTTTTTTGGTGGGGGGGGAGTAAAGGAGGAGTAATGTGATATTCGTGCAGGCTTGACAGATGCATAAAGTAGGGTGCACCCCACTGAGCTTCAGAAATGTGATGCCTCTTTCATTTGGCACCATGGTTATGCTGTTTTAACAAGGGTCAGTAAGTGAAATTCCAGGTGGGGGTTGACTGTTCCCTGCTCCTTTATTGCCCACTAATGTGGCCCCTGCCTAGGGGACCACAAGGCTGCAGTTGCAGTAGGACTCACCCTGAGAGAGGGCCACTGGAATGTGAATAACCTTACTATAGTAACATGTCCCCTATTTATGACACTAGTGTGCCTAACTTAAATTGACTGGATGTTGTGGTACCCTCACTTAACAAATCTAAATCCATTGTAGCTTATTGTTGGTTTCCTGTTACAGGTGTGCCAAATAATAAAAGGCCACCTACTTAGCAGTAAGTCAGTTGAGAAATACATTTCAGGAGGTGGTAGATTAAAACAAGCCCTTTTTACGTGATTTAGGGCAGTCCCTTATAAAGCCACGATAAACCCTTTTTCTTGGGACTTGAGAATTGTAACAAAGTGTCTCCCATTTGAAAAATCATGCCACAAGCTGACCATAAAATCCCAACGGATGTGCCATGCAAAGGCAACTATGAGGTGAGAGCACTTTTATTGGAATAACTGGAATGAGTATATGCCTCCTTATATATCTTACAAAATGTGCCATGGTTGTGGACATTAACCTGCTAATCGATACTAACAGGTGCATTAAACTTTGTAAAACACTTGTTAACAAAAAACTGGGCAGTCTGGGTGAGCCAGGTGGTCATTTTCTACCAACAAAGTTATGTATCTATGTATCTGTCTATCCATTGGTAGGCTAATGTCCACAAACAGGGCACATTTTGCATAAGATATAAGGTGGTATATTCATTTCAATTATTCTGATGAGCACTCGCGCTTCACAGATGTCATTCTGCTGCATGTCCAGCGCCATTGTATGATTAGCTCATGACATGATTTTTAAATGGGAGACACTTTGTTTACATTTTTCAAAATCTACGAAAAGGGGTTCATCATGGATTTATAATGAACTGTCTTAAATAATTTAAAAAGGCTTGCTTTTATCTACCACATCCTGAGATGTAGTTCTCAAATGGCTTACTGCTAATTTTAGAGGTTTAGGTATCCTTTAAGTCTGCTAGTAGAAGCCAGCCTGGTGGTACTGAGGGTTGAGGCACTGGATGCCACACCTCGCACCATGCCAGCAACATGGGTTCAGAAGCAGACTCAGGCCACCGGGGGTCGGCTAGAGGGGGGAGGATTGAGCATCTGAGGGAGGACTGTTCTTTCCTGGGGAGGTGGGTCTGTTAGTCCAGCCTATGACTGCCACCAGGTAGAGGTCTGGTGGTAATGCAGGCTAGGAAAGCAAAGAATGGGAGGGTCTGCCACCTGGTGGGGGTGGGTAGTATGTGCCTCCACATGCATGCTCATGCACAGTCATAGAAGGGGAACAGGGAGAAAAGCAGAAAAGGGGAGGTCATTGGCTATGTGAAACCCAGCCTGCCCCTCCATGGACCCACACCACCACCCGGAAGTCCTGCAGTCAACTGGATTGTATGCTCAGAGGGGACGGCCCTCCTTCTGACTCCACCATAGGGGCTGAAATCCTTGGGGGTAACAAGTGCAGGCAGCTCCAGGGGAGGTGGATGCCGGTCCATGGAGGCAGGGAGAGGGCTGAGAATCCACCATGACTCCAGAGGGGGAAAACCTATATGAGAAAAATGTCTGCTAGCGGTATTCTGGCAAAATGCTATTCTGCTTACAAAATGTTCTGTGGAATTTTTACACCAATAAAGAAATCATAGAATGTTTTTTTTTTTTTTTTTGCTCCTCCAGTCCCTCTGCAGCCCCACTCATTTGGGCTGTCACATGCTGGCTGTCTCTTCTGCCCGCCAGACCCAGCCCCTGTTGCCACGCCTGTCTTGTCTTCCCTCAGAGCTCTGATGACATTCTCTGTAGGTGGTGCAGCTTATCCATGCCAGGGGGCCCCACAGGGGAGGTGAAATCAGGGGTAGGAAATGCCTTTGACACTACGGAAGTCAGTCAGGGGCCAGGCACAGTAAGCTGAGCGGTTGGACGGCATGACGGAGGCCTACTAAAGGCCATCATCTGGCGCTGCAGGGAAACCATGTTTTCGTGCATTTTTCAAGGCACCCACCCACCTCCTACAATGTGTGCAGTCGTGGCAGTGTCCTGGGGGCAGGAACACTCAGCAGCATGTGGTCACCCATGCCACCAAGAATGCCTCCATTAACCATCACCAGGAGCCGCTACAAGAGCAGCGCACTATGAGTCTCCCCCAGGAGGGAAGCTTCCAAAGGACACTTTCAAGTTCCTCCCTGCTGGCCATCACTCCTGGCATCTGGGCTTGGGGCATGAACCCAGATCCCCAGCGTGCCAGAACAATGCCCCATTGCTCGGTGCCAAAGTGCCAGCTAAACCACAGGAATTTAACTTGAACTGCAGAAGGTTTGCTGAAGTTAACTGTGGATGTTATTCTATAGATTGTCTTCTCCGATCTCTAATCTACATTAACAGAAAAAGCTAAAACCAGTGACCAGATAGGGTCACTGACTGCTTCGTCAGGTAGCAGAAAGAGCAGACTGGATGGGCTCGCCGGCCCTTATCTGCCAAAAGTGTCTATGTAATCAGTGGAATTTTGCCAACTTTTGTGGAACAAAATGGGGTGGAATTTTCATGAAAATTATGCAGTTCTGCGGAATTCAGACAGAACTAGAATTTCCTCATTCTGCCGAACACTATTTTCAATCAATCAAGTCTTTATTTATTTAACCAGGCATTCATCGTTGAGCAGAAGCTCATTTGCAAGATGGACCTGGGTGGAGCATGAACAATTGTATATACAGGTCAACACAGGTATTTACAAGGCAATACAGATAATACTCTTTACAGAGAGGAAGAAAAAAAAGTTCATATGTACATATAATTATACAGATATTGTACAGATTACATGGTATTTACATACATAGAAGTGTCTATAGGAAGATAAAGCAGGTTATCTAAGGTTGCAGGAGGAAGTAACGGAAGAAAAAAAATAAAAATAAAAATATACACCAGGTAGAGGTGAAGGTAGGGGGGAAGGGAGGGAGGTAGGGGAAGAAAGGCTAGGGAAGGGCATGGTGCACAGAGAGGAGTTGGTAAAATGGGATGTAGAGAAGGTGGATGGAGAAAAGGAGTATGTGTGAGCCCCGGGATTGAATGTCATAAAGTACGGGGCATGATAGGATGTCACAACCGAGGGTAGTGAGCTCCTATCTGAGGTTGGGAAAGGAAGAATAAGGGGATGGACGGGCCTAGTGTTGATAAGACAGGGGGATAAGAGAGAGAACAATTAGGCTGGTGAGGAGCAAGCTGGGGAGTCAGTACTTAAAATTGGGTCTAGGCGTGGCTATATACCAGTGCAGACACCGTACTGGGTCTGAGGGTGGAAGCAGTTACATACTTCTCTGATTGTATGGAAATAAAGCATCTTGAAGGCATTTATACCGATTAAAGTGCTTAATTTGAGGGTTTTTTTAGATCATTCCATAAGGTAGGTAGCACGAAGCTTATGGCTGCCCTGCCGAAGCGAGAGTTTGCTTTGGGTACTTTAAGTGTAATAGCTGAGTAACTTCTTAACACGTATTTCCCAATTATACTCAGGGGAAGACAGCAGGAGATATAGTAAGGCAGCTTATTAGAGATGGCTCTATAGGTCCAGAGAGCGGCGTTTCTGTGGCGCCTGAACTTTAGTGATGTCCACCCCACTGCCGCATATAGGGTGCAGTGATGCGTGTCGAAGGGGAGTCCCGTTATAAACCTCAGTGCTTGATGGTAGAGTGTGTCCAGTTTAGCCATGTAAGAGTTGGGGCATTGGCTGTAGAGGAAGTCAGCGTAATCAACCAATGATAGGAAAATGGATTGGACCAGTTGTTTCTTGGCATCTCTGGTGAGAAATTGGTTGATTCTAAAAAACAGTCCAAGCCTTTGCTGAAGTCGTTTTAGCAAGTCTTCGACATGTTCAATGAAGGAGAGTCTTTGGTCTATCCAAACTCCCAGATACTTGAATTTTGTAACAAATTCTAGTTTTTCATCTTTTCTGTACTTCACTATCCTGGACCAAAAGAAGATTTCCTGGGTAAACATTAGAGCAGTGAAGACTTTTCAAATTTGCTTAAATTGGAATTCTGTGGAATTTCTGAAATTCTACCTAATGTCACAAATTCCATCGGAAGCAGAATTCAAAAATATTGAAAAAAAAAAGACAGTGGATTAGTAATTCACACTAACCACACAGTAGTATTCAGAGGTTTACGTAAAATATGGGTTTATTTTCCTCAGACCTTGGAATTGTGTTCTGTGGATTACAGAATCCATGGAATATCATCCCATGGCTCTTATAAAAATGCTTTTCAGAATTCTGAGAAATTAAAAAAGATATTCCAAAAAAGTATTTGGAAGTGGAATTGCCATTCCACATGAATTCCAGCAGCAGAATTAAGCAATAATGCATGACAGGGCATGTGTTGTGCTGAGATAACATCACGTCTTAGGTGGTTGGGCATAAGTCCGCAGACCAAGTGCGTCCAACACCCGAGAAGTGACATTATCCCCATGACACCCACCCTGGAGTGAATTATTGCAATTGTAAAATAACTTGCTAGTGAAAAAAAAGGAAAAAGGGCAACAAAATAAATTTTTAAAATGCAGTTTTAGTTGCTTTTTGAATCAGCGTGCTGTTTTGCTGGGATGGGGTGAGGAAGATGCTTTGGGTTGTGTTTATAATGCAGCATTACATCAGTGTTGGAATGCCTCTGCCAGCATCAACAGAGGGTAGGGTGGGGTTGGCCACTGGGGCCAATTGAACTTTTTGTGCAGGGTGACTCTCACTTTAAAGGAAAAGGAAGAGAACAAATGTGGTTTCATATCCATAAGTGCTCAAAATCTAGGCAAGGGACTCGGGAAAGAACACTGTCATTAGATTCGTGGGATGATTCAACAAGCAGAGAGAGACAGCTTGGTGAAAAGGTGAAGCACAGGAAGGTTAAGTGACTTGCCCAAGGTCACATAGTGAGTAATTGGGGGCTGTGGGATTCAAACAGGCATCTTCAAATTTCACAGCTCTGCACTCAACTGTCCCTGATTTTCAGGGATGTCCCCGATTTTGTCCCAAAAATTTGATTGACCCCTTCTAAATGTGACATTACAGTCACTTAAAAGTAGGACTTTCAAACATAAAATAATTCAGACATTAGTGTTACCGTCTACCTAGTTCTCCATCACAAAATACTTTTCACAGCATGGCACATATTGTAACAGTTTCCTGTGTGGATATTACATTTTTTTTTAAATGTGTCCCTGCCTTTGGTTTTTAGTCTCTGATTTTTTTCAAGCCTTGTCCCTGATTTCTGTGGCTGGAGGTTGAGAGGTAAACTCTGAATGGCAACCATTAGGCCAGAGTTCCTCCCTGTCCCACAGGATGAGTCCGAGCTGGATAGAGAGCCCTAATCACCAGGAGTGTAGTCACTGGGTTAGAACTGATAGGACTTCAACACAGTACTCTGTGCATGCCCTACCACTGCTGTCTATAACTGAAGGGGCATGAGTTGGCCCAATTTTGAAACAATGCTTCCTCAAAGTGAAGCATTTTTCTATAGCACCACATCTGTTTTTCAAAAATAACCTCCTGCAGACATTCAAGGCCATTAGAGCTGCTGAAACATTTCAAGAGCCAGATCTGGATCATTTCCAGAGTCTAAGTGAAAAAAAATCCATTTTTATTTGGCTTCCAGCTGTATCCAAACCAGACGTTTCTGCAGATATCACATTTGGCGATTACTCATGTGACGTCAGGCAGCTGAAATCCTTGAAATGTCCACTTCTGACTCCACTGTGCTTTTCACTCTTTGAAGTCAAGTTCTTGTCAGTTTGTTACTGCAGAACTTGCTGAGTGCAGCACACCCTAAGCAATAGGCACCATTTTATGAAGCTTTTTTTAGCCAAACAAACCTAAACACTATAGGCGTAGGCTGTTAAGCTCAAGACACTAACAGTTATTCATGGCTAGGGCAGGACCCAACACAAGCATATTAAAAAACACACATGATCAACAGTGAAACATAATATGTTGATCCATTGGGCTGGCAATATAGCCTAGAGGTGAGAGTAATGAGCTGTGCACAAGCTTGGTACATCCAGTAGACAGACATGGGTTTGATTCCCCACAACCTCCACTTACATACTGTGCGACTCTGTGCAAGTCACTTAACGTCCTCAGTGCTCCTGGGTTGCCCCTGAAAGCAGGTGCCTGTGCCTAGTGGGCCTCACCAGGTTACCAAAGAATAAAATAAAAAACAAATAAAATGATATGCCATTAGGAAACAAGGTATTCTATATAATTCCTTTAGTTTGAGCTATACCACTCTTGACATACTGCTAGCTACAACAAAAATACCAATTCAAATCATTTGTACACACTAATGTAGTCATCAAAATAAAGTCAACTTGGAGGGCAAGGGATGCTGGTTTACCTTTCTTGTACTTCATACCTAAAGTTCTGTTATGATGAGAATTAGAATAAAAGAGAATGAGGCAAGGAACCTTGTCATGAATGCAATAATTTATCATACTGCAGTAAAATGCTGAACCTTCTTGACTCAGAATTAGTTTACATTGTGTGTGTGTGTGTGTGTCTGGGGGGGGTATTTTACTGTCACCTGGCTGGGGGATCCTGTTAATTGGTACCACATGGGCCCATTCAGTTACCCCCTCCTCATCTTAGCTGCTGACACCCACACAAGCACCTCTACTAGTAGTAAGGTTGCTGATCTCATAGCAAAGTTATCGTCTGCTCACTCTCTGAGAGTAGGCACTCAGTATCCATACACTGCATGGACACTGGGAACATCTAGCCCAGTGGTTCTCTAGCCTTCAGATTCTGGAGGGCACAGACTGGACTGCCAGACCTTGCTGGTAGCCTCACCTCTTTTTTACCACCCCAAACTCCAATGCAACACATTTCTTGTCACACACTACACAATTAATCTGTTTTTTGAAATGCATCTCTCATGTTATTTCAAGATATATTCATTTAAATGTCATTGACTGAGCCGGCCTGGTGGTGCCAAGGATTGAGGCACTGGATGCCACACCTCACACCATGCCAGCAACTGAGGTTCGGAAGTGGACTCAGGTTGCCGAGGGTCAGCCAGTGGGGGGAGGGTCGAGCACATGAGGGACAGCTCTCTTCTCCGGGGTTGTTAGTCTGGCCCATGACTGCTACTAGGTAACACCACTAGGGCAACAAGCAATGGGAGGATCTGCGGCCTGGTGGGTAGTGCGGACCTCCATATGTGCGCTCTCATATGCCCACAGAAGAGGAATGGGGAGAAACATGGAAAAGGGAGGTCTATGGCTTGTGATGTCTTCCTTACCCATCTGCGGACTTGCGCTGCCACCCAAAAGACCTGCAGTCTAGCTGGATTGTATGCTTTGGGGGGGGGGGCGGTGGATGGTGCTCTCTCTCTCTCTCTCCCAACCCCACCAAGGGGGTTGTGAAATCTGTTGGGGTACCAACCGCAGACAGCTCTGGGGAAGCCAGACGCCGGTCTGTGGAGGCAGGGACAGGGCTGAGAAGCCACCACAACACCCAAGAAGAGTAACACCTCTATGGAAAAAAAAATTATTAAAATATATAACAAACAGGAAGTGCTATCCCCTCATTTCCAGTGACATCCTTAACATGTTTATCAGGTACAGTTACTTAATAATAAATAATTACAACAGACATACACATCACAGTAATTAATTACAACAGACATACACATCACAACTGAACTGTAGTTTCCTTTGGATTTTTTTTTTTACTTGGTGTACTTTGTAGTGCCTGGATGGCCCCCCCATCAGCCCTGCCTTGGACCTGACCCTGACAACATCAGTCCTGGGACTTACCTCTTCTAGTGTTCCTCCCTGACTTTACCCCCAAGGCAGGGCCTCCCTTCCTGCCCCGTCGGATGCCACGCTCGGTGTCCTGGCAGGCAGTCCTGGGTTGACTGCTTGATGGTGGCATCCCAAGGCAGACAGCATTCATCTCATCCAGCGATATTTCCTGTGCAGTGCCTGTGGGAGGCATTGTGTGCAATGACACTGTGGCGTGAGAATGCCATCCCTCCAGCATGCCCACCGCCCACTACGTGGCCTCCAGTGGCTGGATGTCCTGTGGTCACCCAGGAGTACTACATGGAGATGCTACCCCCATCCCACCAGGGGTGGAGAGTGGCAAGTACCACTCAATCCACATCCGCCCCCCCTGGCTGGCCCTCTAGCAACCCTGGTCCATTTCAGAACTGGGTCGGCAGCGTCACGAGTGGTAGCACTACTGCTGTGCCAGCAGGTCAGCCTTCCTTCAGATTTTTAACAAGGGTTTTAAAATCTGTGGGGGCCATAACAGATTGAGCTGGTGGCCGACTGCTGCCATGGTGGCCTCATTTGAGAAAGACTGATCTAGCACATGTCATGATACCTCAAGCAGGTAGGCAGCTGATGGGATGATGGGGAGCGTAGGTGTCAACAGCTGAGTAAAGGCAGATGGGTTGGAATTAGTTTGAAATGAATTCTGGCCCATATGAATTTATAGACTGGTAGATGTCCCAGCTGAATATGCACCCCCCCCCCATGCCCACGTGGAACTGGTGGTTTAAGCAAAAGGTTTCTAAGGAGAAAAGGAATGCATCCACTTAGTAATCTTAAAACACAATGGGCTTTTTATCCAAAACAGGGCCTTGAATCTGGTAAAGTGTTTTTGCAGATGTTTTTTAAAAGTAATTTTATACAAATATTTATTCATACATTTAGTTTTTTTAAAAGCGTCTGTTATTTTTGTTGTCTCCACACAGATGTAGTACTGGAATATTTTTTTTTCCAATTGTTTAACCAGGAGTGGCACACTGAGCTGAAAGCTTGTTTACAGGTGCGACCTGGGAGCACAGGGAAGTTAAATGACTTGCTTAGGGTCACAGAGTATGCAAGTGGGGGCTGTGGGATTTGAACCCAGATCTTCAGATTTGCAGCTCAGAGCCTTAAACCACAACAGTATATAGCCACCATTTTAGTTTCTCAGTACCCTCATGCCAAACCGAGTTTTTATTTTCAACTTTCAAAAAACCAGAGCTGCAAGCAAATTCTGTTTCTTTACTTTCTAGTTAGTCCCTGTATTTCTCTCTGGCCTCTGTCCAGCATGCTTCTGAAAGCCATACTGTGGTTTTGTCTTCAGGGCCCACGCCAGGGTATTCTTACCATTGCCAGTCAGGTTCCCTATGGTGCAGTCATGCTCAGTGATGGCTTGTACTCAATCCAGGCTACATGGGCTCCTGCCCTGGTGGCCTGCTTTCCGTCAGTGTAAGGATGGGTATTGGGAAAAGTATGCTGCTGGCATGGTGGCCTACTCCAGTCCAACTGATGGGGGCAGGGGTAGAGGATGGCCATGCAGTGGCAGTCCTATCCTCTCTCACCCCCCCCCCCGAAGTCATTGTACATTCTCTGGCACTGGACTCCTGACTTCCCAAGCTCAGAAACACAACCCATGTCCATATGTATTGTGTATTTATTCGTTATTGTTGCTCTTGGTTCTACCCATTAAAAAATTACAAATAAATAACAAAAACAGTTCTCTTCCTTGTAAGTGGTGATGCTAGACCATTGATTTACCCAGCTCGTTCGAGTGTGATGTGGATTCAAATCTGCATTTGTTGGGGGTTTTTTTTCCACCCATGGGCCGAGTGCATCCCTACTCTCCTGCCAGAGACATGGCAAAGACACCTAGGAACCTCTTCCAGACACCCCAAGACACCCACAGCAAGAGACCACTAATTTATCTTGTGCTGGGTCCAGAAGGAAGTAGTCTTTTTTGCTTTGCTGTTGCTGGTGAGCAGTCCCAGAGCATCAGAGTCCTGTAAAGAGTGAGGGTGGGGGCAGCCAACACTGGCTGTGCCTAGGCAGCACTTTTTCCCTTCCTTTCCCAAACTCTGCCCACCTCCTCAACTTTAAAGAGATGCCTCTAGCACTTCTCCAATAAATGGGTCCCAGCTAATGGCACCGTTGTTCCTGCGCTGTCAATTCTGAATGGCCAACTGCCATTGGAGGTTCTATAGGAATGGGTGACTGTGCCCCCTTCTCACAAAAGACTGAACATGCTGCATCTGCAGCATGTCCTAGACTCAGCCAGCCCAAAGCAAGGGAGTCCGGCTCCTGATGCAAACCTGGATACACTGCATGGTGGTGGTGGTGCATAGCATTTTCTCCAGTGCTACGAGGCCCGGCAGCAACACAGCAAAGATGCTCTCCACTGCCAAAATGAGAAATCATAGTAGTAACACAGCACGTGGCCATTAGCTGCAGTGGTCAAGTGGATTGTCAGATTTCTCACAAGTTAAGACACTGGTACTAGTGATGAGTTGAAACATGCAATTGGGGATTTGTTTATTAGCATTGTTACAATCGAAGAGGCACCAATTTTGAAAATATAATATAACAACATGTAACATGTAACCTACATGATTTTGAGGTATTACCTCTTTAAATAATCTGTATAAAGGCAACGTACTGATTTGGTAGCATCGCCTCATGTCAAAGCCTCTGTATAAGGCAAAGTACCAGGGTATCACAGTTATACTGTTGTCTTATCCATAAACAAATACCTGCTCATTTTAAACATTTTATTTTTCCAACCAGTGTTACTATTGTTGTTTTATGGTTGTCAGTTGAGTGCATCTTTGTTGTGTTGCTGAGTGTCCAAGGGATATACCTTCACTGTATGACATCACGGAGCCTGGAACTTCCATGGCGACCATCACTCTGGGTTTATGCTACTGGGTCAGGCCCCTGCATTTTGTATTTTATTTAACAAAAAAAAAAAAATGTTAAGGCTGAAAGAAGTATTGACCATTTTCCTCTGAATGCTATGGTTGGAGGCAGAGGAAATACATTAACTATCTCATGGCTTGGAAGCTACTGTACTTGTTATGCCAAGCAGCAAGGTGGGATGCTGTCAGCAATGGGGTTTGCTTTGTTCTCCAACACAACAGAAGTCTGTAATTAAATGACAAGGGGGAGGATAGAGTGATAAAATCTCTAGCCCCAAGGGGCCCAGGTGGCAGGGTGTGTTGTCTCTGGATTCACACCCCTGTCTCTTCGGGGTTTCAAGGAAAATGCCTTTCAGCTGTCATGGCTGTGAGCATCAAAGAACTGAAATTGCTGAGCTGGTAGGAACTTGTGTTGATTAGAACTTGTAAGACAAAAAAAAAAAAACTTGAGTGTTTAAAGAGGAACTGCTGCTTTTACTTGTGAAATTCTATTATCAACACTAAACTGGATGCCAAGTGAAAAGCTGGGTCCCGCACTCCAGAAGGTTGAAGATATATTAATTACCCTTTTTGTTCTGTCTCAACTATTTTTCATTAAATTGCTATTTATTATTGTAAACAAGATCTGCTCAGTTGATTTTATCCTTACTAAAATGAAAATGTACTTATTATACAACTGGTTGGAAAAGTCCAGCAGTCGGGTTGGCTGAGAACCTCCACATGGGTCATGGTAGAGCACTGCCGGACAGCTCGGCATCTGCGTTTGTTTTTTTTATTTAATGCATTGACTCTGTAAAATGTTAAGACTATTTTATGTGCACAACAGACCCTCCAAAGTGTCTAGCCATGCAGAAATAAACAGACTTGAGTGGTTGAAGGCAAGAAACGAAAATCCATTCAAGGTGTCCAATATATTTCAGCATGATAAGACTTCTTCTTATGTGTTATTACTTCCCTAATGACATGTTACAGTTTTTTTTTTTCAAATATGTAAGGGTGGTTTAACCCATACACAGCATTAGTTCCTCCCCCCCCCCCCACACACACAAGGATTTTGTTTTCTGATCTAGGTATTGTCCACACTGCTGTGACCCAGTTCAGATTCTGGATAGGATCCTACAGAATTTGATCCAGTAGATCCAAGATAATCCTGTTCAGCTCTTGTCAGAGGGGATCTGGATCTGAATTATAAACCAGGCCACATATTAGGAAATATCAGGCAATGCCTTGAGCAGCTTGAATCTCTGATATTTTTTTGGAGTCTCAATCTGGATCTGATTCAGAGCAGGTTCTCCCATCTGTAGTCTAGTGGACCTGCATTAAAAAAAAAGACCTTGCTGTCAAAGTTTGGGTTCTGCTAATTTTGAGATGTGACAACTGTATTGCTTTTTGTTTTTCCAATGCTTACTCTGGTTGCTAGTTGTCATTCCCCTCAGACACCCAGCTCTCATTATGCCCCTTGCTCTTCAGTAGCCCTGTGGCTTACACCTAGCAGCTAGGTTCATCCATGGAGACAGCAAAAACCACAGCTAGGGCAGGAAGTCAATGAGTGGCAAAGGCCATCTCCTGACATCTTGGCAATGGTCTCTTCCATTTTTCCCCATGCCTGTCCTGGTTCTCCTTCCTCTACAGCCTCTGCTCAGAGACAGGGCCTGGAAAACTTTTAGGAAACAATGTCCAAGTTCAACATTGCTTGAATATAAAAAAAAAACCAAAAAAAAAAAAACTAAGGAATAAATGTAAGTGATTGATTAGAAAGACAAAAATGAAATATTATTTAAACTCCCAGTTTCAATTTTCAAATGGACAACAGGCAACTTGGCAAATACTAAACAATCTCATGGGAAAGACTAGTTCACCAGCAATACGACTTCTGACTACTAAACAAAGTAACTTGACAAATCTGATTGAAATTGCCACAGCGCTCCATACCACATTTTGTGCAGCCATAAAAACTGCTCCATGGTCCATATTTGTAAATCAGGAGAGAGAACCCTAACCAAAACTATCGACCAATATCCCTACTTGCCCCATTGTCCAAGGTCCTTGAGAGAATAGTTTTTGACCCATTTAAGGAGTTGCTGGATATTGGCAATCTGCTAACACCTTGCCAGCATGCTTTTCCAGAAAATCACAGCACGCTCACAGCTGTGCTTGAAGTCACTGATGATCTTCACAGGGCTTTGAACACCACGGACACAGTCAAAGCACTCTTCCTGGATCTTTCCAAAGCATTTGGTCTGCTGCACCATGGTTGCCTGCTTGCCAAACTCTGGGCCTTTGGTCTATCTGTATCTGTAGTACCCTGGTTCCAGAATTACTTGACTGACAAAGGGGAAGAGTGACCAGTGGGGTACCACAGGGATCTGTGCTGGGACCGATCCTATTCAAAGTCTTCATCAGCGATATTGCGCAGGACCTAGAAGGCAGAATTTCCCTGTTCACTGATGACATGAAGCTCTGTAACACAGTGGACATGCCACAGGGTGGAGACAAACTGAGGAGGGATCTGCAGTAGCTTGAAGAATGGTCAAGAGTTTGGCAGTTGAAATTCAACGCAAAGAAGTGTAAGATAATGCACATGGGGTACAAAAGTCCTGGAACAGCATATCAGTTGGGGAGTGAGGATATAGCATGCACCAAGTAGGAAAGGGACCTTGGGGTTATCATCTCTGATGATCTCAAGGTAGGGAGGTAAAGCAAATAGGATGCTGGGATGCATAAGCAGGGGCATCACCAGCAGCAAAAGGGAGGCCATAATTCCACTATATAAGGCACTAGTGAGGCCCCACATGGAGTACAGTGTACAGTTCTGGAGACCTTACCTACATAAGGACATAGAGCAGAAATGGTTCAGAGGAGGACAACAAAGATGGTACGGGGATTGCATCACAAGTCCCATGAGGACAGGATGAAGGACTTGGAATATGTACTCCCTGGAGGAGAGGAGGGAGAGAGTGGATATGATAGAGACATACAAGTACCTTACAGGGAGGAACAGGGTACAGGAATACACTATTTTCCAGGGAAAAAGATGTTCCAGGACTAGAGGGTGTCACAAACCCAATCAGCAGGTCAGCCCTCTACTCCCAAAATGCCAACCTCCGAGCGTAGTCTTGTGAACAGTTCAACAGAACAAGGTAACCCTCTTGTCTGTTTTTGTGAGTTCGGATCAACCTTTGGTCTCTAGTCTTGGAGGGATTCAAGCTGTGAACCTCTTGCTAGCACACGCAATGCACAGGCTCAGATATATCTGTCTTCGGGGGGCCAGATATCTTTGCCTACGGGCACCTAACCAGGTGTACAGAAATGAACCCTTAAAAACTTTAATAAAGACCTCAGATTATTCTTACCTTTTTCCAGTTTAGTATCATCATTCAAGCTTATGCCTAGTGTCAGCTATAACCATATATACTTTCTTGCAAATGAAAGAAATTCAAAGACAGACCAAGTATGCTCTAAAAAGAGTTTTATTAAAACAGATAAAAATATGTAAAACATACAATACAGAACTATTGTATCACAAGACATACAAATCTTTAAAAGAACAAGGTTTTAAACAGTGCAATTCCTACTACAGTAATTAGATTTGTCTCTCTGTTCTAAATACCTGCTTAAAGTGCTCACAGATGTCAGAGTCTAGATAAACGTGTTCTGAAGGAAAACAGAATTAATGTTTAAAAAAGCTGGTTTTCCCCACCTATTTTGCATGAGGTCACCTAGCTCCTCCCTGTCAGAATATATAAAAAAAAAGATCTATATAAAAACAGGATGTCTTTTTCAATTATTAAATTATGCAATCCTCAGCATGACTCATGTCCTTCAAATGACATTTCTTTGATCTCATGATAAGCTTCCCCCTTGCAGGACATGAAAGCATCTTTATGATTTCGCACCAGGATAGTAAACCTGGTTTCCCCTTCTTGAAACATCATAAAAGGGATGCTAAGTTCCCTCTTAGCAGCTAAAGCTATGATTAACTTAACAAAGTCTGTACTTAGCTTCTGGCCTGCCATGTAACACCTTGTCTCTAAAGTCTGTGTGTGTATGATCTCACATGCTGTTTCAGCATTTTCTCATGGCTTTCATCTTTCAGCTGAAACCTGGGGGGGTGAGATCACTCCAAGAGTACCAGATTTCTCAGCATCTCTCATGACCGCCAGTCCATAACCCATTTTTATTTTACTAAAAATGATACAGTGATCAGTACCAGCTGTCTAAGCGTCACATTCCTCCCCACCTAGACTGAATTTGGGAGCTCTATCCCCTGCATGGGATGAGCTTCCCAAATCAGTTTACTCCTCATAGACCCTAGACAGACCATCTGAGTTCTAATTTTATTTTCTAGCCCTATATATGATTTTCAGATCATACCCTTGCAAAGCAAGATTCCATCTTAGCAATCTACCATTGTTTTTCCCCCTTCTGCGTCAGCCAAACCAGGGAGTTGTGGTCAGTCTGCATCACAAAATGCTGCCCATATAAGTATGGCTCCAGCTTCTTTAGGACCCACACTATGGCAAGACATTCTTTTTCCACTGTGGAGTATGCCTGCTCCCTGGGAAGTAACTTTTTACTCAGGTAGGCTATTGGGTGATCTGCCCCTTGGCTGGATGTCTGACTCAGTACTGTCCCAATATCCATGTCTGAGGCGTCAGTCTGAACTATAAAGGTTTTGCTATAGCCAGGACTTGTCAAAACAGGAGTACTGCACAGTGCCTCCTTTAGTCTGGTAAAGGCTTCCTCACAGGCTGAGCCCCAGGTAATTTTCTTTGGCATCCTTTTCTTTGTCAGGTCAGATAGGGGAGCAGCCAAAGGCACTGTAATTGGGTACAAATTTTCTGTAGCACCCTGCTGTCCCTAGAAAACTCCTGACCTGCTTCTGCATTTCTGGTCTGGACCATGCCTGGATTACTTCTATCTTTATTTGGTTAGGATGGAGCTGTCCCCAGCCTACCACATGTCCGAGGTATGCCACTTCTCCCATGGCCACCTGGCACTTCTCGGCTTTGACAGTGAGCCTGGCCCTCTATATCCTTCCCAGCACTTCCCTAAGGTGGGATAGGTGTTCCTCCCAGCTGGTACTAAAGATGGCAATGTCATCCAGGTATGCCACGGCGTACTCCTCAGCACCATTTAACACCTGGTTCATCAACCTTTGGAAAGTGGCAGGGACGTTCTTCATTCCAAAAGGCATTACTTTAAACTCAAATAAGCCTATCGGAGTGATGAAGGCCGACCTCTCCCTAGCTCTGTCTGTCAGCTCTACCTGCCAATTTCCCTTTGTCAGGTCAATGGTCATAAGGTAGGTCGCCCCTCCCAGCTTGTCCAGGAGTTCATCCGTCTGGGGCATCTGGTAGGCGTCTGACTTCATGACTGCATTCAGTCCATAATAGTCCACACAGAAATGAGTAGAGCCATCTGGCTTAGGCACAAGGACTACGGGTGAGGCCCAGGGACTGTGGGCTCTCTGGATTACCCCTAAATTCAGCATCTCCTCTACTTCCCTCCTAATGACCTTTTGGACAGCCTCTGACATCTGATATGCTGTCCGCCGTATGGGCATCTGTGTCCCTGTCTCCACATTGTGTGTCACTAAGGGGGTTAGTACAGGCTTGGTGCTAAACAAGGGGGAAAAGTCTGCTAAAACCTCCCTTACTTTCTGGATGTGGTCTGGGGCCAGCCAGGGAGACAATTTTACTGCCTCCACAGAGGACTCCCGCTTACTTTCTTCCAGCAAATCCAGAAGGGAGTCTCCTTCGCCCATCCCCTCCCCATGACTTCACACTGCAAACACCATGTCAGCCCTGTTTGCATATGGCTTCATCATGTTGACATGGTACATCCTTTCTGTCTGTCTTCTATCAGGTAACTCCACAATGTAGTTCACGTCATTTACCTTCCTAACTACTTCGTACAGTCCTGCCCACTCAGCCTGCAGCTTATCTTTCCGGACCGGAATAAGGACCATGACTTCCTGACCCACCATCTACGAGCGAGCTCTAGCTCTGTGGTCATACCACACTTTTTGTTTCTGTTGGGCAGCTGCTAGGTTGCTCTGGGCTGTCCCCATAAGCTACTTCAGCCTTTCCCTAAACCTAAGGACGTAATCCACAATGGGAGATCCCTGGGTGGCATGCTTGCCTTCCCAGTCCTCCCGGATCAAGTCTGGGGGTCCACGTACACGGCGTTCATATAAGAGATCAAAGGGGGAAAATCCTGTCAACTCTTTGGGCACCTCCCTGTATGCAAACAACAGATGGGGAAGGTATTTCTCCCAGTCCTTCCCATGCTGTTCAGCAAATGCCCGGAGCATTAATTTTAGGGTACCATTGAATCTTTCCACAAGCCCATTGGCTTGTGGGTGATACAGTGTCGTGCATCTCTGCACCATCCCACACTTCTCCCATAAACATTTCATGAGGTCCGACATGAAGGAACTCCCTCAATCGGTGATTTCCTCCTGTGGAAACCCAACATGGGAGAAAACCCCAAGTAAGGCACCTGCCACCTTGTCTGTCCTCAATGAGGATAGGGCGACTGCCTCTGGGTACCGGGTGGCATAATCCACCACAGTCAGGATGAATCTCTTTCCTGAGGAGCTGGGGGTATTTAAAGGCCCCATAATATCCATTTCCACCCTCTGGAAGGGCTCCTCCACTATGGGCAATGGAATCAGGGTGGCTTGGGTCTTCTTGCCCGCCTTCCCTATTTCTTGGCACCGGTGACAAGACCTGCAATACTCCTTCACCTACTGGGTGAAGTTAGGCCAGTAGAAATTCTGGGCCAACCGCTGCATTGTGCACATGATTCCCAGATGACCAGACAAGGGAATATCATGTGCAATCTTGAGCAAATGCTCATGATACCCTGGGGAACGACAAGCTGCCTGCCTAGCATCCCTCCCTCTGTCTGTACTGCCTGAGTATACATAAGTCCATTTTCCCAATAAACCTTATGTTTGCCGTCACCTCCCTGTGTACCATCTGAGTCTGCCCAAGCCCTCAGCTTCTCTAAACTACGGTCACTTCTCTGAGCAGCTGCAAAAACCTCACATATTCCAAAGGCATGGGACAGGTCCCCTTCAGTCACTAAACTAGGGTCCTTAGCACTAGCGTCAGGGCACTCAGGATCACTGTCAATCCCAACTCTCTGACAATGGGTCACCCCTTCCTCTTCGGAGTAATCCTCTGTAGCTGTGAGGTTACTTGCTACTGGGGAAATTTCTACCCCCTCTTCATTAATCTCCATATCAGGAGACACAGGCTGGGGAACCAGCCTCTCAGTTGTTTCTACAATGGCTTCTGTGGGGTTCAGGGAACTACAATTTTCCCTTGCCACTTTGCTATGGGTAACTGCACATACCCTCCCTTGTTTGAGATTGTTGCCCAGGATCACATCCACTGCTAAGGTTTTGGCCACAGCCACCTGTTGCACAGTTCCCCCTGTTTCACCCCAGTCCAGGAGAACACCAGCCAGTGGCAATGTTTTCTCTTCACCAGTGAACCCTTGGACAGCGACGTATTTATTGGGTATAAGCTGACCAGGCTGTACCAGATCCCCTTTTACCAATGTCAGGGATGCCCCTGTGTCCCTTAACCCTTGCGTCTGTACCTCATTCACCATGACTGGTGCATGTGTTCCCTCATGTTCACTGGCATGCTTCCAGGGACACACAAACAACCCACTTCTTTTCTAGCACCCGGTTGTGTATTATTGCTCGCCTTTTTGGGACACTGTCTGGCAATATGCCCAGTTTCTTCACAAAACCAACATTAATTTCTTCTCTCAGAGAAATCTTTTCTCTGAAACCTGGGGCTAACTGGTTTTGGTGGAGGCAGTGAGGGTTTTAGCTGTCCTGAAGGCACACTTTTCCCTTTCTGTGCTGCCATGCCTGCCCATTCACTCTCAGAGCAGATCTGCTCTTGGCATAGTGGTCCGAGAGTTTAGCAGCCTCTTGCACTGTTTTGGGATCTTGGTCCTCTAACCAGGTTTTTAGCTCTGCTGGGCATGCCCAATAAAACTGTTCTAATAAAATCACATTTTCAGTTTAATCAACAGAGTTTGCCTCAATTCCTTCCCACCAATGTTTTAGAAACTGGCGTTGTTTCATGGCTAGCTCCTCATAGCTCATATCAGGGCTTCTCCTGAGCTTACAGAATTTAGCTCTGTATGATTCAGCAGTTAAGTCAAACTTTTTTAACAGTGCAGCTTTTAGTTTGCTGTAATTATTACTGTCCTCATTGTCCATTTGACCCAATGCATCTAAAGCTTTCATGGTAAGTATTGGGGATAGCTGGAAGCTCCAGGACTCTCTAGGAATTTTAGCCCGAATACAAACTTTTTCAACAGACTTCAAAAAGGCATCCATATCCTCCCCCTCTTTAAATCTGGCTATTAACTTGGAATTCAATTTGTAACCCAGTCCTGCAGTCCCAGTCAAACCCAAGTCACTTACCTGCTCTGGTGCCACTGGTCAAAGTAGTAGCTTCTCCAGTTTGTGTTGCCTCTGGTGCTCCACTCTCTTCTCCTCTGCAACACACTGGCGCTCACGCTCCTCATGGTCTGCATCTCGGCATTCTCGCTCTGCCTCACAGTCCGCCTCTTGGCGTTCTCGCTCTGCCTCACGGTTCACCTCTCATTTCTCTCATTCTCTCTTCTCCTGGAACTCCAGATCCATCCTGCGCAACTCAGTTTGCAGCCTGAGTACCTCTGGATTCAGGATACTGGTGATCTTCCCCTGCTGCTGTGGCCCTTCACTGACAGTGGCCCTGTTGCCCTTCTCATCGGATCTGGATACTGCACTGGCCGCTAGACCTGCCACACTCGAGGTTTGGTCCTTTCCAGTCACGGTCCGTGATTCGCTGCTCTAGGTATCTGCTACCATCAGGGCATCAATGAGGTTCTGCTTTTTGGCTGTCACCTCGAACAGGACTCCACTGTCCCTGCACAACTACTTCAAGTAATCTACAGTTTGCCTGCTGTAGTTGGAAGCCATCTTCTTCTGACTATGACTACTCTGACTTGCACTTTAGGAAAAAAAATAAAACGGGTAGGAACTGGACTGTACGCCAAGTGATATAGTTCTGTTTCCTTTTTAAAATAAAACGCTGCCTTTTTTCTTTCTTTGCAAGTGAGCTGATGGTCTCAAGTTGACACAGAACAATAAAAGCTTGTGATACCAAAATTATGCCACCGCTGCCAACCAGTCTGTCACAGACCCACTCAGCAGGTCAGTCCTCTACTCCCAAAGTGACAACCTCTGAGCGCAGTCTTGTGAACAGTTTAACAGAACAAGGTAACCCTTTTGTCTGTTTTTGTGAGTTTGGATCAACCTTTGGTCTTCAGTCTTGGAGGGATTCAAACTGTGAACCTCTTGCTAGTGTACCCAATGCACAGGCTTAGATATATCTGTCTTCAGGGGGTCAGATATCTTTGCCTATGGGCACCTAACCAGGTGTACAGAATTGAACCCTTAAAAACTTTATTAAAGACCTCAGATTATTCTTACCTTTTTCCAGTTTGGTATCACCTTTCAAGCTTATGCCTAGTGTCAGCTATAACCATATATACTTTTCTTGCAAATGAAAGAAATTCAAAGACAGACCAAGTATGCTCTAGAAAGAGTTTTACTAAAATAGATAAAAATATGTAAAACATACAATACAGAACTATTATATCACATGACATACAAATCTTTTAAAAGAACACGGTTTTAAACAGTGCAATTCCTACTACAGTAATTAGATTTGTCTTTCTGTTTTAAATACCTGCTTAAAGTGCTCCAAAGATGTTTCTTTGTCAGAGTCTAGATAAACGTGTTCTGAAGGAAAACAGAATTAATGTTTAAAAAAGCTGGTTTTCCTCACCTATTTTGCATGAGGTCACCTAGCTCCTCCCTGTCAGAATATATAAAAAAAAAGATCTATATAAAAACAGGATATCTTTTTCAATTATTAAATTATGCAATCCTCAGCATGACTCATGTCCTTCAAATGACATTTCTTTGATCTCATGATAAGCTTCCCCCTTCCAGGACATGAAAGCATCTTTATGATTTTGCACCAGGATACTAAACTTGGTTTCCCCTTCTTGAAACGTCATAAAAGGGATGCTGATTTCCCTTTTAGCAGCTAAGGCTATGATTAACTTAGCAAAGTCTGTACTTAGCTTCTGGCCTGCCATGTAACACCTTGTCTCTAAAACCTGTGTGTGTATAATCTCACATGCTGTTTCAGCATTTTCTCATGGCTTTCATCTTTCAGCTGAAACCTGGGGGGGGGGAGTGAGGTCACTCCAAGAGCACCAGATTTCTCAGCATCTCTCATGACAGACAGTCCATAACCCATTTTTATTTTACAAAAAATGATACAGTGATCAGAACCAGCTGTCTAAGCATCACAGGGGGCATCGGATGAAGTTGGAGGGAGTGCGATTCAGAGGAAATGTGAGGAAGAATTTCTTCACAAAACAGGTGGTGGACATGTGGAACACCCTGCCAGAGGAAGTGGTGGGGGCTGAAACAATCACGGGATTTAAGAATGCATGGGGTAGACATAAGGGAATTCTGGAGATCAGGGGTAAGGGACAACAGACTTCCAGGAAAACATAAAGTGAAGTTACAAGCTCAAATGGGCAGACTGGGTGGGCCATAGGCCCTTATCTGCCGACAGTGTCTATGTAGCTATGTATCTTTATATCTATGTCTCTTTGAATTCCTTTTCTTCTCCATTCATCAAAATCACTACCAGGGTACCCCAGGGATCAATCCTGGGTCTATTTTGTTCAGCGTTTTCTTGAATGACTTAGTTGATATTTTGCATAGCTTTGAATTCTGTGTAATCATGTACACAGATGATATTGCATTGTACAGAAGGGTATCTAATGTCAATGACACAACCAGATATTTGCAGGCTGACTTTGAAATGGTACAAAATTGATATTAAAAATGACTACAGGCTTCCAATCTATGCCACCGCTAATGTCACTGGCTTGTGAAGAGTTAACATTCTATACATTCTGCATTCAGATATGCTGCCTCCAGCCCCAGATTTTCTCATTACTGTACTTTTTGCAAACACCTTGGCTGGCTTTTTTTTGACTCACGCATTACTTATTTTACCCTTATCAGTTTTAGACATTTCCTAAAAGGCCCGATTAGATTTTTTTATGGCTGATGCAGTCCCAGTGCTGGCTCCCTGAGTAACTAGATCTGCTTATACTCATTTCATAAGACCCCACTCTTCCATTCCCCCCACCGGCCAACGTTCTTTCATGTATGAAGTCATTACATTCTAGAATAATTTACCTGCTTCGTACAATCTGTAGATTCACAGATGCATTTAAAATGGGGTTAAAAAATACTGTTTGGACTTGTCTATTCACAAGTGTCATGTCACCTGATTACTGTGCACATGTATGCATGTATTACATATCTATTCTGTATTGCTGCCCTTGTTTACATCTCTGGTTCCCCTTTGAAAATGGGCATCTAATGCTCTTGGGTCCTACCCATTAAAAAATTACAAATAAAAATAAAATAAATGAATCAAATAAGCTCTCAGGTCTGGTGCTGGTTGTTCAATCAATTCTTTTCAAACCAGTCTGTGCAGCCGTATTCAATTCTGCCCTGTTAATTTATTTTGTCCTTTTTTTTTTTTATCCCTCCTAATCACCCTCATTGTTCCACTCCTTCAGGCTTGCTCATGCCCCCCATGCCCCCCTTCGCACTGAGTCTACCCCTAGAGTGCCCCGGTAACTCCTACCTTCCTCCCACCTCCTCAGAGCACCTGCACATTGGGGTCTGCCTGTGGTTCCTGAACTGGATGTCTTGGAGCGGCCATCATCTAGGACCACCGAGGGTTGTTTTCCATTTTTCTGTGGTTTCCTTCTATCCCCCTGCGGATGCCGGCTCGGGCAGGTACGTGCCTACGCATGACCGCCAAGTGCCTAACACTGTCCTCCCCTCCGCGGCTCCAACCCACTGGAGCCACCACTGCCCCCGAGAATCAGTGCTCCCATCAGCCCTCAAGGATGTCAGGTGCGTAGAGCACCCCTGGTAACCCACCCCGAAGGAGGAGAGCATCTGTTTGGATGCTCAATTCTCCTTCCCCTTGCCAACCTGAGTCCATGCCCGAATTTGGGTCACCAGCGTGGTGCGAGGTGTGATGTCCAGTGCCTCAACCCTCAGCACCACCGGGCCAGCTTATTTTGTCATTTTTTACCTGAAAAGGCATACTGAGCTGTGAGAGTTCAATCCCTGATGCATCAGGGTGGGGGGTAGGGAGTTACATGAACCTTTGTTATTGATAGCAGAAATGTTAGCCATGACACTGGGAGAAACTCTCCTACTCTTCTTCGATGCATGACATGGGATCTTTAACTTCCACCTGGACACTGACCACAGATGGACAGAAGGTACCTTGGTTTAACATCTTGTCCAAAGGATGGCACCTCAATAGTGCAGCAACCCTCCCCCCCACACACACACATACATACATACCTGTACTACAACACACCTGTGCTGCACTACCATGTCAGTTATGGGTATTACCCCAGGTACACAGTGTGGGGCTAGAACCCAGGACATTCCAGTCTCATGCTGCTCATTCTGTTCTGCCATGTAAACTTGTTCCTGCAGAGATTACATCATTATTTATTATGTTTTCTATGATGTCCTCATTGTTGTGTCTTGTTGATATTATTCTGTTCAGTGCCTCGGGAATGGTGACAGATAAATACAACCTAAAATTCCTACTCCACCAGACAGGACATTTAATTGCTCTTTTTTCTTTAAATATGGTACCTTTCTAGGCCAGGTGACATTATACTTAGATCTTTTTCACTTTGTTTCTTTAATCATAAAAGTTTTTAACCATCTGTCCCTCATGGCAGGACTGGAGATCCAAGGTCCCATGTGAACAAAAGCTTTTTCCAAGTGCTGTATCAAGTGTCAGAGCATTGTACCATTGTGATGGATTGCAACTCTGCATGGGCAAAGCATTAGGGTGAACCAGTGGTAAACTGGTGAAGGCATTTTAATGTCCACAGAAAAGAGCCTTAAAACCCCATTCTTGCTCCTGCTGCCTTACCTTCAGTCTACGCTATTTCTCCATGATGTCCTTGCAGTCTGCCAGTGGGGTGATGGTATTATCCTTCCCAGTTGCTAGACCTCCTTGGCTCCACAAACCACATGGAAATCCCCCAACGTGAGGATGTCACCTCAGCAACAGTCCAGGCGCTCTACTGTCCAGGGCTAGAAGTCGAACCTTGGTTCAGTACTACCACTTGCATAGTCAGGCAGGATCACCTGTTTGTCTAGTTGAGTATAGGAATCAGACAGAGGAGCTGAGCTCATTGGCATGTGTGCTGAAGGCACCTATCATTCACAGCGACAGGAGGATTGTCTCACTTATGACCCACCCACCACACTGCATTGTGCCACCTGCTGATACCTGACATCTGGAGAGGAGGGAAAATGTTGTGCAGCCATTCACAGCATGAATGCTGCTCCTCCGTCCAATGCAGGAGGTGCTTAAGGAGTGCAATGAGCCCCCCCCCATAGTCTTAGTGCACTGCTCGTGCAGAACTCCCATGTTTAACTTGCTCAAGAATGGTTGAGTGCTGGATTCAAACCCAGTTTTTCTATATGGAGGTGCAAAGCATTATTTCCAGCAGCACTGGACTGGGCTACAAAAGCCTTTTAAAGGCTGAAAAATGAATGAGAGGAAAGGATTTATAGATTTGTTTTCTAGTGATGAGCAAACATTTTACAGTTCTAATCCAAGCTCTTTTTAGAAACTCAAAAAGCTTCTTAAAGATTCCTGTTTTCCAATGTTTTCTTTTTTAAACAGTTATTTTGCACATATTTACATATTAATAGTATGCTAATTGCTCATCCATTACTAATTTGTATTTTGAACCACTCCAGCTGTTTTAGAGAAGGTTCCAGTTGGTTCTATATTTTAGGAATCACCAAAAGAGTTAATTTGTCTCCATGGGTATCGCCCATCATTGTGACCCGCCAAAACAATGGGGGTATCCAGGCGTGCGTATATTTATTAAACAAAATAAAGCAGTAGGAACAGCCGCTTAGGGTCACACATCGAGGCTGTGTTAGTTGAACTTTGTGGGGCAAGGATGTGGTCTACTGTGGACCTGCAAGTACAAATTATCAGGTAATATTACATGAGAACAGTAGGGACCTCACAGCATTCATAACCTGTGAAAGACACTCACTTTTGTTGTGCTCCCTATGGACTTACATCAGTATCAGGTGCTCTGCAGAGCATGCTTTGCCTGGTTTGAAGAAGCAAACTGGTGTGCAGTGTTGCTTGGATGACACCATAGTATATGGAATAATAACAGCAAACCATTAAGAAGGTCTACACGCTGCATTTCACTGAATAAAAACGCTGGTTTGAAACTCAGTTTTGCAAAATGCTAAGAAGACCCCTTTGTCTTTTCTGGGTCACGTGACTTCTGATAGTGGCCTACACCCTCATGCAGACCATGCCGTGGCAGTAACTTGAGCACCACCACCTCAAAACTTACATACTTTTCATTATTTCTTAGGACTTACTTCTTAGTATGCTAAATTCATACCAAATTACTGCACGCCACAGTTGTGGAATCGTTAGGCCATGACAAAAAAGGTTGATCATAGAAACATAGAATCTGTTGGCAGATAAGGACCATACGGCCCACCTAGTCTGCCCATTACCCTACTCACTGCTGCAGCCCCAGATCCTATTTGATTTGTGGCGCTCCTGCTCTGCACATCTCCAGGGTACCCTTATGTCTATCCTATGCACTCTTGAACCCCCATATTGTTTTTGCCCCCACCACTTCTGCTGGAAGGCTGTGCCACAGCTCCACCACCCTTTCAGTGAAAAAGTACTTCCTAACATTACCCCTGAGCCTTCCACCCTTCAGTCTACTATCATGTCCCTTGTTCTTATGCAGAGTTTTCTCTGAAATATGCTTTCCACCTGTATCCTGTTTATTCCCCTAAGGTACTTGAAAGTCTCTATCGTATCTCCCCTCTCCCATCTTTCCTCCAGTGAATAGATGTTAAGGTCCTTAAGTCTTTCCTCATAGAGCATCTGGTGCAGTCCATGTACCATCTTCGTTGCCCTTCTCTCAACTGCCTCTATTTTGTCAGTGTCCTTCTGGAGATGTGGAGATGATCCTCAGGATTTGCCTCTTCTTAGTTTCAAAAACTATTATTTTTTTAAACTTTTCGCATTAATATTTACCAGGTTATCAAGTCGCAGGAGGTTAACAGGGAGCTTTTGTCCCCAATACTCCACCTGAACAAAATATATACTTTTATTGTTATTTTTACTATGTTAAAAAAATGTAAGTCTATGCAGGGGAAAAATAAAAACAATTTTGTTCACCACTCCAGAAAAATGCCCAGAAAAATCCAAGGATCAATTTATTAATTTGTTTTGGCCTTATGGGCATTAATACTTGGTACAACTACATTTTTGTGGACAGACTCAACTAAGCTTGTTTTGACAGTGTGAAGAAACGGATGCTACCAGCTGTGCACTGGTTTTGTTCCACCCAAGTCTTCCTGCCATTGTTACAACAAATACTTCAGACCATATGCTTTCAAGCAGTGCTTACATGAATTCATGATGATCCTCCTAAGAAAACAGTTACAATTGCTTCCAGAACCATCACAGAGGCTGAAAGGAAATATTCTCTTAATAAGTACGAAGTCCTTGCTTGGGTATGGGCTGAAGAGAAATGGCACACTAACCAGTGGGGATGTAAATTTACCCTACGCACCAATCATAGGTAGCTCACTAACTCTGCTGCTGTCTGCAAATGATCTTGAATGGGTTGAAATAAGAATTGCTAGGTGGTTATCTCAACCGCTCTCATTTAACTATGACATGATACAAACCTGAAACGGACAATTTTTCTACGGTTACGTATCTTGACTACCTTTGCCACAACAGACACCGGCCGAGATGAGGACGTAGAGCTGCTGACTGCGTTGATTAGAAGAACTTACTGCTGTGTCTCCAGAACAATATTAAGCAGGATACATGGCTTGCCGAGTTGGTGCAAGACTATATGGAACTAGGGTGGCCATGCACAGTAAAACATCTAGATCCAGCTATAGCACCATACTGTTACAGCCATGATGTGCTGAAGCTACATCCAGATTACATGATATGGGGCACTCATGAGTGGTTGTGCCAGCAGGCATTCAAGTTAAGTTCATTCAACTTATGCATGTCACTCATCAAGGGGTGATTAGAACAAAACAGAGATTCTGAAACCTGTAATGGTGGCATGGGGTAGATTTACAAGTGGAAACTGCTATACAATGCAGCGTTACATGCCAGTCCCATGACAGGACAGCTACTAATCGTGGAGCACCATTATAACTTGCACCTTTTCTTGATTCTTCATGTGAAAAGCTTGTTACTCATATTGTAGGACCATTTGTGAAAGCATCACTGAATGGCACGGGATCATAATGTCGCATGGTACTAACATGCAGCAATGTACCGCACTGTAAATTCAGTGGATACATTGCTGCCGCAGAGACATACTGCCCAAACCAATTTTGGCTACAGAAGTCCCTCTTATTTCCTTTATCTGCGGGGCGCTGTGCCCCCGCACCCCCTGTTATGGGGGGACTGCACCCCTGAACCCCTATTAAAATAGTCAACTCTGGGGGGTTCAACTTGGGGACAGGATGAAACACTGCGGGTTGAGAAAAATAAAGAAACTGCAGAATGCGGTTTCCAAAATGTCTGGGACCAGGATTCGAGGCCCGGTCTACAGACACACAGCATCCTCCCATAGTGCCACGGTTCATCACACTGAGCCATGGTGGCAGCTCAGTGGACCACCTCCGAAACGGAGGTCTTCATCTCCACAGAATCCCTCCTCCTCCTCCTCCCCACCCATGCGCGATAGGGTACAAAACCACACATACACTATATCTGTCTTGCGAGGTTATGTACCCTATTGCACTAGTGAACTGCACAATGTATTCGGTGCTGTATTCTCTGTGCAGTATAGTATGTAACTTCTTGACCTGGTAGGTCATTGGCCTATCATTTTACTAGTACTATGGCTGATTATGTCAGTTAATACCTTAAGGAAGTTTTCATATCCCAGGTGACATCATCTGTGGTAACTAAGTTCTTCTTCACAGTATTCATTCAGGAAGAAAACCCATCAGAACTTACTACTGAAAATGGTCCCCCAATTTGTTTTTTTAACATTTGAAACCTTCTTGAAGGCTTGAAAGATAAAGCACCATAGATTCTGTTTATTATTCTTAGGCGAAAGGCAAAACAGAACTTTTTTAACTGAATTGTGTAAGACTGCTTACTAACAACTGACCTGATAGAGAGATCCTGGAAATTCTTTGTGACAGATGTTTTACAGAACTGTCAAGCTTCTCACCCTACTAGGACTCAAATATTTCCAGCACAGTTGTTTCATGGAAGAAGCATGCAGGCTCGATTAAATATTTCTGCACTCCTGACAGCTTCATTTCAAGGACAGGTACAGCCTGTTGTTGCAATACAAATGGTACACCAGAAGCAGAGTCAGCATAAACAGTATACTGATAAATGGCAGGAGGTTAAGAGAGAATTCAGGACTTCAGAGTGGTTCTTTTGTTAGAGTTGAGGAACGAGGGATCTTTTGAAATGGACAGTCAAAATTTAGTGATCCCCTTGAGACCTTGGAGTAAAAGGTCCCTTTCACATACAAACCTTCAGACAGTAAAGTGTAGAATGATGCACATCTCCCTTTGCACATCAAGGACATGGAGCTTGTAGTTCTGATACTTAGCCATGCCGTTATGATTATGTTGATTAATATCCATTTCAAGGCAGAGTTTGAGGAAATAGTCTGAAATGTTCATCAACGTTCTTAGCCCAAAAAATCTGTTTATATCATATACACTTTGATGTTTGCATGCAGCGAAACATCGTCTGTGTTTAGAATAGTTTATGATAATAATGGCATATAACCAGGATTTCATTCCAACCACTATTCGTCATGGATTTTGAGCTAGGGTCAAGTGAGGCTTGAGATACCCATTTCATTTTTTTTCACAATGGTATGTTCTCCACTTCTACAAGACTGACCCCAACATTTAACCTCCTACAGAAAGCTCATTATAAGTACCTCAGAGCAAGGACTTACTTGAGAATTCAAGAACCCCAAATATGGGATACCAATAACTCCCTCTGTGTTTTTGGAGACTTACTGCTGCACTAATAACTCCTCTTACTGTAAAACAGATCTCTCTGTAGTGGTCTTCAAACCACACAGAATGAAGCTACAATTTATATACTTCAAAAATGGGAAAAGGAATTGAGGATCTCCTTAAATGATGAAACCTGGCATAAGGACTGTGAAAATCAACCAGAGTAAACACATCTTGGGGGGAATATGTAAAAAAAGTTTATCCAATTCTTTAAAACCTCAGTGTTATTAGCCAAGCAGTCTCCACAAATATCTCAGCACTGCAGGCACCTCTGTGATGAAATTAAGGCTGCACATTCACATATATTTTAGCTTTGCCCAGATCTCCAACCCTTTTTTGAATGCCCTTGAAAGCGATGTACAAGTGGTCCTTGGTATACCCAATTCAACTCATACTACATCTATTTTTAATGCTCATATTCCCACCTGAGATGAATAGCCCTTGTAAGAAATATTTATTAGGCAGTATGGCAATAGTAGCCAAAAAATGCATTGCAAATCTTTGGCTTATAAGCACTATTCCAGAATTAAATATACTTGCTGTCAGATTATCATGCAGATTTATTTGTTGGAAAAAATTGCTTTCACTCTGATTAACAGGAAGGAGAAGTTTCAATCATGGTGGTCTCCTTGATAATATACGGTATGCCAAAGGACTCAGACTTCATTCATTAATGATATTTCCTTTTTTCAACAATGGGACATAGAACCTTCTCTGAACATTAATTGCTACATAAACTGCAGGCGTTTGCAATCTTATTAGTACAGTCAGATCTGGTTAATCCGTACACATTTCTGTTTGTTCATTTTCATACTTAATAAAAAATATATGAAATAACCAGACAATGACCAGATAATTTTTTTCTTGGTTTACATTACTAAAAAATGAAAATGTTGAAATATAGTGCTGAGCAGTTAAAAATATTTCGTTTCTTATCTTTAGCACATATTAATGCTTAATTTAATTTAATATACAGTAATCTACAACTTTTGTTTAGAAGTTTTTGACCTTTTAGCATAAACAATTTTTTTTTATGTCAAGAACATAGTCCACAAGTTTCTGCATTTCCTCTGAGGAGTTTTGCTCCAGTTAGGAACAGAGAATCAGTTTTTCAGTGTACAGCCAAACTGTAATTTTCTCAGTTAGCAGAGGTTAGCAACATATCTTTTAGTCAAGGTTCATAGCTGATAGGGGGCTGAGTTACTTCTGAGTAGGAGGGGGAGAGTTTGAGAACAGGGGCTGGATTGAATGGGGACAGCACATTGAGAGCTGGCAGAGCCTGTAAACTGCCTAAGTTGAGTTACTATTGGAGTGAGGATGACAGGAGGTCAGGAGAATTCCTTGTTAAAGGTGATAGGAAACCATTTGTGTACAATTGTAGCTATCCTTCTGTTTTCCTCTTAGTGTCTATCCAATATTCTGATACTGTATGTACTGACCATTTTGTTAAATTAATAATATATGTGTTGCCTCTGTAACTACTATAAATCCCTTTCTCCTCAGTAGTTGCTATTTTCTCTTTTCACACTGCCTGACCATTCTATGATATCAGGAACACCCTTCCAGAGGCTCGATTTTCAAGGGGTGACGCAGGACTTGCGTCAAGCCCCACATCATACCCATTTTATGGTGCAGCTGCACCAAATTCCTTTGATGCAACTGCACCCAGTTTTAGTACATCAGGCACAGTTGTGACAGCTTCCTCATTTTACAGTAGCTTGCACCAAAGATTTGGCGCAAGCTGCATAAAAAGGGTACCCCAAATGGCACAAGTTAGACCAGGGAAAAGCTGATCTAACTTGTGGCATTTGGCGCTCAGGATTGAAAATCCCACTCACCAGCTGGGAGAATGCTGCAAGCCCCATGCGTCAAACTATCAGCGCATCAGTGGCTTGCATCATTCTCGGGGCTTTAAAAATTGAGCCCCAGGTCTTCAGATGAATAGCATGGATTGGCATCACTGATGTCATGGAATGTTTTAGGAATATGAAAAGCAAGAGCAGTAGCTGGTCAAGATAGTGAAACTCAATTAAGTAGAGCTGAGGGCACCCCAAAGCTAGGCTATTTATTTGTCTAAAATTGGTCAAAGTATATCTGTATATGTAACTGGGATGCAAATGGAAATGGGAGGGCAGTTACTAAAAATCATTTCCTATCACCTTTAACATGCCAGAGGATATTACAAGTGATTGAGGAACTTGCCATTCAAACCCTCATTAACACTTGCCAATTACCCAAGTCAGAATGAATGAGGATAATGGTCTCTGTACTCTAAACACAGGATTCAGATTCAGATACAGAGGTTTCCATACTAAAGAAGTAATTAACATGACAAAAAAAAAATCAGTTTCAGAGACTCCCTGTTCAGATAATCAGGTATCCGTAATAACAAAGCTTGGATTAGCCAGGTCTAATTGCATTCATTATTGCTAATAAGGCTGAAAATGGCAAGTCCCAATGCCACTCCAGCCTAATCCCCAAACGTGAAAGTAAACCTGCAGTGGAAGAGGTACAGATAGACAGGAACTCAAAGTAACGCTGATTAAAAATGAAATACACCCTAAGTGTACAAATAAGACTGTAGTGGTATCTTGGGGTTCTGGTGACAAATACAAAGTACTCGTGCTTCACACTCATGGTTTATAAATGGCATCAGACCCCCTCAGTGCCATTACAGCCGTATTATGTTTACTTAGATATGTTTTTTTGTTCCTGATATTATTCTCTGTGGCTGTTTTCCTGACACTATATGTACCTGGATTATGTCAATGTCTTCATATTCTCACTCCCATGATTGACTCGCTTTTATATTATATCAAAAAGTAGTGCGTTACTGTTTTTCCATGGCACACCCAGTTTTCCCTCAAGAAGTTTACCTGTCTTAGATATACGTGACTTAATGTGATTCTTTGCCACATGAAAATTCAACAAAATGTGACTTTAGAAGAAAAGGATTTTTTTAATGGTTTACATTATTTTGAAACCCATACGTCAAAAATTGCAGCTGTGCTAAAATAAATGTAAATGCATTTGCACAAACAAAACACACTGATGCATTTTCTGTATTAGTCGCCCACTGCAAAGCTTGTTAACACATTTTGTTGCAGTTAGCCTGTTTAAAAAAATAATAAAACTAATAATGCGTGGTTTTAATTATTATTATTTTTTTTAACCAGGAGAGACTCACTAAGCTGAAAGCTTGTTTACAAGTGTGACCTGGGAACACAAGGAAGTTAAGTGACTTGCTCAGGGTCACACAGTATGCAAGTGAGGGCTGTGGAATTCAAACCCAGGTCTCCAGGTTTGCAGCTCAGAACCTTAAACCAGTTACAAGTTCCAGAAATCAGTTGCAAATGTGTGCCAACGTATTTTGAGCATGCAAGCACAGGTTTTAAATATGACAAATTCTAGAATAATTTTGGTACACTAAATGCACCAGCATATTCTGTTTATGCATTAAAAATGCACTGATGGGCCGGCCCGGTGGCACAGAGGGCTGAAGCGTTGGCGCCTTACCTCAAACCACGTCGGCGACGCAGGTTTGGGAATGGACTCTGGTCGCTGGGGGTCAGCGGGGACGGGAGAGGATCGAGCATCTGAAGGACTGCTCTCCTCCCCAGGGGTGGGTTAGGGCAGTGCCTCACTCTGTAGCAGCCCCCAGTGGAGACCACTGGCACTGCAAAAAGTGGTGTGGCGTTGGGGGAACCAGAAAAGCGGGAAAAAAGTCCCAGATTGGCCAGGATGATGGCAGATGATCTGCCGACACCACCGAAGGACTCTCATGGAGCCTGACTGCCTCAGCAGTGCCCTGGGGCCAAGAGAAAGTGTGTGCTGGCTGCCCTACAAGTGCCTTCCCCCTCAGAGGAGAGGGACCCACTCGGTGAAGGGTTACGCTGAGCTACCCCAGGGTTGGCTGCAATCTGAGGTAGGAGGTTCCAGGGGGAGAATAGTAGGTGGGTGTCGGGGATCATGGCTGCCTGAAGAAAGTGGCAGATATGGGGCATGTAGGAGGATAAAGAAATGATGCAAAAAAAATGCACTGACAGGGTGTTAATGCAGTTGAAATGCATTAAAGCAAAATTGATGCAGGCTGTTATTTTTATCATTTTTTAAAAACACTTTTTACTCTTTGGGGATTTTTCATTTGACATCAGTACAGGCTGTGCCTGTAGAGGTTTTAGAAGAGAATAAAGAATACAATTACTTGAAAGTAACATTTTTAAGAAAGAAGTTTCATTGATTTCCACTGATGCCAACTATAATCTGGGGAGGTGTTGGTGGAGCTCCTGTTAACCTAAGTCTTGAAAACAGAAACAGTTAAACAAAATGCACTCTTTATTGTAATAAAAGAGTTAACATTCATATGTTGTAGTTTTGTAACTCGTATTATTATTACTGTTTATCTCTGCCAAGTTGTTCATGTCCTGCTCTACTGCACTTTATCTGTCCGTATTGTCTCAGCTTATTAACACTGCCAAAGTAAGACGACTAGGGGAATGAGAGTGAAGCAGAGCCTGGGATGGCTGGCAGAGGATCACAAAGCTTTCCAGTTGGGATCAGGGGATCTCCTGATGTCACGCAGATTGCACGGCTGTTTGGTCTGGCATTTGGTCAAGCTGCATCCAGCCAAAAATAAATGAACTTGCATTGGGTTTGAGCCATCCCCAGTCCTGCTGGCCAAGCAAGATCTGGCGTTGATGTGGACAGTGGTGTGGCCATTCATTGCCTCCACACTCTAGGATGTGATTAAGATAAGGCAAAGTTAAACCACTGGCTGGGCAGGAAAGGAGAGGTCATAGACATAAGAAAGCTAGATAACAACATGGTTTTCTTTATAGTGTTGTGTGCTTACTACTGCTTGGGGGGAGGGGAGCCAAGTTACTTTTTTAGAGCTGTACTATCAGATAGAAAACTACTGACTGAAAATAATCATGCACAGATGTGGCAAAATAGACATGTGCTTCCCAGCAAGGCAGTGGCCACATGCTTCTACAAGCATGCAATACAATGGGTCATATTTTCAAAAATGTAGGGTGGAGATGCAGATGCATGATGAGTTTTCGTCTGTGTCCCACTGATTGCATCCAAGAAGCCCTGCTGCTGCTTTCAAAAGATACATTCAATTACAGCACAAAGACATGATTTGTGTTAACAAATGTTACAAGTTCATTTTATATCTTTGCTTGGTGTGGTTTGCAGCTTTTTTATGCAAAATTTGGGCACAGTTAAAATAACCATTGTGGACACATTTCCATTTTGAAAATAGCAGCATGAGTATCCTG
The DNA here is from genome assembly GCA_016271365.2 of Neoceratodus forsteri. Lineage (NCBI taxonomy): Eukaryota > Metazoa > Chordata > Ceratodontiformes > Ceratodontidae > Neoceratodus > Neoceratodus forsteri. The sequence goes on from JADMNL010000031.1 coordinate 185,247,041, forward strand.
AAAATCCTGTCCAAAGTCTTTTAAGGACAACATTTTCAGAAGGTATCTCTGCAGATTTATCAGCAAGGGGACTTATGCATGCACTGGTAGAGCAACTAATAGATGATCTACCAGTATATGAAGCTTGGATACAGTTGCATCTGAAAAGACAGCAATTGTATGAAAAATAAAATGACCCATAAGTCATTTTTTTTTGACATAAGCTAACACAAATTGAGACTTTTGTAGCAAAGACCTGCAGCTTTCAAACTAGGGTGAGTGACTTGGGATGCATTTAGTCAGATGCAAATGCAGGCATGTATTGCTGCTGTCTCTGTGCCCAACCCTTCTGAAAATGCCTCTTCCCTTTTTAATGTTTTATTGGTGCTGAATATCAGTTGAAACTGAAGGGAGGGAGCCACGTCCTGTAAGTTTATAGGGCCTCCAAGGGGTGCCCTGTATTTATGATATCCTTAAATTTCTTCATGGTATAGGAGACATAGAGGATTGTCTATGGGGAGGCATTCACAACAAGGATATTCTCGATCGAGAGGTATCCTTGGCAACGTTCGACCTCGAGAGCGAAGCTCGAGAGGTTGTCCGTTGCTAAGGATACCTCGAGATCCGAGAAGATCCTTGTTTGTGAATGATTCCCCATAGACAATCTTTTATAGTGTATGGGGAGTCTATTCATTTCAAAACAGCGAACGGAAGCAGCATTTTTTAAAATAATGCCTTACTTGGCTTCCGTGTTGAGACTCGGTCCAGCGCTACTAGCTCCCACGCCGACGCGGCTTTTAAATCGCGCATGTGCGAAAGGCTCATCTGTTGTGCTGCACCGGTGATGTACCCAGTGCAGCACAACAAGATCATGACGCACTGAGGTGAGCACAACAACGCTGTTGGGAGCATGGATTTCCATGCTCAACAGCGTTCCACCATACACTATACCAAGCATGAGATCTAGGTGAGAGAACGGCAAAGTGAAGCTGAGCAGTTCTGTCTGCACAACGGTCAAAAGAGTTGTCTCTTATACCGTAAGAGACATCCCTCGTAGGCCCTATTAACTTCTTATAAATCGCTTGAGATTAGCTTGAGTGATTTATAATAGGTTTAGAGCCTTTTTTAAATTTACTTATGCCATCCTTCTCCTGGCACTGAAGTAGAACGTTCTCCCCCTAACTTATGCCATCCTTCTCCTGGCACTGAAGTGGAACATTCTCCCCCTAACCCTCATGCATGAGTGAACACTGTAAGCAGGATAAGATGTGGCTATAATGGCTCTGCCTGCTGGTTGGCTGAAATCACATTTATGATTTTTAGTATCCATTGGTTTCTGTGTGTGTGTGTTTAAATAGGGAAAACCTAAAGTGGAAAAGAGAATCCATATCAGAAAGTGTACTCCACATATCATACTTAACAGAATGGGTAACAGAGTGCTGCATAATGAAAGGAAAGGAAATTGGTTTTATACAATGTACATTGGTGCTATTTCACTAAGATAACAGTGCTATCTCAAACATAGACTCCTAGCTAGCTAGATAAATGTTTTATCACATTACTAGGGTATATAATTTCCAATTATCCTTACAGTGGGGTATGTCACTGTGTGCTGAGCGCTTTACTGAACCATGGCAGCCATGGCTTTACTGTGTTTTTTAAAAAAGCCCCAAAGCACATTGAATAAACCACACATGTGATGGTTGGCGATGAGATAGAATTTTTATTTTCATTTGTAGTCAGTGACCTCATGTACCTTCACTCATGGCTTTGCCACTTGTGAGGACCAAGAAGCCAGTGACCACTCATAGAGATCACATATCCTCGACATCTTTCATATACACTGTAGTATCAAACTCTTTTCATGACGTGAATGGTTGCATCTGTCATTGGGTGAGCACATGTAGGTTAAGTGAAATAGAAGGAGGTTACAGGAGAACTGCATTAAACCTATGCGTTGTTTTCTTCTGTAGAGGCTGTTTTTTAAATACTGGTTCCAGTTCTGTTACTGTTCCTTCTCTTCAGGTTCTTTAGTTACCCAGGGTGTTTCTGAGTTACACACAGGCAGTACCATTTTAGAACTGTATGATGTAGTTTATGTCCCTTGCTCAGCTCTTCCTTTGTTTACACAATGCATCTGAACTCTGTGATAGAACTATGTGGTGAGGAGGGGCATAAACAACATTACAGAGTTCTAAAATAGTACTTACCGTTAGAAAGTAAATCCAATACATCCACCAAGGATACTAATAGCCTATATAAGTGTAACAATAACAGAACAGAAACTAATAATTAAAACTAAGTTCTACAGGAAAAAATGAATTACATGCTCAGCATAGTTTTCCTTTAAGGAACATTCAGGAATGTTAAGCAGAGAGAGAGAGAGAGAGAGAGAGAGAAGAGGAAACAAGGGCACAGAGAGGGTAAAGCAGCCATAGGTACCGGAACCTATGGGCGAGGGGGTACAGTAGCCTTCCTGCGTTGCCGATGAACCTTCAAAGTGCCCCTTTAATGCATATAAGGTCAGAAGGGAAGCAAACATGGTCTTGTTTGTAATTACCACAGCTCCATGATTTAAGCAGCAGTATTTATTAATCAGCAAACAATTTCATCATATAGTCTTTTAGCAAAAATGTATTTATGACATCCTTAAATTCATTCTTGTCTGTCTTTAATAATTAATCCTGTAATTTATGACTCTTCCCATTCAAGATGGCCACCACTTGCAATTTTTAAAACGTTTTTGGGCTGAGGTCACCTGTTGAATGTACAGACTAGATTTCATGCTTTGAATGGATTATGCTGCGACATGTTTCGGATGGTAAACAGCACAGCAGCATTTAAATGTTCCGTGGTGGGCATGGCATGGGAGTGAGGATTTTTAAAAACGTCAAAATCCTGTATCTTAGTTCAGGAATGAAAGAAACCAAAAACAAAAATGGATACACTAATGTTTTTTACCAGAATATACATTATGAATGAGAAAAACAAAATGATAACTTAGAAATACTGCTACTTTAAATGACTTGCTCAAGGTTACACAATGAGTAAGTGGCACTAGACTGGGTCTCCAGATTCATAATGCTGGGATCCAAAACTAGGCTACATTGCCTGTGAGCAGTATAAGAGAATTAAAAGGCCCTAATGTACGTTGTATAAGAGAATTGGTTTTTCTCTTCCAGAACTAATTGGGAGAGTATAGGGCATAGTTTAAATTTTCAGTGAGTGCTAAAAAATTTCAGTGTTGATTCTTTAGGTAACTTATTGCTTGCTTACATTTATTTATTTATTTATTACCCCCCACCAAGCTCACCAGCATTCCTCTCTTTCAGGTCACGTATAGCCACCTCTTTTTCTCACCAGACTCTACCCTTGACTTACATTCCACTGGGTCATGTTCCCATCCAGACCTCTAGAAATCTATGGGGTCTGGCTTATCTCTGCCAGGAGCCTCCCCTGGCTGTCACTGCAGAGAAAGCACCTGAGAGTTCCTTACTTTCCCTCCTTATTGGCTGGCTTGTCCCTAAATGGGCTGCATCATTGTCTAGTGGAAGAGTGTCGCTTGCAGGATCCAGATGGGGTGTTCCATCAGGTGGATCATTGAGCAGGATCCAGGCATGGGGGGGGGGGCAGAGAGGTCATCATTCAGCATACTGGCGCAGCATTTTTTTCATTATTGTGTCCCTGTCTACCCTCCTCCAAGTTGCCCACATGGCTGGCCTGGGGGGTGCTTGACAGTGCATGATCACCCACACCACCAGTGACCACCAGGAGGCACTAGAGAGCAGTACTGCAAGCTCCCTCCTCACCAAGAGGAGAGCATCCTCTGTACCAACCTTCGTCCTGATGTCCTGGGTGTGGGGTGTGAACCCGAGTTGTCAGTGTGTCAGAGTGATCCTCCATCACTCAGCGCCACAGAGCCGGCTACTTTCTTACTTTTAAATATATGCATGACATACTTCTTGTAAATAAAAATGTCAGTCTTGAATATTTATTTATTTTTATTTAGCTTTTGTTGACTGGGTAAGTGCACTAGACAAATCCTGCCTATTTTCAGGCATGACCCGGGGGAGGGGGATACAGATGAACGCCAACTGACCTTGAACCAGATTAAGCCGTTGGTGGTAGTTTTTTTTTTTTTTTAGTGAATGAGGGGAAATTTGGCCAGGACACCGGGGAAATTCCCCTACTCTTTTCGATAAGTGCCATGGGATCTTTAACATCCACCTGAACTACCACCAATCCAGGCAGATGGGACCTCGGTTTAACGTCTCATCCGAAAGACGGCACCTCAGAAGTGCAGCACCCCTCTCATGCTGCACTACAGTGTCAGTACTGGGATATTAACCCAAGTGCCAGATGTGGGAACTGAACCCACAGCCCTCTGATCTCCCGGCCTCAGAGGCGAGTGTGCTACCTACTGAGCCACTGACACTGCATAACATTGCACTGCATTTACACCAGTACGAATCCTAATCTTTGCCCATACAAAGAGTTAAAACGCTGCAAGATGCTGAGACAAGGCAGTCTGTGCAAAGCTGTGTCACCTAATAGTGACAGAGGTGAACAACAGTGAAAACTGTGCAGAGTAGATGTAATAACTAGGTACCTCTAGTGGTAGGAAATGGGATAGCAAGCATCTGAAAGTCAAAGGAACTTTCCAACATCCCAGCTACTGGAAATTTTTTTTTGTTTTGTTTTGTTTTTAGCTGAATGGTTCAAGCTGCTTCCTTTGTGTCTGAGGGTCCCAGACTTGATTCCCAGCTGAGGGCTAGAGGCAAAGCTGCCTAAGTTAAAGGTGACAGACACAACAGCATCCACATTAGTCATCTGCTCAGAACTATAAAATATATCTTGCAGATGAAACCATTTCCTTGTTTTCAGAATTACCTCAGGTTTAGGGTCTAGGTACATTACTTTGAAGATATTAGCTGGAATATAGTCATGGTTCAAAAATGGTGAAACATAATATGCAGAGCTTCTAGCCACCATCCTGAAGGCAGGGTTACTTACAAGAGCAGCACAGGAAGCCATACGAGGAAAGACTGTAGGGCCTCAACATGTACTCCTTAGAGAATAAGACAGTCAGTAGGACATGACTGAGACCTTCAAATCCCTCCAGGGATACACCAGGTGGAATGTGGCGAGCCTTTAGGTTGAGCACAAACCTGGTTACAAGAAGAAACATAATGAAGTAAATTGGAGAGGGGGATTCATGGGGAAGGTGAAGAAGCACTGCTTCGTAGAAAGGGTAGTGGATAGCTGTAAAAAGTTGCTTAAGGAGGAAGTGGGGGCATAGACAGTGATGGAATTCAAGCATGCATGCAACAGGCACATGGGAATAATTAAAAGGAAGAGCCACCCGGGGAAGGTGGGGGAAGCTGAGGACCACCTAGGGCCCCTTGCCACCATATTAAGGTAGGAAAGCCTGGATGAGCCTTGCAGTCTTTTTCTGCCACCAAAGTCTATGCTTTAAGGTGTTGGTACTTGTTGTCTTGGTTTCCTGTGCAATGTGTTGTTTTTTTTTTTTGCCAAAGAGATGTGGGTTGCATTCATGATGAAACAAAAAATGTTTCTCAGTTTAACAGAAAGGACTGGCTGTCCCTTATGTTACATTTCAGCCACACATCCAAAGGCAGGGGGCTAGATAGCTTGCACATCATTAATCAGTGTAGCAGGCCCCAGGCAGCGTGCTGGCCCCTCAGTCATGTTCTCATTTGTCCAGGCGGCAGGCATTTCCTTTCTGGAATATTTGTCTGTCAGCAAGGGGCAAAGTCTGGCCTCTTTCTTGAGGAAGAAGAAGAAAATGAAGAGAAGAAGGAAAACAGGCTATCTGTTTTTTCAAACAGTATTCTTTGTGCTCTAGCTGTGTTTTATTATTAGAATGCAAATACATGCTGCTTGTCTCAGACTCCAAGGCTAAGGGTTCCTTTCTAAAACTGGAATATTAACAGCAGGAGTAGATTTTTAGGGCAGGCATTGAGAGGGTGGGGTGGAAGGGTTAGTGAGAACACTACTATAACTCTCCAATGTCAGTTTTTACTTTATATTTGAGTTGACTCCCTATTTTTAAAACTTGATAAATGGGAATGGTACAATAAGCTGAGGCTCATTTCCAGGTCCAAAAGGCAAGTAGTAATTACAGGTGTGCAAAAGACAAATACAGACAAAATAGTGCAATTAAATACAATATTGTGCAGATGAACAGTGTAATTAAAAGTATTAATAAAGTACAATTGTAACAATTCAATAAAATCATGGGGGATAAGTAAGGAAATACAAAATAGGCAGTGGGATTGACAAGAGTGTGACCAGGCATTGATTTAGGCCCTGTACACATTAGCAACCGATTATAAAATGTTATTAAAATTGTTTTATAAATCGATCCCTAGCATGGTTGTCAGAACATCCACATTGCATTCCGACAACTGTGCTAGGAGAAGCGGGTTCCCAGGCATGACTGCGGCACCAAGCGTAAGCATTATGGGTACCGCAGTGTGCCAAAATGCATGACAGGATACCTGTGAAAGGGAACCGAAAGCGATCGGAGAAAAAAGTACATCCTCAGAACCAGTGTTTCAAGGGCTACTAGGCAATACCGATACCGCCTTTTTTTTTTAAATCCTGTTGCTAGAAAAAATACTTTTCCCGTAGGATGGGTTGCCTTAACCCGTGTTACAACATGATTTACGTACACACTGCTGTTAACATGGATTAAGGCAACTGTGTTTAGCTAAAACTGTGCTAAAGACCACCTCTTAGCAGGGTTTTAGCATGGTTTTAGAACACAGTTGTAACACAATTATAACCGTGTTACAATGTGAATGCAAACCGTGTTCAGGGAGCTTAAAACGGTTTAAGGCAGTTAAACCGTTTTGAGCTCTCTAGTATGTACAGGGCCTTAGATTACTATTATGTTGTCTCTCTTTTGTTCCCCTTTTCTCCCACCCTGTCAATCAGGATTTATTTATTTATTTAAAAGTTTTACCAGGAAGGCATACTGAACAGACTGCCGCTCGATTCCAGATGTGTCCTGGGGGAAGGGGACATGGGAGACAACACAGAATACATTACATCAGCAGTGTGAAGCACAGCACAATTACATACATAGACACAGTAGGAAATTAATTACAATACAGTATATGCATTTACTGGAATACAATCAGGTAGAGTGAGTAGCCAGGTCATAAAATGCCCAACTCATGCTTCTAGTCAACGGGATCTGTTGTCCCAGACCTGCCAGGAATTTAGAGTCCCCTTGACTAAGTTGGGGAATATGGGGAGGATTAGGTGCATGCACAGACGATGCAGAAATGGTCTTTGAGGAGAGAGTTGAGTTGGTGGACAGAGGGGGCATGTCAAATGGCAGGGGGGAGAGAATGCCACAGTTTAGTCATGCGATAGGAGAAAGCTGCCTGGCCTGCAGAAGTGGACATGTGAGGGACAGACAAGGAGTGGATGTCAGAGTTTCTGAAGGTGTGCAAAGGTGGAGGTGGCAAGAACAGGACAGTGGATAGATACGGGAGCAGGGACTGGGTCCAGAACTTAGCTGTTAGCCTGGCGCAGTGGGATAGCCTCTTATCCCGCAGTGAGGGGAGGCACAAAGCCTGGTAGAGGATGCAGTAGTAAGTGCTAGGAGGACAGTCAAGGGAAAAATGACAGAAGGAGTGGAAGGGGGTATCCAGTCTAGATTACCATGGCCCCAACCATCCTGCAGTCCAGAGGGCAGGGGAGAGGCCGGCATTTGTGCCACCACCAGTGCTTTTACTTGGCCAGCTCATGCAGGAACATCTGGTGACTCACACCCTCCCTAACTGAGAGCCGAGCACCTCATCTCTGCAATGAGCTTGCCCCAACCCCCCCCCCAGCTGCCGTGATGTGGGTTTTCAGGGCTTGTGCATGTGGCATGAACTTTGGTCATTCTGGTAGTAGCCCAGTTTGCCACCACTACACTATAGGTCAGCCACACTCTGCTTCTAATTAAGTAGAAAGGCCCACTCTATTATGAGAATTTATTCTGCAATATACTGTATGGTGGCAAAATGGTCATGTTTTATGCCTTGTGATGGACAAAATAAGAAAAATCTGTTTTGTGCACATTTCACGCCATTCTGTCAGTTTTGCATAATTTCATGCAACTGCTCAGTACAAAACGAGTCAATACAAGCTGACCTTAATGTCATCTATAACTGAGTGCATAGGTGGGGTATGAGGTTTATTGTTGATAAGTGTTGTGTAATGCATATTGGCAAACAATAGTCGAAACACACTTACAAATTAGGTGACATGCAGTTACAGGAAGTTGAACAGGAGAGGAATTTGGGTGTTAGGGGTTATTATTAACAATGAACTCTCATCTACCAAGGCAAATCGCATGTGGTGGTTAATAAAGAGAAACTTTAAACATAGAAGCACTGAGGTAATTTTGCCTCTGTATCAACCATATGTGAGACCAGTTTTGGAATATGGTAGCCAACACTGGAACCCTCTGTACAAAAGGGATATTAGAAACATCGAGAGGATGCAACATAGGGCTACAAAAAGCATACATGACATCAAAGATAAACACAAACTAGAGGCCGGGCACTCACAAAACCAATTATTCTAGACACTTCAGCTTATGAAAAAACAATAAATATTTATTACAATCCCATGTTGGGAATGAAACAGTACAAAGTCTGCACACACCTGATGTGTTTCAGATTTTAGCAGTCCTTTATCAAAGGCTACTGTGCACATATTGAGGTATGAAATAAACAGTACAGCAGCAATTGACACTGCTGTAGTTGCGATGCCATGGTGAGTGTCAGTTGCTGTTGTACTATTTATTTTATTGCATGGAAGCAAAATCTGTAATTTTGAGCAATTTCACAAGTATAATAACAATTTCACCCAGAACTAGTAATGACAGGGAAGATTCAGACTGGCTTTGTGGATAGAGGGGGGGTTGCACTTGTGGAAGTGCTAATCATTTGCATTCTAATGCCTCAAGTGGATCCATGGTGTTGTGAAAAGAGGGGTGTAAATGTAAGGGTGTAAACACAGATCAACAAGGACCCTCTGAATGTAGATGTGTATCCATAGGAGAACATTGGGTACAGATGTGGAGCCATAGGGTCCCTCTGGATATAAATGTTGATCCATGTTGGGTTGCCTATGTAAAACTACTAATCTATAGATGAGGGGCTAGCTGCACACTCGTGCAGACTCAATAGACCATGAGGTCTGTTTCTGCTGGCAATTTCATATGTTCGTATGTTTGTATAGGTTCCCGCTTGCTATAAATACAGATGCAAAAGGGCCCCCTGGGTGGAAATATGGATCCATCAGTTTCTCTGGTTTTGCATATAAAATGCAAACTTGAATCCATGGATCCCAGTTGGGTGTTAGCAGAGAACTATGGAACATGAATGAATTGTTGTTTAAATAGAGAGCTTTTCATAGTCAGTGCATTTCAAAGCACTATATATCCCCTTTCCTTGACTCCTCTTCTTTCTTCACCTCTTCCAGACTGGCTTTCAGAAGTCCCACTCCACCTTCACCTCCCTCCGACTCACTGACTCCATCTTATTTGGAATGGACCAGGGTCTGATCCTTTCTGAAATCTTTGTTGACTTTGCCAAAGCCTTGGACACTGTTGCACATCCTCTTCTCCTAGACTTCCTGGACAAGTTTAAAGTGGCAGGACTTTCTGACCCTTCAGACAGGTGTTTCTACACCAACCTTGAGGGCAGGTCCTAAACTGTCCGTATTGGGGATAAATTCCCCCGCACTCTACATCTGCTCAGGGTCCACCCTAGATCCAATCCTCTTTTCCATTTTCCTAAAAGACCTACCTACTACCGGTATCTCTGCATCCGTCCACATGTATGCGTATGATACGGTGCACTATTCCTCTGGCACCTCCATCCCTGACCTCATCACCCAGCTCCAAATGAATTTCTCCAACATTCAGCACTGGTTCCTTACAAATTGGCTGTCCTTCAATGCCAAGAAAATGGTCTCCCTGACCTTTGGCACCAGGCAGAGGTTTGCCAGTCTCTCCGTGCTCCTTCCATACCCTTGATGGCATGGTGATCGAGGCAGTCTCCTGCTTTAAATACTTTGGGGTATAGATGGATCATCATCCCAATTTTTCCTTGCATTGTGGATGCCATCCACCACAAGCTCCATCCTAAATTTGATGCTCTGTACAAAAACAAAGCAAGTATTTATGAGTATCCTGTGTCCTACCCACAGAGAAATTGTTCCAAAGATGATCATCCTCCCTGTGTTCAAGTATGGTGACATCATATATAGCACTGCTTCTAAGTCTACACTAGCAGACTGGACCCCCCTTCACTTTTTCTGCTGCTTTGCATTGGACTATTCCCTTCGCTTCCACCACTCTTCCCTTTACTCCTCCCTCTACCTCCCTTCCCTTGATGCCAGGCGTCTCTCTTATAGTGATTCCTTTATTTCTGAATTCTGGCTCTGCTCCCATCCTCCTTACCTTGCCTCACTCCTCTCACAGCTCCCTCATATTCCATTTACAAAACTTACTGTCACTCCTTTTCCCTGGTTTTCTCCAATGAAATCAACTGTAGGTCAAGCTGCATTCTCCTTCCTCTTCCCTAAACCCTGGTCTTCTCTTTCCCCTGCTATCCGCTCTGCTGCATACCTCTACTACCTCAGATCCCTCCTCCAGGACTTTACAACTCACTCCTGCAATTGCTCCTGATCCTCTAATTGTGAGATCAGCAGACCAGCACCCTCTTGTTATCATCAACCCATGACCATTGCTTAGCCACTGTGTTTTGCACTCTGGCTAGTGCAGATCCCCTACACCTGCCTCACCAGTCCTGGCACCTGAACTTACAGTTTTTACATTTATATTTGCCTTTTGTACGACTGTATATTTAACTGATTCACCTCGGCTAGTGTAGACACTATAGCCTCTTCCACCAGTCATAGCAACTGTATCAACACCAAACTACCAGTCATGGCAACTGTGCCTACTCCAAACTACCAGTCATAGCAACTGTACTTACACCAAACTACCAGTCATGGCAACTGTACCTACACCAAACTACCAGTCATGGCAACTGTACCTACTCTAAACTATCCAGTCATGGCAACTGTACCAACACCAAACTACCAGTCATGGCAACTGTACCTACTCCAAACTACCAGTCATGGCAACTGTACTTACTCCAAACTACCAGTCATGGCAACTGTACCTAGTCCAAAGTCCCAGTCATGGAAACTGTCCCTGCTCCAAACTACCAGTCATGGTGACTGTACCTACTCCAAACTACCAGTCATGGCAACTGTACCTGCTCCAAACTACCAGTCATGGCAACTGTACCTACTCTGAACTACCAGTCATGGCAACTGTACCAACACCAAACTACCAGTCATGGCAACTGTACCAACACCAAACTACCAGTCATGGCAACTGTACCTACTCCAAAGTCCCAGTCATGGAAACTGTCCCTATTCCAAACTACCAGTCATGGTGACTGTACCTATTCCAAACTACCAGTCATGGCAACTGTACCTGCTCCAAACTACCAGTCATGGTAATTGTACCTACTCTGAACTACCAGTCATGGCTATTGTACCTACTCTGAACTACCAGTCATGGCAACTGTACCTACTCCAAACTACCAGTCATGGCAACTGTACCTACTCCAAACTACCAGTCATGCTAATTGTATACTCCAAATTTCATATCCCATTTTGCACAACTATTGTTAATTTATTGCACCTTACTGTACTGTACTCCCCCCCTCCCCCAGGATGCATCACAGAAACGAGCTGTTACCAGCTCAGTATGTCTTTCTGAGTACAGCTCAGTATGAATTTCTGGGTAAAACATTTGAAATAAATAAAAACACAGGGTCAAGTAAGACATTGATAGCTCAACTACTGTATGCAGCTATATGGTTATTACTTAGCCCTTTACAGTCATACCAGAACAAGGAAAATTGCAGTACAACCCTTGGATAAGGGGCATACTAACCAAAACACCAGGTCGGGATGTAAGATCTCCTACTTTTTAAAAAGTCCCTCAGTATCATTTACTAACATCAGAACAATTGCCAGAGATGGCAGAAGGGGCCTCAGTTCACTGTTTCACCTACCATGGGGGCTTTTTCCATGCCCCTTGTGTGTAAACATAGATCCAGGGGTGTGAGAGGGAGCACTGGGTCTACGTTCTGTTAGGGCAACACTGATAGAACTGAAATTATGCCACTTATTAAGACAGATGAAGGATATAATATTGAAACCATTAAGTGGAACTCTTCAGATTTAAAAGGGCATTTACTTGGTTAGAGGTTATTTTTCAGAATCTGGGTGTTCAGCTTTACCTGGAAAATCTGGTAGTCATATTCCAACATATACTATACATTATCATTTACAAATCATCTTCCAAATGACAAGCAATGGAGATATTAATGTGCTGTCTTGTTATGTCTAAGTTGAGTACTATAATCAGTTTCTTTCTGAAATATTAAAATTAAGTGATGCCAAACTGCAATTTTTGTTGTACTCTTCTTAAATGTCAGCCATGTACTAAATAATCTGAAAACACTCTTCTGGTGTGGCCACTGACAAGCCACAGTCAAAAGTGCAGTCCCACCTTCAGCTGCTTCACATTACTCAACTTCTGTTTGGGAGCTGGATTTACTATTTCATTACTGATGTTCATAAAACTGAATGCATAAATGAAGTCATATGATTGGTGCAAACAAGTCACATGACCATGCAATTCGTCACTACAATTACACAGGTGCCATTTTACATTTATTTTTTTTTCTTTTGATCTATTTTATAAGTGCCATCAGGGATGTGTAATTATGGGTCAATAATCACACTTCTTGGGTGTGTTTAAAAGCATTGACTGCACCTTGTTCCTTCCATCATCCCAGAGACATGTGATTATTGGACCATAATTGCACACCCTGTCATATCTTATTGATTACGTAGTATAGCTTCCAGCATTCTAATGAATATGCTGATTGATTATTGTCTGGCATCGCCCCTGCATTCGAGGTCTGCTTGACTGGCCTTGCAGTGAAGATCTCCTTGGGCTGCAGTGGGTGGCACAACCTTTTCATACTGCATTCCTTTCTTGTAGAACTTTGTAAATAATGCTTATGGTAAAGCTATTCCTGTCTTTAAGTACTGTATATCAATTCTCTAAATAAAGACCAGGTTCTTTCACCCAGATGTCTGACCAATACAGACAGAGGATGCAATGCAGCAGGCTCAGGCCAAGTGCACCAGATTAAATGGCACATTGCAACTGGGCATGGCAGTTCCCAGTATGCCTGCATTCCTTCCACTTCTTCAATGACATGGGTTAAATGACTGTGTGGACAAGACACTGCAAGTCACAAAAGTGACCCTAGCTGGCCCATTGGTGTGGCAGGCTGAGGCACTGGCCATCTTACTGCCTGCCACACCAGTGACCCAGGTTCGGGAATGGAGGAGGGGTTCTCTGGGGCTGGCCAAGAGGGGGAAGATTGAGTATCCCAATGACAGTTCTCCCCCCTCAGGGAAGGGTTCTAGAGTCCTGCCACCTGTCACCTGGTGGAGGCCAGGAGGAAGCATCAGTGGAACCAGGAGACATGGGGGAGGGGAGGCTGCTGATGCAACATGCAACTGCATCAACACGCATTTGCATGCCTTACATCAGCACAAACATCCCAGGGCCAAAAATGGAAGACAAAGTCCTGGCCCACACACTACATCTCCCACAGGCACTGCATGACCCTGCATAGCTAGCCACCTGCCACAAACATGGCTCTGTGTAAGTAGTGGTGAACCATAAATCCATGAGACAGGTCCTGATGGGGCTGGGGATGCCACTGGGAGCAGAAATGGAAGGAGAGAGAAAGAATAAATAAATAAATAATAAATTAAAGTGACCCTAATTATCTCTTTGTTTTTTTCCCCCTCTAGATATTGATGAATGTACCCCCATCTCCAACGTCTGTGGTGGGGGAGAATGCACCAACACAAAAGGCAGCTACGTCTGCAAATGTCCGCACGGCTCCATGTCCAGCGCAGATGGATCTAGGTGTATTGGTAAGACAGGTTTAGCAGGTCGCGCTCTTTCTGTTATATTTCAAGGCTGCATTACAGTCTTCTAGCACATCTTACCATTAACAGCAAAGAAAAACCTTTTCTCCCAGTAGCTGCAGTCATGAGTCTGTGTGGGCTGTACAACCTCCTTGGTGTTGACAGGTCATTTTGTGGACTGCTCTGTAATATCCCAGGAGCTTTGCCTGATATTTCTATAGTAATGAGTGAATTGCAGATTAATTGCAGTTGCTACTTATTGCAATGTTGCTTGTCAAAGTATTAATTTTCTTAATGTGAGACAGGCGGGACCATCGATGGTAAGCGAATAAGGATGTTCCATAGAGGGTTGAGAGCTTTAAACAGAGTTACAGGGAACTGTGTATTACAAGGTTATAATACCATTGAGATGTTCTTATGACATGAGAACCTGAAGAAAAAAGTTTGAGAGGTTCCAACATGTAACCAGAACCTCCAGACGGTATTTAGTTGAATGGAACATAATTCCTTATTTGTTATTTTTTGTAAAACGTATGGATCTGAGATTGTTAGTCAGACATTTTTGAAGAGAGTCAAGCAATTGTCAGCTTATACTGTGTGCAGCGGTTAGAGGAAAAGCTGACTTAGGCTTAGCAGAAGTTTTTTCTGAACATATAATAATATCATTGTGATGTCACAATGATAGTATTATCAATTGATGATGTCACAGTGATGGTATTATGAGGTTCAGGTGTCATGGTTTATTCTGAGAAAAAGTGACCATTCCTGTAATAAATAGTGTATATTACTGTTTTGTTTAATTTTATGTATTAGATTGTTAGCTTGTCTGATAACACATATTATTTCAACATTCTAAAGTATATGAGTTTTTTTATATCAGTGGTTTTCAAGTTTTTAACAAATGGCTACAGCTGGGTTTCACTGAATAATGAGATGGGGTGCAGCCTGAGACTGATTACTGCTTCTGTTTTTGGTTTTTTCATTCTTCACTAGAGATGCAGTGAAGCTAAACTTTGTCAGTGAAGTTGCAAAACTTCAACTTTGCAAAGCTCTGCTAAGTTTCTATTGGCATCACCAACTTCGACTTCACCAACTTTGCAATGTTTTTTCAAGTGAAGTAGTGCTTTTTTTCTGTGAAGTTGCAACTTTGCAGCAAAGTTTGGTCATTTCATGCATAAAAGTACCACTTCACCTGGCAAGTCAGCATTTCTAACTTCACAAAGTTGGCCAACTCCCCAAAGTTCTTTGAATGGTGAAGTTTTCTCAACTTTGCACATCTCTATTCTTCACATACTAAGTCATTCTTAATGGTTTGCTGTAAAGAGTGACTTTTTAGGAAAACACCATCAGAACGCATGATGATTAGTTATACCACAATTTCAGTTTTGGACTGGGTTGCACTTACGGAACCATGGTGCAATGAACCTGATGTCTGGGCCCAAGAAAGCTTGTGAAAAATATGGTTTCATATGTATGCTTATGAAGTGTGTACCATACTGAGATGCACGGATTTGGAGGTGGTTAATGAATATGGAGAATAAAATATTATCCCAGAATGGATTCCTTGGGTATAGCACTCAGAAAAGGACTTAGATTTTGGCAATAAACCATCCACATTCTCAGTTTGTGATTGTGTTCCTCACAGTATTGTACAAGCTGAAGGATTTTAAGAAGGCTGCGGCAATGAAGCACATCTCTTGTTTTCACTCTGACAGGGTTCCCAAAAGAGAAAGGAACTATTCAATGCAAGCCTATCTTTTTTTATTATTGGAATCCGACGTGAGCTTGCTACCCTATGTTGTGTTTTAAGGGTTAGAAGAAGCAGTCATCGCATTCCATTCTATTTGTTAGGGTTAACTCTCCGGCAAGGATTTATCTTTTCTTCACAGATTTATTCCTTGAGCTTGTAATTCTCTTAGATTATTGTGAAGATATTCATTAACGTGGATGTAAAAAGGAACAAAGGGAGTAAAATTAGAAGATATAGGAAGACTTCAGTGCTTCTATGATGTTGTCATAAGAGTTGCAAAAAGAGCTTCCGTATGGAATTAAATTGCTACTCCTTCTTCCATGTTATATTGAATTCTCTCCAGATTTGCACAGTCTATCATCAAATGCAACCAGTTTCTTATACACAAAGGATCATGGTCCTTCCAGTGCTGCAAGCCTAACTTTAACATGGAAAGAGGAAGTTGGCAAGTCCACCTTACCTCTTTTTCCTCCACTGCCACTATCAGCTCCCAGGGTAATATAGAAACATAGAAACATGATGGCAGAAAAGGACCACTAGACCCGCCCAGTCTGCCTAGGTTGCCAAGACCACTGCTAGGATTTAACTGTAATCCCGCACCCTTGCCAACAGGCCCCTGTGCCTGTCCCACGCCCCCTTGAACCCTCCCACTGTCGCCTCTCTGATCACCTCTTCTGGAAGCCTAAAAACAGGATGATATTGTTGTGTTGTGCACAGGTTCTCATGTATGTGCGCCACCCTGTGTGCCTCAGGAGAAGATGGCTTAGCCATTTCTCTTCTGGCTGTCATCAGTATCCCAGCGGGAAGAAAAAAACACCACCCACTCCCTCCCTCTACAGTCTCTCTCTCTTCCACCCTCTGTTCCCAGTCCTGGACATGATGAAAAAGTCAATTGGGACCATCCCACACATCTCATTAGTTATAACATTTGAGGTATCGATCTAAACTTACCTTGAAGGAGTACAATGTATTTGCTTCCATTACAGTCCTCGACAGATTTTGTAATGAGTTATTAAATGTTTTTCATTGTCATGTGCAAAAAGTTGATATACTAGTCTGAAAGTTCTAATTTATTAGATGTTTTGGGGGGAATTTGCAGTATCTGAGTTGGAACCATACCTTTTTGGGGTTCTCCCTTACCTCTGAAATTTGAGGTCTAGTTTGCTAAGCTTTTTCAGCAGGGCAAAAGCAACTTCTCATGTTGCAAATCTAGTGAGAAACAAATGGGAAGGCCAACATAAAGGACTATTAGTCACTGTCTCCAAATTAGTGATAGCTAAGTACTTGGAGGAAAAAATAGAAAAAAATCACAAAACTCACTCAGCTGGTGAAAGAGCAGGATTGACCAAACATTAGGTCCTGTTCTCCAAAGGTCTTCTTTTACTCACATCTTCACATGCATGAATATATGTTTATAAATTTTACTTTGGGATGAAGTGAATGGCTTAGCGGTTGTTCATGGAGTTAGCAGTAGGGCGGGGCGCATGGGGTGCATAGTGTGGGGTTAGAACCATGTATGGACAATAGTTCCTGTGTTTGTTAGGGTTTTATGGGCAGACTGGATGGATTAATGGGCTTTTTCCTGCTCCCATTGTCTGTTCTGTATCAAAGTGTTTCATTCTTTCCTTTTCTAACAGGAACAGTTTTTGTTAACTTGTTTTTCCTGTTGATCTTTTTCTCCCTGGCCACGTGTGTCTTAGAGATGTACTCTGGTCCCAGGGATGTACCTTGCTCAGACCTGTCCCTCTCTGATACCCAGCACCCACTGACTTGCCCTCATGGTTTTAACCCTCCCATGGCAAGAGCCCTGGGGGAGGGCTATACTCCCCCCCCCCAAGGCAGTCATCTACCATGTGAACAAGGACAAATGCTGGCAGACACTAGGACCCAGGGAACACAGGGCCAAGGCTGTCAAATAGATGCCATGTTTTCTCTTTTTCTCCATTTTCTAGTCTCTCCCACCTCTCCCAACATGAGCACAGCATGTGCCAGCCTCTCACGCATGCAGCATGTCTTCTGCAGCAGGAGCAAGCTCCCCTGGCCCCGCCATAGGGTTTGCTACAGTGCTGGAGCTTACAGCTGACCCTCCCTGGCTACAGTACACTGCTGTTCAGCAGCTACCAGAGCCTGGCCGGCCTCCCGACACAGCAACTCAGGATCGCTCCCAAATCCAGGTCGCCTGCATGGCAGCTGCTGGATCATCAGGGTGAACAGTTTTTCTTAACTTTAAATAAAAAAGTAGTACACATGCTTGTAAATTGCACCCATCCCGAGTCATTGAAATGGCATTTTAGAAAAAAATTAGGGTGAATCCCTTAACATTTATTATTTTGGCTTCGCACTCAGTCAGACTCTTGAGTTTAAATGACTTAAAAAAAAAAAAAAGTCCCTCTCCTTAGAGAGAGCAGTACCCTGCAGATTGTAGAGTTTCCTGCCCAGTCGAATTTTAGTCTTGTAATGACAACATGTCTGGTGTGCAGAAACAAAAGCAACAGGCTCTCAATTGCAAGGGGCACATAGAGCCCCCTTGTTAGCAGTGGTGAGTCAGACAAGAATTCCACGTTACTTCCGTTACACACCTAAAGTGACACTGCAAGCCAGCACACACATAATTCTAAAGTACTGCATTGAGGTGGGGCAGTTACCTCCTTTCAGACTTGTTTCAGACTTAAAGAAATATACATTCTAAACACACAGGGGCCCTTAGGGCTTGAAGAGAAATGGGTCTTGTTTTAGCACATAATAGGCCCTCTAGTAGACCGATGGGGAACCTAACTGCAATACATCATTCTGCAACTATTTCCCTAAGCTAACATTGCAGTTAACTGTTCTGTACCAGATGTGGGCTGAACAATATTTTTTCTGGCAGTAATTGTGGTCACCTCTTAAGGTCCTTGCGTCAGAATTCATTTTTGAGGCTTTTAAAAAAAGTTTATTTGAATATGTTCTCATTAAATGACCTGTTTAAACATAAGTGTGCTAATCTGTTAAGAACTATTAAAGGCTAAGTGAAGTTTAATACCTTCCATATAGCGCTAATGATACTAAAATATGCAGTTACCCTCATTCATAATGGACTGCACTGCCAGCAGCCACCAATCAGAAATCACAGTACTTTTTTCATAATTGAATTACCCAGGATTCCCAACCAAGCTGCAACATCTCCTTTTCAGTGACTGCCCTGTTTCAACCACATTTTCTAGCACAAAGGATTTAATTTATTTAAATGTTGTTTACCAGGTAAGTGCACTAGACATAAAATGCCTATTTTCAGGCATGACCTGGGATGGTACAAGCAGAGACACAAAAGTGACAGTAGTAAAACTGTAACTTTGCACATACCGTACTAATTAAATTAAATACAGAGTACAATATTGGTAAAGAACATCGAACACAGTAACTCATAAGCAAAGTAACTCGGCTGCAAAAAATAAATGAATACCATATTGTTTGAGTTACAAAAGTACAGGGATGTGAAGGGTCTTGTTGAAGGCTACATAGCGAGCCATTAGCTGTGGTGGAATTTGACCTGCTGTGACCTTCTGTTTCACAGTTTATTACACTGGCCCATGATGCCACAGTACTTCTATGTATATTGCATGTGCACTTTCATGTCCAGAGCTTTCAGGTATCATGTGATTTTTCCAAAATTCCCTTAAAAAAGTACCTTTTTCCTCTAGTAAAACATCCAAGGTAAAGAGTAGCTGTGCACTTTGTAAACACAAGGGGTACACTTTTCAAAGCTTTCATAAACTATGTTTATTAAATTTTGAAGCAAAACTTACAAACTCATACTCACGACTCAAAGAAAAAGAAATATAATACAAAAGCAACATTACCTTAGGATACATCAGGGTCAGACTGGGGTACAGAGGGCCCATCTGGGAAATCAGTATGGGAGGGCCCAGGGAGACACAGTCATATCAATATTCCACTTCACTTTGATACACTAGCTCTGTTTGTCTCTTACATTTGCTTGTGGTGCCCAAAATATCCCATTCAATCAGAAAACAGATGATAAAT
Source organism: Neoceratodus forsteri (assembly GCA_016271365.2). Lineage (NCBI taxonomy): Eukaryota > Metazoa > Chordata > Ceratodontiformes > Ceratodontidae > Neoceratodus > Neoceratodus forsteri. The sequence continues at coordinate 185,266,863 of JADMNL010000031.1, forward strand.
ACAAAGATTTCAGAGTTTGGAAGGTGACCAGATATCCAGCAGAGGGATCCCACCTGGAAATTTCCAGGTATCCTGGTGGGCCAGTCTGACTCTGGGATACATTATCACATTGAGAGGGACCATGCAGTAGTTGTTAAGTCACAGCTTTCACAAAAAGATGATTTTTGTGTTCCCAACAGAGTGCCAGCATAGGAATAACCTCATTTCAACATGAGAGACCAACATATGTTCATAGGCTGTAAATACTGCCATTTAATCCAGAACCTGTAACACAAGGTGTATGTTCCAACAATTGTAATTATCGTGCTTTGTTGTACTGTGGTTCAAAGATTACCACATAACAAAATAAACAGCTCATAAACATTCTGTGGTAGTGGTGAGACCAGCCCTAACCCTCCATCAAATCTAGCAGTACTTCATCTACTTCAGCTGTTACCAACTGGGATGAAAATGCATTGCTACAAGAACAGACTCAATTTAAATGAACTGTCGGCTTACAGCATAAAACAGAACGTGTTTGGTTAACCTCAAACATTTTGTAGTTCAGGGGTTTTAGTGTTCAAAATGAGATGCTGTAGCCCACATGGTGTTGATGACCCACTGAGAACAGCTCTAGGTATATACGTGGCTTAGGAATGGCATGAAACAAAATCTTAATTCAGCAGAGTGAACTAAGAGAAGAGGATGTGGGGTAGGAGAGACAGGAGTCCCCATGTGGTTGGCGTCATCTTGTTACCAACATTTTGCATTTTAGAAACACTGAGTTACAAAATAGACATATTTAGGTAGAAATGGGGAGAGATGCACCCATTCCCGAGTATACAGCTCTCACATTGACGCCGCTGTCCTTTACTCCTTAGCCGCCTGCCCTCCCCAGGACCCAGTCTCCTACTGTTTGTAGAAATCGAATATGAGAATATTGAAGTTCAGTCATCCTCCACTTCTCCCTGTGCTTCCTGCAAGCCAAAGTCGTCTTTTATTTTCAGCAAGAGCTTCCCAGCCTCCTGGGGAATATACTGTTTCCCTGACTAAATAATCATCAGTTGAGCTGGGTACTGCATTGTGTGGGTGATCCACAGAGAGCGCAGTTCAGTCGGGACCAAGTCAAAGGACCTGAAGTGGTCCCAGGTGGTGAAGCTGAGGTCAGGGTAAATGGACAATTTCTCACCACTTGCAGTTTTTCTGTGATCTGACCACATCAGCCACCTCCACAACTCTGTCCTGCTCATGCACATCGCCCAAGACCACCAAGAGTGTCCACAGCATGTTCCCACTATCAAGTCTCCTGCGTGGGGTCACCCAGTATGCCCAAAACACCACAGATAGAGGATCCAACTTTAAATTATGACTCAATCATTGTCACACAAAATCTTTGCTGTCTTCTCCTTCCAATGATTCTAGGAGACCCAGGATTTTAACATTATTTGCACTGGCATAATTCTCCAGGGCCTCCAATTGATAACGTGTGGCTCAGTTTTCTTTTACAAGTCCAGAAGTCATCATTGCAGTGCACAACACAGCACTCGCCGCTTCCATCGCCTCCGCTGTGGCCATGTAGGATTGGACTTCACATAGCTGCAGCTTTCAATTAAAATCAGTCACTTTTTGTTGTTATGCAAGGACCCTTAGTTCCACAGCCTTCACTGCTTGCAGCATGTCATCATTGGTTGTGCCCATGGTTCTCTCTTCTGCACTGGGTTCCAGGGCCTTGTGAAGCTTTCTTACCCCATTCTCTGCGGCTGTTTTTTATGGGTTCCCCATGGTTCAGAGCTTCTAACATTCAACAGATCACAGTGGGGTACAGTATGTGTTCGATGAAGCTGTGTACCACAATCCTGATTTAGCACTTTAAAAAAAATTTAAATAGAAATAGTGTTTTCTAGACAGAGCAGAAAAAGCACGTCTGTGCCCACTGGTAGTTGGCTCTGCCCCCATTTCTTTGGTGCAGCAAACACAATGATCTGATTTTGGGCTGCCCTGGTATGAAAACAATTTAATCAAAACACTTACAAAGCTACTTTTAGACATTCTGTTGGATTTACAACAGTTTTAGCAATATGTGGCAGCTTGTGTAAAAATAAATGAGGCATGCAATACTTTTGTGAAAAAGGAAGGACCAAAAGTGTCACAAATTGCAGCAATTGTGCTGAAAACACAGACCCGCCTTTTAGATGGTCTAACCTTCAAACACAAATTGTGGGAATACGGTGGAACCAATCTGTACTTTGCAACTCTTTTGGCCCTGTTCTTGTCAAAAACGTGATGCATATATATCTTCTTTTTTTTTTTTGTTACACAAGCTGCCAAAAATCACGGAACTTGAAATTCCACCAAAATGTCTGAAAAATAGCTTTTACCTGTTTTGGCAGATTTCTTTTGATGCAGGCGAGGGCCAAAATCAGGAACTGCACATGCCTCAAAAGTTTTGAAAATTCTGCCCAATTGCTCTTAAATTTACTAAAGCACATATAAATATATTTTTAATTTCATTTTTTTCAGCATTTAAAACAAATCTTGGTAGCGTATCCAGATATTACCCCCACACACACACACACACATATACATAAGGTATGTAATATAGCCAGACAGAGAAAAGAAATGTCTGAGTTGTTAAGCCTTCAGGTGAATGGAGATCTTTCTAACACTAGGTTGTCAGGGTGTTTCCCCACCAAACAATAGGTGATTCCCACCCATGGTGGCAAGGGAACTGGATACTTTATATTTCAGTACCCTTATACCCATAAATAATAACACAGATTAATAAAAAAATGCTATGCAATGGTAACCAAGGCGTCAGTAAGTATGATACAAAGAGGAGAGGTTTTATTTGGTGGGGGGAGCAGGAACTCACAAAAAAGTTCTGGAAGTGGAGGGTATGGTAGGGGTAAGGTAAAGTATGTATTAAAAATGGTAGTGGTAATAATAATGATAATAATAATAGACTCCCCCCACTAGTGCATGGCAATTGTTTTTACTAATCTTGTGAAATTATGCAAAACTGCCAGTTTTGTATTTCATCGGTTTTCGATTTTTGCAAAATTGGGCCAAAATGTGGCGTAATTTATGCATTGCGTTTTTATTCAAGTGGTGCCCTTTTTCCTCAAATTGTGCTCTGATAAAAATGTCAGTTCTTAAAAATGCAGTTTCTGCACATAGTGCCATTTTTTCCAAACTATGCATTTTTTAAAATGTGATTTTTTTAAAATGGCACACTTTAATGATAATTTCCCATCTAAACCAATTGTTCCAGTTTGCAAAATTGCACAAAATTATATAAAACACACTGGGTGAGGAGTTTAGCCAATCAGGTGCTACTGCTCAGGAGGACATCATCATTCACTCATTCATTCATTCATTCAGCACAGAATAGCAAAGAGACAAGCTGGACACTCCTAAAAGGGAGCACATTTCCAAACTGCACTCACTGTATTGTTTAACTTCTTCAGTGCTTGGCGGGGAGAGGGAGGTTGAGTGCTGCAGAAGGGTAGGTTGGGGGTAGTTTGTTGAATTGTGTACTCAGGTGTCAAGACAGGATGGGGGAGGGGTGGTTACTTGATGTAGTGGATGGGGGAAGAGGAGGGAGGTGCATGTGAGGAGCCGGGGGAGATGGTTCTGGCCTATAACAGGGCCCTTGCCAAGGCCCTCTACTCCATCACACCTATTCGTGTTTGACTCCTTATCTCATGCCAGAGATCCCCCTGGTTTGATGGGGATCTCCGGGAGATGAGGCCGAAGGGTCGGAGTTTGAAGCGGCTCTGGCGGAGGGCTGGTCTGGAGGAGGATAAGCTTATGTTGACGGCTCATTATAGGAGCTATCAATCAGCAATCTCCTGTAAGAAGGCAGAGTTCCTGTCCAGGGAGATTGCTGTGGCAAATAACAGACTGGCTCAACTCTTCCACACTGTGGACAGGTTATGTAATCCAGCCTGTCTGCAGTCTGGGGAGTTTTTTCACAGTTAAGGTGTGAAGAGTTTGTTCTGTTTTTCACTGATAAGGTTGCCTATATCAGATGAGAAATCCAGTCAGCTCCCTCTAATGGGCCTTGCGGTGATGGGCCTAGGGTCACAGTTAGTCTGTCTGGTCCGATCTTCACTGGACCAGGACTGCCTGGTGAACTACAGACCTGATTCTAACCTGCCTTTTTTAGGCAAGGTTATTGAGAAGGTGGTGGTTGTGCAACTGGAGGCCTATTTAGCATCTTATGACATCTACAACCTTCTCCAGTCAGGTTTCAGAAAAAGGCATAGTATAGAGACTGCTCTAGTTTGGGTGCTGAATGATATCTTGACAGCAAGAAATCGTAGGAGATATACCATTCTGATTCTTTTCGATTTCTCAGCAGCATTTGACACTGTGGACCATGGGGTACTGATGGAGCACCTGCAAGTGTATTGTGGGCTGGCTGGTACAGTCCTCAGCTGGCTTAAATCTTTTATCACTGGCAGGTCACAAAGGGTGAAGTTGGAGAGTTTTTCCTCCACCACTGTGCCCCTGCTATGTAGGGTCCTTCAGGGCTCCGTTTTGTCTTCCATGTTGTTTGCAGTGTATATGCTGCCACTGGGAGACATTATAAGATGGTATGGGCTGAGTTTACACTGCTATGCAGATGATACTCAGCTATACCTCTCTTTTGCGCCCGAACGACAAAAGACTGTCTTGGTCTTTAACACCTGCCTCACTGAGATCCAGGGCTGGATGAGGCCCAATTGGTTGAAGTTGAATCCAGACAAGACTGAGGTACTGGTATTGGAACCAGGTCACTGGGGGAAGGGTGCAATCTGGGCAAGTCTCCGGGCTTAGGCTTGGGGACTCCCAGTTGCTTACCTCTGACAGGGTGAGGGATCTTGGCATTGTTCTGGATTGCAGCTTGACACTTAAGGCACAGGTGTCAGCCATAGTCCAGACCTCTTTTTACCATCTGAGGAACATCACCAAGATCAAGCACCTGGTCCATGCTTTTGTGCCCTCGCTCCTACATTACTGCAATGCCCTGTACCTAGGGCTACCAGTGGTAGATCGCCACCATGTGCAGCTAGTGCAGAATGTGGCTACCAGATTGTTGACCAGCTGGCCTAGGTCATGTCACATTACACCTGTCTTGCGCTATCTGCGCTGGCTGCCAGTAAGGTGGTGGATCTCCTTCCGGGTCGGTTTGCTGACCTATAAAGCTCTACATGGGCAGGGGCCCGGCTATCTGCAAGACCTTCTTTGTTCCTATCATCCCTTCCGCTCCCTTCTCTCCGCAGATGGAGGACTATTAGAAGTTCCAAGGTTTACATTAAAGTCATCAGGTGCTCAGGCATTTTCCTGTACCGTACCCATCCTCTGGAACTCTCTTTCCTGATATATCCGGGATAGTACCTCATTAGAGGTTTTTAAGCGGGAGTTAAAGACCCATCTGTTTAAAGAAGCATTTTTGCTGTAGGTTTATTGTTTTATATTGCTGATTTAATATACTTTAGTTGTATTTTAATCTAGAGTTATAATTTTAGTGTGATGTTTGTATTGCCTGGAAAATGCATAGATTCACAATAAAATGCGTGCTATAATAAATAAAACTTGATGATGATGATGATGATGGTTACTCCTCAAATCTCAGAGAGAGGCGAGGGTTGCTCCAACTTCTGGATAGAGGGGAGGCAACTCTTTTCCAAAATGTAGTCATAACTTTGAGGGCACCATTTGAGTGATTAAACAATCCTCTGACAGTTCATGAAGTAAAAACTTATTCCAACAGGCAGGAATTCCCTGAAAAATAGGGCAAAACCTGACTGTTCCAGAAACTGTGCAGCACTTTTCTAATCAAAAGTCTCTCAGAAGTGAAGGATGTCCCCATAAGTTACTCATGGTTACAGGAACCATTTCCCTTCAGGATTCTTCACCCCCTCAGGGGCATCACACAGGGAAAGACTGCCACCACGACTCAATGCAGGTCTCTCTGTGAGCCAGCAAGGGATTGAAAAGGGTCAGGAGAGAGGTGTCACCTCTCCTGAGGCTCTCCTCAGTCAGCACCCTAAGTAAACTGTACTGCTCTGAGTCAGAAAACTGACCAACACAGCAACATTCTATTCTGGCTAATGCTGCTGCGAAAGCCACTCCTACTTGGAACCTCTGCCAGTGTGACTGACAGAAGCTGCCAAGGGAACCCTAGAAGTTTATCCCTTTGCTGCCCAGCATGCCTACCTAGCAAACCACTAACAACCAGGGTTCTAGTAACCCTAGAGGGGGGTCTGGTGGGTTACAAATACATTAATACTGGACCCGCAGGACAACCCTTTGCTCAATTTCTGTCTCAGTTTGTTGGGCAGTCCCACAAGTTCTGTATTGATATCGGCATACTGTGCTTGTGTAGTGCCAGTATATACTGTTTTCCCCTATAAATCTCCCTTCACACTCCTCCAACTGTACTGCCACTCTCAGCCACTAGGAGGCCTCACAGGTAACCAGCTTCCCCTGCAGCTACAGGGTAAACCCTCTTGGAGACCCTACCACAGGGGTCCCTGATATAGCCACAGTTTGACACCTCACAGGTGGTTAAGGTTGCATTGCTGAAAGCAACATGCCACTAACAATCTACCTGACCATGAAATCCCCCTTTAGCCACCTGCCTCCTGCTGGACTTCCTTAGTCACAGCCCTGGTACCTCCCCAACCCCCACCAGGTTTCCTACTGGGTACGGCCCCATCTTTACAGCACCAAGATGGACAATTCCTTCCTACCCAGTCAGCTACTGTGGCATTCATAAGAGATGGACTTGCAGTGAAGAAGCAGAGCAAGGGCTTGTGATGTTGTAGGAGGCCCACTTTGCTTTACTTGTCACCTGGTTGCCAATGTTCCTCTATTTTTACCTTCTCCCAAGCAGGCATGCTTCCAACATCCATAGGGGATGTCACAAATGGTTTGTCAGCATTAGCATATGCAAGCCACATCAAGTACGCCAAGTTTTCCAAGTGTAGTACCACCTATTACAGAGGGAGTCGCACCTCACCCACTCAAGAGGAGAAGAGTATCCTCGGAATGCTAAATCCTCCCCTCTCCACTGGCCCATAATGACTCAGTCTTGTCCCCAAACCTAGGTTGCCATTTTTTCAGGCAGAAATGCTGCCGCTGCCCTTCTTTCTCCATTTTTGGATAAGATTGAAAATCAGAGTACCAATGGTAGTGAGTGGTTACAAGTTACGGCTGTGTCCCCTCAGAAGTGAAAGTCCCTGCTGGGCCTGGGGATACAAAAGTGGCACAGCTACAAAACTGAACGTCTCCACCAGACACGGGAACATAAAAGTGGAAAAGCCACAAATGGAAAGATCCCCACCCCAAGGTTTGGGGACATTGGCAAGGTACTGTCACAGAAGAGATAGTTCCTATCAGACTCAGGGACTTAAGAGTGGCACAGTAGAATTGGAAAAGTCCCCAAGTCCTTGCTGGGTCCCAGATTAACTGAGCGGCACTGCCACAATGAATATGACAGATAACAGATTATGCAGTAGTAATACCTCCACTACTGTGGCGCTCTCAAGTATCAACCACCTGGATTAGAGCTGCATGTTCGGTTTTGCCCACGAATTGCACATATTGAGCTTTGAGTATTCGATTCTCATGGGTTTCTGCAAACGTTTGGGGACAGACTTAAACTTTCGGTGTAGCTTGTTCACCTGGCGTGGAGGTAGATTTCTGCCTTTGTTTCTGAAGGTTGCGACTCATTGCAATGGCGAGGCATGTTTTCCATTTTTTTATGGAATTGCTTTGCATTTTCTGTGCAGTTTGTATGTGGGGTAAGCTGGTTACATGGAGGTTTGTCATTTGGTTCTGTTCATCTGCTTATTGACCTTTTAAATTGTAATGGCTATATAATAACGTTTCAACCTAGAACGATACAGTAACATTTTGCAAACAAGAATAGTTATATAGTGAACTGTTATGCTAATTAGGGATGAGCTGACGTCAGATATATGAATGTAGTAAAATTTGGCACATTTACCTTTAATTCAGCACAATCAAACTGTTTGGTTATTTCAGATCACTTTGACCTTTGGCCAGATAATTGAAAAAAACAACATTGTGGGCCTTCCCAAGTGGCCAGGACTAGTCATGTGGCCACTCCTTCCCCCACTCATTATGTTTCCACCCTCCCCAGACATTCTTTAATAAAAGGAATTTCTGACTCTTGGCACTGTGCCAGGTGCTGGCTGTATTCTTTTTTTAAAACTGACTGGAGGAATGAGTGAGAGTGGAAGAGGCTGAGATTGACTGGAAAGGGGAAGGGCTTCTGTAGAGGTGCCTTTTGCCCCTATTTTTAGCCTACCAGCACCCCCCCCCATACCATGGATTCAAAATATCAAAGCTAAACTGAAGGCAGGGGTCTGAATTGAAGCAGAACTGAAGTTGCTAATTTTCACATTTGTGCAGCCTTAATGTTGACTCTGGAAGAGAGTTAGCTATAGGATTAGACAGCCCCCTGAGACCGTCAAACCATATATTAATAAAGGATGTAATGCACCTTTATATTATTGGGGCGGGGGGCTTTTTTTTCAATGTGAACACAGTTGTACTCTTTAATTTCCGATTACTGTCAGCCTCTCAGAACTATAAAGGTGCCATTGTTCTCATTCCTCAACATCATAAGATTCTGTTATAGTAGCTCTCACACCTAGATGGTGCTCAGGTGCTCTAATTCACATGTACTACACAGGTGAGGATAAACATAACTAACAGAGCATAGCAAACATCTCCCTGTGGGGCATAAAGGGACTTCATCATAGCCTGAGGATTGCTGGGTTGTGTTGTTTCAGCAGGCAGTGCCATGAATGAACGGTTTTGTGTTGCCTGTTAAAAACAAATCAGCAAATTACACTATGTTGCCTTTTGCAATTTGCAAAGAACTTTCTGGCAAATTTGAGTGTGTGCCGAGAGAAGGCGGATGGGGCTACCCAAATATAAATATAGCTGTCTGCTATAAAATGGGGACTTTAAGATAAAAAAAGATAAGTGAAGTAGAATTTTTAAAATGTAATGGCTTATAATGATTTATCTTTAGTATCTGGTATGTTTAAGACTCTTAACACCTGCTAGCTGGTACCACCCAAATCTAGGAAACTCCAAGACACCAATTACATGGCACTGCACTATAAAATATCTTCTGATTGGCATTTCCTTCAAAAGGTTCAAGAAGACTAATTACCCTTGCATGTAAAATGTCATCCTCCCCGTTAATGCATGATGGCAGATTGTAGGGATCTGTGGAACTTTCCTCCCTTCCACCACCACCCAAAAAAATTAAAGCAGTTATTGTTAAAGCACTGGCCCTAATTATCCTGTGATTTCTCACAGCAGGCTGAAAAAAATGGAATTCCCTGGGGTGATGACCTGCCTTGTTAGTTTTAGCAGTGGCAGGTCCCAACCAAAAGATTGATGGCTTTTCCTGTTAACATTAATAGGCCCACATTTAGCCACATGCATCTGATTAATTCCAGGTGGCTGGTGAGAGCAGGGCCATCACATTTCAGCATTCCAACACCCTAGTTTTGTGATGGCACTGGCAAGGGAAGAGGTGAAAATCTCTTCTCTCAGTTAGCTAGACTGTGACATTTGTTGACGAGATCTACCGGAGACAACTCAGATTGGGCTCTACTGCATATCCACTGGTGCAGAAATGCCAGCCAGTGCAAATTTCCCTAGTGAGTCACTGAACTATAGAGGCTGCCCCATAATAATCAAAATTAGGACACATGGCTAGTCCACTGGTGCAGCAGTAGAGCTACCGCTCGCTACTCGGGTGACCTAGGTTCAAGAATGAATCTCAGTCATTGGAGGGCCAGCTGGGGGGAGGAGGATTGAGTGCCCTAAGGGCTGCTGTCCTCCTCCTCCTCCGGGGAGGGAGGGATTTCATGCCTGCTGCACTACTGCCACCTGGGTGACCAGGGGTGGGAGTACAGTCAGGGCACCATGCAGGAAGGGGGGTTGTCAGCAGGAGTCCAGAGCAGCAGCACATCTCAATGTGCACATGTCTTCTCAGGCTCCCTGTTAAGCCACTGTCCTCAGGGGTTTGGGTACAACAATGGGAAGCAACCCCCCCCCCCATGAATTAGGACCTCCTGGATTGATGGTCATCCCAACTCCCAACATAACCACCATGGGACTGCTGTGGTACAGAACCATCCCTCAAGATGGCCCCACCATGACGGGGAAATCTTGCGGGGTTGATGTCCCACGATCGGGGTGTGTTTGGGTGTCGGGTCAATCCAGGGATGTAGCCGCGTCTGAGGTACAAACAACTCTAAATCAAAAACATTAAGACATATGCCAAAACTTGAATGTCCAGAAAAAACTTGGTACCATTTATATTTCTGTGAAAGGTCTAAAGTCTCTTCACAAACTTTAGGGAGTTGTAGCACCAGGGACGGTTGAGGGACAATTCTAAAGGTGCCTTTGTGGCTGGGATCATCAGTGATGGTGGCTTAAGGTCATTTCTAGGGATGTGAGGAATTTTAATATTCCAGCTGACTTCTATGGAATTTTGGAAAATTCTGCCTAACTTTGCGGAATTCCATCAGTAGCGGAAAGTGAAAGCAGAATGTATTTCATGGATTAGTAATCAGCAGTTTACATAAACCAGGATTCTTTTAAACTGCAGTTTATTTCTGCAATCCACAGAATAGTATTCCACAGTTCACGTAATCCGTAGAAAGTTATTTTGCTGTTTGCATTGAAATGCTTTTCAAAATTCCATAGAATTCAAAAAGAAATTCGGAAAAGCTTTTTGGAAATGGAATTGCCACGCTGCACAAATTCTGTCGGCAGACTTCTGCATCCCACGTGGCTTCAGTCATTTGCTCTTAGCTGGCATCTCCGACTTTGGTTCTGAGACAGATTGGCTTCATGTGATATTGAGTGCTGCTAAGCAGAAATGCCAAAACACCTTTATTTTCTCTCATGCACATTAGCACACAGTTTGCTTGATGTTTCAGATATTCACAATACTCCTCAAAGACATTTTTGTAGACAACAGAGCAGTAGCATCATTTTACCAGAATCATAGACGTTGCAAAAGTCCATTTCAGTGTAATAACAGGAGTTCCAAAGCCCATCCACCAACTAAGTTTTGTATAAGAAAATACTAGGAATACCTTATTTTAGAGTTGAGTGGACATCATAAGGGTTGCAAACAAATTATAGGAGTCTCCACCATAACCCCTGGCTACCCCTAAATGATGCCCCTGCAACAGAGACAGGTCTTGATGTGGGAGGTTTTCTCTTCAATCTGAGTAAAAGTTTTAATGACTGCTGCATACACGTGTTCATTCTGTTCTTGCAAAATGGGCGCAATCAATGATTCATTAGGGAGACCATGAAGGGACTTGTGATACACTGGTGAGAGCTTATAGTTTTAAACTGGGAGAAACCAACTTTCAGTCCTGGCATCCTAGTCACTGGCTTACTGTCTGACCTTGAGAACATCACTGGTCCTCCCATTACTTCAGCCTACATAGCTGGAACATTTGCTAGAGGCAAAATCCCATAGTGTAAGCCAGATACTGTGTTTCATCTGGGCTGCACTGGGTCAAAAACCTGTAAAACAACATTTTCCCTATTCATCAAAGAGTGATGTGCCTTTCATGTGTGCGTTTCCTTCAGAAAAGAGATGAGAAATGGGGCTTGTAAAGATTACATAACTCAATGATGAATCGGTCTCATTAATTTTAAAGTCATGATGTAATATTCAGACACACATTAGTTTCTCAAAACCCCTGTTATTTGTGTCTGGACTGCACAGATTAGGGTCAGTGTTGTTCTCATAAAGGTACTTCTGTTGCTTTAAACAGAAACATCCATGGCTACAAGAGGCAAAGTATGCAGTTGTATGGCTTATGCATTTCGATTGCGTTCTTATACTGTTGGGTCTGATGTGTTGCATTTTACTGTAGTGCAATAGGAAAAGAAAACAAACAAAAAAACCCTAAAGAATTTGGGTGGGCAGGGGGACATTTTTGAGGAGACAAAAGATGCAACTTTGAATATACCCTTCTGTGTAAAATTGCTCTTTAATTTTCAGAACATCAAATCAGTATACCATGGAATTTTCCAACCAGTAAGTTCATTGCCCTTCTAAGTAAGGTGCATGACACCTGAGTGGTATAAGTGGATGATTAAAAAATATCTGCAGGCCTGGAAATCCAGCAATGATGTAAGGCTTACAACCTTGGCCACACCTGCAGGACATTATACTAGCAGTGGCAGGCAATCAAACACATCCCCCAGCATTATTGTCCCTAACTGAATAACAATTACTGACTTTTTTGAGAAAAGGTGAATCAGTTATTCATAGCAACATAGAAATATAGACAGTGATGGTACCTAAAGACTAAAGGTCCATCTAGTCTGTCTGGATTTCTGTATCTGCCACGGGACCTATTGTCCATATAGGGTTTTCTCCCTTCTGTCCACCCCCTGTTCTCCGCCCTACTGCTATCGACCTGAGAAAGCACCAGACCCTTCACTCCGTCTAGCCATGTGTGAAACCATTTACAGTCTTGGTGCCCACCGCCTCCGCTGGTAGACTATTTCATGGGTACACCACCCTTTCTGTAAAATATTATTTCCTCACATCCCTCCTAAACCTTCCCCCTTGGTAGTGTCTACTCGTGACCTGTTTTTTTTTTTATTTTATGCACTCGGAAATTTTAACCTTTTCTTGACTCTTGGCTCATACAAAATAGTTCCCTCAAGTTAACCTTGTATTTATTTATTTAAAATTTTGGTGACCGGGTAGGCCCACTGAGACCATTACAGTCCCTTTTTCAGGGGCAACCCGGGATTAATTACAGGCTACAGGAGAATAAACAGTGGGAACAACTCAAGGTAAATAGAGTAAAACAGACATTACAATCAGGACATGTTGTACGATTCACAGGCAGGTTAGGTACAATTGAAGATCATGAGGAGTAAAACAGTTTCACAAGAATGACAGCCACACATTGTTCATTGAAATGGAACAGTTTCATGAAAATTACAGTTACAAATGGCTCATCAAGTGTTAAAGGTCCCAATGTGGGAAGCAAAGGCACGCCAGGCGGCTGATAGTAGCTACAGATGTAGACCTATGGAGTGTTCCAGTCCTCAGCAGTAGCATGCACAGAGGCTTAGCCCCAACAAGTAGGTTTTGAGGCCTTTTTTTAAAGCCACCAAGGGAGCTGCAGTCTTGGAGATTATTAGGAAGGCCATTCCAGAGGGATGGAATGTAAGCCACGAAAGACCGAAGGCCTTGATCTGTCCGGACTCTGGGGACATGGAGGAGTTGCCGATCAGAGGACCTTAAGGTTCTTTCATGCTGTTTAAGCATTAAGGTGCAATTCAGACTGGGGGGGGGGGCATTAGTTTGTAGAAGCTTGAAGGCCAGACATAGGGAATGGTACATCAGTCTGCCCTCAAGGGAAGGCCAGTTTAGTGAGTGCAGTACTTTACAGTGGTGTTCTAGGGGCGGAGCATCCAGGGAAAAGCGCCCGACTCTATGATACAATATTTTCAGTTTTTGCATCTCCCGTGTTTCACAGTGAGTATAGCACTGGGGCCCCACAGAACAGGGTGGGCAGGAGAATGCTGGTGGCTACCCTTAACTTAGATGTCTGGGTGAGAAAAGAGCTCAGACGATATAGGAGACCAAGCTTCTGGTTCAGCGTCTTGGTTAGTTGATCAACATGAACCTTGAAGGAACAGTCTTGATCAATATAGACGCCCAGGTATTTAATGCAATTCACAACCTCTATAGGAGAACCACTGGACAGGCAGGGGGACAATAGGCATGATCTGTCAGAGCCTAGTCTTTTGGGTCTAAATAGGATGGCTTTGTTTTTTTTCACATTGAGGACTAGCCAGTTAGTCAGGAACCAGTTTTCCAATATGGAGAGGTCCTGGTTCAGAAGTTGATTTAGCTGTGTTGCATCCGGAGCTGACTTGTACAACACAGCATCGTCGGCATAAAGAGTCACCTTGGCACCTCCACAGTGCTTAGGCAAGTTATTGATGAATAGGGAGAATTGGAGGGCCCCAATGTTGAACCTTGGGGACCCCTTCAGCGATGGAGTGCTTGTCTGACTTTGCCCCCTACAATCTGATTATTTGAGATCTGCCATCCAGGTAATCTATGAACCACTGCACTGAGTGGTTGTCCAGTCCAAGGGATCTGAGCTGCGAGATGAGCAGCTGGTGGTCCACCAGATCAAAGGCCTTGGTAAGTTCTATAAAGATCGCACCAGTTAGTTGGCCATTATATTGGGCTGTGAGGATGTCAGACATAAGGCTAACCAATGCGGTATCTGTGCCATGTAGTTTTCTAAATCTGTGTTGTCGGGGAGTAAGGAGGATATGTTGTTCAACTTGTTGGTACACAATTCTCTCAAGCATTTTGCTTAGTGTGCAGAGAATGGAAATCGGTCTGTAATTCTCAACCAGCTCACTTGGCCCCCCTTTGGGGATGGGGGTAACCAGGGCAGTTTTCCAGGCTGTGGGAACTTTATCTTCCACCAGCGAACTGTCAAATAACCACATGCTTGGTGTGGCAAGTTCTTGGGCTGCTAATCTGAGTAATCTGGGTTCTAGCCTGTCGCACCCTGCAGAACCAGTGACCTTAATGTTCCTGATCAGCTTTAGGACCTCAGTTTTAGACACCAACTTAAGGTGGAAGTTAGGAGATGAGGGAGGATCCTCTGTGTCATCAAGGGGTGTCTGGCTAGAGCTGCAGGGGTGAACCTTATATTTGTCAAGATCAGTGAGAAATACATTAAAGGCATTAGCAGCGTCTTGTGGGTTTGTGTGACGTACACCACCCGCAACAATGTCACAGACATTTTGCGTGTAATATCCCTTTAGAAGCGTATTAATTTGAGACCAGAATTTTCTGGTGTCAGAGAGATTTTTTGTTTGCAAGTTCTTGAGGTACTGTCACTTGGCCTGTTCTAAGTCTCTTTTGCATTTGTTCCTGAGCATTCGGTATAGGACCCAATCAATAGCTAGTTTAGTGGATTTGTACTTGCCCCAGGCCCTGTCTCTTTCCCTTATTAGCTTTTTTAGATCACGTGTCAGCCACCTAGACTGTTGTCCTTTGACCCTCATTTGCTTAAGGGGGGGCGTGCTTATTGGCAGCAGAAAGGAAATTCTTGGTGAAAAGGTCCAGGGCTATGTCTAGACTAGGGGCAAATTTTATCTGAGCCCAATCCACTGCCGATAAGGTACCTCGGAAGAAATTGGCATCAAATTTAGAGAAGTCACGTGCCAGAAAGATTCTGGGGGGTGGGGTTGGATAATCATTTTTCCATATACCAAAGATAGGGGCATGGTCACTTAAGGAGTCGGCAAAAGTGCTGGACACCTTGAATCTACTGGGGTTGGACACCAGGATCCAATCCAGTGTGGTGTGGTTACCAGATTTCAAATTCAGTCTAGTAGGTTCCTGGATAAACTGTGTCAGGTTGACCTCTTGCAAATTGAACTTAATGTCGCATTTAGTCGAAGGGCTCCAGTGGAGGTTAAAGTCACCCAGGATTATTTTCTCGCAGGAAGGTAGGTCAGGGATAAGTTTGGTAAGGACCTTTAGTGCTTCCACTACAGTCTTGGGGGGGGGGTTGTATGCACAACCTATTAGTAAGGGCTTGGTACCACCCAACAGGAGTTTAACAAATAGTGCTTCCCAACCCACGTCAACCAGGGGTGGGTCACTACTATAGAAACTGCTAGTGATGCCTTAGTGTATATGATGACCCCTCAACCCCTTTTCCCAATTCTGTCCTGCCAAAAAGTTTTGAATCCAGGGATTTCTGTCTCGTGTGCTAAGATGTTAGGTTTGAGCCATGTTTCAGGGATGGCTAATACATCGGGGAGTACTGGTCAAACCAGGCCTCAAGTTCTTGTAGTTTGGGTCTGAGGCTATTTACATTGATATGAACCAGTTTCAGTCCTTTTGTATTGGCCCAGCTGGGCAAGGAGAAAGTTACATTTGGGATATTGGTGCAGGGAGGACCCAGGTTAGTTTCAATATCCCCTGCTAGCAAAAGCTTTAGAAAGACCCATACCTTCTGGAATGACTGGAGTGGGAGATGAAAAAACTGGCATTTGTGTAGTCTCAGGTATACAGTACACACATAGCAATTTCCTCCTTTCTTGAGACTATTCAAAGTAAGTAAACTGGGGTAGGAGACTAGTTGGGGGTAGACACATGTATAATGGGCTAGTGTGAGATCAGGTGGCCAGTTAGTTTCCACCCGAGAGTTCATCATCAGCTGCTCAGTGTATAGAGTAAGCAGAATATAACCACTCCCCAGAAACACACCCAGAAACATTTTCCATCTAGTACGGCAGGCAGTTAATGTATAGAAGGGGCTTGGTGGGAGTAGCAGATGCTTAGAATTGAGCAGATTGAGCCCCAGACAAACCGACTGAAACAGCAATGCTATTGCCTGGTAGGAAGGAGGCAGAGCAGCAGCACAAATTAAAGCACTCAGGTGGCATGGGGGGAGAAGTCTAGAGGCTGTAAACTAGCAAGACTCAGAAAAATCACAGCAATAGCCCCTAAAAGTTCCTATACTGTCCCAGCTACAGAAGAATGATTATTCCACATTGTCCCCAGAAGAAACAAAACACTTGGCATAAAAGAGTTCCCTTTAATTTGTTTCTTCCAGCTCCTGCCCCCTCCAGATGAGAGAGTCATGCTGGAAGTGTCTACACAAGATCACTTAATTAAGGAGGGGGTGCGGGGTGGGCGGATGGGATGAAAAACCCTGCAGAGTTCAGTTCTGTTCAGCTGGGCTGTGCTTAAATAGCCCAGATGAGGAGCTTTGATTTGTTTATTCCCTTTAGGAACTTGACTGTCTCTATCATATTCCCCCCTCTCTCACCTGGTCTCCAATGAGAACATGTTTAGCGCCTTTATACAGTCTTTATAGGATCTGCCCTGTTGGCCCGGACTCATCTCGGTAACCCTGTGTTGCACCATCTCCAGTTTGTCCCTGTCCTTGCTTAGGTGAGGACTCCAGAACTGAGCACAGTATTCCAGATGCAGCCTCACCAGTGACCTATATAGAGGCAGTAATGCCTCCTTTTTCCTGCTGTCAGTACCCCTTCAGGTGCACACCAGCATTCTATTAGCCTTACTATGGGCCTTGTTACACTGGCTTGATTGTTTGAGGGAGTTACTAATGAAGACTCCCAGGTCAACTTCTTCTGCTGTAGTGCTCAATTTAGCCCCTCTATTCCAGTACTCTGGCCTGTCTTTTTTTCCCCTAGTTGCATAACCTCATGTTTGTTGCCATTGAATTTCAGCTGCCAAACCTTAGACCACCTCTCCAGCCTTTTTAGATTCCTCTGCATCTCCCTGATCCCTTCATTGCTATCTACCCTTCCACAGAGCTTCTGTCATCTGTGAAGAGATACAATTACCCTGGATGCCCTTTGCCCTCTCCAGTGTTGCTGATGAACATAGTAAAGAGGACAAGACCCAGGACAGATCCCTGTGGCACCCAACTCATGCTCTCCCTCTCTTCTAATCTGACCCTGTTTACCACCACCCTCTTCTGTCTCTACTTCAACCAGTTTCCTGTCCATCTAAGTATGTTGCTAGCTGTGCCAGATCCTGCAGCTTCTTCAGCAATCTTCTTTGTGACACTGAGTCGAAAGCCTTTCTCAAACTGAAGCAGAGTAAATGCACAGTATGGGCCTTAGCCACTACCTTTGTTACCCAGTCAAGGAAAACTATTAGGTTGGTCTGACAAGATCTCCCAACCACAGATCCATGCTATTTGCTGTCCTGTAGACAGTCGCTCTCTAGATAGTCCACAAGGTCCTCTTTAATCAGTGACTCCATCAATATACTGACTACAGAGGTAAGGCTGACAGGTCTGTAATTCCCTAGTCACTTCTTGTCCCCCCCCCCCATAGAAGGACTACATCTGCTGTCCTCCAGTCTTTCAGAACTACCCCATCTGAATTGAGCTATCGAATAGCCCTAGCAATGGTTCATCTAGTTCCACAGTCAATTCCTTGAGCTCCTTTGGGTGCATCCCATATGACCCTTGGGCTTTATCTATCTTTAGGGTTTCAAGCCCCCTCTGGCCTCTTTCTCTGGTATATACTGGCTGCCCCCTTTCAGGAAAGCTCCTGGCAGCCATTCTTGCTTCCATTTTCAGGCAGGGGCCCAATGTCTTCTCTTGTGAAGACAGAGCAGAAGTACTCATTAAGGGTGGCTGCTTTTTGTTCATATTCCTCTAGTACCCTCCCCATGGCCTAACAATTCCCTCCTGCTTCCTTTTCCTAATACATTTGAAGAATTATTTTTCCTATCCTTGACCCCCTCTGCAATGGAGCTCTACGATACTGAACATGTTGCCTCAACAACACACTCTAGACCAAGATCTGGAGCACTCTTGGTCCCATAAAGGAATAGATTATAACTAAGCTAAAGAAGGTGATCCCTGTTACTTCATTCTACTGACTAGGATTTGACCTCTTCTTCACTCTTTCTTCTATAGTTTGCTTTTCCCTGGGCAGTGTGGCTAACCATTGACTCCTGCCCACTGTCTCCCTCTTTGACACCTCTGATCAGTATGGTACTCTTCCAGATATTACTCCCAACCATTCCTACAGTATGGTCCTCCTCTGGATATCATTCTTGACCATTCTAACAGCATGGTCTTTCTCCAGATACCGCCCTCAACCATTATTATGGCATAGTCCTTCTCCTGATTACACCCCAACCATTTCTATGGCTTCACCCCCATAGTGGGTCTAAAATTCTAACTCTTCTCAGGATCCAACATCGGGTGGGATGTGCTGGGGTCATCACTGAACATAGGGAAGGTTTGGGGTCCATCCCTTCCAGCTCTACCTTTTATTTTTCCTAACAGCCCTCCCACCTCTTTATGGTGATGCCACCCTCACTATACTGGTGCTTCAGGGAGCGGGGTGATATTGTATGGCCACCCAGAATGTCATTCTGATCCTACTCCCTACAAAAGGAGGTGAACAAGCAACGGAGGGAGTGGTATCATCCTCCAGAGTCTGAACATGCTGCCTCAGCAGCATGCTCTAGATGTAACTAGGGTAATGTAGAACTTGGATTTGGGATGCACACCTGGAATCCCACATGGTAGCACCCCAGTGTCACTAAGTCAACCCTCCTCACTCTATAACATCTCTTTAAGGCCAGAGTTCCTCTATCAGAATCATGAACTGGGGACCAGCAGTTGCGGTGCCATAATGGCTTTTCAAATCTTGTACACATCTTGCTCTTATCATTGCAGGTGGGAGGCTGTCATACACTTGCCTCCAAACTGTCAACCCTGATACATTTATTTACCTTTCAAAGGACTGTTCAGAAATCAGATCTGATGGTTGAGCAATTTCTACACCATCAATGAACAACCAGCTCTTGAGCTAAATGGGAATAAGATGATAATTCATGACATGGTATATGTAAGGGATAGCACATGACTGGATGTCTGTTGTAATGGAGTGTACACATGCCTTGGATGGTCTTTTACCTCCTGAGAAGTGTGTATATTCCCTATGACCTCATACCCTGAAGTGGGTTATCCTACTTATAAAATGGGCACTAGCATAATTTTTAAATGAATAACTGTTCAGTAGATATCTTGCAGGAGACTGCAGAAACTCAATGTAATTCAGTGGCAATTACTCCAATTTGTCACACAGTAAACTGTGAAATCTCACACAGAGTGCTTAATCTTGGTGAATGGCACTGTAGGTGTGCTGTTGTAAGAAAATAATGCATTGTCATGTGATATCTCTTGATCAGTGAGGTTATAAGCTTTTTAATGACCATTTTATAACATGGAATATTGCCACTGTATCTCTGGTGCATTGCGAGGTAGGGTGCAAAGTTAAGTATTTTAAACCATCCAAGAACAGACAATATCTTATGATATACCATATGTTGCAGTGCATTATTCTGATTATAAACTATCCCATGAGAGGAGGCTATGTCTGGTCTTGCTAATTATTTCTGGTCCATGCTGAGAGTTTTGTCATGGGTCAGACACTGCTTCAGCCAATTAGCCTTCACATTTTTCTTATCCATGTTACAGCAGATCTGCCAGGGGCCAGTTTTCTCACAGTGTGTGGTTTGTGGACCCAGGAAGTATTTTGTTGGAACATAATCTTTCCTGACAAAAGGAAAACTAACCGGAGGCAGAATACAGCACATCCCAGAAAAGATTTGCAGTGGTGGATCACATAATATTGACTCATATTTTTAAAGTGGGACGATGAGGCCAAATGGGATTCACCCAAGGGTATTAAAATAACTGAGCATGGTGCTAGCTGCCCCTCTGGCAACACTGCTAAGTGCCTCATTGTAAATGGGGGTGGTTACAGAGGGCTGGAGGATGGCCGATGTGGTCCCTCTGCACAAGAGCGGCAGCAGGGAGGAGGCTATCAATTACAGGCCAGTCAGTCTCACATCAGTGGTGAGGAAATGAATGGAGACCCTGCTGAAGGAGAAGCTGATGGAGTACCTGGAGGCAAATGGGCTGCAGGACCACCGGAAGCATGGCTTCAGAGGGGCGAAGTCATGTCAGACAAATCTCTTAGATTTCTTTGACTGGGTGACTAGGAAGGTGGATCAGAGGAGGGCAGTGGATGTGGCCTCTCTAGACTTCAGTAAGGCATTTGACACTGTGCCACACAGGAGGCTAATAAAGAAACTTAGCAACCTGGGGATAGGGGAGAAGGTGGTAAGCCGTGTATCAAACTGGTAGTAGGACAGGAGGCAGAGGGTGGTGGTAAACAATAATCATTCTGGGGATGGGAGAGTGACCAGTTGAATATCAAAGGGTTCGGTACTGTGTCCTGTGCTCTTTAGTGTCTTCATAAGTGTCATTGCTGAGGAACTGGAGGGGAAGGTGTGTCTCTTTGCAGATGACACAAAAATATGCAACAGGATGGACTCCCAGAAAGGGATGAAGAGAATGCAAAGCAATATGGAGAAACTAGAGGAGTGGTCTAGGGTGTGGCAGCTGGGTTTCAGTGCCAAAAGGTGCAAAGTCATGCACCTGGGGTGGAGAAATCCTAGGGTGTGTGTATAAGATGGAGGGAGATACTTACAGTCACTAAGCAAGAAAGAGACCGTAGGTAATCCTGTTTGATGATCTCAAGATGGTAGGGCAGTACAACAAGGTGGTAAGTAAAGCTAGTGGGATGCTGGGGTACATAGGGAGGGGGATTTCCAGCAGGAGAAGGGAGGTGGTGTTGCCTCTGTATTGCTCACTAGTGAGACCCCACCTAGAGTACTGTGTCCAGTTCTTGAGGACATACCTTTTCGAGGACATCAACAGGGTGGAAGCAGTCTAAAGGAGGGGCTACCAAAATGGTGCGGGGGTTGCATGAGAAACCATATGAGCAAAGGTTACAGGAGCTCAGCATGTACTCTCTAGAGGAGAGCAAGAGGAGAAATGACTGAGATCTATAATTACCTCACAGGGGTGAATAAGGTACAGGAGGGGACTCTATTTCTGAGGAGGAGGAGCACCATAACACAGGGGCATGCTTGGGGGCATTTAAGAGGGATGTGAGGAAATACTTCTTCACAGAAAGAGTGGTGGATGTCTGGAACAGCCTGCCAGAAGAGGTGTTGGGGACAAGGATAGTGGGGAGCTTCAAACGTGTGGGATAGGCACATGGGCATAGTAAGTAGAGTAAAGGGAAGAGGGAGGGACACCAGCATCTGAATAGGGTCCAGGATGTAGTAATTGGCAGGAAAAATAGGGCAGACTAGATGGGTCTACTGGTCCTTTTCTGGTGACATTTTCTATGTTTCTAGGTGGAGGCAGTATAGTATAGTGGTTCAGAGCATTGAGCTGTAAACAGGAAGAACTGGGTTTGAATCCCACAGCCACCGCTTGAATACTGTTTGATCATAAGCAAGTCACTTAACTTCTCTGTGTTCCCAGGTTGCACCTGGAAACAAGCTTTGGCTTAGTGTGTCTTTCCTGGCCAAAAACTATAAAATAAATAAAAATATTTTTTATTTATTTTATTTTATTTAAACATTTAATAACTGGGAAAAACAGATTGAGCTGAGGCTCATTTCCAGGTGTGACCTGGGGATGAGGGGGAGGGAGTTACAATAGCATACATACATAGACTAGATACATGAGAATATTACAATAACATAATTTTGTACAAAGGAGTTATTTACCGTTGCATATATACAGTTATTTACATTCAGTTGTGTGAATACAATAATATACAGTACAGAGGTTTTGAAGTTTAAACCATGTTCATTTGGCTAAAGGCAGACTAGTTACAGTTACAGGTAGGAAAGGGGAGCTGACAAAGTTTAGATTTAATAGAGTTGTGCATGGGTGAGTTTCTGAGGGGTTGGGGAAGCGGGTTCCATAGGTAGGGGAGACATTAGGAGAAGGCAGATTTGCCAGCTGATGAGGATGGTTTGGGGAGGGAGAAGGAGTGGGAGTCCCTAGAGTGCAGTAAGTAAGGAGAAAAGGCAGTAAGGGTTAGTTTCTTGGCCAAGTAGGGGGCAGTAGGTTGAACCAAAATTTGGAAATAAAAGAAACGGAGTGCCAAGAATGGCGATGGGAGAGGGGCACTAACCCAAGGGAGGAAAGGAGCATGCAGTGGTGTGTTCTGAAAGCGAACTTTGTTGCAAAATGGCAAAAGCGTGGAATAAGGAGTCCAGCCTGGACAGCGAGGTGGAGGGGGCAATGTTGTACACAATGTTCACATAATCAAAGATGGGAGTGATTATTTTTGTAAGCAGCGTGCATCTAACAGGTAGGGGAAGGGAGTCACGGTTTCTGTAAAGAAGACCAAACTTTGGGTGGAGCTTCAAAGTGATGGCATCTATGTGGGTTAAGTAGTTTAGCAGGGGGTATTTATAGGAAGAGATGGTGTTTAGTGTGTTTCCATCCAGGGTGGTGATTGCAGGGGGGCTGGATGTTCTTGCCAGTTTATGGGCTGACCCGAAGGTCATGGAAACAATATGTAGCAGTACTGTAACACAAGGCACGTTCAAACAGATTCTTATTTAATTTAGTTATGGGCTCTTAATTGCATCTTTTCATCTAGGTATTCATTAGTTTCTTCTGGAAAGTGAGGAATTTGAATAGTTGCAGTACATGCTTTCTGCTAAACTGAAAAATTATAATCTGAACGTATCAATTCAACTTGGTGTTTTTTTTTTCCTTCCTTCCTTCCTTCCTTCCTTCCTTCCTTCTTTTCTTCCTTCCTCCCTCCCTCCCTCCCTCCCTTCCAAAAATAACTTACAATTTAATTGGGTTATGCTAACAACACCTATTGCTGTTTAAATTGATTTATCGTTTTCTCTTTCTTCCCCTGCCCCAGATCAACGAATGGGCTCTTGCTTTACGGCTCTGATTGGTGGACGCTGTGCTGGTGAACTTACCGGGCAATATTCCAAGATGCAGTGCTGCTGTGATAGTGGGCGCTGCTGGGCTGCTGGCCACACTCCAGAGATGTGCCCTGTCCGAGGATCTGGTGAGTTTATTTTTTAACAAACACAAAATGGTTAAAATGAATCATTGCCCCATACTGAACAACCTTATATTTTCCATACAAGGCAATAGACAATGTATGTTACAGAACTGGCTGTTTTTTGGGAAATGTTAGATATATGGAATAGTGGGAACATATATGGTATATAAACGGACAATACTCAAACAATATGGGAAGCAGTACAATCTAGAGGTGAGTGCACCACTCTGTGTACTCGGAGACCCAGTAGGCATGGGTTTGAAACCTGCAACCACCACTTATACTGTGTCAAAACTCATACCCTGAGCAAAGTCAATTAACTTCCTTATGCTATTCAAGTCACACCTGAAAATGAGCTTCAGCTCAACATTCATTTCCCTGTCAAAAGTTCTTATTAAATTATGCATTATATATATATATATATATATATATATATCATAGATAAGTGAAATTGTTTACTTATCATAGATGGAGAAAGCACTCCCGACCATTCGAAGTGCTCCTTTTCCCTGTGCATGAGACACTCATATTCTGTGAAGAGCATCTCACGCACAGATGCCCTGTAAACAGACACATTCCAGGACAGTTTAAAAACAAAAATATAGTAACATCGATATATCGATCTATAATATATCAGTATGTCCCGCACTGCCAGTCCTTCGGTATAAGAGTGGGTTCACTTGTGTTCTGCTCAAATCAGAACAGCTCAGTTTCGCTTTTCGCTGTTCTCTCTCTCTCTCTCGGGCAGAATGTGCATGAAACCACTCTTATACCACAATGAGTGGCTCTGTGGGAAATATTAATATATAACATATAAAGATATCACTTGTTAATGATGTCACAGTCAAAAGATATCACTTGTCAATGATGCCATACTTAGAAAATGTCAACAATGATGTCACACTCAGATGATATCACTATGATGTCCTATTTACAGTATTCATTAACCCTTGCCAAAAATGCTGAATGCCAAAAATATTGAGATACTGCTTTGACTTTCACTGTATATGAAATACAACACAGTGTTGCATACATCCAATATGTGCTGTCTAATAGAAGATACTAGAACTATGTTTGTTTGTTGTACTTGACTCCTATTGACCTCAGTCCTTCACCACTGTTTAGGGCAGAGGTCAAGTACAACTCATGAAGATATTTCTGATATCTTCTATAAAGCCAGCCCATATACAGTGCTTCCTCTTTAATCCACCAACCTCCATACATCCTAAATGTTGGCAGATAATATTGGGTGGCAGTTAAAAGGGGGAGACAACATTTCTGAAAACCGGGAGCTGCGCTATCGAAGTTTACAATGTTGCCCTGGCAGCCTCTCAAAGTGAATACAGCCTGGTTATTAACTGATGCCCTATCCCTTATATCCTCTAGGTTATTCAGTGTAGAATGCTGCCATCATTGTAGCCTTGCAACGAGTGGTTGAGTGAAGCGCGACCACAAATACAAGGGAGCAATGACATCAACAGTGTACACTGAATAACTATTTTAAGCAACCTAATAGAATATACATGTATTCTATGGGGATTGAATAACGTAGCTACTAATAAAATAACATAACCAATAGCTACATAGCCACTAGTTAAATAACATGATTTTTCAATATTATTTATTAGTAGCTATGTTGATGGATACAATAACATATTTTATTCTGAAAACGTATCTGCCCTCCTATGATATGTTAGATATCATGCGTGCACCCTTCTGTATTTTGAGAATCTATTATCCATATGTTGACCATATAGACAGGGTATCTTTTCCTAATAATGTATCTAATAAAAATATCCCAAAATAGCTAATTCTGAGATATTTAAAGGACACTGTTTGCCATACAAGAATAATATATTTTTCTTCAATATGGGGCTTTAACTCTATGTAATTGCATTATAGTGGCTTATTTTACTGTTATTTCACATTTGCCAAGGCAGCCAAAATCTGGAAGATATTGGGGTGGATTCTGCAGAGATCTGCTACAGTTCAGTTTTAGATCTCAGAGATGCTTTACAGTAAAGAGGCTTGAATAATTCTTGGAACTTTTTCGATACTCCTTGATTTCACAATTTTCTGCTGAAGCAGGTAATACAAGTAATGAGAACACGACACTGGAATTGACAGATACATCTTCTGAGTGGATTCTTACTATCTGAAAAATGTATTAGTCCTGTCTGATAGTAATGACCCCAGATAATGGACAGTTCTGTCCAGATAGTTCCAGACAATCCAGAAAATGTATCTGGATAATTACCAGGGTACCTCATTATTCACTCTGGGAAAAACATCTGTGCCTAATATTGCCGTTATCTGGTGTATCCAGCTTGATCCAAATGTCTGCATACCTCATAATGAACCCCAGATATAGATAATGAACTGCAGATAAGGAAAAAGAATCCTGAAAATTTGAGCTGGAGTGGATGTACATGGGATAAGGTTATCTGGCAGATTACCAAGATATCCGCTGGAGTGTGTATGAGGTTAAGGCATTAGCCACGTAACTATCTGTGAAAGCAGCTGAATTACTAAACGGGCAAAATCCCTGAGGAAGCACCATGATAATGTGATATGTTGATCCCCCCCCCTTGCTTTGTCGATGCTTTTGAATCTTTTGTATCAGATCACTGGCAAATAAATTTACCTTAGTGAGCACATCATGTTAGACATTTCATTTTTTGGGGGACGATTTTGTGTGCATCCTAACTTTTCATTTACTTTGTAGGAGTTACTAAATAGAAAGCTTGTCAGAACCATCTGTCTGAGAAATTGAACCGTCCTGAAATGGGACCGTTTTGGGAGAACTGGGCCACAGCAGAACAACCATGGCTCTGCACAAACTGACTCAAATGGGATGGTTGGTAGTTCATATGGTCCGCTGGCTGGGTGTTTCCATTTACAGGCCCCACTTGAGCTTCTGTGGACAGGTGCCTGAAGAGTGACGTGATGTAGTGCTACTCCTTTTGCTAAGCAGGGTTTGATTAACAAAGGGCCACACAAGGGGTAGCTGCCCAGAATCCTACATTTAAGAGCCTTGCCTATAGGATGACAAAGTGATGATGTTTTCTGGGTGTAGGGAAGCCCCACAATTTTCCACATTCTAACCTTTATTCCCTCTCTCTCCCAAACCCTCACAAATAGCATGCAGTGGATCAAGAAAACCTTTCAACTGCATTTTGTTTCATCAGAATCCTTGCAGCTCCCAGGAAACGAGGCAATACTACACCCCGACAACTTGTGAAGTCTAGGAGGGCTCCCACATTTCAAATTGTCCATGCCCCTCAAAAGTTCTTAATCCAAGCCAGCACAAGGTGTGCCACGGGCAATGCTATAGTACATTGTTCCACTTCTGCCCCACCCCCTTTGATGTTACCCCCTCCCCCCCCCCCGCTTGGAGCAACAAGGATTCTTTTGACTATATTGATCCAGGATGGTAACACAATGGAGTGGGCAGAAAGCATGCATCTGTGCTGCCCCTGAATTCAGCTCAGAATTAGACCTGTTCTGTCTTCCTGTCAGATTTATAAACATTGCAGCTGTGGCCACTGGTGCAATTCTGACATGGTATTGCTTTCCTGAAAACTGTTTTTGGATTCCAGCACATTGGGTTTGGATGCAACTTGCCTCAAGATTTTGGGCAGCAGGTTTCACCACTATATTCTCAAAACAAATCTCCCTGTAGCACATGGCTGTGGGTGGTGATGCATAGCGGAAGAGACTCCAGCCAGAGAGGACTCGGGACCGTCCTACTAACAATGGAAAATCCTCTTTTTCCCTAGATTGCATCACTTGCATGTGCTTTACAAGATGCCATGTCCCTTTCTCAAGATAGTCACAGGAGAGTTTGAAGAATTGCTAACCAGTTAGCATT
Source organism: Neoceratodus forsteri (assembly GCA_016271365.2). Taxonomy (NCBI): domain Eukaryota; kingdom Metazoa; phylum Chordata; order Ceratodontiformes; family Ceratodontidae; genus Neoceratodus; species Neoceratodus forsteri. The sequence continues at coordinate 185,294,245 of JADMNL010000031.1, forward strand.
AATTGACATAAATTTAAATTATAAAGAGAAAAAAAAGCTCTGCACTGCCTGTAATGTACAGCTATCAACAGGGCAATGGATTTTGAATTTAAATTATATTATCTGGGGAAGGTGCATGCTGGCATCTACTGTACCATTCAGGCCATTGAGAGAAAACAGTGCAATGTGGTACCATGTTCCCACTACACCACCTGCTGCCTACATTAGGAAAGTGCAGATTTTTTTTTTATTATAAAATAATGGTAAATACCAAAACCAATCCTTTTATAAGCCATGGCCTAATTATCAGGGATAAGGTCCTCTCACAGGCTGATCAGCGAGTTTGTCAAGGGTTAGCAGTTTTGTCAAGGGGCAGCACCTCCCCCCAAAAATGATCTCATTTTAAACCCTGATGGTATAAACAGCCACTGTTTGCTGAGCTATGATCCCATCAGGTGTTGCTTCATTGCATACAGCATCTGGATTTGTTAGTGACCATCCAGAGATTAGGGCACTTAAGAACTGGGTTTCTGTAGAAAAGTTTAGGTGCAGAAATATCACTCAACCAGATCACAAGTTTGTAAATAATGGCAACTTTTTCCCTATAAATATGAGCATGCGGGATTGTTTGAATACAATTACTGGACCTAAACACACAGACGTGAGGGCACTGTGAATTATTTTCTTGCATGTAAGAAATGAATTGTTCCCCCTCAAACAGTTTCTAGACATTGCTGCAAAATAAAATGTGGTGATATTTGCTGCATATTTTCTTAAAACGTTTTGTGGCACCAAGTAGAAAACATCACTAATTTCACTAGCAGAAAAGAACATTTTCACAGCCAATGTTCTGAATTCACTTTTTAAAGAGCAGCTGACACATCCAGAACAATAAAATTAATTTCAGTTTGTATTGCATATGTTTTCTATTCTTTTCTCTTCCCATACTTTCACTGAGCTTATTTGCATAGAAACAGGAGTCTTTCCCTTTACAGTTCAATGGATCCTGCAGCAAATTCCTGAAGTATGTTGCTGTGGAAATGTCTGTCATGTCACAAAATGGGGGTTATGACCGCATGTTGGGAAAAAGCAGCAGAAACAGATGACCCTTGAGGGACTAATAGTTTCCATGCATATACCCGTCATAATAAAGACTAAGAGGAAAGGAAAATATAAAAAATTGTGTGTGTCTATATATATATATATATATATATATATATATAGACACACACACACACACACACACACACATATGGCAAGCATCACAAAATCCATAGTACCATAATTGCAACAGTACTTCTGTGTACAGAGGCGCGGGCCCCTAATGGGCCTGAGCCTCTTCACCCACAGGTATAACACATGCACAACAACTACTGGCTTCAGAAGGGCAGGCACCTGTGGGAGCTGCGGTTACACAGATGGAAGTAGTGTTGTAATGTAAGTATCATGGTTTCAGCAGAAGATCCAGAAATTTTTCTGGGGGGTTGCAGTTTGTCAGTTATGCAGCTACATATAGAAAACCGTGCACTAGTGGATCATGCTATCTATGAGGTAATTCGTACAGTGTGCAGGAGTACATCTGTCTACAGAAGAGGCAAAGGCCTTATGGGGCCTTGTGTTTGCAGAAGCGCAGGCCCCCATGGGGCCTGCTCTTTCTGCAGCCACATGTACTCATGTATGCTGTATGACATACACACACAGATGTGGGGCCTGTGCTTATGCAGCTGCAGATGCAAATCCACGAAGGAAGCACATCAGTACTACTGCATTTGTGTCATCTGGAAACAGTTGAATATTGTTTGTCTTACCTGATGATGGGTGTCTGTGGTTGCTTGTGTAGTCTTGTACTTTTGCTGCTTAGGGGTTGGTGGGAAGTGAGGGCTGGAAACCCTAATGCCGCATTTTGCTACTTTTGTGACATGAAACTGAACCCCAACTGGTGGATTAACGCAGTTTTTTTTCAGAGAACTTCCATTCTTTTTGAAATAGTGGAATCATATCCTTATTCACGCAGATCCCAAAGGGACTTGCGTGATCATATGCAGACATGCAGGGCCCTCTGGGTCCTGCACCAAGGAAAGACTCTGTCCACCTGTTGAAGAGCAGGGCCCCGAGGGCCTTACAGTTTCATGCGGCAACAGATGTCAAACATTCATGGGGTTGTCTGGTGGACTGTGGAAACACAGGGCCATCTAGGTCCTGTGCTTCCATGTGACCACAGACAATGATGCACAGGGAATGGAATCCATCTTTCAGCCAAAGCAAAGGGCCCTCTGGCACCCTCAGGTGTAGAGGTGTAGGCCCCATTCCAAGAGAAAAGTTATTTTCACTATATAGTACATGGGTCCGTGCAGACAACCCTGCACCTTCCCTTTTCAGGCTCGGGGGTGGTGTCGCATGACGACACCATTCCTTCAGCCTCATCCCAGGCAGCTGGGTCACTGAGCTTGCCCTTGAACTCAGCTCATCGCCACGAGATCACAAAGCACTATCCAGTGGGGTGAAGGCTGGTACTACACACGACATTTGTTGTTAATTTTTGATTTCAATTTTGACCGCAAATTTTCAGTGTAGTAATTTTATGACTCCCCCTTATAAATATTACATGTGGCATTTACAGACTGCTGGCCAAAAGGCCATTTCACACCACATGTGTGAAAACATGTCTCATCCATGATTTGAAAAATGACACCTGTCACATTTTAAAGGTGGTGTGAAAAAATGGCTATGTTGAAAGTGTGGAGTCAAAATATTGAAGATTAGCTAAGTTATGAGTAAATGTTAAAATATTTCAATGTTCAGTCATAACTTGGTCATTGTACCGTATTTTTACACCAAATTTCCAACATAGTCATCTTATGATCCTACCTCATAAGTGAAAATGTTCAAATCTAACCCAAAATGTGATTTTACATTGACTGCAAAATCACTTTTTGGAACAGATTTCAAAAATGCCAACTACTTTGTTCATGAGGTGGGGTCCCATAAAGGCCAGGCTGAAAGTTTGGTGGAAAAATGTTAAAAATGATTGAAGTTATGAGTGAATGGTGAACTATTTCAATGTTCACTCATAACTTTGTCACTTTTTAAAATATTTTTACACCAAATTTTCAACTCCAGTACATGAACCTGGTAGGTGAAAATTTTCAAATCTTGCCTGTAAGGTGATTTTGCTCAAGATCTGCAAAATCACCTTTTGGGACAGATTTAAAAAAAGTCCACAAATGTTGCTAATGAGGTAGGGTACCAAAAAAATCTGTTTAGAAAATTTGGTGTAAAAATATTAAAAAATGGCAAAATTATGAGTAAAAGTTCAAAACTCATTGAAATACATTAAACTGAACATACCTTAGAAACATAGACTATGTAGACAGAAAAGGCCTGGTAGGCCCATTTAGTCTGCCCTATTTTCCCTGCCTGTCACTACATCTTGGTCCCTGGTGTCCCTCCCTCCTCCCTTACTTCTATTTTTTATACCCATGTGCCTATTCCACTCATGTTTGAAGCTCTCCACTATCTTTACCCCTACCACTTCTTCTAGCAGGCTTTTCTAGAGGTCCACCACCCTTTCTGTGAAGCAGTATTATCTCATATCCCTCTTAACCCCCCAAGCTTCATAGCATGCCTCTGTGTTCTGGTGCTCCTCCTCCTGTGAAACAGACTCCCCTCTTGCACATTGTTCACCCCCATGAAGTACCTATAGGTCTCCATAATGTCCCTACTCCCACTCCTCTCCTCCAGGGAGTACATTTTGAGCCCCCACAGCCTCTTTTCATATGGTTTCTTGTGCAACCTTTGCACCATTTTAATAGCCTCTGGGCTGCTTCCACCCTGTTGATGTCCTTGTGGAGGTGTGGCCTCCAAAACTGGACACAATACTCCAGGTGGAGTCCTACGAGTGAGTGATACAGAAGCAACACCACATCCATTCTCCTACTAGAAAGCCCACTTCCCTGTGCTCTCCAGAATCCAGCTTGTCTTGCCTTCTGCTTTGTAGCATTGCCCCACTATCTTGAGATCATCAGCTATGACTACCCCAAGGTCTCTCTTACTATGTAACTGCAAGTACCCCCCATCTTAGACACAGCCCCCATGTTTCCCTGCCCCAGCTGCATGACTTAGCAGTTTGGCATTGAATTCCAGTTGCCGCTCCCTAGACCACTTCTCAAGTATCCCCAGATCCCATGGCATTCTCTCTACCCCTCCTAGGCATTCACCCTGTTGCAGACTTTTGTGTCATCTGCAGAGAGACATACTTTCTCTTCCAGTTCCTCAGCAATGTCACTTATAAAGACATTGAAGAGGACAGGACCTAGTACCAAACCCTGCGTTACTCCATTGGTCACACTCCCAATCTCCAAATGCACAATTGATAATGATAGAATCGTGAGACTTAAAACAGATGTTCTGGCACTTAAACATCCCTGCAGCTTGGCCCATCATTTGTGTCATCAGAGGGCTGGCCATGGGGGACACTGTTGACCACATGGCAGGCAGGGGGATGTAGAATCAACCAGATACGAACTAAAGCTGCAAAAAGGTAAGTAAAAAAATGTCATTTAAGGCTATTTTGCTTAATCAGGAACTCTACGTCCCACAGCATTACTGTGGGGTAAAAGAGAGTTCCCTTATAAGGTGCAAAAATTGGGTTTAACAGTGAACACCTTACTCAACCCTAACTATACTGGTGCTTCTGCACCAGTGTGTATATATATATATATATATATATATATATATATATAGAGCGAGAGAGGGAGAGAGAATTGCCCTTGACCTTTATTTTTATCAAATTTTCTGGTCCACTAACTTTGCTTAATTTTCTCTTTACAGAAACTTCCTGAAGATGATCTATGGTTAAAACATTGATTTGAACTCTATGTTCTGTTTTTAGCATGGATTTAATATTGCCTTTTTTATTTGTTTATTTCAATTCTGATGTTTATTTCACTGTGTATGTATGTATATCGTATGTCTGGCTGCCACTGATCTTCTCTTACAGGATGTACTTGGAAACAAGAATTTATTTCCTTAGTGTGCTATTTCATAGTGCAGATATTTTAATAAAATTAAAACAAATGCCATACAAAAACCCTGTCATCTTTTTTTTGATTTTCAGACGAATTCCGCAGGCTTTGCATTGAAGGCATGGCTCTAGGCCCAGGTTATACAAGTTTTCCATCTGGTCCTGGGTATGGGCCTAATGCTGGGTTACCTGAACGAGTTGGAAATGGGGGTGTATTGCCTAATGGACAAGGAGGTACTTTTGTTGCCCTACCAGGAACAAGCGTAGGAGGCATCAGTAAGTGAAAAACGGTGGCTGTTTTCATTGTTTGATCTTGTTGCCATGGATATTTTAGTTACATTAAAAATGAACAGAAAATACAATATATTGTCTAATGTTGCATAAATGGAGATCTTCATTCATATACTTTCTTAGTTAAATACATATTTTTTTCTGCTTTGTTTAAAACAACTCTAGGCTGCCATTATGACTCTGTGGTAGTAATCATTCAGGTTATGTAGGCTCAGGCACTGGTCTAGATCCCTATGCATCAGATAACCCACGATCAGAAATGCTGAGGTAGAATTCAAATGCCTGCATCAGACCTCTTCCACAGGGGTGTTACAAATGACATGTGGATTGATGTATGCTGATGGGGGGGGGGGATAAGTAGGGAGATGCTTGTGTAATCAGTCAGTCGCATCATCAGAGGACTAGCTGCAGGGGACTCTGGGATGAATAGTATGGAGCCATGGTGGGAGGGGCATCACAGAATCAACCAGATAATAAGTCAAGCTGCAATTAAGTACAATGCAAAATTATTTAAAATCGCAGTTTGCTAAATCGGGATCTCAAGGTCCCTCAGTATTTCTCTTGGGGAGCTGAGTATTCCCCATTAAGCAATATCAATACACTATTCCCAAGAAAATACATTCTTTAAACATTATCCTACATTATGATAAAACACACCACACAACATACAAACATGCAAAATAATAGTTAAAAAATTGTCATTTTTATTCCTATTAAATTTCAATCAACCATATTATATTGGTGTCATTTACAAGAGCTACAAAAGTTGAAATATTGTGCAAATCAAAATGGGAGTCTGCTGTTCAAAAGCAACATCATAGATTATGCACATCTTGCCACACATTACTTGCAAAGCCGTTATACCATTTACAAATAACAAACCGCTACCACCTACACTGAAAACAGTGTAGGTGGAAACACAGTGCCCAGGCTCCTTTCTGTCTAGTCTGCCTGCTGGCAGCATTACAACTGGTCCAGATTTTTGTGCAATTGTTAAAGAAAAATAAAACCATCAGAAACTGGTTGAAGTCGTTAAAAAAAAAAAAAAACATCACCTCACCATGCAAGCTAGTTTTTAAGTTCCATACAGACCATCTTAGTCAAAATGTTTGAGTTGCTTAATATGCAGATTAGGCAAGCCATATAAAATGTATAAACAAATTATCAGCAAACGGTATGCCAACTGCATATTTGACAAACATTCTGAAACTGAAACCTTTTCAGACCTTTTCCAGATCAAAATGATAGAACAATCGTAACCAAATAAGGTTTGTTGATTTCTAGACTTGGCATGCATTGATATTCAATTAAATTCTGTTTCAGGCCCATTCAGTGTGAACCAGACAATTGACATCTGCAAACATTTTAGACATCTATGCTTGAATGGACGCTGCCTTCCTACCCCAGGGAGCTACCGCTACGAGTGCAACATTGGGTTCAAACAGGATATGCGTGGAGAATGCATTGGTATGTATTGTCTGTTTCCTTATGATGACATAGATTAATAATACTGCAGTTCTTTCTTTGCTGTTATTTCTCTCGAATGGAAGGAAGCCCAAATCAAGAAGGCAGCAACACTAACAGGCCTACAATGCAGGCTAAAAAAGACTAGTACAATGCTCTCAGTTCTGGGCCTAGAATTCGAAATTGCCATTTAATCGGAAGGAAGGTGTGTGGTAGGCACTGTGATTTCCAGTGAGGGAGCTGGGGGATGGTTCCAAGTGGAGAAGGGGTGGGTAGAAGGCATGTTAATAAGGGAGAACCATCACCAATGGATACAAACAACAGGTATCAGCATTTGGCTGGCCAGGTTGAGGGGGGTCAACATGTGACTGAGGCTGCTAGGGACAGTCCAGGAAGCAGGACATCTGATCAGCCAAGAAGTGGATGGAAAAGGCTGGGTGGAGTGACAAGAATGTAGTGGTCATCTGTTATGCCATAGTTTGGGCAGTTGATGTGGTAGAAGGGGGCAGTGCTGGACCATGATGGTATCTCAGAAGAGGTTGTTTGGCTATCTGGAACATGGTCAAGTGAGTGCTAGCAAAGGCCAAATACAGCTGGAAAGAGTATCAGACCATCATCCACTTTGACACAAATGAGATATTGGAGGCTATTTTCCAAGGGGCGCAAGGTACACACGATTCACGTGTAACTTGTATCTCTGCCTACGCAGCCATGAACAGGTGCAGGGGCATGGATTCATGACCATGAGATATCTGAAGGGCATCTGTCCACAGCCCCACCCACTCAGCATGCAGATCTGTGGGGGGGGGGGGGAGCAGATGGTTGTGGAGCCAAGGACCCAGGTAGCTTCCAATGGGATGTCTGACCTGGGTCCAGGAGTGGATCACTTGTGCCAGGGTTATGTGTGTGTTGGCACTGGGAACAGGGTCACAGAATGTCTGGGCAAGTGGCTGAACAGCAGCCCCCAGCCCACCCAGGCAGCCCGGTGTGCCAGGCCAGATGCTTCCCAAATGCAGGGGGCCCCTTGTCAATGCCACACCCTGCTGTTGCTCAGTGGTTGAGTGGGGGGGTGTATAGGCATTTACAGCAGGGTCCATTGGGTGGAATGGTGCTCCTGATGGCCCACCATTCTGCACCTTGGAGACTCACATGGAGTGCGGGTACCCCAATGGCACTCCCCATGTTGCTGGGGCTTCAGGGGACCCCACTGCAATCTTTCTGACTTAGGGATGCCTACGTGCCTCACATATGTGGTGCAAAGGCATGGAGAATAGGCCCCATTGTGCACAAGTCCTGAGGACATGAAGTGGTCATTTATAAAATTAGGGGGTTCCTGAAGGGAAAGGGATCCAGTGTGATCTTTTTTGAGATCCACCCAGTCCTGAGGGCTAGCAACCATTAGGCAGGCAAATGTGAGGCAGTATAGTGTAGTGGTTCAGAGCATTGAGCTGCGAATCTGGAGAACTGAGTTTGAATCCCTTGGCCACTAGTTGCATACTGTGTGACCATGAGCTAGTCACTTAACTTCTTTATGCTCCCAGGATGCACCTGGAAACAAGCCTCAGTTTAGGTTGCCTTTCCTGGCCAAAAATTGTGAAAAAAAAAAAAAAATGCTTGACTAAGGGTCTGATGCAAAGGGGGGGTTATTTTCTGGCTAACTGGAGGGCCTTCAGAAGAAGGGGTGCCTATATACCAAGGATGAGCTTGACCTGTGCCATTAGGGAGTGAGGTACTGGATAGGACAATAGACAGATCAGTTAGGGTTGATTTAAACTTGAGTGTCAGGGGAAGCAGACTGTTGCGAGGGTTAACCCATGGCAGGAGTCAGGCACAGGGGATCACTGAGGGAAGAACAACAGAGGTGGGGAACAACAGAGGAGGAGACCCATTAAAGAGTTAATATTCTAATTTGTATGCAGACCAATATGTGGAGCACACCAGGCAAAATGGGTGATTTTGAGGGTCTGATGCACATTGAAGGCCAGGATATAATGGCACCCACAAAGACCTGGGTTGGGGGGCAAAGACTGGGATACCAGGATAGAGGCTATTCCAAAGGGATAGACCTGGCAGAAAAGGGGGTGGGGTGGCTTGTTTCAAAAAAGGAAGGAGTCACTGAGGAGAACAAGGAGCACATCAGGTGGAAAACAATACTATAGAGTTAATCTGGGCTGAGTGGCTACACGACAATCCGTTACAGACTTTGCTCTCTCCAGATCTCAGGAAACATTATAGGAAAGTGAACATTTCCCAGTATGAAGTAAGTTATTAATTTAGGGGTTAAAAAAATATAAATGAAATCATGCTGCAGTGTTCTATTTTGACAGGAGAGAGGGAGTGAACTGTCGTGGGGTGATTTGCCCATCGCAAATTGACACACTTCCAGGCTGAGTTAGTGGGAGATCCATGACAGTCGGTCAACAATTTCATTGTTGACAGACATTACAACTACTCCTTTATGTCAACCACATTTGCGGTTGGTATGAAGGGAGTTACTGCAGACTGTGTTTTCTCTCCACTCCCGAACCCCCTGCTATTAAATTAACTCTGAGTCGGAGTTGCTTCAGGAAGGGGGTGTAATACCCCCAGAAAGCAGTGCCAGGGTCCCACGCTGACACTACAGTGACCTGGTGCTGTTGTCGTTGTAGTGTCAGTCGCGGTAAAGTTGTCACCGTAGTGATGGCATACCATTAACAGGAAAGGGAGGCAAAAGAGGAAGCCCTCAGTGGAGCATGATGCCCAGCTGATGGCGGAAATTATGAGAGCAGCTGAATCAGATGCAGTGGTCATCTGGGGGAACACTTAGGCTTCTTGTAAAAGCTAATGGAAGGACTGACACTAAGTTCCTGTCTGCTTTCAAGAACTGCTGCCTAGATCAGCATGTCCCGCACCATCCTTGGCCTTGCTGTCAGCAGTAGGGATAGGGTCATCTCCAGTGTGAACATCAAAGGACTGGGGGGGGGAGTGACCACAACTGGGTAACCTTCTTCCTGGTGACAGGGTAGATGAGTTGCACTTCAGTCACCAGTATCAGAACTTCAGAAAGGCAGAATTTGTCAAGATGAGGGATCTGGTGTCCAAGGGTCTGGAGAAGTTGTATGTGGCTGGTAAGGCAGAACACATGTGGGGCTTGTTGAAGAGGATTCTTAAAGCAGCTGCTTAGGTCTGGATCCATGTAACTAATGAGGGAAAAAAGAATAGAGCTGTGCCGAATTTTCAAATTTCACTTCTGCCAGAATTCTGCAGAATTTCGGTAATCCCATGAAATTTTGTCAGAATTAGAATTCCAAAAATTCCAAAAGCAGTTTGTGTCTTTTTCTTTAAACCACAGAGTAATAATTTGTGGTTTACATAAACCATGGATTGGCGTCCTGCAGTTTATGTAAACGGTGAATTAGGTTTCCATAAACTGCAGAAAACAAATTCATGGTTTATGTAAACTGTATGTTAATACCGCCAATGAGACCACTGTTACATATGTTAGAGTGTTCTCGCATGCATTCTTAGGGTAAGAGAACTGTGACCCAAAGGTGAGTTGTTCTGATACCCCAAGAATGTAAGCGAGACCATTCCTATAATTGTAAGAGGGGTCTCGGCGTTTTTTTTAATATATTATTGCTTGAGCTTGATCAGCAATATATTAATTCTCTTTAAAATGTACCTGAACATGTCCATTTCCAGAGCAGTTGAGCGTGAGACAGTCTTCACTGAATAAAAGTGTCTCACTTGAAGACAGAAACGTGCAAAAAGCATGAATTTCGTTCCACAAAATATTTCACATAATTGGCACATTTTGCAAAATATTTCTCGTGTGCGAAATTCCTCTGTCAAAATCATGAATTTCGTACCCACAAAATTCATGGGTGAAATGCACAGATTTGGCAAAATGTTTTGCATGGTGAAATTCACGATTTCACAAATGAAATAAAATTTTGCCCCAACGCTACTTGTAGAGGAAAAGAGCACTCCAATTGTTCGGTTTCAGCTGCCGGAAGGGCCTAAGGAAGCTTTGTTGGAGCAAGTAAAACTTGGAACAAAGTATCTTGTTTGTTTCTAGTTGGGAAGAAAAACCTTATGGAGGGAAGTTAGGGTCAGATGTTGGAGTTGCCTCTGTGTGGTACAGAGTTTAACCATTTGATTGCATCTGAGTCTATTGGATCAAAGATTCTTGAAACGACTCTTAGATTTGCTCTTGTGGGTGAGCATGAGATAATGTTTCCCTTGTGGTCTAGCATGTGGCATTCTCAGATTTCTCATCAAAGCACAACACACGGGGCTCTTATTTCTGTGCCACCCTTGTAGTACTTTGAAATGATAGGCATAAATGAACTATGTTTATAAAATGCCCAAGACAGCTGAAAGAATTTGATTGGCTAATGAACAATATAATCCGTGTAATTATCTCACCATAATTACATGACTTGCGATTTCCTACCCAATCCAAAAGAGTAAGCACATTTGTTTTTAATTATATTTCTATACTTTTATTTTTTAAAGCCAGTTCATAATTGCAATACAATGCATCAGGAACATGTAGTTATGAGGCCAATAATCACATTTCCTGGCTTTGTGTAAAGGCACGGGGCACAACAACAAACCAGACGCATGTAGTTATTAGCCCACAATTGCAGGCCATGTCATGTCCTGTCGCTTACCTAACAAATATGACTGCCTGATGAAAACCTTTTCTTGAAAATTGTGACATAATTAAAAAGTAACTTGGGATTTCAACCCAAACTTCCCCTACAGTGGAGCAGAAGCTTGTGGTGGAATCCCAAGTAACTTGGGATTCCAACCCAAACTTCCCCCACAGTGGAGCTGAAGCTTGTGGTGGAATCCTAGAACCTTACAGTCATTTGGAAAAGCAGATCCACTGAGTACTGAAATTGAGTTTCAGTTTAAAGTTTTCTTGGAACATTCTAACTTAGATCATGCTTCTTAGCGGGGCTAGCATTTAACAGTTCTGTGCTCTTTTACTCTTAGATATAGATGAGTGCTCCAACAGCCCCTGCGTGAATGGTGACTGTGTGAATGTTCCCGGATCATACCACTGCAAATGTCATGAGGGCTTCCAGAGCACCCCCACCAAGCAGACCTGTATTGGTAAGTACTTTTCAGAAACATGATTCATCTAAGAGTAAAGATTATATTTAAAATGCCTACGCTTTTGACTTTGCTTTTATGAATTCTCAGAACATTTTCAACTTTTCTACCCTTTTTTAATAACATTTTATTGCATTTTCAAAGTACCACACACATGCATGCAACATGAACAAAATATTTAACAGTATGCCGTATCTATCTAGCATATTGTGGGTTGCAGTTACAGTGATTACTGTTACGTGGCTATGCACAAAAAATGTTTGCTGATTTGGGGTGTATGGCATTGGCACCATTACGCAACAGTGATCATTGTTCTGTCAGTTTTATACTCCATAATTCATTTTTATGTCCTGAAAATGTTACGGAATTATTCGCTTTTTATAAAACAGACCTCCCAGCCCTTAGCAAATACTTGGCAGATATTGATTGGTCTACTCGTCTGAATCAGGATAATATTGAGGATGTATGTAAGTCCCTTACCTCTATTATTATGCACGCTGCAAACAAATTTATATATAGAATTCATAAAAATAAATCTCATTCTCACCCAAAATGGCTCAATATCAGATTACACAAACTAATTAAAAGGAAAAACAGATGATATAAGAAGTACAGTGCAAATAAATGTGAAAGAACACTAATGGCATTTAAAAAAATTCAAAGAAAATGCAAAAAGGAAATTAAAAAGGCAAAACTTAACATGGAAAGTTCTCTGGCCCTACAAGCAAAGAAAGGTGACTGTAAAATGCTGTTCAGTTACATGAACTCCATGAAAAAACAGGAATGCAGAGTAGGTCAGATTGCTGTTAATGATTTAGTTCTTCAGCATCCAAAATAAATGGCAGATTTTGTTAATTCTCACTTCTGCAAAGCCTTTAATATTGATACCGATATGGACAACTACACAGTTTCAGAAAGTCTTCCTACTTATAATATAGACAGCCCCTTGGACACTATTAAAAATAAATTAAATGAAGTAAAGAAAGGCTTTTCCGCCGGCCCCGATGGCATTTCTGGAAATCTAATCTCCGTTATGGGAGACCATCTGTGCGTACCTCTCAAAATCCTCTTTGATAAAAGTCTAAATACAGGAATGGTGCCTAATCAATGGAAGCAAGCAAATGTGATTCCCCTGTTTAAAAAGGGTGCTAAGAGCTCACCGGATAATTATCGCCCTATTAGTTTAACCCCTATCTTTTGTAAAATACTGAAGTGTATTATTAAAGATGACTTGAGCTTAGTTGTGTTAGGCTTAGATCAATCCCAGCATGGGTTTATTAAAGGTCGATCTTGTACAATGAATCTGGTTAGCTTTTATAACTTTGTTTGTGAAAAAATGGATAAGGGTAACTCTTGTGATGTTATCCTGTTAGATTTCAAAAAAGCATTTGATTCTGTTCCCACTGGACTTTAATTCAAAAGTTACAGCTTTGCAACATCAAGCATGTATACATTAAGTGGATTTTAAACTGGCTATCAAATAGGAGGCAGAGAGTGATAATTAACAGACACACAACTGCCTGGAAACATGTAGAAAGCGGTGTTCCGCAAGGATCTGTTTTGGCCCCACTAATTTTTCAGATTTTTATATCCGCTTTATCTAATAGTATTCAGAGTAAAATTACAAAATATGCGGATGACTGCAAACTTGCCAACATCTGTATGAGCTCAGATGACCATATCATTATCCAGGAGGATCTGAGCATTTAGGAGGCCTGGTTCATAAAATGGAACTTATGCTTTAATGCATGTAAATGCAGTGTTCTACATTTTAGCAAACAAATCCTACAAAACAATATTATCTTTATGGTAATACATTAACTAGAAAAACTAGTGAAAGAGATCTGGGTATCACTGTTGATTCATGTCTTAACTTTGACGTTCATATTACAAATATTATCAGTAAAGCGAATAAAATATGGTGGGCTATTCGCCATAATATTTCTTAAAAGAACCCGGACATTCTGTTGCCACTGTATAGAGCTTATGTAAGACCCCATTTTGATTTTGTCTCTCAAGTTTGGAGCCCATTCAAAAGAAAGGAAATAGTTAGAATTGAGAGAGTTCAGAGAAGAGTTACTAAATCTGTAGTATCTAATAAATCTCTTTCCTATGAGGAAAGACTATCTAAATTTAACCCAATGTCACTGGAAGATCGGAGACTCAGGGGTGATCTCCTATTAACATGGGACATTATTCAGGATCTGTTACTTTCAGTTGAATGTGGCCTTGACTTTAAGCAAGTATGCGTTAACACCTGAGGCCACCCGTTGCAACTTGCAAGAAACACATGTAACTCAAAGAAAAGGGCATATTATTTTTCTCAGAGAACTGTTAGGCCCTGGAATATGTTGTCCGTGAAGACTATTGTTAGTAATAATAAAACTACTTTTAAAAATAGATTAGATAGTTACATGAGAGCAGGAAAATGCTTAAACTATTATATGTACGCTGTAAGGCTCCAAGGGCCTCACAGCCTTTTGCTTCTTTCAGTTCTTAGTATGGGTTATACATCCCACAATCTTCAGGTATGGCCATTGCCTAATCAGCGTGCACTGTCCTAGTGTGGAATAGATCGAGTCATTCATAACTATTTCTACCCTTTTGCCTATTTTGGAAAGTAGAGTATCCTATTTTGTAATATTTTATGTCAGCATGAATTAGACTGGAGTCCTCAATGCCATGGTGTTTCTTGTTTGTTTGTTTTTTTTTTTTTTGTTGTTATTTGAATATATTTGGAGAGTACCTTTGACCACAGGTGCTCATTTTCAAAGGTTCAACATCAAAGCATAGTTACAAACAGAACAAAAAACAATTACAGCAATTCCAATGGACTGTAGTCAATACAAACACAACAATGTAATAGGGTGTGTAGGGTATGATTAAGCCAACAGTTATGTTGCTGTGTGGAATTTTATGACCTTCAGTGCATGATTATGGATTACCGGTGACAAGTACAGTTGGAGTTGGGGGAGAGGGCTGCATGCAAAGCTTTTTTAAATTGAATAATGTTTGGTAAGCTAAGAATGATTTATGTAGTTCATTCATCCAGATTGCTGTCTGCACAGCAACGAAGTGATTCCCTAGATTGGTTCTCCAGCAAGGAAGTTCTAGATCAGGTCTTGACATGCTTTCTAGTGCCACATTGATTGTTAACATGTTTGAAGCAGCTTTGTAATGCCAGAGGGGTGAGAACCAGTAGTGTCTTTTTGGCAAGCAGACAGGATTGGTATTTATTCAACACTAGGATCACCATTTTAATCCTATGTTCTGCAACAGGGTTCTTATGCATCTGCAGCAGAATTGCCTCACTTCCTGCACCATTAATCAATCCATTAATTTTATTTTTGTATAGTGCAAACACACAAAAATATAATCACTCCATAATGGATGAAATGCTAAATGCAGGACATGCTAGGTGTAATTTAGTGACAGCAAGACATTCGACTCGGTGCCACATGGAAGGCTGGGAAGGAAGTTAGTAGGCACAGGGGCGGGTGCAAAGCTGGTGAGATGGGTAGGAAACTGGCTGCAGGGAAGGCAACAGAGGGTGGTGGTGGGTGGGGAGCTCTCACACCCAAGGGCAGATGAGCGGTGTCCCACAGGGCTCGTGTTGGGACCAGTGTTGTTTGGGATATTCATTGCAGACATATCATGGGATATCAAGAGCAAGATCAGTCTGTTTGCTGATGATACCAAGGTTAGCTGCGGTGGTGGATGACCTAGGGGATGGCAGGGGTTGCAGGATGATCTGGCAAAGCTTGAAACCTGGTCAGACACCTGGCAACTGGCTTTAATGCCAAAAGTGCAAGGTGCTGCATTTTGGGATGAAGAACCCAAGGAGGACTTACCAGCTAGGGGAGTGCAGCTAGCCCAGACAGAGGAGGAGAAGGATCTGGGTGTGCTCATTACAGGGTCAATGAACAACTCGGCACAGTGTAGGAAGGCAGCTGCAAAGGCCAACAAAATGCTGGGTTGTATTGCAAGGGTATATCCTCAAGGAGGAGGAGGTGATTCTGCCATTGTATAGGTCATTAGTTAGACCACACCTGGAGTACTGCGTGCAGTACTAGCATCAATATCTGAAGAGGGACATTAAGTTACTGGAGGGTGCAGCGCAAGGTGACAAAAGATGATCAAGGGGCTGGGGGACTTATCATACGAGAGGAGGTTGAAGGAGTTGAACATGTACTCACTGGAGAGGAGAGACAGGGGTGACATGATTGAAACCTTTAAATACATGAAAGGAATAAACAAGACAGGTACAGAGGGGCTGTTCAAAGTAAGGGAGGGGAGGGCCACCAGGGGCCATGATATGAGACTGGAGCGAGGAAGGTTCAGGAGGGAGATGAGGAGACACTTTTTTACAGAGAGGGTGGTGGCTGGGTGGAATGCGTTACCTGCAGAAGTGGTATGCAGTAGAACAGTGGACTGCTTCAAACGAGGATGGGACAGGACAAGGGGGAGGGTTAATGAAGGGGAAGGGTGGAAGGGAGTGGCAGCTGCAGAATAAGGGGTGCTAGCTGCACATTCAAGCAGACTTGATAGACCTTCAGGCCTTTATCTGCTGGCAAATTTTGTATGTTTCGTATGTTCGTAACAAACAATAACAAACTTAATATAAATACATGCAAACATGGCAGCAGAGATGGCTTAACAGTGCAAGTTAGTGATCAAGTGTATACAGTCACCCTCTGAAGTAGGCCTGTTTAAATAGTAAAAAACTGTGATGTGATTGAGGAACAAGCTGTGCTTGACTTAGTGTAGTTAGGTACAGCTTGTTCCTTGATGACATCACAATGTCCTAAAAATGGCTGCAGTGTAATATTAATGTTGAACAGACTCAGTCGTCTATATCTCTGGAGTGTTTCTGGCTACAGGGGAGCATATCTCTTTTGAAATAACTTTCACGGGCTTTCAAACTATGATGGCCACTGGGCATGAATGTGTCCCTTTAAGTATGTCAATGTGGTCAGATAAATGCATGGCCTCATTGATGAGATCCACACTCTAAGCCTGATTATGCTCACGTTGCTCTTCTGAAAAGGGGTGTCCCATAGTATACCTGCAGGTGATTACATGCAACCCATCTGTGACTGTGACATTTGTTAATACTAGTAGTTATGTCTGTACTATATGTCATACTGTGCTTGACCTGGAGATGCTTAGAGGACTTCAATTTACAGTATCAATGTCCATGCAGCTTTCATGAGCATCAAAATCAGTCACACATTCTAAATAATATTAATTATGAAATGGGTAGAAAGAATGCTGGCTTCTGATTGGCAAGGAGGTACTTTCAGCTGGACCGCTATCCCAGCACAATGGCCCAACTGAAAGTAGCTCAACAAAACTATGTTTAACAAATACTTCCAATTTATTAAAAAGGACCCATTTGATAATCGCAGTAAGGCACTTCAAGGAGTGCATTATGGTGGGCTAATTGCCCTTCTCGGGTGGTAGAACCACTCAGCTTCATCTCTTGCTTCAACTCATCTGAGGTGGGCCATTATCCCACCATAACACCTGCCCCATCTTGCCTTATTGCTTAAATGACAATGTGTTCTAGGAATCTAAATATTAGATGGAAATGACAAGATTAAAGCCGGATATAATATGCACTCCTGTACATTTCTGTGCATGCACGATAAATTTCTTTTTTACATCCCAGATATTGATGAGTGTATCATGAATGGTGTGATGTGCAGAAATGGTCGCTATGTGAACACAGAAGGAAGCTTCCAGTGCATCTGCAATGCTGGCTTTGAGCTGACCCCCAATGGAAAGAATTGTGTTGGCTAGTAACCCCAGTGTGTTTTTTTTTTTTACTTCTGACTAGCTGAGGTGAGAAACTATACTCACTGAGGCAAGGTAGACTTTTTAGATGCATACCCCAGAGGTGATAGGCATGAGGCATTTGCACCGAGGGCATTTACATCACTGGGAAGTGCATTGATTTAGCATTAGTGCACACCATGGAGTGGGTTATTGTGCTTATATAATAGCTCTCTGTTGTTTATGAAACCAGTTTTCTGGCTCTAAAAAGGAGATCCGAAGTAACTACTTGTTCTAGGCCCAGCAAATCCATCAATTGAAGGAATTCCCGACCAAAGTGTGAGAGTTCGCTGTTGACATGGGGCATTGAAGTCACCCAGAACTAACCATCTAGGTGACTCCAACACTCTCTCAGCTATAAAGTCTGTGATTTCCTGCAGAAAATCCTTCTTGTGCCCTGGAGGACAGTACACGATAAGGATCCTGCAACCTGCATGTGTGCCCCATGTATGGACACACTTTCAAACATTTCCCCAACTGAGTGCATAGAAAAGTTTCACTCAGATCTAAAGCAGATGGCCACCAACTCCATGAAACCCTTAACAGGAATGCACCACAGAGAATCCAGCTGAGACAAAAACATTTTAGAATCACAGTAGCATACAGCATTCCAGCCATTTTATATGTAGAATAACATAATCTGGACCTTGGTTTATACTTTATAATGACATCCTTCTTGGTCATTGAGATCCCTCCGCCTTCAACCACAAGGTCTAAACACACCACTATGTTGTTATAGTATGGCATAATTCCTGGCCTGTCATGTGGTATTCCATGTGTAATATAACCCAGCCGTCTCACTCATGGCAGGATTATATGTGTGTAATATAACCCTTATCCCATACCCCCAGCAGGATTATACTTAATATTGCCCATATCCAGTACTCCTGGAAGGACTTTTATGGACACAGGCTTTGAAGAGCCTAAAGGAAGACTATAGGTTGAGTGGGTGTTGCTCTACTGATACCTTTAGTGAGTTAACCACTTTCCTCTCAAAACAACCCCTAAAATAACCTCAATTTCTTGGTATCATTTTGGCATTTCCCTTTCTTCCCCCTATCCTTCACCTAGACACTTCAGATAGAAATGTCTGAACTGTCTGAATCCTAAGTCTCTCTGAGAGTGGGATGAGCAGTTGCCTTCAGTAGCAGGCTCCACTGGCAGGGAACCCACAAACACTGGGTGACCGATTTCTCCCCACCCCAGAAGTGAAGTGCCCCAGCTCTGGAAGGAGCTCAGCCCCAGTCAGGCTTTCAAGTGAAGCCTGGTCTTCCCACTATGCCACTTGGCCAGCCAGCAGCCTTGATTTCTGAAAATATCTGGATTGTCTATCCCATCTAAGAAGTGGTTAAGTGAGCTTCAGTCAGGCTTTCAAGTGAAGCCTGGTCTTCCCACTATGCCACTTGGCCAGCCAGCAGCCTTGATTTCTGAAAATATCTGGATTGTCTATCCCATCTAAGAAGTGGTTAAGTGTTTTAGTAGTAATATAATCATTATTTTTTTTTTTTTTTAGACCATGATGAGTGTGCTACTACCAACATGTGCCTGAATGGAATGTGCATTAATGAAGATGGCAGCTTCAAGTGTATCTGTAAACCTGGGTTTGTGTTGGCCCCTAATGGTCGTTACTGTGTCGGTACGTAATATGGTGTTTATTCTGCGTAACAGATTTTTACACATACTGTGCTATGCCTTGATAATAGGTGTAGGGTGTTAAAAAACATATTTTGCACATTAGCAAAAAATTACATTGTAGCATTTAGTAATGTTGGAAAGTTGTTTCTGATTACTTAGATTCCTTCCATATATTTACATGGAAGCAGTATCCACCGAACATGTGCAAAGTCCTTCAGAAAGCAAAGGGTTGAATGCTATCAGGTGTCCCCACTTTATCAGAGTCCTAATATTTTGACAGCATCTCTTTTTTTGTAACTTCAAATTTATTGAAAGAAGTTGAGTACATTACAATAATATAATCTGTAGCAATACAATTAATAAAGCATAGTGAACTGCTTAGATGACCAACATTATCCAGTGCCTTCTTTCTAGGAGAGGATTTAGCTGTGCAACTTCCTCTCCTTGCATGATCAATCATTCTTAAAGCAGCAGTACTAGTTAATAAAAATGTTATTTTTACAATTGTAATGTCAAATGAGCCCCACAACTGACAAAACATGAATGGTTTGCTTTTGTTATTGTTTTTTGTTTGTTTTCTTTATATTCTTTATTTTTTTCTAACAGTTTAAGACAGACCCTTGCCAGGAGTGCCATATTGGATTCTGAGGGAAATGGGGTGGTGCTATTCTCTCATTGGTTCTTTTGTCTGATGAAACTGGAATGCACCACCCCTTTCTTTGCCTGCTAGGCATTTATAGGACAAACAATGTAAACAAAGGGTAAAAACAGGAAATGGTATGGGCACTGCCATATTTTCTGTGGATCCGCACAACATTATAAATGTATTAAAAATCAAGGGAACCAATTATCAGAAAGCAGTAGTAAATAGCAAAAGTTAAATCTGAAAATTTATACTACCAAGCAGTGCAAAATCTGGGAAGTGATGAACACTTCCTGGTTGACTAGTACTGCTGCTTTAATGTAATAAACAAGTACAACCTTTAAAAACACTTTTGTCTGATTTTTAACAGCATCTCTACGCTAGTCATTCTGTTACAAAAACCTAGGGTTGCTTGGAATCCATTGAATGGAACTGGATTTGTCAGTTTCCAAGCCAGTTTTCATATTTAGGATTTTTGGAATTGTAGTCCAAAAATCCCAGTTCCTACACTGAATCCTAAAAAATATTTATACATCGGAATTTAGGATTTAGGATTTCAAATTTGAATCCAGTTCCAATTTTGATGTCCTTTTAGGAGTTGAATCAGATTAGGATTTGGAAATTCCAAAATTCCTACATCTGAAAATTGGATCAGAATCAGGGTGACTGCTTCGTGCTCCCCATTAGGCTGCTTGTAACACTTGCTCTCCTCCCCCTATTAACTAGTCTTGCCTCCTTCCCCCATCTTCCTACCCTTGCCCCTTCCCCTCCCCTCCATCTCGCTTCCTCCTCCCCTCCACACTCTCCCTTCCTGTTGTCTCCCCTCACTCCCTCTCCCATTAGCCTTGGCTTTCTTGTTTGCAGTCTCCTCCCTTCCCTGCGGAGTCACCTTGAAGCACTCAGGGGCCTCTGCCCTCTCCCTTCCTCACTCCTCTCCTACTTCCTCCGCCACTCCTCTTCACAAGAATCTCATAGATTTTCCCAAACTCCTTGTCGCTTATATTCGCAGGTGACATTGTGCTTAATCCTGGTCCAGGCCTGCCATCCCCCTCTACCCTCCCCAAAGGGTTGAGAATAGCTCATGTCAACCTCCGCATTTTCTTCCCAAAATTTACCTATTACAACCAATCATGGTTAGCCTAAAACCTGATGTGCTAGTGATCTCAGCATCTATGGCTATCTGCCAAGATCCCAGATACTGCTGTAACTACCCCAGGTTTCTCCATCACCAGACAGGATAGTGCAAAGAGGGGTGGTGGTGTTGCCATCTACTTTTCCTCTTTCATTCAGTTTTAACCTGTACTGTCTGCTTCCTCCCCTTTCTGCCTATGAGATGCTCCCCCTCAAACTTCGCCTCCAATTTGCAGTACCCGTATTATTTGCTGGAGTTTATTGCTGTCCTGGTGTATCTGCCTAATCAGTCACTGAACTCCTCACCATTATATCATCACATTCCTCCTCTGGTGAGTGGATCATCCTAGGTGACTTTAGTCTCAGTTGACTCTCCCCTTCCCTTTACAAAATATGTCAAAACATAAAGTCCCTCCAGCTCTCAGAAGTAATCTGTGATCCCAGTCAGCTCAATCTCAAATCCCTCAACCACTCTCTCCTTGACTGGGTCCTCTCTTCACACCACCATTGTATAGCGGACACTGGTACCTGCCCCAATGCCCTCAGTGATCACCATATGGTCTGCTGTGTGCAAAAGAGAAGCATTTTCCCAGAGCCCCCCCACCCCCAAATTCATACAGATCCAATCCTGATCTCCAGACCTGTTCTCCTTTCGTACTGACCTGGTGGCTACTGATTTAAGAAAAACTAAGGTCCAAGTTTCTCATCTACCCTGGATCTCAGCTGAGTTGATGGTCTGTCACTGAGAATGTGATCTTCCCTGGCAGGCTTACAAGTCCACTGGTTCCCCATTTGACTTTTTTAGTTACAGAGCACTTTGCAATGCCTGTACCAGAGCTGCTATGCTTGTGAAGGCTGATTACTTTGCATCTCCGCTCCAGAACAACCTTAACCACCCCTCTGTGATTTGGAAGGTAATTCATGCCCTTTTCTCCCCCTCTGACAGAGCCCCCCATCCTGAAGGTGGGTGACACCCCTGTGTCTGACCCTGTCACTGTAACCTCATCTTTCAACACTTTTTTTTACTTCCTGTGCCTTTTCCTCCCCTTTCCACAACCTCTTCCACCCCTCTCCCCTTCCTCTCCCACCTCAGCCCCCATCCATCCCACCTTCCTCTTCTCCCCCACCACATCCTTTTTGTCCCACAAAATCCTCTTGGCTCTAAACCCTTATAGAGGTTTCATAGGTATGATCAAGCCTGAAGATAGATATCCTATAAGGCTTGTCTGTCCATAATTTAAAATTGAAATTTATTATTATCAAAGTGCTGATCCAACCCAGTCTTGAATTCGTTCATGGTAGAACTATCCACAATGTTTGATGGAAGATCATTCCAAACTCCAACTACCCTACAACTATACCAGTGTTTACGTAAATTGTAATTCCAGGTCTGCTGATAAAGCTATTTTTTATGCTTCCTGGTACTAGTCCTACCTAGACTGTACCTAAGACCTAATTCAGCTAGGAGAACTTCATCCTTCATAAGCCTGTAGAGTAAACAGAGATTTCCCCTTAGTCTTCGATAGTATAGGGAAAAAAGATTTAGGCTGACCAATCTCTCATAATAGCTTTTGTTATTTAATCCCTTAATTAGTTTTGTTAATTTTCTTTGCACCCCCTCTAAGGAATTAATGTCTTCCCTGTTTTGTGGTGACCAAACCTGAATGCAGTACTCCAAATGTGGTCTAACCAGAGCATTGAAAAGTGGAATAAGCACCTTCACCTCTCTGCTGGCTATGTGTTTAAGTACACAATTTAAGTTTTGTGTTGCTTTTCTAAGTTGTATCCTGCAGTGAGTCCTGAACTTAAAATCATTTGTACCGTAATCCCCAGATCTCTTTCTTCTTTCACATCCCCCAAAGGGGTATTATCCAGTAGATATGACTCTTCATTATTATTTTTACCAAGGTGCATAACCTTACACTTGGTAGTATTTAATACTAGTTTGTTTAGGTTTGTCCATTCAAGAATTAAGTCCAAGGAATTGTGTAAGGTAGCCTTATGTTTAGTATCATTTACCACTGACCCCAATCTACAATCATCCGCAAACTTATACATCCAGATATTTTGGTTATTAAGTTTTAATGAAGTGATATATATATATTAAATAGACTAGGCCCCAATACTGAACCCTGCGGGACTCCACTGGTAACAGGAGCCCAGTTGGAAAACTCCCCGTTGATAACCACTCTCTTCCTTCTATCCCAGAGCCAATTCAGAACCCAATTACAAATATTACTATTGAGATTAATGCCCTCTAGCACAGATAATAAATGTTTGTGGTGCAATTTGTCGAAGGCCTTTGTGAAATCTAGAAAGATCACGTCCACAGAATTACCCACATCCGGTTCCCTATTCACATTTTCATAAAATGCCAATAAGTTGGTTTGGCATGATGTAGCCTTTGTGAACCCATGTTGTAAGGGATCTAACATATCATTATTACCAAGATGTTCTAATAGTAAATCTTTAATTAGGCTTTCCATAATCTTACCCAATGACGAGGTCAAACTAATGGGTCTAAAGTTTTCTGGTAAAGTTCTAGGCCCTTTTTTTAATATGAGTACAATATTAGCTTTTTTTCCAGTCATTGGTGACCATCCCAGAATTTATAGAGGCCTGGGAAATGCAAGTTATTGGCTGAACCAACTCATCTGCCAATTCTTTCAGAACCCTAGGGTGCATACCGTCTGGTCCAGGGGATTTATTAACCTTGAGCTCAACCAGATATTTATGGACACTATCAGGGTTTATAAAAATGTTACCAGGTATGGGAGGTCTACAACATTTGTATTGGTTAATGTCCTTTGTATTATATACCGAACAAAAGTACTTATTTTGGATGTCGGCCATTTGTTTATTTGTTGTGCTAAGTCCTGACTCAGTAAAAAATGGCCCCATGTTACTTTGGACCGTCCACATGTTATTAATATAAGAAAAAAATGCTTTTTTGTTATCATGCACCCTTTCAGCGAGATCCACCTCACATTGTGCTTTTGCTTTCCTAATATTCATTTTAACTCTCCTGAGGCAGTCTTTGTATTTAGTATATATCTTTACTGATTTGGATAGTTTTAATTTGTTATATAACCTATTTTTTTTGTTGATTAATTTTTTGATAGTGGCAGAGAGCCAGACAGTTTTTTTTGTTTTGTTAATATTATACTTAGGGGTGACAGGAATGTATTTAGAGGTAAGTATCTCAAGCTTAGTTTTCAAAGAATCCCACATAGTCTGTACTGTCTTATTTTTAAATTTTAATCTCCAGTCCCAAAAAGCTGATTCTTCTTCATTTTATGGAATTCAGCTTTATAAAAGTTCAATTTGGTAGTGGTTCCAGTGGGTTTGAGGGATCTTATTTCACTTACTTTAAATAGAACTGAACTATGATTGCTGTTCCCCAAGGGAGTATTAATCTCAACTGAATTAATTGTTGTTCCCATATTGGTAAATATTAAATCCAGGATATTGCTTCCCCTAGTATTATCTAGTACCAATTGTTCTAATCCCCCCAATCAATAGCATCTATATGTTGTCTCTCAAGGGGACACGTACCTTTACAATTTCCTCAGTCTATATTTGGTAAGTTGAAATCCCCTGTTAATAAAATTCTGTTGGATTGAGATCACCAATGACTTGTAATATAGCCATATCATCTTCTTGTGGTATAGAGGGAAGCCTGTATAATAGTCCCAATATAATTTTGGGACTATTAAGTGGAAGGAGCTTGACCCATATAAGTTCAAGTGAACTAGTTTCCCATATAATTTCTTCACATGCAATATCCTCATGTATATAAAGTGCTACCCCACCGTCCTTTCTATATTTTCTGCATCGGAAAAATAATTTGTACCCAGCAATTTCGTTGTCCCATTGATAATTCTCATTCCACCAAGTCTCAATAATTAATGCAATATGTATCTTATGATTTTGCAATATTATTTTGAACTCATCAAATTTATTTAGTAAACTTCTTGCATTAAGGAGTATTGCATTCCATTCAGAGGTATTAGGAGAAGAAAGTGAAGATCCATTTAAATTGTTTTATTGCCCCCGGCCAGTTTAAATGAAACTTTATCACTTCAACAACTTTTTTACCCAAAACCCTTATACCTGCAGAATTTAAATGTAGACCATCATATTTGTACAAAGAGGTTCTATTGAAAGATTTTGCATTGTCCATAAAACCAATTCCTTCCTCGATACAAAAATGTCTAAGCCAGCAATTTATTGTTATAATCTGTTTGTTCCTATATGCTTTCTGCCCCTGCATGGGAGTACCAGATATAATGATTTCCCCTCCATAGTTTTTAACCCTTTCTACTATGCTCTTATATTCACATTGCATATCATTCAAATTTGTTTTCCCCACATCATTAGCTCCTATGTGGAGAAAAACCAAAGGGTTGACTGTGTTTTCAAACAGTCCATCTAACAGAAGCACAATATCATGGAGCTTAGCTCCTGGTAAAGAGCTAACAGTAGTATGCTCATTTCCCTTATGACAAACTTGTGTATCGATGCCCCTAATTATAGAGTCACCAATGATTAAAATGTCTCTTTCTATGTAATTAGTTTCCCTATATGCATTTAAATTGTCCGGACCAGTAATACTGGTAAGATCAAAAACATTTGACTTTGAATGTTCCCCTAGATTATTATGCACATCAGAGCATGTCTTGGGGGGCCTTTACCTAAATCGCATTTGCTCAGTACATCCTGGATATCAGAGGTAACAGTTTCAAGGCCCTCAAATCTATTTTGTAATTTCAGTGGGGGATTCAACTGGGGACCTACATCCATGTCCAAAGAGGTTAGAGCTGTGATTTCTCTTTGACCATCTATGTATATTTAATGCTCAATTCTACTTTGATTCACAGATTGTGTGTTACTAATATCACTCACTGCCTCATCTATGTACTCCTCCAATCTTGAGATATCCTTATGTGTTTGCAGCCTAAGCTCTAAATCATGGACCTCCCTTAACAAAGCGGTAATCTTAATACATTTATCACATGTAAAGTCTTGGTTTGTGACTTCTTCAATATACGTTTTACATTCATGGCAAGTTTTCCTACCCTTCACTTTTTTTTTGCCTTCCTTTTGCCATGTCAAGAGGATTTTACTCACCAGCCTAGGTTACTGTATATACCACCATGGATGGTCATCTTTGTGTATATATTATTCCCCAGTAGTCCTCAGTGTCCCCAGCAGACACAGTAGACATGTGACATGCATGTCTCTGTGCCCGTCTCCGCACGCAGCTTTGCGCGCTCACCTGCTCGTGTGGGAGCTCGAACTTATCCCTGACAACCAGGAAGTCTCTCACAATCACTTACTGTGCTTGGCTCACCCCGCTTCTGTGCAAACAATAATGATTTAGTTTAAAATGGTTTATTTAATTTAGTAAAGGTGGAAGCCGTCACCAACTTCGGTTAGGCAAGAGCGAATATTAAAAGAAAAAAGTAAACGGGTAGCAGGCTGTTCTTCTAAGGCACCTGAGACATGCACCAGCTGGGTTTCTCAAACCTCCACAGCCCCACAATACCACTGGGGAAACACACCAACTCCCTGTATCCCGTAGCAACGGCTCGAGATTTACCCTCCTCTCTCCAGAGGAACATTTACCCAAAAGTAAAATAATAAAATACACACTAGCAATAGTCTGCCCAAGTCAATGTCATATAGCGGGGGGGGGGGGAGACCATGATAATCTTGACCCCAAACTCCTCTTTTTCTGTCTGCTCTTGATACTGCTCTCCCTGCCACCTAGCTTCTAAACCATTCCATCATTCTTGCCTCCGTTTCTAACACATGGAAGCAGGCTACAGTCATCTCCCTTCTCAAAGGGCATGCCCCTCTTCCCCTGGTAACTACTGCTCTAGCTTTTTCTTCCCTACTCTGGCTAAACTTCAGGAACAACTTGTTCTCTCCCAACTCTTTCCTTGATTCCTCTGCTTTCATCACCTCCTACCAGTGTAGTTCTAGGAAGTCCCAGTCCACCACCCTCCTGCATCTCACTAACACTACATCCTGTCTGGTAGGGATCAGGGCTTGGCCACCACTGCCATTTTTGTAGACTTGGCCAAAGCCTTCCACACTGTTGCCCATACTATGTTTCTGGACAAGCTAATGTTAGCAGGGTTCTTTGCTTACTCTGTTGAGTGACTCTGCTCCTACCTTGAGGCAGGTCTCAAGCAGGTGATACCTCATCGCTTCCTCTCCCCCTATCTGCTCTGGTGTACCCTAAGGATTCATCCTTGGCTGTATTCTAGTTTCCATATTCCTGAATGACCTTCCCTCTGTCTGTTCCTTTGCATCCATTCACATGTATGCAGATGACACAGTCCTCTATGCCTCTGGGCACTCTGCCTCTAACCTCACAGCTCCACCCCAACTGGATTTAAACAACACCCAGCACTGGTTCTGGGCTAAACAGCTATCTCTCAATGCCAAGAAAATGGTGCATGACTTTTGGTATAAGGCAGAGGGTAGCTAGGCTAACCCCCTCCCCTCTTTCTATTCCCTTGATGGTGTTGCAATTAGGCTTCATGCCAAACTGGGTGCACTTCACAGGAATAAACCAAGTTTCACGCTTTTTGCCCACAGAAAGATCATCTCAAAGATGATTCTACATATCTCTGACTACAGCGACATTGTTTACAGTGCTGCTCCCAAATTCACCCTAGCCAGACTGGGCCCATTATTTCACTCCTTTTGCCACTTTGCCCTTGATGCCCCCCCCCCGAACCCAGCACTGCTTCCTTTACTTCCTCCTTTCCTTTCCCTCCCTTGGTACCATGAGCCACACTCATTATGCCACTTTCATCTCCAAATTCTGGCTTGGGTCCTTCACCTTACTTTTCCTCCATCCTCATTCCCTTCCTTCTGTTTTCTACTCCCTGTGCAGTGCTGGCCCTTGCTCTCTCATGCTCCCCTCCATAAAACTGTGTCCTGGCCTAGCTGCCTTCTCTTGTCACTCCCCCAAACTATGGGTCTCTCTTCCCATTACCATTCATACTGCTCCTTCCTCCTACTCACACAAATTTCTGGTACAGGAATTCCCTACTCAATCCTGCATGTGTCTCAGATCCTGTGCTGTATTTTGCCACACTATGATTCCCCCTTACTGCCCCTGCTCCTGCCCTTATTAATTTCCCCCTGACCCCCAGTCTCCTCCATCCTTTCCTGCTGAACAAAGCGCTAACAGCACTTCATTCATCCTTCAAATTGTTGCTATCTATACTTTTAATGTAGTACCTAGCGGTGCTTTGTTCATACTCCTGTAACCCCCCTGCAAATGGGGGTTCCCAAAAGACTTCCAGGAGCTTGCTTGAATGCTCCAAGCCTGAATGGTGTTTGGCATTTAAGCCATTTATCAGTGAGTGTTTTTAGAGCCTCTGGTACTGTCTCTTTAAGAGCTGTCTGCTTGCAGACATAATTAGTTTGTATGGGGGGACTGTGTGCTTCTCTGAGTACCACTCGAGCTGCTGCCAATTCACTTCATTTTTGCAGTCACTAGGAGTGCAAAGGAACCTATCTGAAAGATGTAACTGTTTGCCAGAAATTATTTAGAGTAATAATGAAATTACAGTTTGTCTAACCTGCTTTCTTTGCAGTCAGAACTGTGTCTGCTAGTTCCCATTCTAGTTTTGAACTGCTGAACTGGACCAATCAGTGTGGGGTAAGCTAGCTCTAAAATGGTGCCTTGGACGAATCAGAACTTGGACTCATAATCTGAGCCAGCCACAAGAGGATTGTATGGGCAGTGACTCTGGGAGATGTAGTTTAGACTTCAGTGCCTTTTGGACCAACAGCAGCAGTCTATTGTGAGTGACAGCCAATCCAGTCAAGAACTGGGAGGAACTCAAAGAAAGTGCCCAGTTTTGTCGGTTGGAGCTTCAGTTGAGCTTTGGCAGTGAAGAAGGAAGGAGCCCTGTGCTTTTCAGTGTGCAGTTTTAGTCAAAAAGTCGTGTAAGGCCCAGAGTTCCGGTCTGCAGCTTGTGTAACAGCTTGTTAGGACTGAATCTGTCCTGTGAAAAGAATCAAAGGATCTCTGAAGAGTAGAAACCAGGCTCACCCTGTAGAAGACTGGAGGAATTGCTGAAAATTGCAATCGGTCTGTCAGGAACTGAATCTGCTGTGTGTTCTCCGGTATTGTGCAGTAATTGCGATCGGGATACAGATGTAGCCTGCCTGGTATAGTGCTTTTTTTATATGGATGTGTGAAGAGGCTTGTGTACCTCAAGTGAGCCCTGCTGACATTGAAGGACCCTATCTTATTTGGAGGTCGTGAGTACTAATTCAGGGTCGCCCTGTTGAATTGCCACATTAAATCCAAATGGAATTACTGTACTGCTGACTGTTTAATTCTCCTTTCTCTGTGTGAAAGGGCCCTACCAGCTGCCACGGTTTGGACTAGCTACTAGGGCTTGGGTACCAGGGACAGTAACTGATAGGGATAGGCCTGTGCACAGAGCCATAGGTAGATTATTAGAGTGATAAGCTAATTAACCTGATTTCCTGTCCTTGTTATATCCCCTAAATAAATCAGAGCTGCTTGTTTCAGCAAAGTTATACTGCCTGAGGTATTTGCCTATGTTAAAGTACTGTACTGTGATTGTTGCACTGTATCTCATTTCACAGGAGGTCCCAGTGCCGGAACCAGACCTGGGGGTAAGTGTATACTGTGAAGGTAATTTGATATATTGTGTGGGCCACTAGTGGGAAGAAAGGGGGGTTGCAGTGTCCCAGAGGGCTGTGACCAAGTTAGTTTAACTATTGCAAACCCTGACCTCTGGGTGGAGGCACCCGCCATTGGATCCAGGCCCCTCAACCTGTTAGTGGTAAATCAGGCAGGGGTAGTAGCCCCTGGGATAGCGCCATCTAGGGGTTACACTCCTGTTGCGTTCCCATTTGCACTTATATTACATGTCACTCTTCAGAGGCTCTGCCTAGCTCATCTTGTTCATTTTGTTGCTACTTAATTGTTTAACTTACATTTTTGATCTGTGTAAATAAATGTTGTAACTTACTGCTTGTTCTCTCATTCCCTCCTCCCCTGGACACATCTGGAAATAGGCTATTTCAGCTCAGTATGCCTTTCCTGGTAAAATCTTTTTAAATAAATAAGTAAACAAACAGATAAATAACATAAATAAATACATACCTACATACATACATAAATCATCAAATTCTGAGCATCTCTATAAGAAAGATGCCTTAAGTGTACATCAGACGCCTGGGATGTGCTGCAGTTTTTCTCAGAACTTTACAAAGAAACTAAAAGATATTTATTTGTAAAAAACCAAAAAAAACAAAGGGAGTCTAAACCATACCAGGAAAAGAGTGGTGCAAAAATTAGTGCAAATTCAGTCCACAGTGCAAGGAAAAGAAAGTAGCATTCACCAACACCAAGACGATCCACCTGTATCACAAAAATCATCAGCATGTTATTCCAAGTGCTCACAAGTCATACTTTTCACAGGTCCAGTTGATAAAAGTGCAATATTTACTGGTTAGTGGTTATAAACCACTACCAGCAAGTGCCCAACAGCTCCGTAAACCACATATGTGGTCTGCAGAGCTCCATAAACCATGGGTTCACAAAAACCAAAGCAGCAACTTAGCTGCCAGAAAAGCTGTCCTCATGCCACATGTCCAGTAGCCTAGGTTTTTTTTACACAGTCAATATGAGGCACAAGCTTCTCGACTGCTTTATAATATGGCAGGAAAAAACTAACAGCAGGTTCCGAGATTCAAACTGCTCCTCTTTTACAATATGCACTTTAATAAGTTTTTTGTAGCATATTGTGTTTTGTATACTATTGTGAGTATGTGTATGTTTTACATGTAGGTTATGTCTTTATATTGTAATCTTGTCTTATAATGTTTCACTGTAGTGTATGTAAGTGTTGGAACTTTATACTTACAGGACCATCTTGTAAATAGGACATTGTCCTAATGATGTGTTATGCCATCTATTCTCCTGTCTAAAAATTAAGGTTTTTACTACTACTACCCCTCCCCCGACATATACAGCAGCTTACCTGCCCTGATATTCATTGCCCATGAAGTTTGATTAATCATGATCCCAGACCTCGTAATTTTTACTTATGTGGCTAGCTTGTAACACAAACTGAGTTCTAGTTTGACGATACACTCCCAAGCAAGAGGACACTTTCCATAGATGTTATTGGGATGACCAGTAAATATAATAAAGAAAACTCAAAGAAGTGAGTTTTATGGGTTCATGCACACCCTTGATGTGTGGCCCCCATATAAACTCTCTTATGCCTACTGGGTTTATAGGCACCACACACCTGGTGTGCATAAACCCATAAACCACACTTCCTCATGCATTAGTCTGTATATATAGTTACAAAGTTTGAAAGCCTATGTTTGGACCTTTCCTGATGAATCGTCACTCAGTGGTCAAAGTGGGGAAGTACTGGGGGGGTATGATGTAACGCCACTATTTAAAATCAATCCATACATTTAGTATGTGACCTTATTTTGATCCCCTAAAGAGCACCACCACTTTTCTTTTGAACACTTCAACTCCTGGTGTGACATCTTGATTGTAAATGCATCAGGTCATGTGAGTTCAGTCTGTTTGTTTCATATGGCCCTGTTCCTGCATATGGGTTTAAATTGCTACTGATTTCCTCACATTGCAGTTATTCATTTGCATTTAAAAAAAGTCTGATTGTCCCCAAGTGACCTTACAGTTATTATGTTTGTGGTGTTGCAGTCTATTACTAATGAAATGACTGTGATGCCATAAATGAGCGCACTGGGCGGACAGAAAGTCCTTATTTGTTTGCTGTTGTGGGAACATACGGAGCATCGGTGGAATCTGCCACAGAGTAGCACAACATTTTCATGCTTTCTGAGACATGGAACCTAAAGAATGTGAGTGCTTATGCTCTGCTATGATTTCCCTTGATAAAAATAAACAAAAACAAGACACTTTGATTATCTAAAGATGGGAAATGAAGAACAAGACTGCAGGAGCTTCTGGGATTTTTCAGAGACATCTGGCAACTACTGTTTTGATATACTGGCTGGTAAATCTACAGAGCGAATGCAAAAGTCAGAGGCCAGGGAGGAGAGCAGAGGGTTTGTGGTGATTGCCACAGGACTGGGTGGGGGTGCCGCTGCATGCCAGGAACATTTACGTAGGTCTGGGGAGAGAGAGCAGGGGTGCCACTGGAAAACAGGAAAGTTTACATTGGTGCAAGGGAAGGGAATGATCCTTGCTATTTGTTTGTTGTAAAATCATGCTTCCTGGAAGCAATGACTTGCTCTTTGCAAATAAGCTTTTGGCGCTTCCATTATGCTGGTGTGCCCTATAAGTAGGACTCATCCTCTCATTAACATGTATCCAGGCTGTCTATTAGTGCTCACATGCTAACAACTTTGTGCTGTACTGACAGGGGCTTTGAAACTGGCAGCTGCAACACTACCTTTCCGGCATGCAAAGCTCAGTTTCTGCAGCACAAACTCTGCTGTCACAATGTTAACTGTTCGAATACAGAGCCATATTATTAGTTGACAGATTATCTGCCTTATTACATTGCTTGCACGTTGCTAATATACAACTCAGCAATAACTACTGGATTGATGCCCTATCATGAGATGCAGTGTAATGCAATTGTTAAGAGCACTGAGCTGCACAACAGAACTGCGCTGAACCTAGATGTAGTTTTCCCCTGTAAAGGCTGTTTTTTAAATACTGTTTCAGTTCTGTCCTACCCAGTAAATATGTCGCTAGGATTATAGCGCAGGAAAATCTGCGCTGGAAAAATGACATATGACAGTGCAGCTACAGGAATAGCATAGTGCAAGTCAGTTAACACTATCGCTGTAGTTGTCGTCATGAGGAAGGAAGAGGACAATAGGTGAACTGCATGGCACTTTGCTGAGCAGCTCCCGTGGTGCAGGTGATAGGGAATGAGCAACTAGAGTGGCGGAACATGCGGATAACCATGGTTCGACTTTCAGTCCCACACATCTTTTGTTTTCTTCCCCTGCTGAGTTTCATTTTTAATTTTTCTGCCCCACCCTGCACTTTTGCCCCTGTGCCCTCCCAACAAAACTATGATTTTCCCCCCACTCGAGATTCCTCCCTGTCTCTGGGTTGACTCCCAACCCCGAGGGTCTTTCCCGTCCATGAGTTACCTCCCCCTGGAGGTGATTATTAATAGCTGGGGGGGGGTGCAGGAGACAAAGCGGCAGGGCCCCCCACAAACACACAATGTAGCTTTTTGTTCCTTTTTTCTCTGTGGTAACGCTTAGTGTTTTTACTGAGTGCCATCATTCATTTCGCCATTTTTCATGCGCGTTTTTTGACCGTGCTGTAGTTGTTTTGGATTTCTTCACCTAGTGCAAAATTCTGTTACTGTTCTAGCTCAATTGGCTTTTTAGTTGGTGTTTCTGATTTACACACAGGTAAAAAGTGCCATTTTAGAACTATATGATGTAGTTTATGTCCCTTGCCCGCTCTTCCTTTGTTTGCACAATGTATCTGTGTTCTATTATAGAAGTCTGTGACTGGGAGGGACATAAAGTGTATGTTAGTATGTCCCCAAGAGCCACTTGTTGCTGTATAAGAGTGGTTTCACGCGTGTTCGGCTAGAGTGAGAACAGCTAAGCTGAGCTGTTCTGGCTAAAGGGAAGTGAAACCACTCAAATACAGGAATTAGTGGTAACAGAGGACATATTAATATATTATTGATCGACAGTGATCAATAATATATTTTTAAAAACCTGTTCCTGGAACATTCCCATTTCCAGGGCATCTGTGCATGAGATGCTCTTCACAGAATAAGAATGTCTCATGCGCAGGGAAAAGGAGCATTCTGATTGGTTGGGAGTGCTCCCTCGCTCTATAATACATCATGCAGTTCCAGAATGGTATTTAGCATCAGACAGTAAATCAGAAACACCCCCTGTGCTTACTAAAAGGCCTGCATAGAGGGAACAGTAACAGACTTGAAACCAGTACTTAAAAACAGCTGCTGTTGGGGTAGATGGCTTACAGGCTCAGTGCAGTTCTCCTCTAACTTCCCTGTGCTCCCAGGATGCACCTAAAAACAAGCATCAGCTTAGTTTGTCTTTCCTGGCCAAAAAAATGCAAAATAAAAGTGTCTTCTGTCATCTGGTGTAGGATAGGTATAGAGTGTATCTATGTTGTAACATACTGTTCTTTTATTCATTTGAGAAAAATGTTTCAGTTTCTGAACTACTTTTTGTTCACTTTGTATTTATATATTCAGGAGCTGTACTATGGGTCTTATTTATTGTATATTTATAATAAACTTTTAAAATTGTATTAAAATGATATAAATTAGGCTAAAATTGGTATTGAGACTTGCGATGATATTTGGGATGTTAACAGTTATGTTTTTTTCCTCCAAGTTCAGAATCTTTAGTGTTTTCTATATACCCAAATGATTCAACAATCTCAGAGTCCTTAACTTGCGGACTTGAGTGTAACGTACATTTCCTTTTTTTATTTGCATGGATACCTATATTTATAATTAATGTACATCACAGAAGTAGTTTACATCTTTTATTTACTTTTAAATAATTGTATTGAACTACCCAAAATCAATAAAAACAGAGTATAAAAAAACTTACTAAAGAACAACCAATGCTTCTAGAAAAACTTTTGAAAATATAATATTTTGACACAGTTCAGTTTGTTTTTCATATATTTTCTGGCTTTTTCTTGATTTCTATGAATATTTGCCTGTAAACAGTATTTTTGTCAGACTTCATCTGTCATGAGTTCATATTCCCACTTGAACTCACAGTGCTTTGCTTGTGACATCACAATCATTTTCTGGCAGCAATTTGTGACATTAAAGGAGAACTGTGCTGAACCTATGAGTTATTTTTCCCAGCAGAAGCAATTTTTCAAATACTGGTTCAATGTATGATGTTGCCAATGTCCTTCATAACCACAGAGTTCTATAGTAGAACACAGATGCATTGTGAAAACAATGTAAGAGCACTGCAAGGACACCACCCACATCATACAGTTCTAAAATGGTACTTGCCTCCAGTGTGTAAATTAGAAACACCCACTGGGATAAGTAAACAGCCAGTAAAGGTGAAACAGCAGCAGAATCAAAAGCAGTATTTAAAAATCAGCTTCTGCAGGTAAGAATGACTTACAGGTTCACAGCAGTTCTCTTTTAAAGAGACTTACCAAGTTAGCCCCATGCACCACTCAGTTCAGTGCATTGCTTCCCAGAAATGCTTTCTATGTATAGTTGGCCTGAAAATATGCGCTTGTATTTTATTTCTATCACTCATAAAATCTTCTTTACTGGGCATATGCACTTCTCCATTCTAAGATCCACCCCCTGCACCACCCCATGCTCAGGAAATTTCTGATGTGATCACAGGGACAGTGCAGGGATGCACAACATTATAATCTATGGGGGACACTTTTGCGATCATTTTTTAATATTATAATGGCCGTTTGGCAATGAAACATGGGCACTGGTGGGCTAACAAGGGGCCTTGTTGATCGACCAGTGCCCACATTTCATTGCCAAACGGCCATTATAATATTAAGAAATGATCATAAAAGTGTCTTCCATAGATTATAATGTAAAGTGGCCCTGCGCTCTCCATGTGATCATGTCAGAAATTTCCTGAGCACGGGTGAGTCTCTTTAAGTCAGGAATGAACAGCAGGAGTAGGTGGACTCTTGGGTCAAAGAGCTGCACAACAGTGTGGTTCAACATAG
The DNA here is from genome assembly GCA_016271365.2 of Neoceratodus forsteri. NCBI lineage: Eukaryota > Metazoa > Chordata > Ceratodontiformes > Ceratodontidae > Neoceratodus > Neoceratodus forsteri. Next base: position 185,330,113 of record JADMNL010000031.1, read on the forward strand.
CCCTTGAAGCACAGCAGCACAAATCCTGGACACTGGGCTAACTTTAGGAGGATAGAGGAAGAACTGGCTAGCTAGACTAGGATGGAAAAATAAATGGGCAGAAATCAAACAGGGGATACAAGAGTATCAAATATATACCTAAGGCAGGTTGGGAAGCACACAAATGCACAGAAAATCCATTTCATTTTCCAGGAATGTGAAGGAAGCAGTTTGGGTCGAGAAGTTAACCATCAACAAGGCCAACCAATCTGAGGCAAATTGGGAGCTTGAGTTCAATAAACTGAAAGAGGCCAGCAATCCTCCGAGGAGCTCTAAGGTGGAGGCCAAGCTCAAACTAGCAGAAGGGGTGAAGGAGAATCACAAGGTGTTTATTAGGTAAATCAGGGAAAAGAGGAAGAAAATGGGGAACCAACAAGGTTGAAAAAGAAGGGGGATATGGATAGAGGAAGATGGGCAAAGAAACAGATCTATTAAATTGACACTTCAGAGCAGTCTTCACAGTTGAGGAAGGAGGGCCACAGCCGCAGCGTGGCATCAGAGTTGGGAAAGAGCAAAGACTGGATTGTAACATTATCGAGGACAGAGTACTCAAGGGTTTCAGAGAGTTGAAGGCGGAAAAGTCAGCAGGTCCTGATGGGCTGCATCCATTCGTTCTCAGAGAGCTTAGACAGGCTTTGGCCACCCTCCTGGTAGACATGTTAAATTGCTCTCTTTCCAAAAGGTCACTGAAAGAAGCTGTACAGTTCCTGAAGCTAATTTTGGCCAAAAGAAGCAGCAATGTTATAACACTAAAAAGATTTTCTGAGTGATAAAAAGAGAACATATAAGTTGAAAAGGTATAAGAAAAGATGGTACAAGAAACAGTGTCAAACGCTCATGTTCTGGACTAGTATTCATCGATACCACTTTTCAAGTGTGCCAGATAACAGGGTAATAGTTGAGAACAAATAGTGTTTAGCAGCCATAAACACACTGTATCAGAGTTCCAGGATTCGGCACTTAAAAAAGGTTCAATGTCTCGTTTGTGAAATACTTTTTAGAACACCCTTTACTGCATGTTAATGCCACCTCCAAGACCACTCTTACAGTTGTAAGAGTGGTCTCTTGCACATTCTTATGAGATGAGAATCACAAGCTGAATGTGAGCAGTTCTGATACCCTACAGTATGTAAATGAGACCACTCTTACAATCATAAGAGTGCCGTTTGAGGAGGTTTTAATATATTATCGATCGAGCTTGCTCAATAATGAATTAATATTTTTTAAAAACTTTACCTGAACAAGCCCATTTCCAGGGCAGGTGCATGTGAGTCACTCTTCACAGAATAAGAGTATGTCACATGCAGGGGAAATGAGCGCTTTGATTGGTCAGGAGCAGTCCCTCTATCTTTAATGTACACATCCTGCAACTGATAGAATTTAGTTTTAGGGTCTGCATGTCTCCATGCCTGCATGTCTCCAAAAGAAAGTTAATGTTGCTGGCATTAGGAGGAGCTTCTCTGTGTTGGAATTGGAATGTAGAGGCATGAAAACATCTTCATAAGATAAGATAAGTGCAGCCTAATTCTACCTGTTGTAGGATGTGCACAATAAAGGGTGTTCTAAAAAGTATTTCGCAAGCAAACCATTGAATCTTTTTTAAGTGGCAAATCCCAGAGTGCTGATACATCATGTTTACAGTTGTTAAATACTGTTTATTTCGGCTGGTTGAGTGACATGGTGAGCTGAAGCAGGGGATCTCCCTGCCAGCTGCGCCAGTGACCCAGGTTTGGGAATGAACCAGAGTCACTAGAGGCCAGCCAGAGGAAGGCAGGATTAAGTGTCCCATGATGGCGCTCCTCTTCCGGGGAGGTGAAATAAGTGTGACCACTGCTTGTGTACCACATGGTAGAAGCAGGGTGGTGTCACAGCAGTCACCTTCCTGGTTAGCCGGGTGCAGGTCGCTGAGGAGTACCGAGTCTTTACAGAGCGTGTGTGCACAAAAGCATGCATGCCAGCCTGGGGGGAAAACACTCTTGGAGCAAAAACAGCCAGGAGTGAGCGGGATGATGTTGTTTACTCTGCAAGCTTCACACCACCCACCAAGGTACTCACTCACCCATGGAGGTCCAAGAGGTGGAAGGTAAGACCTGGGGCAAGTGGGTGACAGGTCTGGAGGCAAGACAGTGGATGAGGGCCACCTTGGTGTATATGCGAACAAACAGAGTGTGGAAAAAAATACTGTTTCTTCTTTAAGAAAAAGATGGTCTCATGACAACGTAGTTACCCTCTGGAAGATATCTTTATCATGAAATGGCTGATTTCCACAGATCTTGCATACCATCTTTTCATTCAAAAAAAAAAAAAATATTTTTGCAAAAAAATGTTCTGGGAGAGTGAGTCGTTTACACCAACTGTCTGTTACATTTAATATTGAAAAATTGTTTACATTTTATGTTCTCTTTAGTCTAAATATTATATTTCTCAGTTTTTACAGAGGTGCCAGTTTCTCTTGATGGTGTTTATATAGCCTTTAACAAATATTTTTTACCACATGTATTGTAAACTCTGGGAAAGATAACTGAAATTTGAACATATGTATTTGTGCCACATAGTTGGGAATAATTTTCACCAGCTATGTGAGAAGCACGATTACTGTTAAAATGGACACCTGCTCCTTATATTCCAGATTTAGTGCCTAATGAAGCTGATTGTCAAGTATTCTTATTGCTTTTCCATTTTCTTTTTTCTTTTTAGACATTGATGAGTGTCAGAACTCTGGCATCTGTATGAATGGACGTTGCATTAACAGCGAGGGTTCCTTCAGGTGTGAATGCCCACCTGGCCTGGTCATTGGCACAGACGGTCGGGTCTGTGTGGACACCCACATGCGCAGCACCTGCTATGGCTCCATAAAGAAGGGGATCTGTTCCCGGCCTTTTCCTGGTGCAGTCACCAAGTCTGAATGCTGCTGCGCCAACCCAGACTACGGCTTCGGAGAACCCTGCCAGCCCTGCGCAGCCAGAAACTCTGGTAAGGAGACCCAGAAAGTGTTTTGTTATGTTAGTATTATTCAATATAATCTGCACTGTTGTTTTCTTCGTAGACTTTACAATTAAAAAAACAAGAATTTATTCCAGTTTACGTGCTGGGGTAAAACAGTGCATTTTCAAAGACAAATGTATGATGGCGCAGTTAGGGTCAATGGAGCAAAACAGTACAGGACTATTAAATAATGGGCATTATTGGTGCTCTAGCTCACTGGATCAGTGATCCTTGGTGTGGCAAAGCAGTTACATACAAACAGCAGAATCTGGTTCATAAGCCAGAAAATGATTTGGCAGTCTACTAGTTTTGCTTCCCTCAGCCCTGGTAAGAAATATACGTTCAGGAGGCAGTATAGCACTGTGGTTTAGGGCACCGAACTGCAAACCTGGAGACCTGGGTTTGAATCCCACAGTCCCCTTTTGCATACTGTGAGACCCTGAACAAGTCACTTAACTTCCTTGTGCTCTCAGGTCGCACCTAGAAACAAGTTTCAGCTTAGTGTACAGGAACAGGTACTGCATCATGCTCGCAACTCTAAGACTAACAGTCACCAGCTCGATCCTGTCCATAACTAATTATGGCTTGATCATCTACAGTGCAGCCATGGACACTGTCTTCAAATGTCTTATGATCACATTAAATAGAGCCTGCAGGCTTATCACTGGTGCTGATCAACGCATCCATGCCTGTGGCCTCTACATTCAATCCACATGGCTCCCCTTACAAGACAGGATCGCTTATTGTACCTGCCTGTTTGCCAAGAAAATCTGCCTTGATCTAACACAGCCAGCCAACCAATCCCTACTCCTATCTTTGGCTAACCAGAGGTACATGCACAGTAGGACCAAACCATCTTTCCTCATCCCTCGCTTTCCATACCTCACAAGCCTGGTGAACGTTTTGCTATAAGGCACCATCTTGGCTAAACAGCCTACCATGTGCTATCCTCTCTGTAACTAATCTAGGTACTTTCAAATCTTTGCTCCACCAACATCTCACACCACAAGGCAAATGTGACTGTATGCACTAGACATCAGGCCTGTTCCCCTTGCCCCCCGACTCGCTCACCTCTTCGCTACCCCCTCACTCATTCATCTTCCACCTTTCCCCGCCCCTTTTTCTCCTTCCTACTACCCCTCCCTCCCCCACCCTCCCTATAGCTTCCACTCCTGCTAAAATGTAATTACTCCTGCTCTTAGAATTGACAAAGTCTATTGACAGATTGACAGACTGCACCCTTGTTTTTACTAGAACTGTATGATATTACTTGAGAGGTTCCTTCAGTAGGTCATCACTTATAGGACTAGCGCCACCTGGCGTCTGGGCTGCATGGCAGACTTTTCTAGCAATACTTGATGGGGACCGCCCACCCGACGTCACGCAACTGACATCAGCGTGACCCTACATAGTGGGCGGTCCCCACACCCGCCCTCCAGGTCTTTCCCACCGTTGTCTTGTGTCAGTCACATCACAGACTTCCCATAGCAATTGTCATTGAAAGTAAACTTTTTTCTCATCGGTTTTCACCGCATTTTTCTCTTCAATATACAAATCCCTCTATGTCTTCTCCGAAGAAGAAATGCCAGTCTTGTGGTACCCAAATCCCACATAAAGACGGACAAGTGCAGTGTGTGATCTGCTTGGGCCCAGACCACCCAGTTTCTTCCTGCCCAGATTGCCAGCCTTTTAATCAGGCCACACGCAAAAGGTGGCAGCAGGCTCTGGAGGCCCACCTTTTAAAGACCCGGCTGGTGTCTTTAGAAAAACAGATGGAGCGGATCTGCAAATCTTCATCTTCTTCCCCTTCTAAAAAAGAACACCAGAAAGAGAAGCACAGGGAGTGGGAGCACTCCACAGAGGGTTCCCAGGCTGAGGCCTCCAGGCCCTCAACCAGCAAGACCTCTTCCGAGCTGCTGCCCAAGGAGAGATCAGCTTCAGGGGATCTAGGTAAGCCCTGCAAACCCTTCTACGCAGGTAAGTCAGATGCCGGCTCTTCTGACGGCCACCCCGCACCTGCCGCTAAGTCTTCCCCCAACTCCTCTGGGGACCTCCCGGCCACCAGTAAGCTGGCTCCCCAGGCTTCGGCCTCAGCCGTTAAGTCAGCAGGGGGCTCCTCCCCCTCCTGCCTGGCTCTGTCTGGTCAGATGACCACCTCTGGTGGGCGCTCAGACTCAGCTCTCCTGTCTGGGCCTAGCGATGGCTAACCCAACATCCAGATGAGTCCGGGGGAGTCTGCCCCTCTCCCCCCTTCTCCACCGCCGGTAGCTTCCCTGGCTCAGGTTGCTACCTTGGGTGAGGATAGTGCGGAGCCCCTAGATGTCGATCACAACTCTGGGTCCGTTCCATACTCCCCTGATGGGGTCACAGGGAAGGAGGCTCCTCCCCAGCCATCAGGCCCTTCTCCGGAGGCCCCTCCTATCCCTTCTGGTGGGATCACTCCCGACCCGCCGCCAGTCCCGGTCAAGATCCTCCTGTCAAATCCAGCAATAGTTCACCTGACAGCGGACCCTCCGACCGTCTCCAAGCCTGGGCCCAGTTGTCTGCCCCAGCCTTCGGCTCCAGTACCAGACAAGGTCCCTCCATCAGGTCTCCTTCACCCGGCTCCGATGCCGGCCCCCTTTCCTGCGATGGATCGGGCGGTGCCGGTCCCGGCAATGGTGGCCCTGACGCCGGCTCCCCCAACACTGGACCTGCTGCCAATTTACACGAGGGCAGGCCCTACATGGGTTCCCCCTCCATCAGGCCTGACGTTGGGCTTATACACTCAACCTCGGACTGTCCCACATTACTCCTTGGGGTATCCTGGGGACCATTACCCATCTGGTCCCCCTGCAGACTGGAGTGGTGTGGGGCATTATTTCTCCGGATACAATCCGTACCCAGGGTATGGCTATTCGGGTTACCAGGGATATCACTACCCTCCTCCACCTCCTCCTCCTCTCCCCCAAACTCCTCCTCCACAAGCTCCAGTTCAACCGGACTTCAAGACTTTCATCTAGTCTTGGTGGCAGGGGGCATGCTCGGAGCTGGTATCAGACCTGGAGAGCAGACTCCCACCACTGCACTCTACTAGGTCCCTGTCCCAGAGGAGTTCATCCCCTTTTACCGTCCATGTCATGGGGACTACTTCCAAGGATATAGCTCTCCTGGATTTTTGAGACCATCTGGATGTGGGGGATGATGATGAGAATGGCGATGAGTCGCCAGAGGAGCCCTCGGATCACGAGTCCTCAGTCCCTAAGGACAAGGTTATTCCCAAGTCCCCACCGGAGGACCCTGCCTTTTCGGACCTTCTGAGGTCCATGCAGAATTATTTTGATTGGGAGTTGGAGGAACAGGATCCAATGCGACAGAGAGTCACCGAACATCTGGACCTGGAGTGTCTGTCCCAGATCCCTGTTCCCCCATGGATAGGACCTCACCTCTACAGTCTGTCAGATGCCTCATTCTATCTGGCTGTCCCCAAGAGGGCGGACAGAGTTTATCAGGCGCCCAAGGATGCTCCATTTCTTAATGCACATCCTAAGGCAGACTCAGTCATGAGTTTGGCTGCTTATGACCGCTCATCAGCACATGAGCACCTCTCCTCCAGACAAGGAGTCGAGGCAGATGGACCAGTTTGATAAGACGGTCTGTTCTTCGGGCCACATGTGTGCTTTGGTCCCTTAACTATGTGGCTCATATGGTGTCACACCAAAAGGCTACCCTGGCCAGGCTCGAGGCCCGAGTCCAAGCTATAGACCCTTTGGATCTCAAGGAGGAACTTGCCAAGGATCTCTGCCTGTCACACTTTTCTTGCAGGCATGCATTGCAGGCAACTTATGACTCTGTCAATTCAGTAGCCCACACCTCGGTGCCTGCCATTGCTTTGAGATGGCAGGCCTGGGTCCGCATCTCTGACCCTGCAAATGAGGTTCAGTCTGTGATTCAGGACACCCCCTTTCAGGGCTCGGTGCTCTTTGGTGGTGACACCAAGGACATCATCACTGACCTCCAGGATAAAGGTCAGGCCCTGAGGTCAGTCTGGTCCAGGTACTGATCGGGTACCCAATAACAACAGCAGCCCTTTTGGAAAAGGACCTGGAGGCAGAGAAAGCAGGCCCCGGCTCATCACCAGGGCAAGCGTAAGTCCACTGGTTCCACCACTCCTCCCACCTCCAAGAATCAGAGATGTTCAGGGGGCTCTCCACCTGACCGTCCTGCCACCTCCTGACTCCCTCACCCCACCCCCTCCTCAGCCTCTGTGCGAGGAGTCATGAGGGGAGGTTCGCCCACCATATGTAGGAGTGGCAGGACATTACCTCTGATGCATGGGTCCTGCAGTTGGTGTTCGCCGGACACACCATAGAGTTTCTGGAGATTCCCTCAGACTTCTCCGTCAAACCAGTTGGCCTACTCTTGAGACCAAGCTCTTCTCATCAGAGAAGAAATCCAATCTCTCTTGCTCAAAGAAGCAATAGAGAGTGTTCTCCTCTGACAAAGGGGAAGGGGGTTCTACTCCCACTTCTTCCTGGTTCCAAAAAAGTCAGGTGACATGAGACCCATCCTCGACCTGAGCAGGCTCAACCTGTTCATCGAGAACAAAAAGTTCAGAATGCTGACTCTCCAAAGCCTCTTCCCTCTTCTTCTGGAGAACCAGTGGCTTTGTGCTCTGGATTTGCAGGATACTTACCTGCACATTCCAATCTTCCCCAGTCACCGCTAGTTCCTGTGGTTTTGTTTCCAAAGGGAGCACTTCCATTTCCGGGCCCTCCCCTTTGGCCTTTCCTTGGCACCTCAGGTCTTTATCAAGTGCCTGGCAGTGGTGGCTGCCTTTCTGCATTGCCAGGGCATAGCAGTTTTCCCTTACCTGGACGATTGGCTGATCTCAGCTCCTTCCAGGGATTCTCTCTTGGAAGCTCTGACTTTCATTCTGGATTTGTTTTCCAAGTTGGGGATTACTGTCAATTTCCCCAAGTTATCTCTTTCCTGACTCAAAGACTTCAGTTTATTGGGGTGGTCTTAGACATGGTCCAGAGCAGAGCTTTCCTTCTCGGACAGGATGTAGACTCTGGTCCATCAGGCTTTAGTAGTGGCCTCATCTAGGACCATCCCAGCAAGGGAAGTCCTTCGCCTTCTCAGCCTGATGGCAGCCTCCATCACTACCGTTCCACTCACGAGGCTTCACATGAGAGTCACTCAGTGGTCCTTGCAGGTATAGTGGGATCAACTTCTGGACGACTTGGACCATCTGGTCCTGGTATCGTCAGTGGTCCAGAAAGACTTGCTTTGGTGGAGGGATCCCTGTAACTTTTCCTTGGGTCTCCCTTTCAGGAGCCCTGCCCCATCAGCATCCCTGACTACAGGTGCATTGAACATGGGATGGGAGGCACATCTAGGGGAACACCAAACCCAGGGGCTTTGGTCCAGCTCAGAGGCATTGTTGCACATCAACGTTCTGGTGATGAGAGTGGTCCTGTACATGCTTCAAGCATTCCAGACCTTTCTCCCCAAGGGATCACTGCTCATCCAAATGGACAACATGTCAATAGTCTGGTACCTGAACAAACAAAGAGGAACTCGCTGATATCTCTCTTTGCAGGGAAGCAATGAGAGTGTGGAACTGGGCAGTCCAGCACAATCTGGCCTTAGTGATCGTGCATGTTCCAGGCATCCAAAATGTCTTGGAAGACAGTCTCAGCAGGTCTCAGACCCTCAATCACGAATGGGAACTAAGTCAGTAAGTGGCAGAGTCTCTCTCTTCCTAAGGTGGGGGCATCTGGAATGCGACCTTTTCACCTCCCCATTCAACACAAAACTTCACAGTTTTTGCTCACTCATTCCAAGGCATGGTGCTTTCTGGCACAACACACTGTCTCTCTCTCTCTTGGACAGGGAAATTTTTGTGCTCCCTCCCTCTATTTCCCATTCTCTAGAGGGTACTCGCCAAGCTTCAGGCAGAGAAGGTGCAGATGATCCTCATTGCCCCCCTCTGACCAAGACACATTTGGTTCCCGCTTCTGCAGCAGTTAGAGGAGGAACCACTGGTTCCACTTCCTATGACTCATGACCTCTTGACCCAGAATCAAGGCTGACTCATTCATCTGGGGCTCAGGACCCTACACCTTCATGGCTCCTGCAGACATAGCGGTCTTTCGCTTTGGGGTCTCCTCTCGTGTCGCTCAGATATTGGTTGAGGCTAGAAAGCCATCTACCCATTCCACCTATGCTATGAAGTGGAAAACATTTTTCCATTTGGGTGGCTTCCAAAGATTGGAACCCTTTCTCTTGTTCTGCCCCACAAGTCATGGAATACCTCCTTCATCTTTCAGATTCGGGCCTCTCTTATTCCTCCTTGAAGGTCCATCTTTTGGCTATTTTGGCATACCACGAGCTGGTGGATGGTAAACCCGTGGCTCAGTTGGAAATCGCAAAAACATTTCTAAAAAGGATTCTCCATCTGAAACCCCCCCATCTGCAGCCCTACACCACCTTGGGATTTAAACTTTGTGTTGGAGAAAATCACTCTCCTGCCTTTTGAACCAGCCATGGGCTGCGATTTATGCTTCCTGTCCTGGAAGATGTTTTTAGTTATGGTTACCTCAGCTCAAAGAATTTCGGAGCTTCAGGCTCTGGTTTGTAAGGAGCCCTATTTAATTTTCCATAGGGACCAAGCGGTCCTCAGCACAAATCCTAAGTTTTTGCCTAAGGTGCTGTCGGAGGTCACACTGAACCAATCAGTGGAGCTGCCAGTATTTTTTCCATCCGCATAGAATATAGGAGAGGTACTCCTGCACACTATGGACGTACATTGCATCCTCTGGTGCTATACCCACCATACGAAACAGTTCCGTAAGGATGATCAGTTGTTCGTCTCCTTGGCCCCCAGGTCTTTGGGCAAAGCTGTTTCCAAACAGTGCCTGTCCAATTGGTTGGGCAGTTGCATTCGCTGTTGCTACCAGAAGTATGACAAGCCTCTGCCGGGGTCCGTCAGAGGTCATTCTACAAGGAGCATGGCTGCTTCCACAGCTTTTTTGCGCAATGTGTCAGCAGCTGATATCTGTGCAGCAGCAACATGGAGTTCTGTCTATACCTTTACCAGACACTACAGTCTGGACATTGCTTCTAGGCGGAGGGCAGGTTTTGGCCTAGCTGTTCTGCAGGGTCTTCTGTCCTAGGCTGGCTCCACTCTGTGTTTTCCTTGGTTGCTGGAGTTTTACCTCCTCCCTTGTTCCTCTTGGTCTCTCTTAGGAGAGACTGCTTGGGATTCAGTCCTATAAGTGATGGCCTACTGAAGGAACCGTCTCAAAGTAAGATTGTACAGTTATGTAGGAACTTACCGTAACAGTAGATCTTCGAGAGAGGTTCCTTCAGTAGGTCATATTTTTCCCTCCTTCCCCCTCTTTATTTAGGGACTCCAGACTCTGTTCCTCCTGCTGTCAGGCCTCTTCCAGGCTCTGGCGGGAGAACTGGAGGTTGGGCGTCGGGACTGCCCACTATATAGGGTCACGCTGGCGTCGGTCACGTGACGTCGGGTGGGCGGTCCCCCATCAGGTATTGCTAGAAAAGTCTGCCATGCAGCCCAGATGCCAGGTGGTGCTAGTCCTATAAGTGATGACCTACTGAAGAAACCTCTCTTGAAGATCTACTGTTACAGTAAGTTGCTACGTAACTGTACTTTATGCACAATTGCACTTAATCTTACCATCTGTATTTGATTCACTGCTGTATTTACACTGTACCACATAATTGTTATTTGTCTCACTTGTATTAATCCATCTGTTCTGTTGACATGGAAACCTTTGTAAAAGAACCCCTGGTTCAAAGGTATTTGTAATCCTAGTTATCAATAAATAAGTAAAAAGTGTGCCTGTTCTGGTTAAACAATTTCCCCTTCCCTTCCCTTATGTCTTTGATCCAATGCACCAATCATAAAATATCCAGAAAAGCAATTAATTCAGTGCATCACAGATATGGGTGAAAATCTGCCACCAGTCAAGGGTGTGTGTGTGGACTACACATGTGGATGATGACTGATATTTTAAAATCCAGGAGTAAGCTTGTTGCTCTGGTTGCCCTGCCCACATCATGAATAATCATGAGGCTTGTATTTAAGGCCAGCAATAATAAAAGCATGATAGCTGTGAGGAAGACGTGCACGTGCATGTCAAACTGTCAGCGGTTGTGCACATACATGGTCAGTGCTTGCTCCTCTAACCAGTGCTGGGATTTTGCCCATACCTGTGATGCCCTGAATGAATTGCTTTTGTTGATACTTAAGCAGTAATGCCCGACAGGGTGTGTGTCGTGCTGGGATAACGTCACGCCTCAGGTGGTTGGGCACGAGGCCACAGGCCGAGTGCATCCAACAACTGAGGTGTGACGTTATCCCAAACGACACACACCCTGGAGAGCATTATTACTATTATACAATGGCTCGTTGTTATATATAAAGTAAAAAAAAAAAATTTTAAAGAATGTTTTTATTAGTGTGGAAAAATATTTTTGTTTCTTAAGAGGAGATGCAAAAAAAAAAAAAGCTCATCATCCAAAAAATCATCTGCAGGTTCACAATGAGGCTGAGACTAGACCCGTGATGTTGTACTGGTTTACATCACGGATCCAGCTCAAGACTGACCAATCAGAGTCCAGGATTTTTTCTTGCCATTGTATAATTGACTATATTCATGTCCACCCTCTCCCTCCTGGCCTCCAGTGAGTAGTGTTCAGTGCTGTAAGCTGATCCTCATGGATCTGCCCTGTTGGCCCTGAACCATTTTGTTTACTCTATGCTACATTGTCTCAAGCCTGTTTCTGCCTTTCTTAAGGGTAAGATTCCAGAACTCATGACAGTACTTCAGGTGGGGTCTCACCAGTAATCTACAGAGAGGTACTAGTACCTCTTTCCTCCTACTGTCAAACCCCCTTCCAATATACACCAACATTCTAGCTGCCTTGCTGTAGACCTTGTTCCATTGACTAGCTTGTTTTAGGGAGTTGCTTGTGATGATCCCATGTCTCTTTTCTCTGAAGTAGTGGCCAGCTTAACCTGTCCCATCCAGTATTCCTTCTTGGGGTTCTTGTCCCCTCTGTGCATCTCCTTGTACTTTCTGGCATTGCATTTCAACACGCAGATCTTGGATTACCTCTAACCTTTGTAGGCCCCTCTGTGACTCCCTTACTCCCTATTCATTGTCTACCCTGCCACAGAGCTTAGTGTCACCTGTGAAGGGACACATCTTGCACTGTGTTCCTTCTTTTATGCCACTGATGAACATATTGAAATGGACTGGTCCCAGAACTTGTTTATTTATTTATTTATTTATTTGAGAATTGGTGACCAGGAGAGGCACACCGAGCCCAGACTCCTTTCCATGTGTAACCCGTGGGGAAAGGGAAGGGGAAAGCACTGTTACAAAGAAATACAAACAGGGCTGATAAGGATACAATGACATAAAGTTCATAAGTTGAAGTACAGTACAGCAAGTAATGCCAAAAATTGCAACACATTATCCAATAAAAAGTATGCCAAATCAAAACAAGTGTGCAAATAAGCTGAATTCAAAACAGCGTGGGAACCTAGTTAATGGGATGCTGAACCTATACACATTGGTGAGGTCGGGAAAGGTAAGGAAGGATTCAGGAAGATGGTGGGGAGGAACAAGGGGGAGGACTTACCCCTGTGGTACACCACTCATGACTTCCCTTCCCCTGATTTGACCCCACTTACCACCACCCTTTGCTGTCCTTCCTGTAACTAATTTACCACCCATTTAATTGGCTCTTTTGCCTTCTAGTTTCTTCAGCAACCGTCTGTATGGCGTCAAGTCAAAAGCCTTGCTGTACTAAAACTAGAGAATGTAATGCCATTACATTTTGCAGGTTTCCAGACCTTAAAAAATAGGCCGTGTGTGTTGATTTTTTAGTCTCCTTCTTAAAGGATGTCCATGTTATAAGCTGCCAAAAATTGAAGTAATGGCATTAGTACTTTAATGTCAAAGTCCATGAGTTTTTGCATAGGTTGCAGAATTTAATAATAACTTTGTGGAAACCATATGCATGAATTGTGCCCATCCATACACCTGGCCTGCCATGGAGAAGAAAGGAAAAGACTGGTGAAACTAGCAGTAAGGTTGGATTCATATGGGACTCCGTTGTAAAAGTAGGAGGAGAACTGGAGGTGCACTGCAGGACCCTGATGCTAATGTAGGTAATGTGATCTGCCTGCCTGTAGCACAGGTCAACTAAGTGTGATGCAGTGCAAAGCACTGCAGGTAGAGGGAGGAACGGACTGTGCATTGTGATAGGGAGTTCAAGCTTTGAGGAAGTGAGGAGTCTATTTGTTGAATTCGAGAAGTTCCTGAGGGGAAATATGTCCAAAGGAATCTTCTCCAAGGCCTTCATAATTTGTGTATGTGTGAGGAATGACCATGACAAAAATAACAGAAGATAACTCTTGTTCTGATTCTGTTGAAAGAGGGAGGAACTTTTTTTCTGGCCTGTTAGAGACCCTTCTGGGCAAGGAAAGCCTGCTTGCTCAGGGTGTGCTGCAGCCATGCCAAGAAGAAGAGGGTACAGGTCATGTCAAGGGACAGGGACGTCTAGAGGATTTAAATGAAAGGATATGGGCTGGGGAGGCAGCTAGTGCAGGACCTCACCACTGGCAGGAGTTGCATGCATGGGTTCCCCAAGAAATGGACAGCTGAGCTGTGGAGCAGGAGAACATTAGATCACCAGCTGAACCAACAGATCATATTGCAGAGGAACAATTCCTGCTTGCATGCATCATATAAAAGTCACACCCAGCAGAACTGAATAGCCTAAGAGTCTGACATACTTGTAAATCTAGAATGGCTGGAGCAGCAAAACAGAGGGATTCCAGCTATTCCAATGAGGTAGGTCTGATGGGAAAATGAGTAGGTGACTCTCTTCTTAAGGAAGTGTGTCACTGTGAAGAACAAGGTGGAAGGTATGCTTCCCATTTCTCTGCTCCATGGTTGTCTACCAGTTGCTTGATTTTTATCTCAGGATGTATAGTGCTTTCTTGCTCCTGAAGCCCTTGACTTGAAAATGTTGTGCCTTTTGCCAAATTACATTACAGTTGCTTGCACTTTACTAGTTTGTAAATCATCTATTTTATTGTAGTTGCCTGTTGCTTTCCTCTACCCTTTCCACTAGATCACACCTGGAAATGAGCCTTACCTTACTGAAATACAAGTGTACAACATGCATGCTTACTAAGCATGCAACATGCAGGCTGCACACATGCCGTGCACTTCTATTTCTGCAAGGGTAGGCTCAATGCCCCTTTCCCAGTTACCAATGTTTCAACAATCAATCAATGCATTCATACATACAGTACATAAAATAATACTGAGGAGATGAGCAGTTCCACTGAGTCTACCCGGCCAAGCTAAGAGAGAAAAAGGGAAGGTGGTACAAATACTCACAAAAGAAGGAACTACAGCACTTCAAACAGCTTTGCTTAGCTTATCGGATACAGTGGCAATAGGTACTTTGAAAATCTTAAATTCTACTACTGGAATTCTGAAGGCGTTACCTATTATGCTACCAGGAATATTTGAGAAAATGTTGCCAATAATAATTTTTTATATTTCCCGCTGTAAATTTAAAACAACTGAACCAAACATTTCCGGTTATGTTACATACCAGGATACACTGATGCTGGATATGCTTGCCAAATTTTAGGCCTGTACCTGCTACAGCAGAAAAGTTACAAACATCCACATTTTTAGAAATGTTTAGAAAGTTACCACAAAATTTCACAAATAATGACAGTGAAATTATGAATCCCTGCAGCGTAAACATTTCTTAATCAAATCTCTCTCTATGTTTAGAAGATTTTGTGACACTTCCAAAAGGCTATGTATGGTAATTTGCACCATGTCTAGTTCCAAAGGTGCTGAGTTATAAGCAGAGAAATATTTTCACAACCCCTCTTAAAAAAAAAAAAAAAATAATAAAATGCCAGGCTTTGAGCTCTATAAATTTGAATCGACTCATTCAAATGGCATAATATTTGGCAAGTCTTCAGGACGCCAAACAGTGTGTAAGCATACTACTTTTCGGGCCTGTAGCTGAACAGATGGGTAAGGTGCAACCAAATAATCACACTTCAAATAATCTGTGGAATTTCATTGAATTCCACAGTTTTGGAGTTTTCTAATTCCATGTGGCCCTAGTCATTGACAGGTTATAAAAATACATTTTACACAGGTCTGCAGCATAGTTATAATCCATGATATATCATCTGCCTGGAACTCTGAATGCCTTTTTCTTTACAATCTCTCTCTCCCAATGGCCTGCCTAATGACTGCTGGCAGGGTTATTTTGTCTTCTCAGGCACAGTGAGTTGCTTCCTACATTTTCTATAGAAGGATCTATTCGGTCTGAATAGCCAGATCAGAATACATTGACTATATCTCTAAATCTTTACAGAATCCTTACCAGTTACAAAACTTGCATCTTTCCTGTTTTAAGGTCTCTTTTACTTATAGAGAGATTAACTCCCAAATAGCAGTTTAGTTTTGCTTACATTGCAATGAACCCAAATTAATTTTAATTACTACACTGCTTGCTGATCAGTTGTTGAAAATCTGAATGGCTATGTCAGATATTAATGTCAGTTACCATTTTCTCTTTACAGATGAGTTCCGAGCCCTTTGTAGCAGTGACATAGGAATCACGGCTGATGGAAGAGGTAGGTACATAAAACACTGTCACAGATGAGATGTCTGATAGGCAACCAGGCAAAAAAACAGAGATATTTCAATGTGACCAGCAAGAGTTTCTTTTCCAATTATGATTTCTGGTTATGAAATGGATAGAAAAATATTAAAAGCTGATTGGTCTGGAGGCAATTCTGGCCATGATGTTATCTTGGTACAACATCACTGTCTGAAACTCATCTAGGGAAAAAAAAAACTATACAAAGGGTATTAAAAAACACATGGAAGATGCATTTCAAGTGAAAATACATCAGGAACTTAATTTTTTGAAGAAATGTGTTATGTCATGGGTTTGTGGTGAAAACAAAATAGGGAGTGAGGCCACAAATAAGATCTGGTAGCTACACTGTGAGGCCCCCAGGCTTTTAGCTTGAAAACCAGTGGTCTAGCCACTGATCATGTAGATGAAGGAGACCACTGCATCATGTGTGGATGGTCTGTTTGGAGGGTACTGGTATACCACCACTGGTATATATGCACAGTGTGCATATATTATGGAACACATACAAACAGAGGAGAGAAAGAAGTAAGTCCCTCGAGGTACATGGACCTGTTTTATTGATGGGGAATACATGCCATGACACCGAAGGAAACTCCCCTCTCGCTCCTGCAGGGTGCCATTCTGACTTCCTGCTAGTAGGATAAAGGAACCTGAGGAGGACAAAGGAAGAATGTAGTTTTGACAAAAATGAAGACAGCTGTCAAGAGAATCAGCTGAGCAGTGGCAAACACTTTGATCCCCGTCGTTATCAGCCGTCAACCGCAGAAGTCAACAAATCCTCACGACATGGTTTTAGTTTGCCTAACATTGAAACAGCTGTAGCACAAGCAGGGTGAAAACGTAAGCTGGATGAGTCTGGCTGGGATCCTGGGGGAGTTTGTGTCTTCCAGAAGCCTGATAAAAGAACAGAAAAACACAAACGCTAGGTTATGACTTGCTCCCTCATTGGTAAGCAAAATGAAAGTTGCACAACAAAAGAACACGCCTGCTGTTAACACAGAGTGCAGAACAAAAAAGGTCAGTGACACAGCTGGGGGGTGCAGTTTCCCCTAAGGATGATATATCTGAAGAGGGGACTTCCAGTGCACAGGGAGATAAGACACTTTTAATTAGAGGTCCCACCTACTTTTAATTTTGCTACTGAGCCTAAAGTGTTCAAACAGAGGAAAGGAGGGGAGCAGGAGGGTTAGAGGTCTCCTTTCATGCTGTACCAGATAAAGAGGCAGGTAATTCTCCTATGATGGAGATACCAGAAGACAAATTACTCTCAAATACAGAAGGCTGTGTAACTGATGTAAATGATTTACACCCCTTCCCCCACCATGGACCCTCCAACAGCAGAAGTTTCTAAACAAGTCACTGGTGAAAGGAACAAATCCTCAGAAAATGTTACCCAGCCTTCTACCAGCACAGAGACACTGAACAATAGTCATGAGCACCTTAGGACGGGACAAAAAATATTCTTATTTATTTAAACCTACAACATAGCCTGCTAAGACATATAATGTGGTGAGATTAAGATATAGGGGTGGGATGGAGGAGATATAAGATAGGGTTTTTGTTGCCAGAAAACTACTGAAAGAAAGTATGGGTTTTCTTGCAACAGAATTATATACGCTAATCAACTCATATGGTGAGCCTATTTTTGACTTTAGTTTCAAAAAATAAGCAGGCCTTGAATGCTTTTTTCCAGGTATCATGAGTTAAAACACACTCCCCCGTGGGGTTCATTTGTAGCTATTCCACTGGCAAAACCGACTTTTAAAACAGTAACAGTTTTGTTTAAAAATGAGGGGGTCAGTATTGTGGATATCCTATACTGGAGGAGACAAAAACGTGAAGTTCTGGGAAGCCCAGAACCAGTTCTTGACTCAGAAAATATATGGACCGGAGGATGACGTATGTGAGTTTGATTGCCACAAACAGAATCATGTTTACAGTATTTGCTAAATTGTTTCTACCTTGGTAGGGATCGAGAGGTTATTTTTCACCAGGGCCAACCTAAGGCCTGTTACAGGTGCCATGCACGAACATGTTTAAATTATGCATGTGATGTAATTCGTTGTGGTTTATGCACTGAGATTGGGCATCATAGTGCCCAATACTCTAGTAGGCTGAACTGCAACCCTTGTGAGTTCACACATTCCAATAGGGTTTGCCCTTGGGCTTCTCGTAATAAAGACAAGGCAAGGCAAATTTTATTTTTCGGGCGCCCAATCCCAGAGCCTCTGGGCGCTGCCCAATTAAAAGATGACCAGTTAGATGAAGCTGCCCAAGAATTTTGTGTAAATCAAGCACAGCATCGGAGTCAAAGACAGTGCCCTCAGACATCACTGCCACTGTGTTTCTGACCTGGAGCAATTGAGTATTATCTCACTAGATGAAGACATTCAAAATCAATAGGCTAAACAGACCTCTGAACCAGTAGCAGAATCATCACAATCTGCTGATAAACCCCCTGAGGCAATGGAGGAAACACCTTCAAATCCACCCTCATATGTTCAACCTCCTGTGGGGCAAGAAGGAACATCTGCTGAAAATCAGCAGATTCCTCCTGAACAGCCCACAGAAAATGAGACCCCCAGCTCCGTGTACAGATGGCCAAGTGCTGGACAAGGATATGCCCCCCTCCAACCTCAGTTACCGAATTGTTTCAGAGAGTTACTCAGAAAAAGAGGCTGGGTGGACAGCGTAAACCTAAAGTTAAAAGACAAGAGCCAGTGGCCACGTAAAAATTTATTTGAGGCCTTAGCTGGGCACACAGACTGGGGGGAGGTAGAGGGGGACTCTGACTCATCTTTGGTGTTTTTCCTCACAGTTGGATCTTTCCTCTAGCCCAAATGGACCACCACCAGAGGATTTAACAACAACAAAAAAAGGAAAACTACAGCTGGGGAAGACAGATGGAGCAAAAATAATACAATAATTTGGTGGTATACAGAGTGCTTTGCCAAGTTACAATTTTTCTGTGGCAACATTAAATTAAAATAGTATGCAGAATTTGACACATGGAACATTAACCTGCAGTATCTTGAAGGATTTACATCATGACATTTGTTTTCTTCAGGATACTAGATTATGGTCCCAGGTATATATGTAGTAAAAGCTTGGACAGCGTGGCTATACGGCAATTCATTTTGGTCTATGGGCAAGACAGATGCACAGGGATGGGAACTTTAACTCTTTCAGCTGTAAACTGAAATATTTGGTGGATTTGATCCCATGAAGGGCTTTAATTCTTGATGTGTGGTTACAAAATGTGCATTTAAGACGAATCAATATCTATGGGCCTCAGACTAAAGCCACAAGGGTCGAAATGTTTAAAATGATACAACCGTATCTCTTTACTACAAAAGGAATTATCTGGGGGATTTTAGTTGCGGATTAACTGTACAGGATAGAGGAGCACAAACAAATAAAATATTTTGTGACACACTTTGTTTAAAACAAGTGGTCTCACAAGCATGGTTACTGGATGCAGCCCTTGTTAATAAACAGAAATGACAGCATACCTTTTATAAAGGATCTTTAGCTACAAGAATAGAATTTTGCTTCTGTTCTCCTTGGTTGCCAGTTACTAAGACAAACACTATTCCCGTTGAGATCTAAGATCGTAAACTAGTCTCAGAAGATTTGGGGAAATCTGTGAACCTGAATGGGCCTGTATTATGGAGGATAAATATATCTTTATTGTAGAACCCCCATTTTTGTCGTAAATTAGACAATTTTGTGGAAGCTAAAAAATCTCTAAAAGTCATGTTTGATTCCTCACTTGAGTGGTGGGAAAATTTTAGGGAAGGGAAAGGGAACATTGTTTAACCAAGAATAGCACACTAAGCTGAAGCTTGTTTCCAGATGCGACCTGGGAGCACAAGGAAGTTAAGTGACCTGCTCAGGATCACAGCACAGTATCCTGAGAAGGAGCCTTTCACCTCTTGCCAGTCTCACTCAAAAATGATGAAATCCAGAAGCAAATGGTTTGATACCTTTTACTGGACCAACAAAGATGTTACAAAAAGAACAAAGTACTTTAGCTTTTGGACCAACCAAGTCCTTCCTCGGAAGTTTATAACAGTCACCCAGAAAATCACATACTGCTAAGACTCAGATCATGCATAAAAAAACCCAGAAATAATTCTCATTGGTTTAAAATACTCATTTAAACCATAACTGAAGTTTGCATCAGAGAAACTGGATAGCACCAGTTTGCCTTAAGCTGAGGGGTCTTTCAATATCAAATCTTACTAGAATAAGATAAGAATACTTTGAGCAGAGAGCTTCATTAACATAAATTATAAATGTCCTAGTGTGTATGAGAATCCAGTCTCATGAAAAGCCAAACCTTTGGATTCAACACTCATTTAAATACATGGTTAGCATTTCCAGGTCGGGCCTGAAAAAGGACCTTTGGTCCAGTGTCCTTACCCGGTTAACAAATGAATAAATAAAATTGTGTGAAAAAAGTAAGCAAAGAATTTAAGATGATAAGAAATTTCGAATTCTGAACATTGTCCTGGAAAAGATTTAATGCACTGTGATCTTAGATTTCTTAGTTATAATCGTATTAGGCAAAACCACTTCTGGAGTAAGGGAGCGTTGGGAGAAATATAAGTAATGGAATACCGTTCACAATGAAATTTTGTGTTGTGTTCCTTTGTAATGACTGTGTTTTTTCTGTGTACAAGAACTGTATTTCTTTTCTGATATGATGTTATGGTTGTGATGTTATTGTTTCTAAAAATAAAAATGCTCCTACGGTTTGTCAGTAAGTGCCATGTGATCTTTTACTTTCACCTGGACAGTGACCAGAAATGGGCAAAATGGACCTTAGCTTAACATCTCATCCAAAGGACTGCACCTCAGTTGTGCAGTACCATCCTTGTACTGCACTACAGTGCCAGTTATGGGCAATACCCCAAGTACCTAGTATGGGGCTAGAACCCACGACCATCTGATCATACAGCCCCAGAGACAACTGTGTTAACTACTGAGCCACTGATGCTGCATCGTAGTCTGATGACCTAGTGCTATTTAGTAATTAGTTTCATTTATTAAAGTCTTGTAAATGGTCAACAAAACCTAGCAGTAAAGTTATTTATTCCAGCATAAAAATTAATTTGTTTTTGTTTTTCTTATATGTCAGCAATTATACTCTTACCCCATTGGTCTTTATGTCCCCTCTTTGAAATGCCTTGTCCAAAAACATGACTGGTCTGTAATTTTTATAACCATTTTTTTCTACGCAGATATCAATGAATGTGCCCTTGACCCCGACATCTGTCAAAATGGTGTATGTGAGAACCTGCGGGGAACCTACCGTTGTAACTGCAAAAAAGGCTTTGAAAATGACCTGACAAAAAAAACATGTGTTGGTATGTACACACCAGAGGCAGGACTCCCAGCTCTGCAGGAATTCTTATAGCACAGAATAGAATATGCTTCCACGTAGTACGCTTACTGCACACACTGCATCTCAAAGCATTTTAGAAAGCAATGAGTTAAAATAGTTGTGCTGCTGCAGGAACTATATACAGACAAATGTAACAGCCACTGTGCATGAAATACCATCCTGTGCACTGTGATAAATGACTGTATTTGAAGTAGGCTGAGGACAATAGTCCATTATCCTCTCTACCAGATTATTTGGATCAGACCCCAAATATACATAAGTTAACTGTCTGCTATCTGCACAGGGCAGATTGTAAAGGGGATAATCGCCCCCCCTCCCATTCAAAAACTTCCCCTAGAAATGGAGCAAAATGGCTGCCTAGTTAATGGACAAATTCTGCACTCTGGCTATTTTGATTAAACGTTTACTGCACCTTACAACCTTATGCAACATTCTCTCAAAAATTGCTTCAGTAAAATTAATAGTTAAGATATCTGCATATTCTAAAGAGTTTGTTTCTCCTAAAGATGGCCTGCTTGGAGTACTTTATCAACTTGGAGCACATGACCTGGAGCATGGAGCTAGAGGGAGTACCCCCCACAGCCGCCAATTATGCTGATGACTCAGAGACAGCAAACAGGATTACAGAAATAAATTGTACAGTTTATTCAGTATCAGGAAATATTTATCTCACATATCTACACTTATAAAATGGCTTAAATCAAATAAGTAATCTGGTCAAAACTGGTTACATGACCATGCATTAATTTAAATTACCGCAGAGTTCAAATTTTACTTTCTTTTTTTTCAACTCTTAAAAACCATTCTATAAGTGCAATTACACACTCCAGGATGCGTGGTAATACCATAAATTACCACACTTTCCAGGTGGTTGAAGGCACTCAGCTATGCCTCGTGCATCACAAACCACCTGGGGCATAATTTAGCATTGCTGCACAGCCTGTCATGGGTTATTGCTTATTTGCTGTACCTCTGCTATCACAGGAAGGGAGTCATCTGTTATTTGGGCAAGCATTTAGTTGATTCAGTTTGATAAAATCCTGTCCTTGACTGATCTGTGTGATCACCAGTTCGAAGCATTGTCAGCAAAGACGGACTATATACAAAAAGATTTAAAAGACACAAAAAACAGATTTTAAGGCACTCAAAAGTATCTTACAGCTACCTCACAAAAGCTGGACGATCTTGAGCTTAAAGTGCAAGGTGTGGAGGCAGCTATGATGGTAAGGATTGAAGAAAATTACAGTTTGCACAGGGAAGTAGGAACTCTGGAAAATCAGTTGTGGCAGAGTTGTCCCAGAATCACTGGTATACCTAACACTTTTAATGCTGAATTTCCAACTGTTCTTGACTTCATTAAGGAACCTTTTGTTACGTGCTTTAAGCTTCCTTCTGACAATCTCCCACTAATAGTGGATGCATTTAGAGTGTGCAAAAAGTCAACTCCTAATCTGGAGTCTGGCCCAGAACACACTTTAGTGGTCAAAGCATCTATCCTAACAGTCTTTGTTTCTGAATTGGAGAAAGATTTGGTCCTTCATTGGCAAAGCTAAGAAGGGTGCTTACATTTTCAGGAACATTAGATTTTACCTTTACTCCCAGTATTTGCACCAGACGCAACAGCAATGGTGTAAATTCCTAACATATCACCAGGATGTTCTAGAAACTAAGGCTGTTCTCCAACTACAAGGGCCAGCCAAAGCGAAAGCTGTTCAATATGGCAAAACTGTCATTTTCTTTGAAGTGGATCAACTCATCCCACTTTTGCGGTCACAATATTCACAGGCTAGAACAAGGGACGGCTCCCTCACCTACTTGTTCAGATAAAGAACTTGCACTGACACTGGGTTTAACTGACCCAATCATTTTTATTTATTTATTTGAAATTTCAGAGAAACAGCTTTGAGCAAATGTCGTCATTTGCAAATATTCCACGTCAAGTTAAGTGACAAAGTACAAAGCAGCTCTGACAGCAGCCTAGTCATACACAATCAGCAAGGCAGCAAGAATGCATAGATTATTACAGTTAATCATTATTATACAATGGCAAGAAAAAATCTTGGAACCTGATTGGCTGTCTGCCTTTGGCAACAGTGAGGTTATCTGAGCATAACCACACTGTATTGATTTGTTGAATCCTTGTTTGGTCTTCTCTTAAGAAACAAAGATACATTGCCAAACTAAAAATCTATGAAAAACATTTTTTAAATTTTTTTTATTTTGTATAACAATGAGCCATTTTATAATAGCAATAATGCACTCCAGGGTTTGGGTTGTGCTGGGATAACCTCACTTCTAGGACATCGGACGCACTCACCCTTCAGCCTCGTGCCCAACCACCCATACATGAGGTTATCCCAGCACAACCCACACCCTGTCATGCATTATTGCTTAATTACAGTGATCAGAATCAGGAGATTCATTCAGACAGTGTTGGTCTATAGTAGAAGTGGTGAGGAGATACAAGCATCAGAGCCTCAGAGGGATCACAGACTTCTGAGAAGAAAGAGATAGGGGGCACAGAAGAATGGTCAGCTGAAGCATTGACTGGCAGGGTTGAGAGTGAGCTCTTTCTTAGGGCTTTCTTAAAAAGTGCAATCATGTGCAGTCCTGCAATAGAATCTGGGATAAAAAAAATAAAACTAAGGTTTAGTGAGGTTTTTTTTCTTTTTTTCTAACATGAAAGAATGTAATGAGCTATTCCAAATGAAAGTTTAGTTACTTACCAGTATCTGTAGATCTTGTAGAAAATCTCTTCCTTAGAGCCACACTTTTGGAACTATCAGCTGTTTGCATCAGGAACACTCAGGCACTTTTGTGTATAGCTGGAGCTGCCCATGATGTCTTATGTCGGCGCCACCTATATAACGTGGGTGGCCCCATGTCTCCTCAGTTTTCCTGCCAGAGACAAGCTCGGAGTTGTACAATAATAACAGGAAACGAGAGACCAGAACAGCATCCAGACCGAGAGGACAAGCTGAGATCCCAGAAAGAAAAGCCTGTTGGAAGGGTGGAATAAAAAGGAGACTAAGCCTGCAGTAGTGGGCATGTCTTCCAGAGTATACGACTTGAAAATAAAGAAGGGGCAGGTGGGAGTGGGAGTCGTGGGGTTTATGGAGATGATTCTCTCGACATATTAAATGGAGGTTCATTTTATTATTTCTGATGTAAACAAAATGCTAAAGTGGACTCAAAATGGGGAAGGAAGGGTTTTATACAAGACAAGAGGTACGAGGCAATCTAAAATGGAATAAGAAGTATAGGTCAAAATTTTACCGATACCATGTACTGCTGCTTTAAATAACAAAGGAAAAGCTTAGTAGAGGGTTGGAGATGCCACAAGAGATGCTTGCAACAGTGAGAGGGTACAAATGTTTTTGAATCGGGGATTTGGGCAACTGTAGCTTCAGTGCTGTCACACCTTGGACATCTTGGACTCCACCTAGAAGACTGGATCTCCATTTCAAATGCTACTCTTCCCTTATGGTAGGTGGGCCCCATTCTGGGAGGGAGGGGGCACATTATGGAGCACCCTACATTAGGTAGGTGTTGGGGCTACTGCAGGGTTAGAGCTGCCACAGTGTAGGAGTCCAGCTTTGGAGGGGGGACAGCAAGGAGAGAACATAGAAAATGAAAAACTGCTAGTCCGGTGGCTCTGAGGGTTGAGGTGCTGGACACCACACCTTGCACCACACCAGTGACCCAGGTTCAGGAGCAAGCTCAGGTTGACAGGGGTTGGCAGGGGAGGAAGAGGATCAAGCATCCAACGGACTGCTCTCCTCTTCTGGGGGGGGGGAGAATCGGCTGTCTTGCTCCTTGCACAAACAGATTCAGACACTGTTTCACTCCTTCAGAACAAAATGCAGGCTCGCAAATTAATGTTGGATCACTACTGTGAAAATTTATTAAAGCAACTGCTTGTACATCTGAGCTGCTGCCAGTCTCCCTAATGGATGACTACCACAGTGCTTCGCCTTCAGACAAGAATCACTTCTTAAACAAACATTTGTCAAAGCCGAATGTTTGCTTGCTGGCATTGGCAGTGGTAGTGTAGAAGTTACAGAGCTGCGTAATAGGAATGGCAGTGAAGTATTGAACTGAAGCCAACCCCACCACCACCCTGCAGAGAGTGACAGGCATTGGGGTGTGCCTTTGGGTCATCAGGCATAACGACCATGCCATTTCACCACACCCCACCCTGCAGACACTGACAAGTGTCACAGTGTTTCTTGGGGTCTTTGGCCCTTATGCGCACCCCATTCCATTAGGAAATATGGTGAGATGGGTGCGATATAGGAGAATGGGGTGAACTTTGGGGCCAAAGAGTCCAAGGCATACCTCGATGCCTCTCACTGGCTGCAGGGTGTGGAATGGTATGAGCATTACAGGCAAGAATCCCAAGTCACACCCTGATGCCTGTCATTCTCTACAGGGTTAGGCGTTTGGTTGGAAACCCTAATACCTCAGGCATTAGTTGGTATTTTCACTCCAAATTTTCAACATGGTTTTGTGACCCCACCTCATGAACAGGGGAATATCAGTTTGTTAGTCGAAGCTGCTTATGCACAGTGACTACGGCATTTAGCACCACAGGTGCAAAACATTCGAACAGGATGTAAAAATCACAGCTGTACTGTTCATGGGGAGGTGTAAAAATGGCAATGTTGCAAATCTGCAGTAAAATGTTTAAAAATGGGTGAAGTCACGAGCGTACCTAGAAACTGTGCACAGCACACCGTATATAATTGGGTTGAGGGATTTTTACAGCAGATTGTCAACTCAGGCATTTTGGTGCCTCCGATCATGAACAGTGTCACTGTGATTTTCTTTATCTGTCCCGGACAATGATTTCCCACAGCGACCACGCATCTCTGCGCTGAAAGTGTGAAAACACACTTGACCATGTTGTGAAAAATGACAGCTGTACTGTTCATAAGAAAGTGTGGAAAAATGCCACTGGTGAAAATCTGGACTTAAAATATTACAAAGTCATGAACTTACGAGGGTGCGTGGAAACTGCGCAATGCTCACTCGTAACACAGTCATTTTATGGACTTTTGTCACCAAATTTTCAACATAGCCATTTTAAGACCTCTGCTCATGAACAGTGTAACTGTGATTTTCTTAATCTTTCCCAAACATTGCTTTTGCACACCAACAGCACCATTGTGCGCTACATGTGCGAAAACACATTTTGGGCAACATATGAAAAATGGCAGCTGTACTGTTCATAAGGAAGTGTAATAAAATGGCAATGTTGAAAATCTGGAGAAAATATTAAATTCATAACTTACGAGCATGCATGGAACTGCGTAACGCACGCCAGAACAGTCATTTTAGGAATTTTTCACCAAATTTTCAACATAGCCATTTTAAGACCTCTGCTCATGAACAGTGTCACTGTGATTTTCTTAATGTGTCCCATACATTGATTTCGCAGCTCGGCTGTGCCATTGTGCTACATGAGCGGAAACACATTTTGGGCAAGATGTGAAAAATGACAGCTGTACTACTCATAAGAAGGTGTGGTAAAATGGAAATGTTGAAAATCTGGAGTGAAAATGTTGAAAATCGTGAACTTACGAACATGCTTTAGGAACTATGATATCGCTCGTAAAACAGTCATTTTTTGGAATTTTTCCACCAAATTTTCAAAACAGGCTTTTTGAGAGCCTACCTTATGAACACTGGCAGTGTCGTTTCATTAATCAGTCCAGAAAGGTAATTTCGCACAGTGACTGCGAAATCACCCTTCGGGCCCGAATAACGCCATGACAGTGACAGCATTCATGAGAACGGGGTCCCAAAAACTCCATGTGGAAAATTTGGTGCAAAAATTCCCAAAAATGCCTGAGATATGCAACAAAAGTTGAAAAACCCTATCTATCCCATTATACAGCTTACCGGCATTTCCTCAATTCGTGAGTCGGCTTTGAAGAGTGCAGACGTGTTCCCGTCCACCGGCGATCGTCGCGCCCGGAATCGGAGTAAATATGGGGTGAGGGTTGTGTGGGGGAGGCAGGGCGCAGTGGGTGGGTGCGAGTTATGGGGCAGGGAAACTGCATGGGACTGTTTTAATTTACAGGTTTTTTTTAAATTGACAAGCAGGGGCGTTTGCCACGCTTAGGTTGGGCTCCCAGCGTGGTACAGGATAGCTAGTTGGGGCGTGGGCCGATGGGGATTGGGCACCCCGTCGGCCGCATCAGTTGCCATGCTGGGGTGGGCTCCCAGCGTGGTACCCAGTACTCGGGGGGACAGTGGAGCCGACGGGGTTGGTCACCCCGCGTCGGCTATATCGATGATTTGCCATGCTGGGTGGGCACCCAGCGTGGCATGAAAGGAATTTTGGGAGGGGGGCAGCACAGCCGGCGGGATTGGGCACCCCTGTCGGCTATACAGTGTGTGGGGGGGCAGAACGCGAGAAGCGTGCCTGTGTTTGTGTGTGTGTGTGTGTGTGTGTGTGTAGGGGAGCTGCGCGACAAGCAAGTGATATCTTATCGCTGCTCACTGAAGCGTAGCTCCCCCTTTCAACTGTACGTCAGTGCATTTTGGAGCTGTCATAGACAGCTCCAGCATGCATTGGCAGACTGGGTCCACGCCTGCCAACACACTGACTGAATTGGAAGAGAGGGTGACACACCTCCGAAAACTCGGGTGATGGCACTATGTTTCTTGCACATGCGTGCAAGCAAACATAAAAATTAATTCTAAAAGGAGTAGATACATTTGAGGTTGCTTGACATTTAAAGTAAGTAAGTAAACAAACACAAAGCAATAAGCAAATCAAAACCTCTTTTAGGTATTCTGGCACAAATGATGGCAATGTTTTTACAATCATTTTTCCTTTAAGCAGATGAGGGAGGTTTTAATTTTTACACTATTTTCAGGTATTGAAAAAGTTATAAGTTCCCAGCAACAACTTGGTCCTGTGATCAACCTTTTCTTTCAAGGACAGTCCCGGGACCCACTGGAGCAAGGCAAAAGTTGTAAGGAGATTGTCTGAAGGCGAAGCGCTGGGGTAGTCGTCCATTAGGGTGACTGGCAGTGTCTCAGATGTACGAGCAGTTGATTTAATAAATGTTCACAGTAGTCAGTCAACATTAATTCATGAGCCTGTATTTTGTTCTGAAGGAGTGCAACAGTGTCTGAGTCTGTTTTGGCATTTCTGGGCTAGCCACCCTGCCGCTGCACCCCTCTGGTTTGATTGGAGTGCGTGAGCTCTTTCTTGGGTCTGTCCTGCTCCTTGGCTGCCACCTGGTGGAGGCCGGGTGACAGTATCAGAGTCTCAGCAGCAAGTAGGAGCCACCGCTACATAGTGTGTGCGTGCCTTCACGTGCACACGCTCTTGGTGTTGTGGCATGGGGAGAAAAAGCAGGAGGAAAATGGTGGCTGTAGGCTCCATGAAGCCCCGCCTGCCAGCCTTCATTCCACTCCATCACGGAATTGCAGAAGCCCCGATCTGGATTGTGTATCCAGGATGGGGTGGGGGGGGAGGACTGCCCTCCCCTTTCCAGCCCTGCTTCAGGGGGGAGGGGGGAGAATCCGTGGGGGGAATGGGGTTCAACAGTAGCAGTGAGATGGCAGACAGACTTAGGTGACATGGCCGGGGTGGAACTCAGCCACCTGTGGTGTGCCCGGCAGGGAAAAAAACTATATGAACATAAAAAAAAAAAAAAAAAACAAAAAAAGGTGATGTTAGCTGAATTCTCAAAAAATCTGGTGAATTGTTTCAGTTTTATTGGTAAATATTTTGCTGGTTGCATTTCATGGTTCTCACAGCTTGGTTCTTATCCTCTTTTCTCTCTATCCCATTCTTTTCAGATATTGATGAATGTGCTGTTAACCCTTTGCTGTGTGACAATGGCCTGTGTCGTAACACACCTGGCCATTACACCTGTACCTGCCGTAAGGGCTACGTTTTTAAACCAGAGTCGGAGACCTGTGAAGGTGAGACAATCAGCATGTTGTACTTTCTCCCTCCCTTTTATGAATGGCAAAATAAGAGCCACTGGTGCCTCAAGAAGAACTTTAAAAACATATTTGGACACAAAGTAACTTATATGTCTCATTAGCTACGTGTTTCTTATCCAATTTATTTATTTATTTATTACTGAGGTCACATGCATGAAAATGGGATAGTTGATCCTTGAGGGTTCATCAGCTCCTATTGCTTCTTCCCAATCTGATGTCATAAATCTCTGCTTGTGACATCACAGTTATTCCCATGGCAACAGGCTGTGATGTCACAATAGAACATTATAATTTCAAGTAGGAAATAAGCTATAGAGAAGATGAACTCTACGAGGTAAAGATCTTGTTTTGTGGGGATTTCTTCAGTAATAAATAATAGGGAGGAGAAATCTATATAGAATATATGAAATACAAGCTAAATTGTGTATAAATATTATGTTTCCCAAAGTTTTCCTAAAGGTATCTGCTGCTTTTTAATAGAAGCAGTATGCAAAACATCACTGAATGCAAAACTGAAATGCTGAGCTGGAGACTGAACACTCAGTGCAGGACTGTGAACAAAGTTCACACACTGATTACCCATGATTCCCTTCCCTGGCTTTGAAAAGTCATACCTTGCTCCAGTTGTCACTACCCCCAAATGAGTCACTGTCAAGTGATGCACTGAATTCCCTCATGACTCCAGCTGTGTCTGATACTTTATTCTTCTATGTGAGAAGAAAATATTACCATCTGATACAAGGAGGCAGTATAGCACTGTGGTTTAGGGTACTGAGCTGCAAACCTAGAGACATGGGTTTGAA
Source organism: Neoceratodus forsteri (assembly GCA_016271365.2). Taxonomy (NCBI): domain Eukaryota; kingdom Metazoa; phylum Chordata; order Ceratodontiformes; family Ceratodontidae; genus Neoceratodus; species Neoceratodus forsteri. Next base: position 185,360,053 of record JADMNL010000031.1, read on the forward strand.
TCCCACAGCCCCCACTTGCATACTGTGTGATCCTGAGCAAGTCACTAAACTTCCTTCTGCTCCAGGTCACACCTAGTAACAAGCTTTGGCTTATTGTGCCTTTCCTGGTTAAACAATTTCTGTTTTCCCCTGATACCACATCTTTCACATCATCTGGCCCTACACAGAATAATTCTCACTGGCTAGGGTCAGCCTAATGATGCCTCGCCTCCTCTGGTGGCTAAGTGAATTGCACACTTCAGGATCTCTGCACACTTCAGCACCCAGACTAGTTTCATAGTTGTTTACAAGTTTAGGAGGCAGAGCCTATTATTGAACTTGCCACCCAAAGGTGGTATTAATTATCTATATATTCAAATTTACTATTACCCATGTGTTTATCTAATACATTCTTAAAGATATCCATAGTTTTACTCTCGACTATAGAGACAGGTAGTGTGTTCCATAGAGTAACTATTCTCTGAGAGAACCATTGTAATCTTTTCTTTGTTTGGCAGTTAGTTCCTTTTAATTTCATATTGTGTGATCTAGTGTGTGATACGCTAAGTTTTCTTTCTATACCTAGGGTTTCTATTAATCCTGGTTCTTGAAATGCTTTGAAAATCATACATAGATCACCTCTAAGTTGCCTATATTGAACTGAATACAGGTCAAGTATTTTCAGTCTTTCTCCATAGGTTTTATCAGACATGCCATTAAGTTTTATGGTCATTTTCCTTTGAACTCCTTCTAATTGTTTCTTTCCGTGTTTTGTGGAGGGTGCACAGAACGGAGCACAGTAGTCCAGATGAGATTTTACTAGGCTAGTATATAGTGGTAGGATGACCTGTGGTTGTCTACTTTTGATATTTTTCCATATACAACCCATTATACGTTGACATTTTTTTACTTTGAGTGTTGTATTGTTTTCAAAGGTTAGTATGTTGTCTATGTTTATTCCGAGGTCCTTCTCATTGTCTGTTATTTGTAACTTTTCGTTATTCAGTATGTACTCTTTTTTCTGGTTGTTGTGACCAAAATGCATTACTTTACACTTCTTCTCATTAAATTGCATTTTGTTATTTGTCACTCAAGTTTCTAAAGTGTATAATTTTTTTTGCAGGGTATCTATTGCTTCTGTATTAACAATACTTCCAATTTTACACTCGTCAGCGTATTTAGTTATCCATATATTATCCGATGACTGCATTGATGATAATAAGATATTAAAAAGGACAGGGCCCAAAACTGAACCCTGGGGAACTCCACTTGTGACTTCGAGCCAAAATGATAGGGTTCTCTTAACTGAAGTACGTTGTTTGCGATTCGATAACCATGAATCAATCCAGTTAATTAAGATATATGGAAAGTTTTGTTTAACCAGATGTTCCAGTAGAGTTTTATGTGGTACTCTATCAAATGCCTTAGCCAGGTCCAGGAATATAACATCCACCGGAAGTCCCTTATCTAATGCAGCACTCACGTTATCGAAAAAGTTTAATTGGTTAGTTAAAAATTACCTTCCCTTTCTGAAGCCATGTTGTGTTACGTCATATAAATTATAGTGATTGATGTGTTCTTCGAGCCTATGTAATATTAATCTTTCAAAGGTTTTCCCTATAACAGAGGTCAGACTTATAGGCCGGTAATTAGAGACATCAGATTTATTTCCACTTTTATATATTGGCACAACTATTGCTTCCTTCCAGTCTGATACACTTTCTCCTGCCTCAAGTGATAAATTAAATGAATTCATTCACATATCTGGACTGAGTAGTATGGTATGGGCTGCATGCCCATTGGCTCATGCTGTGAACCAATGGGCGTGCAGCCCTACCCTTCTGTCAATCGGCGGTAGCCAGGCGGCAGGCGGGTGGGGTGCTGCCGCCACCGCTGACGGGGAGTGGGGCAGTGGGGCTCAGTGGGTGGGTGGGGTGGTGGGTACATTAGACCACCAGGGATATTGGACTTGGGGGGGTTTCTATTAATGATGCCCATGATCGGGCTCAGTGCGGTCCACTGGACCACCTAGGATATTGGAGGACTATAGTGATGCCCGCGATCGGGGCACATAGAGGTCCACTGGATCACCAGGGATATTTGACATTTTTTTATATTACAGGAATGCCCGCGATCGGGCTGCAGGGGGTGTCGGTCCCCGACGGCTGCTGCCTGGCAGGGCGCCAGGCGAAGTCATTGGGGATCGGGCACCTGTGGAGCAGCAATGGCATGCAAATGGGGTCGTAATGAGATGCAAATGGCCCCTGTGCACCTTTGCATATATATTATGGCCCATTTGCATGTCCCTTTTGAATATCGGAGGTGCTGTGCATGGCGCAATGGCACTAGCCAGCGCATCTCCATGCTCACTCTGGCCACTTGCGCTGGTGCAGTGCCCACTGCACCAATACACAGTGAGGTAACCTGAGTCAGTACTTTCAAGCTGCTATCATAGTGCAGCTCCGTTGAATATCGCCCAGGCCACACCCCTGCGCAACAAAGTTGAGCTGCGCCCAGGCTTGCGCCACAGCCTGGCACAGTTTGAATATCCCGGCCAAAGTGTCTAAGGAATCTGAATAAAAGATCAAATTTTAATTTATCTCCTCTTTAATTTATCTCCTCCACTTCAGTCAATCAATCAAGCTATCAAAATCTTTATTGATCCAGGCGAATATTGTTTAGCAAGCTCATTTACAAGATGGACCTGGTTAGCTCCAGGTCAAATGGTACAATGCATACAGAGATATTTACAATACAGCCAAATAACACAAGTAAAAAACAATTAATGCAAGTAATTACTCAATGTTACATCAGTCATATCAGTTCAGAGTGCTTCTGTAAGGGCATGTCTGGAGGACATAAGAGGAGGCTTAGTAGGAACTTCAGTAGGGAGAAGTGATCGGCCGCTCGTGTAGGGAGCTAACGCAAGCACAGAATTTCAAAAGTAGTGTAATCACACAGTATCCCTGAATGTAACACTCTAAACAGAAGGATAAGGGTCTTAACAGTCAAGGAGAAAAGTAATTACAGATCTTTTTTGGCAAATTTCGGCATGGAAATCAGATTTATGCTTGGTTTAGAATGGCCACAGAAGCAGATTGCAGGAACCAATCGGAAGCCAATGCCAAAGAGCACTCACGTTCTGATTGGATGGCTGCTAATGTCATGCTTTGCTAATGGAGAGTCCGAGCTTAGGTTCTCAGGCAGCGGTAGAGGCAGCGCCGACTGCCCGGTGCCCGGGTTTCCCACGCCTATGGGCAGGGAGCCCGTGAATAGCATATCCTTGGCAGGGGATGGAGGAAGGGGTCAGTATTAAGTACTGGGCCACGAACAATGGAACATCTGAACCAGCAGAAGGACCAAAACAGCAGGACAACAGAATTGGGTATTCCTTGATGCCTAAAGACTGGCCCAGCCACAGAAATTCAGAAAGGAGTGTACTCAAACAGAGTCCCAACTCTTGACACTCTAAACAGGAAAAAATAGAAGTCATAACTGTTAGGCAATAAGTAAGTACAGCTCTTTTTTGTGGAAGTTTTGGACAGAAAATCAGACTTTAGCTTAGCATTGAGGGAGACACAGGAGCAGACTTCAGGAGCCAATCAAACGCCAGAGCAGAAAAGCACTCATGTTCCGATTGGGTATTGGCAATGCCGCACCTTGCTAGTAAGAAGTCCGGTCTAGGTGTCTCAGGCAGCGGCTATGGATGCGACAACCGCCCGCTATCCGCATTTCTCCCACCTAAGGTGCAGGGAGCCCTTGAAGCACTAGTCTATGGCAGGGAAGAGAGTTAGGGGACAGAAGAAAGAGACAGTAACAGTGGAATGCAGTTGAAAGGGAATACGAAGATGAAATAGGGCAGTTAAATGGTACAGGGTAGGGGAATAAGAGCCACAGAATAAGCAATATGTAAAAAACGGCAGGGTGAGTAAGGTGTAGCAACCCCGAAAGCCATGAAGAGATCATAACCCTACTGGGATTTCTAGAGGGGAAAAACATTTAAGGCATAAGACGCTCACAGAATTAAGGTTGCCAAAAGTTACAAGCGATCATAAATTCAACTACGATCATAGGACAGCAGCCTGGTGCTTTGGACTAAAATTAGGGGTTGGGGTCTTCACACACACAATACACCCTACCCCACCCCACATCCCCATAATGCAGGGGGGAAGATAACTAGTTTTAAGGAGATACACACACACACACACACACATACACACACACACACACTCTCCTAATGCACCTTCATTCACATCAATCACTGTAATTGTTCCCCAAAGGAATTTAACTTGTCATGAAATCCCAAGTAAAAGGGATCATGTATCCTAATACCTACAGAGCAAAAATATGACACTATTTAACCTTACTTCTATCTGCATAGTAACATCTTCATGGATTCTGGATAGAACCACAGTGAAATAAAACTGCCACCGTCCCCAGGGTAAGGTAACTAGAAGTAAATATAAAGTCTGTGTGTAAGACAAGAGGTCTAACATACCTACATTTCCATAAATAACTACAATATTAGCTTAATGTACAAAGATCTGTCCAGGACCCCCATGCAAATGAGATCTCACACCCCAGTATGTTCAGAGTTAAAAAAAAAATATGTGACAGTCTATGATAACACTCCTGTATGTACAGTAACAGGCTAGATAATCTGAATATGGTGCAATGGAATCAACCCCACTCCCTGGTGAAGGTAAAAAGCAAGGAAGAATTAATATTCATTATGTGTGTGAAGTAAGAGTAGTGACACACTGTAACTCCATGTATCTACATAGAAGCCTACCTCAATGTGACAGCAAGCCCCACACCTGCTATATTCACATACCTCACAACACGTACACACACACACACATGTGCCCTACACATGCTGAAATCCTATAATATACCAATCTGAAGAAGAGGTCTGTGGATGTTAATTTCTGTAATGTCCCATGAAACCCAGATCCATGTTCTTCCCATCTGCTACCATATTGAGATGTAAAATAAGTTTAATCTCAAAAGCTCATCTCTGTTGTGTGTTTCTGAGATTTCCTTTTGAGACCATTACTGACATATCCGAAATTGAGTGGTCAGGCAGGGAGAAGTGGTGCCTCACTGGTTTTTCAGTCTTCTTTGTTTTAATAGTATGTCTGTGCAAGTTCATCCTAGTGCGGAGCTGTTGGCATGTCTCTCCAACATAACCTGTTTCTATTTTTTTCAGGGAATTTCACTTTTTTATTCACGTGCTTGCAATACCTCCAGGCCACCACCAGGTTGCATAGTACATTCAGAGTTGCTAATAGGCTTACAGATTTGTGTTCTGTAATTTTATGCTTTCCGTGCTTCTGTATTCATTGTCTAGATATCAATGAGTGCGAGTCCAATCCATGTGTAAATGGCGTCTGCAGGAACAATGCTGGATCCTTTGTCTGTGAGTGTTCGAGTAACAGCAAATTGGACCCAACTGGAATGATCTGCATCGGTGAGTCTTTTCAAGTTCAAGTTCAAGTTTATTGCAGGAAAAACTCCATTGAGCAAGCTCATTCACAAGGAGGTCCTAATACATACGGACAAGCAATGTACACTACAGATAGCTAATAACAATATATACATGAGATGCGCATTATCTGATGGAGGCTGAATATACATACATACATACAAGGTTCCACAATGATGAGCGCAGGTGGTGAACACTGATTTAACACAGGTGAATGAATTACAGGTTGCATTCTGATAATGAAGCTGATGTATGCAATACAAACATTATGGGAACTAGGACAAACAGAATACACTGATAATGGGGGGGTAGGAGTAATTTGATAGCGTAGCATTGGAACTTATTCATTGGGAGGCCATGAATAGGTGGGGAGGAAAATCAGTTAATATGGTAAGGCAATTATATCATACCCATGTATAAGAAAATAGCACCCTTGGGGAGGGGAGAGATTTAATGACAGTTACAGGTGTCTTTTATTTTGGCTGAACTTAGCAATTTGTAAAAACTAATTGAAACTGTGCTAGTTAGTTTCAGTACGGATAGCAATTGATTCCAAATAGCGGGAAGGGCATAAGCAATAGCATGTTTACCAAAGGAGGTCCGCGTCCTTGGTATATCAAGCGTAATAAAGTCAGATTTCCTTAACGAGTAAGCACTATATGAGATACTAATGAGGGATGAAAGGTAGCTTGGCAATTTCTCCAATAGCAGTTTGAGGGTCCATAACTCAGCATGGAGCATATGCCTAGTCAGTCAGGGATGTCCAACCGACAGCTACGTATAAGTCACAGTGATGCGAACGGTAAGGGGAGTTGGTAATGAACCTTAACGCACGGTGATAGAGGACGTCCAGTTTACTTAGGTTTGAATGAGCAGTAGAGGAATAGATTATGTCTCCATAGTCGAGCAGGGGGAGAAAGGTGGACTGGACAAGTTTGTTCCGAATTTCAAGAGGAAAAAGAGGCTTATTTCTGTAATAGAAACCTAACCTGGCTTTTAACCTTCTAGAGACATCTTCAACGTGGTCATTGAAAGATAATTTATTATCGATCCAGATACCCAAGTATTTAAATTTGGTTACTACTTCCAAGGGATCATTTAGCGTAGTGACAATGAAGTCTTGGGCTAGGGTATTGGGAGGGCCTGTAACAGCACTGCGGGAGAATATCATCACTTTAGTCTTTTTTGCATTAAGCAGAAGTTTTGCCTTTATTAGATTATGCTCAAGTTGTGCGAAATCCGTTTGGAGCACTCCCTTGACTTCAGATAGCGATGATCCAGAAGTATACAACACAGTATCATCCGCAAAAAAGTGCAGATGGGATATAGTTATGTTAGCATCTAGATCATTGGTATATATGGAAAACAAGATAGGGCCTAAGATGGATCCTTGAGGAACTCCTCTTACAACAGGCAAGGCAGCAGAGAATAAGCCTTCCGCCTTTACTTTTTGGGATCTCCTAGTTAAGTAGCTAGAGAAACACTGTGTGATGTGGTATGAGGAACCCATCTTTGCAAGACAATTGACTAATAGTTTATGATCAGCAGTGTCAAAAGCTTTGCTTAAGTCCAGAAATACAGCGCCAGTTACTTTCTTAGCATCTATGAGATCAATCATTGGTTACTTTCGCTAGAGCAGTGATGGTGCTATGATTGGCCCGGAAGCCGGATTGCGGTGGGTTAATAAGAGAGAAGGTTTCCAAATGAGATTTAAGCTGAGAATGGATCAGTTTTTCGAGTACTTTAGAAAGGATAGGTAAGATGGAGATAGGTCTATAGTTTTGTTTCCTTTTACTAACATGATTAGATTCTCAAGTGTCCAGTGATGCAAATGGTGATCTTGCACTTTGGCTAAACATACATGTCTGATTAACAGGGACAACAAAAGAATATGAGTCCATTGCATCTGTCTTGAATTAAATGTTGAATTATTTTATGTGCTTTTTTAGTTATATTTTATTGCCCCTACTAATGCCTTTTCCACCAAACCCACAGCACCTTCTCCCTGGCCCTCACCTAACTTGCCTCCTGCCAGCCGCCACGGAGTCTTGATTTACCCCCCCCCCCAGTGGGTATGAGATGAGCAGGATGTACTGCCACCTGGGTGACCACAGGTTGGATTGCACTCATTCAAGGGTTTGGCAACCCGGTTTCAATGCAAAAAAGTGCAAAATCATGCACCAGGGGCACAGAAACCTGGGGCCAATGTACCAATTGGACGGGGAGGTATTGGCAACCACAAAATAGGAAAAGGACCTGGGGGTAATTATTTATGATGACCTGAAGGTAGCAAAGCAGTGTGATGAGGCAGTGGTGAAAGCTAGCAGGACGTTTGGGTGCATAGGGAGGGATATCACCAGCAGAAAGAGGGAGGTAGTGTTACCCCTTTATAGATCGATAGTGAGGCTCCACCTTGAGTTCTGTGTCCAGTTCTGGAGGCCCCATGTCTGGAAGGACATAGATAGGGTGGAGGCAGTACAGAGGAGGGCAACCAGAATGGTGCAGGACCTGTATCATAAGCCCTACGAGGAAAGACTTGCAGAATTGAATATGTACTCTCTAGAGGAAAGGAGGGGAAGGGGGGACATGATAGAAATGTTCAAATACCTCATAGGTATTAATAAGGTACATGAAGGTAGCATTTTACATAGAAAAAGATGCTTGAGGACAAGGGGGGGCATGCTATGAAGCTGGAAGGGGGAGACTCCAGAGGTGATGTGAGGAAGTACTTCTTCATGGTGCCACCATGCTGCGGTGACATGGAATTTCCCAACCGTCAGCACAGTGACAGCACAACACCACCAATTGGTGCTGTGCCGTCACTGGGGAACTTGTGTTTTCTGTGGGGGCTTTGCCCCACACACCACCCATGTGGGGGGCTCTGCTCCCCGCACTTAAATTAACCAACTCCAAGTCGGAGTTGGTTTGGGGAGGGGGCAAACACCCTGGAGGCAGCAGTGTTGTGAACCCAGTGGACAATCACAGCGGACTGCAGAAAATGTCACTGTGATGGTCTTCGCTATATTCCCGTCCCTGTCCGATATGAAACCCTTCTTCATGGAAAGGGTGGAGGATGCCTGGAACAGCCTCCTAGTGGAGGTGGTGATTCAAGCATGCATGGGATAGACACAAGGGGACCTTAGAAATAAGGCAAGGGGGAGGTAAGACTAGAGATCAAGTAGGGTGTGCGGTGGCACAGTAGGTAGGGAAAATAAGGCAGACTATGTGGGCCAACAGGTCCTTAGCTGCCGATAACTTCTATGTTTCTATTTTTCTAAATTTCTATGTTTCTATGTACCCCTGAACTTCCTAGTATCAGATGGTGGAACAGAAAGTGGGGACTGGCCTGAATATACTGGGGTCCCAGGAAGTCAGCATTGGGGTCATTTTCCTTGTTCTGGTAGTTGCACCTTTCCAATATCTGGAAGACTATGGCACTCTAGGGAAACCAGTTGGCATGTGCATGCATTGCATGCTAGGGTGGGTCTTTGGCCAGTGTCTTCTCCCACTCATGGTACACACAGCTGCACTGTCACCTGTGGTCACCTAGGTGAGTACCACAGTGAGGACAGCTTCCCACCCTTGCCAGAGGAAAGCATCATCTGGGAATCAGTCTTCTCCCCTAGCTGGTACTTGACAATGCAGGCTTGTTCCTGATCCTGTATCATCAGCATCGTAAGTGGTAGCTCCACCACTGTACCCATGGGCTGGCTTTTATATGGATGTTAAGGCCCATGTTTATTTTGTGCATGCATAAAACAGGCAACAGGTAGGCACCCAACCAAGTGACAGGGTGAGCCCATCCCCTGCATAACCTGTGCAGCCCCAGGTTACCAACTATATTGTAGAATGGAAGATTTTGCTCTGTGCACATGGGATCGCAGACAAATCAAATGGGCATACAGTTGAACACACTAAAGGTCATATAGAAAACTATCATTCATTTTTTAACATATTATTTGCTCTGTCAAGTTTCGTAACCGTAAATGCAGCCCTTCAGCTAACTGATGTAATTTGTATCTAACAGCACTGTCTACATGTTCTACCCCTTTTAGACAGCATGAAGGGTACCTGTTGGCTGAACATCCAGGATGGACGCTGTGAGGTAAACATTAATGGAGGAACCCTGAAGTCAGAGTGCTGTTCTACGCTTGGAGCTGCCTGGGGCAGTCCCTGTGAACGCTGTGAGATTGGTGAGCCTCTTCTCTACTCCCACTGCTGTTTGATACATTTTATGCTAGTACTTCTGGGCTCTGTAGTGGCTCCAGGATCTCTTACAATGCCAAGTTATGCTCTGCAAGAGCATGGTCAGGCCACAACTGAGTGGACTAGGTCAAAACCACATTGAAAGAATGGCACGGTAAAAAACTGCATGGTGCAGACACCAGAAAATGGGCATGGTCCAAATGCACACTAATATAAATAAAGAAACTCCAAAACTGTGCACGCTGTAACGTCAGTGCAGTTTTAGACCATGCTGTTCTTCTGATGTGGTGTTGACCAGATACCCAATTGAGTTTCCTGTTCAAAACATTACAGTATATCAAGTACCCAGAAGATATAGTGGGACCAACCTTATAAAAGTTCTTCATTTCAGCACATCATCTTTTTTATTCTTTTTTTTTTATTATTCTTTGGTAACTGGGTAAGGCTCACTGGGCACAATGCCTGTTTTCAGGGGTGATTTGAGAGTATTTGGGAGGTTAAGTGACTTGCTCTGGATCACATGGTAACCATGTGGAGGTTGTGGGAATCAAACCCCAGGTCTGCTGGATGTACCAAGCTCATTCACAGCTTGCTACTCTAATCTCTAGGCTATACTGCCCCTATCATCTGCTATAAGGCAGATTCAGGATGTTACAGTGTGTGTGTGGGGGGGGGGGGCTGCTGGGGCAGTGTGAATACTCAGTACACACTTTTTTAATTTTATTAATTTTTTTATATTATCTGCTGCAATCTTTTTCAGTACATTTTTGACAGAAAATGAAAATGTAATCTGTAGTTTTGAATATAAACCTTTGAACAATCAATAAACCAGACTTCTTCAGCAAAGTGAAATGTAGCAGCAGCAAGCAAGTATATTACAATAGGGGGTGCGGCCACACCCTTCGCCACCCCCTAGATCCACAACTGGCTGCATCTTGTCTGCCATATTACTGATGGCACTCTTCAAAGTGTAAGAGAGGTTTCATACACATTTGTAGAGTGTGAGAACTGTAAACCAGTGGTGAGCATTTAGTTCTGAGACCTTAATAATGTAAGTGAGACCACTCTTACACAGCCATGAGTGCCATTGGAGACATACAAATATATTATTGATTGATCAATAATATAAAAAAAAAAAGTAAAAACCTCCACTGAATGTGACCATTTCCAGGCCACCTGCACATGAGATACTATACAGAATAAAAGTATCTGACACGCATGGGAAAGGAGCACTCAGATTGGTTAGGAATGCTCCCTTGATCTATAATTTGTTTAATGGTACTTTTTGCTAGTAGCAATAATAGTTCAGAGGAGCACTGTTATATGGGCCTGGTTCCAATTTGACTGTTCACTGGTCTCGCTGTCATCCCATGGCTAAGTACGGTGATGTGTCGGGAGGACAGCAAGACAGGCCAACAGTTGATCAGAGCCTTTAAATGCTCTAACTTCAATTGCAAATAATTGCAAATTTCAAATAATTGAGTTTACATGGCTGCAGCCCAGCTCTGAAGTCTGCTACTGGAGATTTTGGAGTGGATGCAGCAGTGAAGTGTCGGGGTAGGAGTCAACAAGATCAACCAGACAATCTATTAGGGAACAAAAACCTGTAAGTAACACAAAAAAATTATTTTGCACTCAATGTGCAGAACAGGACCAGGGTCACACCTGGGTATGTGCTGTTTATTGCAGACTGTTTCCTTTTATAAATAGCCTAAATCTAGGTCAAATGTGTTCCTTTATTAGGGCTATTCTTTTATCAGCTATTAATTTAAAGGAGTTTTACTGGGATATTGTTCATCAAAGCAAACTATTAAATGTTTCTAAAAATAAAGCATGATGGAGCACTAAAGGGTTGACAAAAAACGGCTCTTAACATAAAGTGATATTCCAGTTTCCAGCAAACAAATTATCATTGACATCAACAGGTCTCAAATCTCATAATATTCTCCCAAAAGTGATTTTCAGCCCATCCTAGTCTTTATTACTCTGTCATTGCATGAAAATTGTCTCTCTGCCCCTTGAACATCATCTGTTCCTGCTGCTTTTCTGGCACACAAGTCATTTCTGTCTTTTGCATCTGACATTAAACTTTGGTCCCTTCTGCCCATCTCTGGTTACTGTCCAGGATGAAGTAAAAGATCCCATGGCACTTATTAAGAAAAGCAGGGGAGTTTCCTCAGTGTCATGACCAACATCCCCCCTTCAATAACACTGGTCCATGTAATCCACTCCCCCCACCCCCAGGCCAGGATGCACCTAAAAACAAGCTGTCACAGGTTAGTGTGCCTTTTCTAGTCAAAATTACAAATAAACACTCTGCTAGTGACAGAATAATTTCCATGGCAACATTATAATATTTCATAAGCAGAGAAGTACGGCTCCATAGCAAGGATAAGTAATGTGAACAGATCTAAGGGGAAAAAGGTCCCATTACAATGAAAATGTTTTTCAGCAATAAAAAAATAGGAGGTACAGAATTTCAAGTTTTGAGGGAATTTTGTAACTGAGTTCTTTTTTTTTTCTCATTTTTCTCCCCCTGGGCTGTGCAGATGTGCAATGAGCACAGTGTGTGCACTCCACCTCCATGGAGATGCCCCCCCCCCACCGGTGCTCTGAATGTGCGGACTGCTCTCCTCCCTTGGGGCGGGGGGATCCTGTGCCTTGTTGTTTAACTGCCATCTGGAGAAATCCAGATGATAGTGCGTGCGAGGCTCAGTGAATGGGAATAACTGAGTTCTTTTGATGTTAACAGGAATTTTTTTTACTGAAAACTGTAAAATCTCTTTAAAACATCAGTGCACCATTTTTTTTTCCAAAAAGCTAGTTTCAGTTACAAATAATAAAATTATTAATATGCCTGCCAAATCTGCTTTTCTAGATACCTCCTATGCTGCACATCACAACTTTTTTATTTTTATTTTCTGTCTTAACCCTTACCAGGTCTATAACACTCATTCTGTGCCAAATGTGATGCCCATCTCCTTTTCTTGAATAAAAAACTAAATTGAAACATTTACAGAATACTCACATTTTGGTGGAACTATAAAATTTCACCAAGCAAAACTTGAAGGTGCCTGGAACCTTTTACAGTAAAAAAAAAGCGTGGTGATTTTTTGGCCCAATTTCATTGCACTGCTGCTTTAACGTGAGCTCAGATTTTTAGTTATTAGCAAGAACTGTTTCAGCTGGATGGCACTCAGATGAAAACTGAAATACCGGGGCCAGATTTTTGTTCCCCCCGTGATCGGTGCAGGTGTAGGGAAAAACTGCCTCAAGTGGGGCTTCACTTGTAGAGCTGCAGTTTTTCCCCGCATATGCCGTATTTGCAAAGAGAGAGACAGTTTACAATCGGCTTTCCAATTTACAGAAGCTTGCAGCCATTCTTTGGCACAGCTGTGCTGAAATGTTGCGCCTGGTCCCAGCTGTGCCTACTGCCCATGTGAAGCTCAGGCTGAAAATAATAAAGTCTGCAGGTGTGGAGAATTCGTTCCACACTGACCACTGCTGAGTGGGACTTAGTCCCAGGAGGGCTGAAAATCTAGCTCCAGGAGTTTCTATACCCAGGATGGTATTTCTGTAACACTTTTATCCTGCTGCATTAAACTAACTTGTACTGTAGAGTGTTGGTGTAGAATTCCCGCAGCGTGACCTGTGGGTCTGTAGAGTCTGGGTCATTGAATGCTAACATCTCAAGGTGGTGTAAAGTTCAAAACCCCTAACTGCTTTTCGTGATTTTGGTTTTGGTTTTTGAGGATGGATGAACCATTTCTGGTTCTACTTGGAACCAGTGCTAAGTGACATTGCCACCCCCACAAATCCTGTTTTGAAACCTTTTTTTCACCTTGCAATTAGCATGCCTTTGTATGCTATTGTCATACTGATTGCAAGTCAATAACATCTGCATTTCAAAACTCTAGAAATATATATTTTTACGGGGAGTTCCTCTCAGTTCTTAAAGGAAAACAGTCATTAGAGTAACGCTCCCACTCCCAAAAATTACCTCCAATTAAGTTTTTATACAGAAGAAATTTTTCTGCTGTTTACTTAATTTTACTTTGTAAAGTCTGTATCAGTTAAACATGGCAGATTCTTGCAGCTGTTCCATTTCATCTATCGATAAGCAGGTTACATCACCCGTCCTAACACGTAATGTATTAGGGCGAGCGTGGCTATGCACCATTAGATGAAATGAAACCACGTGAAAGGCCCGCTATGTTTGGTGATTATGACTTTTACAAAATTAAAATTAAGTAAGTAAACAGCAGAAAAAAATTGTCTTTCCTATGTAAAAAGCTTAATCGGGGGGGTACAGCTTTTGGGGGTGGGAGCATTACTTTAATGACTGTTTTCCTTTAGTTTTAGAACTGGCTAGGTTTCAGGTGATTAGTGCAGAAGAAAAATAAACCCAGCTCCATTTCACATCTGTGCCACGGTCCAAACAACTAATCCAAGGCAAAACACAAACCAACACCAGATGCCATAACAATGATCCAAAACCTTCATTAGGTAAAATTACAAAAGCTACAGCCAGTAAGGTAGAGGACAGGGAACTTCCCTGCCAGTTTTGCATGTAGTGCATCTTAGTGGAAGGGGGAGTGCAGTGAGTGACAGCCTTTTATGCCGAAACATTAAAGGTGCATGTGATGAATTTGATTAAAAATACAGACAGTTAGTGTTAAAAAGCACTTCAAGCAAATAGTAAGTGCCAAGGAAACAAACTACATATATGAGAATACAAAGACACATTTTAAAAATCAATATTTAAGAGCCAGTGTACTGCCTAAAACTAATATTAGGTTTTTTTAATGCATTCAACCATTACCTTTTATATCTGAGGTACTCTTAATTTTCCCTTTGTTTAATTCAAAAATAATTTACCTAATGTTAGTAGATGTGATATATGGGACAGCACTCTGCTAGGCAGCTGACATATCTGTCTCTATTACCCCCCCCCCCCCAACTACAGCATCACAAGCATTGTGACCTCACTGACTGTGACAAGATTGCTAAGGGAACAAATACTCCATACCTGCCAGGTCAGTCACGTGCGATGTCACAGTCAGTGACATCACAATCAGCGTCTCTTCAATCAATATACTGCACAGCTATTTATCTCTACGCATGACACAGAGCAAAAAAAATTAATGGAATTTATCTTGGCTACCAAATAGATTTTTTTTGCTAGCATCTGCAAATGCTGCAGACACTTAAAACTGATTTTTTAAAATGTGCCTTTGTATTCTGATATATGTAACTTGTTTGCTGAGCACTTTCTATTTGCTTTAAGTGCTTTTTAACACTCACCGCATTTGTAACCAGATTGAGCACTTGCACCTTTGACGTTTTGGCTTAAAAGGCCGTCATGCACTCCCCCTCCCCCTCCCCTGAAGAGGCACTATGTGTGAAACCGGTAGGGAAGTTAGTTGTCCTCTACCTTGCTGGCTGTAGTCTGTAATTTTAACTAATGAAGGTTTTGGATTATTGCTGTAGCATCTGGTGTTGGTTTATGTTTTGCCTTTAATCTAGGAGATTCGTCCCTGGTTTTTGGATCTTTTCTGGGTCTAGGTACCTTGTTGATCCCTCCTTGCATCCCCTCCTCCCTGCCCACAGAATGCATTGCTGCACCCAGTCTTGACTACAAGCAGTGGGATGATGCTCTCCAATGAGACCCACCAAATCCCAATCCATCAGCAGTCACAGGGAGGGCGTGTTACAGAATGGCATGTTGTAACCCTCCCTCCCCTCACAATTGAGTGCATTACCTCTACCATGCACCCACCCTCCGCCAGCCCAGTGAACGAGATAGCCAAGGTCACCCCTGAACCCATGTCTCTCGCATAGCAGCACAGTGTACTGACATGGAGTCACAGCCCATGGATACATTTTGTTTTTACAGTGTGCATTTATTTACTTACAACTTGGTAGCTGGGGAGGGCACACTAAGCCAAGGCTTGTTTTCATGTGCAAGCAGAGGGGGGAGGTGGGAGACTACAGAACATAGGAGCATGCAAATCAGTTACACAAACGTACAATGTAAACAGCATAATATCAGAGCAAACATTATACGAGATACAGCATTGTTAAAGGAAAAAAAAAGTCTGGCTATAGTAAAATTACAATAAAATACAGAAATACATAGCATATCCAAAATGTACAAATCATACAGGTCTACCAACAGCAAGAGAGAAAAGGTGCACGCATGCAGATTGTGGAGGGAGAAGGAGGCAGGTTATGAATGCACCAGCTAAACGCAGTACCCATGGGATGGGGAGGGTAGCCCTTGAAGAAAAAAGGAAAAGGGGGAAAGAGTAGAATGAATGACAAAGGAGGCCAGATGGCAGGAGGAGGAGGAGGATTAGAAGCATGGCTATGGGGAGAGGGGAAACAGGAATAAGAGGTGTTAAAAAGGGCATGTGGGAGCAGTTTGAGAAAAAGCAAGGGGGGTGCTAGTGGTACAAATGGGAGGCTATTCCAGAGGTGACAAAAGTGGACAGAGAAAGTAGACTGACCAGCAGAAATTTTATAGTAGAGGAAGAGAAAACAATAGGCATGAGAAGAGCATAGGGAGTTGGAGGATGGGATAGCAGAAGAGAGCAGTAAGGATAGGTTGCAGTGGAAGGTAGAAAACCAGAATTTAGCTAGGAATGGTATTCAGTGGGAGACATGATGATGGGGTAGCCTGTGAACATAGCAAAGTACAAAATGGCGACGACAAAAACTGTGACAAAATACAGCGACTACACATATGGCCACTGGGTGTCTCCCAGCGGAGTTGGTATATTTAGTAAGGGGGAGGATGGGGGCAAAACCCAGTCAAGAGGGGTATGGCTGAAGCCCCCGAAGATAAAGAGACTACTAATGGTAGTCGCTGTATTCTGTGTGCGGTTTTCAGTGATCACTGTTTTAGACTCACTATTTTGACATGAAAATGTGAGCTTTGTTCCAGGAGATGGAAGTGCCTAACAGGCTGAAGTGAGGTCTAGTGGTTAGAGCCCTGGCTCGGGGATTGGGAGATCACAGATTGAACCCCCACAAGAGTCAAATACTCACTTTGTCACCTTGAGCAAATCACTTAACCTCTCAGTGCCCCGGTCCACCCAGCTGTGGAAACAGGTAGAATTAGAGCCACACTGAAAATGTAATGTGTCTCAGCTGGGCTATCCAGGGTTACTAAACTGAGAAATAAAATGGTAAAAAAAGATAAACAGTAGCACTTCTGAGCTGGCCTCTGTCTGCTAGGATGTTAATAGTGTAATCAGGATTCGGCTTTGGATAAGTTTACAGAAGGCCTCCTCACCATAGCTACATGTTTGTGTTACTGTGGATGCCAGTACAGGACAGCAAGAGACACTGAGGGGATCATTACAGAACTCGGGATATATGTGGTTTAACACGTTAAATATTCATTGATTCGGTTACATCAAACATTCTGTATTTTACATCTTTCATAGACACCACTTGTCCAAGAGGATTTGCCAGAGTAAAAGGAGTCACCTGTGAAGGTAAGACAAAAAAGAAACTGCACCTCTTCTGATTGGCCAGATACTGATTGTTGGCTGTACCAGAGGATTTATTAACCCCAAGCTTTTATTTTGTCTTTCTTTTGTAAACAGATGTGAATGAGTGTGAGGTGTTCCCTGGTATGTGTACCAATGGCCGCTGTCTCAACACAGATGGCTCCTTCCGATGCGTGTGTGCTGAAGGGCTGACACTTGATGGAACAGGCAGAGCTTGTGTGGGTAAGGCAGCACCACATGTGTAAAATAATTAAACCAGAGAAATATTTCTCCATATGCAAGTTGGTGTTGATTCTCGAATATCGGAAAGCAGTGATGTGTGGTACTATAATTTAAAGACCTTGAAATGTAGCAGCTTACCTGTAGTGATTCCTGGAGGTTGCATCACAGTTCTCACAGTAGGTAAATCAACACAGAAGTTGTAGTCATCCATATAATGATGTCTTGCAAGCCATTTTTTGACATTGTAAGGCTGCTGCTATTATTTGGCTTCACTTCTATTGAAGCCCATTGCCACTGAACTAATCACCCTAAATGTAACAGTTTGTTTAAAATCTAAGTAGGTTAGCCCCCAAGAACTGCAATATTGGGAGAGACCACTGTATGAATCATATCCTGTCAAGACCGCGCATCTGGAAAAGCATGTGATCAAATAAATTAATTTTGGGTGACTATTTTCACAGCATTGTTCTACAAACTTCCAATTTTCAATGTAGAATTCATTTCAGAAGGATTTTATTTAACTCATTTTGCTAAATCCCCTTGCAAATTCCTCCTTGTGAGTTTTATTCATTTATTTTCACAGCACTGATATATGACTATGATGTTTTCCTTTCGCGGTTTTGACATGGAAGCTGTATGAGCAGTGTTGGTCTTCTATCTTTCATCCCATTTTGTAGTCCCAAAATGCACCATGTGGTGATATAACCTATATGCTGGGCTACACTCTTGAATCCCCATTCATTTTAGCCACTGTCCGCAGCAGTTGCCCAGTTCCCATTATATTAAATTGCTTCCATTTATGTCTTTTTCCCCCACAAAGATGTGCGTGTGGAGTCTTGTTACATGAACTGGGAAGAGGATGAGTGCACGGTGCCCCTCCCAGGGAAATACCGCATCGATTTGTGCTGCTGTTCTGTTGGGGCAGCCTGGGGCTTTGATTGCGAAGAGTGCCCTCATCGTGGCACAAAAGAGTTTGAGACCATCTGCCCAAGAGGACCTGGCTTTGCCAACAGAGGAGATGTTGTCTCAGGCAGATCTTTCTACAAAGGTAAAGTTAAGTCAAGAATACCTTATTTATTTGCAAATTGGTAACTGGGAAAGTTGCACTGAGCCAGAGTTTATTTCCAGGCATGGGGAGGGGAACAGAGGAGATAACAGTTATAGGTGTCTATGGATATAAATTCTGTACAGACACAGACAACTAAACACATTAGCTGAAAGTATGGCAACAGTTCAGCATGACAATGATTTAACATCATGATATGTAAGCAATGACACATAACATGGTGTGCAGTAAAGCCCCAGGTGGGTTGTGAGACATGAGGCACAGTTGAGTGCCTTCAACCATCAGGCAAGTACAGTAATTTATGGTATTACTGCACACCCTTGAGTGTGTTATTGCACTTATAAAATGGTTTTAGGAATTAAAAAAAGCAGGAAAAAAGAAAAGTAAAATTTTAGCTGTGTAGTAACTGACATTACCGCATGGCCATGTGGCCAGTTTTGACCAAACAGATTGCTTGTCTGATTCACACCATTTTATAAGGCCCCATAATGGGGTGAACAGAAAATAGATAAAAATTCAACTGTTGAGCACAATATATTATAAAGAGGAGGTCCAACCACCAGCATAAGAATTAGTGCTGTGTGGAATGTGGAGTTCCACTGATGGAATTTGCATGGAATGACCATTCCACCAGTGGAATTTCCATCTAAATTTTTGCTCCTTCTGTGGAATTCTGCCTGCTATGATTTATGGAAATATATTCTGTCAAACAGCATTTTTCCGTGGAAAATTATCCTGCAACCATTTCTGTGGAAAATATTAAGATCTGTAGAATTTAATTCCACAGAAGTGTGGCCTAAAACCCATTCCACATTAGTCCACTGCAGAATTTCACTGTTCTACATCTGACAAAATTCAAAATAATTTTGGTGGAATTTTGAAAATTCCATGAAATTCCATTCCGCTGGAATTTGAAAATTCTGCAAACCACTAATAAGAATGACTGGGAGCAGCAGAACTCTGTTACACTACATTCTCCCAAAACCTGAACTTCAGGCAAGTTCCATTCTTTATTATTTGGGGTACTGCACTAACAACAGTAGCATTGTGTGTTACAAATCGTTTACCCCCGCGCGTCTTATTCTGGAGCTGAAGTTATAATGCACTGCTTGTGACATCATAGTCATTCCCACAGCAGCAGGCTGATGTTTCAAGCAGGGCTGTACAACTTCAGTAGCAGTAGTAGTAATTTTATTTTAGGGCGCCATACCTCGAAGGCCCTGGGTGCCTTACCTAAAGTGTAAAATGAGAACATGGTACATACATAAATAAATAAAATAAAAAATCAATATAGTTACACAGTTAAAACAGCACTTTCAGCTGGGATGCCAAAGCACAGGTATAAGATTACTCCCTAAAAGCACGAGTAAACAGATGGATCTTCAGACCTCTTTTGAAGGTCTCCACCGAGGGGGCCTGTCTAAGGGCCCCAAAGAGCGAATTCCACAAGACCAGGCCAGCAACCTCAAGGGCCCAGTCTCCTGATGTTTTCTACCTGGACCTTGGTACCACCAAGAAGCCCACATCAGTGGAGCATAGAGGACATGAGGGCAATTGAGTGTGCAAGAGATCTGACAGGTAACCAGGACCTTCACACCACCTGTGTAGGGTCTTATACGTTAGTGAACCAACTTGGAAAGAGATATACCCAGTTAACTGGCAGCTACTGCAGTTCACCAGTGCTGGGGAGATATGACACTTCCTCAAGAGCATACCTGCTAACCTCCTGCCTCATAAATCAGGGACAAGGCTTAAAAAATCAGAGACAATGGATCAAAATCAGGGACACATCCTAAACATGTGGGATAGTCACTCAGGAAGGTGGTAGAATAAATGACTTAGTGAAAAAACTAGTTTCTGATGAAGAACAAGACTGTAACTTTAATGTCTGATATCATGTTGTGTCTACAATTGCTACGGTTTAGTCACAGAATCACAAATTTTAAGAGGGACAGAGAAACATTTTGAAGCAAAATTAGGGACATTCCTGAAAACCAGAGACAGTTGAGGAGGTATGCTCGAGAGACCATTCAACACCCTAGCCAATGTGTTTTGAAGAAGCTACAGGTGCCACAGTGTACCCCCATTGACCCCAAAGTACAGAGTGTTATAGTAATCAAGCTGAGACAACATGAGCGCATGCACTAGTGTTGCCAGGTCCCTGGAGGGGCTAAAGGATCTAATCCAGGCAATGATCTTAACATGGTAAAAGCCAATCTAGACTACTACTGACACCTGAGCTTCAAATGTCCGCACTTGTCCAGAATAAACCCCAGATTTTTCACCTTTTGTGGCAGCCACAAGCCTAGAAGAGCCAGGCTGAAGCTTTGTGTCCCTCTTAGCAGCTACCACTCTCCCTCATGATCTGGATCAACAACCAGTACCTCAGTCTTGTCTGGGTTGAGTCTCAGCCAGCTCATGACATCCAATCCTGAATCCTGGCCAGCATTTATGTAGTACTTTCACTGCACCCTGCATCCCGGGTGCAAATAACAAGTATAGCTGGGTATCATCTGCATAGCAGTGAAACGCCAGTTCATACTGTCTAATGATAGAAGAAGAAGAAAAGGAAGAAGAAGAAAAATCAGCATTTATATAGCGCTTTTCATACATCCCAAAGCGCTTTACAAGCAATGCTAGACTGGTAGTGAAGTGACTGAATGTATGGTGGCGGCCATATCGCACATCATCACCCACACACAGCCTGGATAATTGCATGAACCAGTTTATGGGAAGGGGAATGTTGGCCAGGACACTGGGAATGTTCCCTACTCTTTGCGAAGAGTGCCCTGGGTTCTTTTACTTCCACCTGGAAACCCACCAGGACAACACCAGGATGGGCAGAAGGGACCTCGGTTTAACATCTCACCCGAAGGACAGCACACCCCAGCAGTACAGCACCCCCCAATACTGCACTCGGATGCCAGCGATTTTTAGGTGCAAATCCAATCCCGGTGTGGGACGACAACCCACGACCTTCTGGTCCAGAGGCGGATGTGCTACCAACTGAGCCACGCTGATACCTCCCAGGGGTAGAATTACACTGCAAACAACATGCGTTACAGGACAGCAAGGGTTAACATTGGCATCAGGCCACTAGCCAGTTGCTGGTAAATTTTGAATTGTGCTATTACAATTTTCATTTAACTAGCCCTGCTGGTTTGTATTGAAGAAGGTAAAATTTCTGTAAGTACACTAGATGGGCCTCTGGAAAAGTCTGTGGAGCCCATGGATTTTTCACAGTCACTAGCCCTGATGGCTAGTGGCTGCAAACCTTAACTTCAACCCCTGAGAGCTGGCCCGGTGGAGCCATGCCAAGCTGGTGACCCAAGTTTGGGAATGAGCCTGGGTCATTGGAGGTCGGCGGGGGGGAAGGAGAGGATGTGAAAGGCTGCTGGCTGGCAGCTCTCTGCCTCGGGAGGAGTAACACATCTCCTTGGAGCATGGCTGCCCCTTGGTGGAGGCCAGAGTGGAGGAGTCACTCTACGGAGTGCTGACGCTAGGCCGAGGGAGGGCGGAATAGATTGGCACTGGGGCTGTGATGCGCATGTGTGCCTCCACATGCATGTGTCACCACTTCCAGGGTCTCGGGACTAGGGCACACCCAGGTGAGAAAACAGAGGACAACACAGGGGCTACTCAAGGATGAAGCCTCCGGTCCAGGCTCAGGGGATCCGCCGGGGCACGCAATGGTGCTACAAGCCCCTGAAAGACCCCGAGCTCTGGTAGGGTAGCAGATGATCGGGGGACCTGCCATAAGAGGATAAACATAATTGCAAAAAAAAAATAAAATACTTCAACCCCTGGGACAGAAATCTTGGGAAGTACCACAAGGCAGTGACACTGGAGTGAAAAGAAATTTCCCAATACAATGCTCTGTGTCCTGTCCCTGAGGTACGACTTAAACCAGCAGATGCCCTTTCTGGTGAGTCCTATGTATTCCGTCAGCCTATCCAACAAAAGTCCATGGTCTAGAGTACCAAACATTGAGGAGAGATCGAGGAGAACAAGAACTGACCATTCATGTCTATTCCTCACCTGAGACAGTCACTGTGCACCATGACCACTGCAGTCTCAGTGCAATGCCAGGACCTAAAGCCAGACTGGAGAGGCTCATAGATATCAATGGTTGTGAGGCTGTCAGTGCCAGAACTAGCTGTGAGGAAACTGTAAAAGACAAAGTCAGTTTTCAAACAATGCCCTTAAAGGGGCACATAACATTGCAGAGATCACTCACATTGAGAAAGACCATGAAAAGATCTTTCAGATGAGGTATTTGGCTTATCTACATGTGTCAGAAGTCCTGAGATATGAATATCTGAATCATCTGCAGATTAATTCAAGGTAGCAGCCATTTAGTAGAATCTTGAGATAGAAAGTGATGTCACTGAGTGACAAGCTGCATGTTATCTATCACAGCTCATCCCTCAATGACATCATTTTCTATCTTGATTCAATTTATATCCATATCTCAAGATTCCTGGCACCTACAGGTAAGCCCAATGCTTCATTTGAGAGATCCTTTCATGGGCTTTCACAGTTTGAGTAATCCCCACAATGTTTGGTCCCCCTTAAGAATAAAGAAGAGAATGACTTGATATGCACATTTGCTTTGGAATGTTGTGTTACAGAGGTCTGCTGATGCCAGTTACATTTTTTTTTTGCTTGGCATCATACCCAACCTCAAAGAAGCAGACTTAAAGGAGCTAGGAAATTATTTTTATGTAGGTAACTGCCCTCTAATCTTCCTTTCCATGCCAGTTACATATTCTGATATGCTTTGATGATTTTTGGATAAAAAATAATCTAGCTTTGGGGTGCCCTCAGATCTACGTTGAGTTCCACCCTCCTCACCAGCTACTTGATTTTCATAGCTCTAAGACATTCTGTGACATCACAAACTCCCATTCCATGCAATTAATCGGAATGGCCTGGAATGGAGTTTGTGATGTCATGGAATGTGCAGGCAGTATGAAAAGAGAGAGAGAGAGCAGCAACTGCTGAGCAGAGAGGGGTTCAGGGTAGTTAAAAAAGCAAAACAATTAGATGATTCATTTAACAAAAAAGGTCAAAAGCATATCAGAATACTGGGTAGCCAATAAAAGAACAACTGGAGGACATCTAGAGGTGTAAAAACTGTTTCCTAACACCTTTAAGATAAGGCCCTACTTTGGTTGTAAAGGGCAGGGTAAAATTCTATGCTACAGAGACACTGGATACACATTCACTCACTCAAATGGGTGCAGTCCAAGAAAAGGTGAGCCAAACAAACACAGGAGAGGATGCAGGGACTTAGTAAATGAAAAAGTAATGCTGCAAAAAAAAAAAAAATTTGGCAAAAGTATACAGAAGCACGGATCACAATGCAGAAACCCCAGTGCTCGCATCTATGACGTGACATTTCCTCAAGCGACCAATGATGTGGTGTACTGTAAGAAAGAAAAATTATCAAGAAAACATCTGAAAATGAGCTGCTCACAGTTCACTGTAAAAAATTCACACAAACAGCAAATGGGTTAATTAAAATCATTCAACGCTCATTTATATTGAGGAATGAATAGTGTCTAATTCCTTTCTACCAAACGTATATTACACCTTACTTAGACTATAGGTCCCTTTTTTGGAACCTATACTTAAAAGGAGACATCAACCTGGTGGAGAGGGTTCAGAGAAGGGTGTCCAAAATGATCCCTTGCTTAAAACACGTGACGTATAGAAAGAGGCTAATGGAGACTGGTCTGTTTGACCTGCAGAGTAGAAGACAAAGGGGGGATTTGTTATTGTTATTCAAAGTCCTTCATAACCCAAATTTATCATCTCAGTATGGACTGAAATTTAGCACAAGAAGAGCCAATTTAAGGTCCCTCAATAAACAGCTTATTGTCCTGTGGGCAAATACTAACAAAAGGGATAATTATTTGGCACGGGGTCATAATGTCACGGTGAAAACCGCACATACCAAGAATGCTACATAACAGCATTGGCACAAAATGCTGACCGCATACAGCACTGCACACACCTCAGCAATTTTTTTAATTTTTAAAGTGGGCTCCACCCCTGCACCTCTGACGTGGGTGGCTTTGCCCCCCACACCTCCCGGACTAAATATAACCAACTCCTGGGGGTCATGGACTTCAGGGAAAGAAAAGAAATCCACTCAGATTTTTTTTTTGTTTCCCCAACCAAAAATAAAATGGCAGCATCGTTCTGAGAGCTGGGGAGAATTGAACCACAGTCCCAGGTACCGGACACAGCCGGGGGCAGGTGCTCTAGCTACTCCACCAACAGAGAGGCTTGGCAAGGCACCACCCCGGCAGCATCCTTCACCTTTCTCACTGTGAGACTACAGTGACAGGGGTAGCAGTTCTTACCGCATGCTTATAGGACCCCTGTCGCTGTAGTACCATTCGCGCTATTGACAGCGCAGTATTGCATGTATGGTTCTATCCGCACTATATTGACTCGGTAGGCAATTATTTTACTATCTGATCTGCTAGAGCATGGAATAGAGTACTTCAAGAGCTGGTAGATCAAACTACTATAACTGGCTTTAAAAAAGGGCTTGTCACGTATTATCACCTAAAACAAAATTGGGAATAATTCACCCACTCGGAGTGGGAGACAATCACAATGGGTGTCCAGCATACTTTTGTCTTGTCAAACCTAGTAAGCCTAGTAAAACTACACCTGATTCAAGAGGATCAGGTGAATTTGCAACACTTTCTCCAATTTACGGCAGCTTACACCAAATGTTTGGTGCAAGACCTGTAAAAAGGATACCTGAGATTGTTGCAAGCTAGACCAGGAAAAGCTGTTCTAAACTGCAGCAGTTGGTACATGGGATTGAGAATCCTGAGCGTGGGCTGGAAATACTGCAAGCCCTGTGCACCATATGGTTGTTGCACCCGGTACTTGTGGCATTCTCAGGACCTTTGTGAATTAGGCCCCCTGTCTCTCATTCTCTATATTTAATCTTTCAGAGCTTACTCAGCTTTATTCAGGTTTGCTCAACCATCATATGCGCACCTAATGGCTGTGGCACCTGTTCATGCCTGATAAAGTGTTATTGGAAGCAGAGGGTTTGAAAGACATCATACAGAAAATGGTTCCTTATCCTAAACATGTTTTCATTACATGGACACAGAAAAATGAATGGTCAACAAAGCCGTGAAATGCAACCAGTGAAACTGTAACACATTTTTTTGCCCTCTCACAGACATCAATGAGTGTAAAGTATTCTCTGGGCTCTGCACACATGGGACTTGTCGCAACACTATCGGCAGCTTTAGGTGTCGCTGTGAGAATGGTTTTGCCCTGAACTCAGATGAAAGAAACTGTACAGGTAATTTTTTAATTAATTTTTATTCTTGTAACCTTTTTTTCTATTTACCCAGTATTTCCTTGAAGTTTTTCCTGGTAAAATAATAAGAATATAAAAATAAATACAACAGAGATGGTAATTTGCCTTTGGTCCTACTTGTGTGCGAGAATGGGAGACATAGCATGTGTGTGTGCGTGTGTGTGTCTGTGCAATGTCTGCATGCTTACTTGTTTTACATTCACTTAATACTAAATCTATATTTATTAATGAAACTGCAGTCCCTCCACAATGTGCTACAACCTGGGCTATGAGGGCTTGTGTACAATAGGGATGCATGTAGTTTCTGAGAGCCCTTGGTATGTCTAACACTATCAGTATCACTCTTATCCAAATCTTAGAATGTCCTGGATACGTGGTTCAAGTTTTCAGTCCTCACTTGCTATTGTGCAAAACTGTATGAGTTAGTGCGCATGTGTGTATGGAGTTGTGATTAATCCATGTGACCACAAGCTCTAGAAATGACTTTTAGATGATGATCAGGTATTTGCTTTCTCTCCAGATATTGATGAATGCCGCATTTCACCTGACTTGTGTGGGCAAGGCACCTGTGTGAACACCCCTGGGAGCTTTGAGTGCGAGTGCTACGATGGGTACGAGAGTGGTTTTATGATGATGAAGAACTGCATGGGTAAGAGATTTAATGGACTAGTTAACCCTAAATTTCAGATTATACTGTATGGTTAGAATGACTCATACACATTTATGAGATCCATGCTGCATGCAGCCCCTACTCAGCCTCATTCACATACTCTGTTATATGCCTTCTCCTCCAGTTCATCTTCTTCTTTGTCATTTCTGTTATGCTGTACCTCTGCTCCACCCTCCTTTTTTGCTATCCCTCATGGCTTCTTTCAGTGCAGCAACCCATTCTTGAGCTTCTTTATAATTCAGTGCTTGCCCATCCCCCATGTGCGCTTCATCCATTTCAGCACCCTCTTCTGGTCAGCGTCACACCAGTCGTTTCTGACAGCCATTGCCTGTGCTTCCTCATTGCACATTTTCTCATCTCAGTGTTCCCATCATTTAACAAAATCAAACATTATTTTAAAATTCCTTCATCAGTTAACCTCTCTCCTTTTTTTTTTCAATTCTGTTATCTCACATGGGCCACCATCCAGGATATCCTACAGCTACGGCCAGTGCCACCTACTTGTCCTTGGAGCTCCTCCTTGCCGAAGTTCTCCTCAGACCTTGGGGCAATAGTGTCTCAGTGCTACATTGCCCACCTTGGTTTGCCCCCAAGGTGGGGTCCTGCCTTTAGTGCCTTGACAGCTTTTCATATAAGATCCAGCCACCCACAGCAGAAGTGCTCCCAATGCCATCCGAGGGGGGGCCGAAGATAGGAGCCCAAATGGTTATCAAGAGTGGCCAGAGCACCATCTGCCCAACTGGTTGCCATTTTGTCCTCTTTTTCATCCCACCCACTGAAAGTGTGCCTTGGGCATCAGCTGCCGGCATACCTGATGCTCCAACATGTGCACTGTTCCCTCTCAGTGCACACTGATGACTCCTGAGACTGCACCACCACCCGTGATCACCCAAGTGATGATAGTGCAGCAATATACACAACCTTTCATCCTCGGAGAAGGAGAGCTTCTGCTGGGATGATCAATCCTCTCCCCCGCTCCCGCCAGCCCTCTAATGATCCAGGCTTGGGACGTGAACCGCAGTTGCTGGCATCGCAAGCTTGCTTCTTCGGGGATAAGCTGTGCATCTAAGGCTGACATGCACAGCTCATGCCAGAGCTAGGCAACATGGATGAAAATTCATAGGGGGAATCCCTTATGTTTGAATGATGGTGAAATTCCTTGCTTAACAGGGTATATCAGTGCGTGACAGCACTGGCAGGTAAAAAAACTAATTTGGGGGAGAAAAGAAAATAACCCCCTTAAAATATTTTGAACCCCTGGCCTAACTAATGGGGGGGGGGGACTTATAAAAACTTAATGACTCCATTGTTGGGTAACAAAGGGGGCTGGTCCCAGCACTGGCTTCCAGTAAAATCTCCCTGCATGCCCTGCATGTCACCAATACTGTTCAATTTGAATTTGAATTCTGAATTTATTTCTTGAATGCAAATTGATTTTAGAACTGCCATTTACAGTTTCATCCAAATATCTCACATTCAACAGTTAAAAATCCCACACACCCTCCCCGCCATCTGCTATCCCAAATGAGGACCTAATGGTACCATCCTTTTTCTTCCAGGTGGGATAATCACTACCCTGGCAGTTAATAAAGTCTAACCATTGGGTGCTGACACTGTTCAAACCCTACCTTGTCCCCAAACCCTTCCAGAATGCCTATCCCAGTACTACCCATACCTTTTTATGTTTCTTCATGATTTAAAGTGATTTCTTTCTAAAGGTGAGGTTTCTGTGGGGGGAGGGGGTTGTGTGTTTTTTTTCATTCAACATACAGTGATAGTGTCACTAATACAACTGGATACATGGGACTGGATATTCAAAGGGTAGTACAGGGCTTGCTTCAAGTGCTGTGTCAAGCTCTTTCTATGCACCATACCAGTTTGCCACAGCTGCACTCGATTTTACAGTCTTGGCACAGTTACTACAGTTTACCCATTTTACAGTAGCATGTGCCAAACCTCTGTGCAAGCTCCATGAAAAGAGTCCTGGTATGGATGCAAGCTAGACCACAAAAAGATGATTGATCTAGCTTGTGTTAGTTGCCGCAAGGGATAGAAAATCCCTTAAGATTTGCCGCAAGTCCAGTGCGCCATATCTGTGGTGCACCCCGGGCTTGTGGTAATCTCAGGCGTGTGAAAATCTGGCCCATGGTATCCAACATGATCTCACCAAAAAAGATATCCTAAGAGCAGACACAAAAATGTCTAAGGCTATCTTTGGGATGGATAGTGCCGCTATTCAAACGTTTCAAAAGTTGATGGAGAGTAACTACACAAACCTACTTGGAAGAGTTGCTTAGGTAAAGATAGAGCCCCCAAATCCTCAATTATGGCAACGTGGTGCAAGAAAATCCAATTTCCCATAGCATGGTACCTATCTAACATTATTCTTCTCTCTCCCTCTCCCTCTTTCCTCTCTCTCTCTCTCTCACTTTCCAGATATTGATGAGTGTGAGAGAGACCCAATGCTGTGCCGTGGAGGAGACTGCATCAACACAGATGGCAGCTTTGAATGTTCCTGTCCACCAGGTCATGAGCTGACCCCTGAAGGAAATGCTTGCACAGGTAAGAAGTTCTTGGATTCTCTGTATTTCTTGCTTTAAACCCCACACTAGTTAAGCAAACACATTCAATGTGGTTTTCCTTTTAAGTAGAGAACCATCCACTGTGCTATGTTAAGCCTCGTTTTTTACATTTTGTAATTTTATTGGAAATTAGTGCATGTATGAAGTTGACTTAATATCCCTATAGTGTATTATGTTAGGTTTGGTTTGAAAATACCTTATTTTTTCTTTATTTAGAGTCTGTGGTTAATTGCTGCTTTTTTTCCCTGCACAGTCTTCATTTTGTATTATGTTTTTTCACAGGACATGTCCATCATGCTTTTTGCCCAGGGCACATCTGTTATACTGTTTTCCCAGGGCACGTCCATCATGATTTTTGCCCAGGATGCATCTGTCAGGCATTTTTTCCCAAGGCACCTCCATCATGCTTTTTGCCCAGGGAAAATCTGTCAAGTGTTTTGCCCAGTGCACTTCCATAATGCTTTTTGTGCAAGGCACATTCATCATGCTTTCTGCCTAGGGCATGTCCATCATGCTTTTTGTCTGGCACACATCCATCATGCATTTTGCCCAGGGCACATCATTCATGCTTTTTGCCCAGGACATGTCCCGCATGCTTTTTGCCTAGTGCACATCCATCAAGTTGATTGCCCAGGGCACATCCATCCTGCTTTTTGCCTAGGGCATGTCCATAATGCTTTTTGCCTAAGGCAAATCCACACTGCTTTACCAGCGAGGATCTATGTTGAGTGGGTCAAAGAGTGCCAGCAACCATAATTCTGATGGCCCACTACTGAGGTTTTCACCTGTGACCCCTCCTTCTGTTCCTTGGCAAGAGTGTAGCCACTGCTGGCTTTGAGCATGCACAGTGTGCCCCTACAGTGACAGCAAGCTCTCTAGCCCAACACTGAGGTTGCTGTGATACCAGAACCCACTGCCTGCCCTCCCCAGCCAATATGCAATGCCATAGGGCAACTACTTCAGCCTGGCCTACCCCCAGACAGAACCACCTGAGTCATCTCCTGAACATGGTTCACCTGCACGGCAGTGCAACTGCCACTGGGCCATTGGGGCAGTCTTCATTTTTTAATTGCTGATCAGTTCCAAAACCTAGTGACATCAGTGAAGTAGAACCCTAACATGGAAAGCTTCACTAGGCTTCTGCTCAACTGATGTCCCTGGGTTCTGAAATAAATGTAATTAAAAAATATTGCAGCCCAGTGGAGAAACGGTTGCGCTTCTGCTCCCTACACTGGCGACACAGATTTGGGAATGGACTAGAGTCGCTTGGTGGGCTGGTTGGGTGAGGAAGCATTGAGTTCTTGATGACAGCTCTCTTTCCTCAGGGGGATGGGGTACACCAGGTCCCACTGCCAAGATTTCCACCTGGTGAAGGTCAGGAAGCAGTGCAGCAGGAGTGCATGAAGGGCAAGGATGTAGCATGACATGCTTGGTGCACACATCCCGATGCCACAGCCCAGAGGGAGAAAAGGGAGGAAAAAGATGCCCGACTACCCCTGGCCATCACCATCTCTGACTCACATGACTGATACAGCAGGCCATGTGAAATTTCACCTGTCAGACATTGGTGTATTTCTCTCAGGGGTCTGTGCCCCCGTACCCGCCCCTTGCAGGGAGCACCCCCACACCCCCATTCGTGGGCAACGGATGACGAAAGGGCTGATTTCTACCCTCAGGTCCTTAACATCAATAATGTTGAAACCTGTTGACATTGTCAGTGTTAAGGACTTCGCCGTCCCAGAGTCATTATCCAATTGACATACCCTGAGCAAGTAGTGGATAACTGGTAGGTCCATGAGAAAGTCAGTGATGGGGGGGGAGTGCTGTCGGGCAGATAGAGAGGAGAAAAACTACTGATTGAAAAACAAATTGTGAATGTTAAGAAGGCAACATCAATAAGTGGTCCTAGGAAGGAAAAAAATTGTCTATTTAAAGAAAACACACAAGACAGTATAATGGGGGTATTGCACCGACTTCACAGATGCTCAGATTTTTAATTATATTAAAAAAATGTAAAAAGGATTATGGTGCCTTTAAAAGTTTTACTTTTAACTTAGATCATTACATAAATATTTAACTTTATCAGAGCTCAGTGCTTTACGTGGGGTGCAGCACAGAACCTCTGTGAGGTCATCAAGCATTTTAAAGCTACTCTACCAGTGGTTAAATGTTCCACCATGACAAGCTGAAGAGGCAGTGTGGTCTAATAATTAGAGCAATGACTTGGGGACTACAAGACTGCAAGTTCAAACTTCATTGGAGCTCAATACTCACTGTGAGACCTTTGGCAAGTCTCCTAATCTCTCAGTGCCCCAGTCATCCCAGCTGTGGAAATGGGTAGAAATAGGACCTCACTGAAAATGAAATGCTACATCTCTGCAGGGCTGTCCTGGGTAATTAAATTGCAAAATAATAAAAAAAGTCTATTGCTGGTCTGCTGACGTAACAGTGGTTCTACTGCTTGTGGTGCTGATGACCCAGGTTCAGGAGTAAGACTAAGGTGTCAGAGGGTTGGCCGGGGGGAGAAGGTTTGAGTGTTCAATGAATTGCTCACCTTCTCCAAAGTGGGCAGGTCAAAGGCTCCAGCAATAGGATATGTCCTGATGGTGGCTATGAGGTATTGAGCCAATAGTCCTCAGCACTAAGGGATGGTGGAACATGGTGGATGTTGAGGTAGTGTGCATGGGAGCATATGTGCCTTTCCTTGATGTCATTGCACATCCACTCCCCATCGGGGGGGAGTACTGTGCAGAACAAGGAAAAAACAGTCGGCTGCATGGGCAACATTGCTCCACAGCCCCCACATCCACTGCCAGATCCTATCCTCCTGGGTTCTACCACCCTCTGATCTTCACCTCTGCCTGCAGGCCATTGGATAATTGTATAGGAGCATTGAGGAGCAGAAGGCAGCCCTGCCCAGGGGGGCACAAGCCGGGGGGGTTGCCTGCAGGTGTGTCGTGGGTGGGTCGGGGGACCGACGTCACAGGTTGGGAGGGTTTCAGGCAGGGCAGGAGCAGGCTGGGTGACAACTGAGGGGTGTTCATTTGGTGGCAAACAAAAGGGAAAAGAATCGGGAGGGAAAAAAAGTCTTGAGGAAGACTACAGTATCAGATGATGATGATGCATCTGGAGTAAGAATACCATAATTATTCTATTTCATAAAATATCTAATTTATTGTAGCACATTTGTTCAAAAGGTGTTCTGTGTATCTGTATGTGCACATGTATGAAGAAATGTATGAGAAAAAAAATGCATATTGCCTTTTCCCAAGATGTAAGAAAAAGCCCTACATTATTTCTGAGGATGAAGTTTTCTTAGCCAAGGTTTCTCATTATATGAAACAGTTAATACCCAGGATCAGTGCCACACTTGCAGTGTCAGCATGCTACCAGTTCAAACGATTTGCTTATATTTTTGCTTTATTCACATTTTTCAAATCCTTCTCCAGATGTTAATGAGTGCTCTCTAAGTGACAACTTGTGCAAGCATGGACGTTGTGTGAACATGATTGGGACCTACCAGTGCACATGTGACCAAGGATATCAGTCCATGCCAGACAGACAAGGATGTACTGGTGAGATCTGAATTCTCCTCCATCTTTTTTTTAGTTATATTTTATAGACAAACAGATTCAAAAGCATTTATTCAGGAAAAAATTCTACAAGGTATTTAAATTCATTCTAATATTTTCTGTTATATTCATTGGGGTTGCCACCCCCCAAAACAAAATTCTGAGTTTTGGTCTAGAACATTTCAAAATAGTGTAAAACAGGTTATTTTCATGATAGCTATATTTAGCACGTGGTGCTAAGTGGTTGAAATCATGTAAATTTAATTTCCGGTTAAGTGATTAGTGCCCAATTCACTTCTATTGAAAAAGTGGAATTTTGGTCAGTTTGTAACATTTGATTTTTATGCAGTTTTGACACTGGGTGAAAATAGTGAAATTTAAATTACAGTGAAAATACCCAGTTTTACAGTAGTTCTCATCGTTTTTTAGAATGCAAACCCTTTTGTGTATAGTGCTGGAGACAGAGAAGAGGGTGAGACAAAACCTGGAAGAATAATAGAAATAAGACTTGCCCTCTAATCAGTTGTGTGGTACTCTGATATACTGCGTGAAGAATAACAAGAGTTGGTTAACCCCAGAGAAACAACTTCACTGTTCAAAGTAAAACAGTCTTGAAACAACACCGTATTACTTAGCTGCATCATAACTGAATAGTTTGCTGTCCAGGACATCATCTCCTGTTTTTGAGATCAGTGAGGTAGAACAATTTCTTAAATGTGAGAAGAAACTATTTTATTTATTTGTGAATTTAAATACTGCAGTTTCTTTATTTTAATCATTTTCAGTTTTGTATTTTCTATGGCTAATTTTGCCTAAAAAAAAAAAAGGATTTGTATTACTTTTTCTACAACAGCATACACTCAACATTTTGTGACATCAGTATGGGTTACCCTTAACAATTAATCTTGGCTAAGTATGCCTGTGTCAGTCACCAATTTTTAAAGGGGAAGTAAGCATTGCAGGGGCCACTCAAACTGTGAAAGCCCATAAAAAAACTTTCAAATGAGGTTTTGGGCTTACCTGTAGATATCAGGAGTCCTGAGACATAACTACTGTAAGTTGTCTGTAAATCAAAACAAGGCAGCAGACATTTCATGTAATCTTTAAACAGAAAGTGTCACTGAGGGTAAAATAATCATAGCTTGTCCATCAGTGACATCACTTTCTGTTTTAAGATTACATGAAATGGCTGCTGCCCTGTTTAAATTTACAAATGATTTTAGATATTCTTATCTCAGAACTCCTGTCACCTACAAGAAAGCCCAACACCTCATTTGAAATATTTTCTTATGGGCTTTCACAATTTGAGCATCCTCTGCAATGTTTACTTCCCCTTTGAATAAATAAATATATAAATAAAATAAAAAAAATACCCTGTTTCTAGGCTTCCTGAGCATTCAACGTTGCTGATTATCACTGTTCTAGTATGTTACTTAATCAGCACAGAAAAGTGTGATTTATGTAATTAAGTCCAGGAAACACTGTGGCAGAAAGTTATACTATAACTAGTAAAGTGTGGGAATCTAAGGGATAGCCACCACCATTAATTTAATAAAAGCCCTTTTCTTAATCAAACAACATTCAACATCTCAAAATAGCAATAATCATTGAATAGAAGATACAAGAGGATGTTCAAGGATCTTAATGATCTTTTCCTGTCACCTTTTTTATTTTATTTATTTATTTATTTATTTGCATTTCGGATGACACCTTTGAGCCGAGGGCTCTTTTACAAAGGTTCCACGTCAAGGCAATAAGGACAATAAGGTACAAAACATAACATGATCTTTACAATGGAACTTAGGGAAGAAAAAGACAAATAAGGTTACAATAATAGCAGCCAAAGGCATTGTCAAGGAATTGTGTTGCGAGTTAATTATGCAGTACAAGTCATAAAATAAGTCCATGATTGTGCAGTGGTTTAAGTGATGTGATTAGCAGAGACCTCAACTGGCATGGTATAATCTCTGACGACTGCATGCCAGATCGTGTTGGCCTCATTACATTACTGGAATTACTACATATACTCTGTAGGAATATTAAAAATCAGTTTGGCAGCCATTTTTCTCCACTACCCAAACACCATTTTTAAAGTAACACAAAAGCCTTCCCCAACATTTACACAAAACTATTTTCACAAAACCACCCGTTTTTCGACCCCCCACTTCTGTTTGGTTTAAAAGAAAATGCAACATATTTGTCACTTTCGGTAGCCAGTCAAAAGCGTGTTTAAATAAGAGCATGGTAAAAACCATGCAGAGAAAAGAGTGTAAGTGAAAACAGCTAGGTGTCAATAATAGTGCAGTCATTACAGTGCAATACATCTAACTGTTCTCATTAATGCTGAGCAGTACAAAAGCCATGACTGTGTGCTGTTTGGCTGTGCTGACAACATGGCATGCAGTGTAGAGTCATGGGCAGTGAAGTACCTTGCTGTATCCAGCTGACCAGGGTTCAAATCTTGGGCAATTATTTTTTTGCCATCAATCACCCCGGTAATATTAAATTTCCCCCCAATTTGTCCCCCCCGAGTTGATTATATATTTTAAGGGGTGTGCAGGAGGCATAGCCCCCCACATACAAAACTATTGCCTACCTGACTTCGCTGCTTTGTCCACTGAATTTTGCCATGAAGTGAGATGAAATTCCCCACTTCACAGGTGGACCTTCAGAATTTGTGGAGCGAAGTTTTCTAAGTTCTCCCATCTGTAGTCCTGACCCCTTCCACTTGCCTTGTCCCCATGCCCACTTCTGAAGTTTCAGGTTCCCCAAATCGGGGTTTCACTTTCTGATTCCAGCTACATGTCTGAGGCTTTATTCTCCGTCTGCACTGTCACTGTTTTTTCTGAGTGTTGTTTTTGTTTATGCACTTTTGCATGCGCTCTTGTTGACCGTGTTCTAATTGTTTAATGATTTTGACATAGAACCATCTCTTTCTCTGATTCTCCCCTTCTGCCACATCTCTAGGTTTAAAATCAATTTTGCTAGTGATATTTGTTCTCCTGGTATTTCTCTCTCTTTCTCTCTTTCTTTTCTTTTCTTTTTTCATTTGTTTTTTTTCTTCATTGGTTCCTCTCGTTCTGTTTATTTTTTTCTTTCTTCTCCATGAAGTTGATCTTTACAAGTAAAGTTTACTTACCTTGTGTACTGCTGTTTGATAGTTGTGATATATGCAAAAAACAATAAATATTATTTAGGAAAATAAAATTGTGCTAGTGCGGCCATATTTGTAAACAACAATAATGCAATTTCCACCTCCCCCACCCTTCCAGCTGCCAAGACTTATCACTCTGCTCTATACATTTTTATTATTATTATTATTATTATTAATAAAGCCAACCAGCATAGAATTGGCATGGATGGGCTGGGTGGGGATCAGAGAAGACACAGCCAGGAACTATATTTAAACCCCATTTTTGTTAAAATAGTAATAATATTTAAAAATGACTGATTTTTATGCTTCAGCTTTCTATTTTAAAATTAGCCAATTTTATAAGCAGGATACATACATACTGCAGAGTGTTGATCATACTCCAATATACACACTTCTAGGGTGGTTGAAGGCACTTGGCATAAATGCCTCATACCTCAAAACACACCCAAGGCATACCTATATTGTAGTATAACCCACACCCTGCAGTGTGTTATCCTGTACATATACTGTTATATGTCCTTTTTCTTGTATCCTTTTACTAGTAAACAAAACTTCTTTCAATAAAATGTTAAAAAAAGCTAACATGATTTATTGTGTTTTCTAGATATTGATGAATGTACCATCATGAATGGTGGATGTGACACCCACTGCACTAACTCTGAGGGCAGCTATGAGTGCAGCTGCAGTGAGGGTTATGCTCTGATGCCAGACAAGAGAACATGTTCAGGTATGTTGCTTTAGGAATCCTTACCTCCTCCTGGGTCACCAAAACATACTGCCTTTTTTATTTTTTTTTTTTTGGTGCTACAGTCTTGTGCAGAACTGGTTCTAAAAAACTCCTAGAACCTGGTTGGTTCTAACATTTAGAACCATTAATAACTGTTTAAACAGTTGGGTAGACTTGTCAGTTTGTTAAAGCATATGGTTTCTAGAATGGCATACATTGTCACATTGCATGTTCAAATGAGGGGTGAAATTGTGCTGCTGGATACATACATGTAATGCAATGACACCATAAATCCACCTCTGTTCCAGCAAGTGTCTGTCTGGGCTAAGGTGGGTGGCCAGGTCCCAGCCCATTTCTAACTGACTGGAACAATTCTATGTCTAGAGCCACATCCCGTTGGGGTGGGGTTGAAATAAAAAAATAATAATAATTGTAGTGCTCGGGTGGATGCTAATGCTGTGCCCAGTTGCAGCACCTAGGCCTCCAATTCACCCCCCAACATTCTAAATATAAGAATTCTGGCTCGCTTGTCTCCTGGTTGGTTGGCTCCATGTAGAGGGTATGTCCAAGATGGAAAATGTAGCACAAAGACAGTGGGTAATTGGCAGCCAGTGGTGACTGCTAGAGCAGGTGTTATGTATAGGTTCTGGAATGTTCTGACTTACTGTAGGTTAACTAGATCACCATCCCTAACTGTGGACAGATAGAAAATGGGTGCTCACTGGATATACTAGAATTTATGTAAGGTCTCAAGGCTGATAAACTGAAGCATACATCTCAGCTCTTTCAGTCTAATGTTTGGAGTCATGTAAGATGCTCTCTGTAAGGCTATTACCTATGCTCTAAGCCTGATTTGCCTTCATTCTCATTTGCATTTTATCCTGTCATAGTCTCAAATGCTCTAACATACACCCTTCAATAACAAGTAGAAGTGCATCTGTTTTTTTGCATTCTCACTTTATTGATTTTTTTTTGTTATATCCTTGATTTTTATAGATATTGACGAATGTGAGGACAACCCTGATATTTGTGATGGTGGCCAGTGTACCAACATACCCGGAGACTACCGCTGTCTGTGCTATGATGGCTTCATGGCATCAATGGACATGAATGTCTGCATCGGTGAGCGTGAACATTTATTTTGCATGTTACTTACTCTTGAGTGCTAATTCTCCCCCCTACATACCATAACAGTGTTGAGAAGCATGCATACTGTAAACAACTTAGTTGTATTTATGCAATAGGGGTGGACATAAATGGAGTGTGATAAATTAGTTTATCTGAATAATGTGTGGATAAATTTAATTTATCCGCACAGTTACTCATTTATCCACACAGTAACACATTTATCCACACTAACCATATTCAAATCCAAATAACTTTAACATGAAAAAAGATAGCATGGTACTGTAAGCATGACAATTGTTCAGCATAAAAGTATCTACAAAATGAGTGGTGTTTCATTTATAGATACCTTATAGATTTTTATAATTAGCAAAAAACAGAAGAAAATTAAATTGTTGTTCACTTTCTTGACAATCAAATACAAATAACTTTAAAACAAAAAAATGATAGCCTGGTCCTGTGAGCATGGAAGTTCTTCAGCACAATAATATCTACAAAATGAGTGGTGTTTCATTTAATAGCAACCACTATGCTAGGTGGATATACACTAGGAACGTTAACTGAAAGTCCCAGAAAATTATCATTAAAAAAAAAAAAGAAAGATAAACAGTCAAAAGCAAATGTTCCTGCACTAATAAAAAGCATCCCTACTGCATAAATAAAATATACAATGGTGAGCTGTCAGATAAATGATTTATCTGCACTTGTGCTGTTTGACCTTGGACACCTCACTCGTGGCTTACGCCACTCATGAGGTTACCTGAGGTCAAACAGCACTTGTGTAGATAAATCATTTATCTGACAGCTCACCACTGTTTATCCCTTATTAATCCAGCATCACACATGGTTGTGAAAGTCTGTTGTATTCAACGTGCTGAACTCCTGGGAAAATGTTTTGTTTAGGGCATCAGTATAGGAACTGGGATATTGCAGGTTCAAACCCTGCTAGAGTCAAATAATCTCCGAGTGCCCTGAATAAATCATTTAATCTCTCAGTGCTCAAATCCATGCAGTTGCAGATATGGATAGAAGCAGGACCCTACTGGCATGAGATGTTGTATCTCAGCTAAGCTTTGCTAGGTAAATAAATTGTTACATGCATACATACATACACAAATAAAGCAATAAATTGATCAAAAAATAAAAATTATTTACTAAAAGCTCTGGCAAAAAAAAAATTTCACCAGAGTTAAGCTAAAAAATGTTTTAATGTGAACGTTTCACAACCACTTTGGAAAATAAATTATGTATCCTTTTCCGGGCATGCTCACCTACAGCATTGTAATCAGCTAATATAATCAGTATTTTGCTTTCA
The DNA here is from genome assembly GCA_016271365.2 of Neoceratodus forsteri. Classification (NCBI taxonomy): domain Eukaryota; kingdom Metazoa; phylum Chordata; order Ceratodontiformes; family Ceratodontidae; genus Neoceratodus; species Neoceratodus forsteri. The sequence goes on from JADMNL010000031.1 coordinate 185,399,033, forward strand.
TCTGTAAAAGAAACTCTATCATTTAGTAATACTGCTCTCTTTTCTCAGATGTGAACGAGTGTGACTTGAACCCCAATATATGTTTGCACGGCGAGTGTGAAAACACCAAAGGCTCCTTCATCTGCCACTGCCAGCTTGGCTACTTTGTCAAGAAGGGCACCACTGGCTGTACAGGTAATGTAATAAACACAATGGTAGTGTCCCTCTCAGAAAAGGGCATTTCCAAGGTTTTTAATTTGAGGTGTTTAGATAGAACATTAACTAATCTTAATTACTATCACAAGATAACTCAAGTATCCAGATACCCACAGATAATGAATAGCTTGTTGGATAGTATTAAACTATATAGATAATGACCTAAATACATCATTATTCACTCCTGACCATATACAAACGTGGGTCTAAAACTGTCATTATCCAGGGTCCCTGAATTAAAGGATGGGCCTCTCTATAGCAAGCATATGTGCCAAGAGAAGGGTACCCTACCAGAGAGATATGTTGATAGCCTTGGCCAGCCTGATTCAATGACACCAGATGAGTAGCACACTGCAAGTCCATCCAGGCGAGTGAGGTTCATGCCATGAGCCAAAGTCCCATATAACAGCTGGAGGAGTCTAGAGGATGCTGTTAAAGCAATATGTGTTCAGACTCCAGAGGAGGGAGACTTCTTCCCTGCTGCTTGGACAACTGCTTTGGTAGAACAAAGTGCCTTTGATGTGGCAGTTGACCACACAATGTCATCCCCCCCCCTCCAAGGATTAGATATTGTGGACACTTATGCTAATGAGTTTCTGAAGGGTTAGATAGGACAAATATGTGTGATGAGCATGGATTTTCCAACTACTCATGCCACAAAGCCAAGGTCCATAACATCCCAAAATTTGCATTCCTGCACCCTTCTTGAAATGTACACTTCACACCTCTCCCAATTTTCTTGTGCTGCACATTCTTCCTTAAATGTTCACCCACTCTCTTACAAAATTTTCTCCATCCCAAAAGTTCAACTATGCACCCTCCCACAATGTGCACTCCCCCCTCCCAAAATCTCCACCTCCATCCTCTTGAAATGTCTTCTCCACTCCTCCCAAGATTTTTCTACTTTCTGTTATTTCAGGAACTGTTGTATGTAGAAAGGATTCAGTGGCAGGCTAATCAATAAAATGTTTAAAATGACAAGGTGGGGGCTGGTGGCATTTAGTATGGGAACCATTCTATAAAAACAATTACTCTCTTTAAGGTGTGCATAATGGATAAATTTACTCATAACACAGGAGCTGAAAGTGCTCAACTTCACAGCCGATAGAAGGGGTTTGTAAATCTCATCATTATGCACACACTTGTGTATGTAATTCCTTAAATGTTGTACATACACAAAGTAAGAATATTGCTAAAGACCTGTTAAAATTTTGAAAGCTGGGGCTTTGTCCGTCAAATATTGGAAAAGCCCACCTTCTGAGCCATTTTACAATCAGATCCAGTGTTGATGCAGTTTAGTGACTGATTTTCCTAATTCCATTCTCATGATGCCTTGTTCCCCATTTCCAGATGTTGATGAGTGTGAAATTGGGGCTCACAACTGTGATATGCATGCCGCTTGCATCAATGTACCTGGCAGTTTCAAGTGTAAGTGCCGGAGTGGCTGGGTTGGAGATGGACTCAAGTGTGTAGGTGAGTACTCCGTGGATTTTTCTCCAGAACAACTCACATAAACTTGCTGTTGCTGTATATAAATGTGTTATGTTTTCTGAGCCTAGATTACCTAAGTCCCCAGGGACTAAGTTTCACTTCACAGCTGATAGTGTGGGACAGAATCTCTGCACCTGCAGAGTTTGGTATTTGCAGTCGGCACAGCTGTGGGGGGATGTTATGTCTGGTCACACCAGGCTTAGTTTTTCCCTGCAGCTGCACCAGAAAGTCATCCACAAGCTGCTGTAAATTGTGGAGCCATTGTAAACCTGCTCTGCCTTTGAAAATACCATTGCTGCAGGAAAAACTGCTGCTCTGCAAGTGGAAACCCATTTATGATGGTCTTTTCCCGCAGTCACGGACATTTCAGGGGCTTTGAAAATCTAGCCCCAGGTATCTTAGTTTGTATTCTCTTCAAGTTAGCTCTTCACAAATGAGTCCAAAGGTATACACATGGCATGGTGTTGGGCGGGATTTTTTTTCCATGACTCTTGATAAACGCCATAGACTGTCTCGGAGTCTGAGTGGTAAAGGGATCACCATACTAGCCTGTTCCTATGCTCCAGAGGATAAACTGGGACAAGATTAGTATTTACTGATGAGAACATTCATTTCTTTGCTCAAAATGGAGAGCAATCTGACTAGGGCCATTGCTCCCAGGAGATAAACCACCTGTTTTAGAAGAAAGAAAACATTTAGAGCCAATGGGAAAGCATCCAGTAATGAAAGAAAAGGTAGTTCTGATTGAAAGTTCAGCTAAGTACAACAAAAAAGAATGCAATGGAAGTTAAGTTTGTCCTTCAGATTACACTCATCTGATCCCTCACTTGGTTTTTCAGCAGGTCCGGTGGGGTTCGTTTTCAGACTGAACTGTTCTTAAACATGAGAGCACCATGTGCAGTCCTGGCTGTCATGCAGTTGTGTGCAGTGTGCATGCAGTATCCAATTCCAGCATGGCTAAAGATATCCTGATTCTACCATCATGATGTCATAATCATAACCATCCAACCAGTTAAAGTGGGGATAGGAGAACCACAACTGGTTCAGAAATTCTGAAAGGTTCTGCTAAGCTACAAATGTTCTGATAGTTATCCAAGACTTATCAGAACCTTTTATTTTAAAGTACAAACCCTGTTTTAACATCATTTCTCACAAGTAAGGTAGTGTCAGTGAAGGAAAAGGAATCTAAAAACTGCTTGGAATAGTACTACACTACAAGAAAATGAGTTAGTGACATATGTAAGCATTAATCACCGCCAGCTGAGGGCTCTACCGGTGGATTAATGCCCGCTGGGGGGGGGCTTGTGCACGAGGGCGCAGCCCGAGGGTGCCCCCCAGTGGGCATTAATCACCGGTAGAGCCCGAAGCAGAAGGTGATTAATGCGCTTGTAACATGGCAAGCGTCAGGCGCATATTGTCCCGGTGCTAGTCTACATTACACAGACCTTGGCCTGACAGCGCTACTGGTAGATGCCACGGAATGCAGCGGTTCTCGCCCTGTGCGATAGTCGATAGTGCGAGACCGTGCGCGTCCCCGCATCCCGATACACATTTCCATCGTCTCTGCTGTGCATAATACTCTTGCGCAGCACTTGACAGTCGTTTCATTAGCTGTCTTTAAACCGGACTGTGAACGCCTCACACTGATTGCACGGTTAAAAATTGCAGACCTACATACCTTTCTAAGGACCCTAGCCGACCGGGACAACCTAATCCCAGTAGCAGCCAACCACAGAGTGCCTGCCTCTGCGACACTCTGATTGGCGTTCTAGCATGCTGTCGCGTGTACTCCGACTGTTCGTTGGCCGGTAGTGCTGTCGGGGATTGCGGAGGGGGGGCCAGTAGCCTCGCCTATGGATGACTGAAGATGGCTGGGTTGCACCGAGTTACGATTTCAGTAACTAATTAAAACTCATCAGACGGAGAAGAGAATCGGGTTGCAGGTGGAGGGCAATAACTGCCGTCTGCAGTTGGTAGATTGGTGGCGCCGTGACGTTGTAGTGCTGTACCTGTCTCGCACTTCACTTCAGGTCTGACTTTACACGGGACGTGCCACATCAGTTGGCTGCTGATAGTTACTCAGGGGTTTATTTGACTTGGTAGAGGAGGACCACCATATGCAGTGATGGGAGAACGTAGGGTTTTGTCTGACATTATATTTATTCTGGGATTAATGTTACAGCAGAGCTCCTTTTGTTTACCTAGCCACACGGTTAACATTACGGCTCGTTGTGAGAGTGCTGATGCTACTTGACATCACCTCTCTTGTTCCTGAGTACATGCACTAGCGAGGCGGGCTCTGCTGTGTTAATACGCTCGCCCCATGACATCACCTCTCTACTTCCTAGTGATGCACCAGCGAGCGGGCTCTACTGCTGTATTAATACCCGCTCGCTTTTCGTCAGCTGATGCATTCCCACCAATCTGCTTTCTCCATTTTGGCATCAGGTTCAGTGCCATGTTACAAAGATAGTTAGTACCCCTTGTGTAGCACCATTTTTAGTATGAACAATTACTACAGATATGGATATGACTGACATGATCCTTTCCCCATTTCCAACCTTCTTTTGGGGATTTTTCACCATTAGCAGCCTTCATTCTGGAAAAAAAGACATGGGGGGGGGATTAACCCCAAAAATCAATGTTTTATAAATGATCAGAACCTTCTCAGAACTTAAAAAACAAAACGTTCTGAAAAGCTTCTTTTACAGAAAATAGCATGGGTTCAGGAACGTCCTGAACATAATGCAAACACCTAATGAGTTCTAGGAGTAGAGGTATTCTTCCTGCCCTACTTATTTCATGACAATCCATATGTTTGGAGGCCTTCAGATGTTCCTTGATGCATTTTACTTTACTAGGTTTTGAGGCAGCTGTAGGTCAAGGATATTAAATCCCTACAAACACATTATTTAAATGTAATCAGAGAGTGAAAAGTGGCATAGGATTACCTTTGTGACATAATTTGTGGCTATTCAGTAGGGCTCAGAGAAATTTTTATTATGCTTGTATTATTGTTGATTTTGGAAAAATAATGCAAACACCTAATGAGTTCTAGGAGTAAATATATGCAATTTCAGCATATAGCACCATTTTTTCCAAACTGCGCATTTTGTAAAATGTGTTTTTTTTAAAGGTGAGTTTCAACCAAAATTGCAAATTTTAAATCTACTATTACAGTTCATGTCACTGCATGAAAATACGCAAATTTGATAGAATTTTGTGAAAAGTGTGCAAAACAGATTTTCTTTTCCTAATTTCACCTAGTTCTGTTGTCCAGCCATTGGTGGTTGCAAAGTTTGAAATACAGTGTTTAGCACTCCTTGGTTTCCAAGGACGAAAGTCAATATGCACATTTAAGTAAAGATAGTATTTAAAACCATCAGACACAAGTTCTCAAAATATTTCCTCTGGGAAGAAAAAAATACAATAATTAAAACAGAGGATTGGAGTAAATGCAGGTTGTGTATGGAAAATGAGTTCATTTCAATGTTCTGATCACAGGTCATCTTCAGGAATTACCTGTACAAAACATTATTTCTAACTTTATTTTCTGCCTGCCGTTAATGTAACTCTTTTGTTTTATAAGCACCCCATGCTCTGATGCAACACTCTTGTTTTTTTTTTCCTTACATTTTGTGTACTGTACAGAGAATAGCACATGGGCAGCCATACACAACAAGGCTGTGTTTCCATTGCGGGGTTCTGATGACATCATAGGGACCTCGAGAGTGTCATAACCTCAAGATGGAAACACAACTGAGTTTTGCATGGTTGCCCATATGTTATTTTGTATAGCATATGGCTTGAAACATAAAATAATAAAAAAATTCTATTTTTTTTTCTTCCCAAGAAATCTTCAGTTTAATTCTTTGTTTAAAAAAAGATGCTAAATACCCACATGGATGAGGGGTGGGTTTCTGTTTTTTCAAATGATGAATCAACAGAAGATTTTGTGTTAAGAGAAGGTCAGGGTTATGTGTGTGTGTGTGTGTGGGGGTGAAATTAAAAGCAGCAGGTGGCATGAGCTTCCATTCTAATTAAAAATGTTGTTGTGCCACAGTAGGGTACAATGATTCTAAGATTTTTGAACTGTGGTATAACAGCATTTTAGTTAGAATGGAAATCCATGCACAGCAAGGAGTAACCGTATACTGTGTTATAATTAAAGATGGTGCAGGCCACCAGCAATAACATTTAAAAAAATCACATTTGACATCAGCAGAACTTCATTTTATTACAACTGGAAAAAAAAATACCTTTTTTATTTTTTTTTGCTCCCACCCTGCACCCTGGCTGATCCCTCCTTTGGGCCCGCCATAGACCTCTTCATCCCCAGCGGCTCCCAACCCCACCACCCCACATTGCAGCCAATCCAGGTAACCCCGGTGTATCCCTTCACTGGGAGGGTCCCTTACCTTCATAGGGGATGAGCACTGTGGCCTTTTCCCAATGATCCTGGGCACTGCTGAGGCAGCAGATGGAGGTGTGAGAGCTCAGCGATGATAGTCTGGGGAGGCTGTCACTCGATCAGCCAGGGTGCTATTTTCCTGTTTTCTCCCTGGGGAGTGACATGCCACAGATGCCATGGTGTACATTGATGTCCGCCACTCCCCTAGAGCACTGGGACCTGATGCCCTGCTGTGCTCCCAGTCTCCAGGGGCCAGCAAGCACCAGACTGTGTCCCCACCTTCCTCCCTGGAGAAGGCAAGCCATCGCTGGATGCTCCACTCTTCTCCCCCCAGCTGGCCCTCCAGTATCCCAGGTCTGTTCCCGAACCCGGATCACTGGCATTGCAGACCAAAATCCAATTGCTGTGCTGACGGGCTGATACAGCCTAAATTTCAAGTCATTCCATTCTTCATTATGGAATGTTTTTACATGAAAGTAGGAGACTTTTCTCTTTACAGTTCATCTAAATCTGAGACTTATTTTGTAGGAGGGGTAATAAATGAATGTCCTGTTTGTGACATCACTGTCATTTCCACAACATCAGACCAGTATGTCACAAGCAGGGCATCATGACTTTAGCTCTAGACTCGGACTCAGCTGTAAGAGAATTGTAAGGAACAACCTTTTCTTGTAGATGTCCTTAATAATAAAGAACAGAATTGCTCCAAATTTAAGAAGTTGTGGAATGTTTTGTGAGGTGAGCTGTGTTGCCTGTCAGCTGTTAATTTGTTTGTGGCTGTATGGAATGTAGTTTTAAAGATAGGAACCTAACAGGTTTCATTTACATTCCTTTGGGATTGAGTATCTGTAGTTCTTAATCAATGGCAAGATGGTCTGCATTGTATATGTCCTGTCACCATCCCATTTTGCTTGATTCTAGATCTGGATGAGTGTGCAACAGAAGAACACAACTGCAACATCAATGCCAACTGTGTCAACACCCCAGGTTCATTCCGCTGCACCTGTAAGGAAGGCTTCAATGGAGATGGCTTCAGCTGCTCAGGTAGGAAGATGGAGCTGCTCTGCATTTTTTATATGTATGAAATAACACATACCAGGGTATCTCGTAGTGCTGAGATACACGAACACTACTGGTGCATTGTGAACAACTGCCAGCTGTGTCCATAAATCTGGCACAGTAGAGCACCATGAAGTGTGCTATTCCTCTCATAAAATAGTCATAAAATGTAAAAACTAATAACATTTTTTAATGAAACATCAGCCACAAGATCCGAGGTGTATGGCTGTGCTATGATGTCTGGATAGTTACATGACACTTATGGACAATCATTTAGATTTCTTCACCTATTTTATAAATCTTTGTATGAGCCAATACATGATGCTTACTTTTTCTAGTGTTACCTGGTGGCAGTCAGGTTAGTACATTTCCCTGCTATTACCTGAAATATCAGGGGCAGAATTTTCAAACGGGGCAGACATGGACGCAGATGCACCTGCCCCTGCGTCCACCCAATTGTGTCTGAGGGTCCCTCCTACTATTTTCAAAAGTTGCATCCATTTGCAACAAAGAGTCCTGATTTGTGGTAAAGACATGTTGCAATTGCCTCTTTTTTGCCACAGTGGTATCTCTTTTTGGCTTCGAAATTCAGACGTTGTTAGATCATCTAATAACTGGTCTAACGGTTTGGATGGATTTTCCTTCTGCAAACAGCAGCTAACAGATATCAGACTCAATCCTTTAGAAAATGCTGTCACAATCATCCATTTGTGGTGTCCAGTCCAAAAACAAACAAAAAAAATGTTTTTGGACATTTAACTGGCTATTTGCGGAAGAGGGAGGGATACTATCTCTTTCGCCAAAGCAAGTAGTACACTCTCTGGCTCTTATATAATGGTTCCATGATTCATAATTTACATTCTCAGCTTTACAAAATATCTTGATTGTTTCATTTTTAAGTTAATTTGTAGTATGACATTGTCAGTAACTGAAGGAACAAGTCACTGAGCAGGAAGCTACAATAAAAGAAGTAAAAAAAATGACTTTGATAGTCTATGCCCCTATCGTTGTAGATTTACTTGCAACTGAGAATAAAGGAAACTGCAGGCTTGGACAGGTGTCTGTTATAGTGGCAGTTGTGGGGTCTGTTATGGTTATATGAATGCCTTCTTGAGTTGTTTGGGAGATACGCTGATCAGCTCTGGCATATAAAGAACCTGAGATGCAGAAACTGAACATACACAATTAACATAGTATGAATCATATTAAAGACTTCAGTTTAATAAAAGGAACTTGAATATAAAATCAAGATGTTTTACATTTTATAGGTCCAGGAAGTGCTCTTGACCAATCAGTGTGCTCCCTTCCTCTCTATGTAATACACTCTTATTCTGTGAAGAGTGCCTCACATGCAGCTGCCCTGGAAATGGGCACATTTGGGGCAGGTTGTTTTACATTTTAATATATTATTCATCAGTCTTGATCAATAGTATATTAATACCACCACTGAGAACATTCTTACAGTTATAAGACTGGTCTCACTTATATCCTTAGGGTATCAGAATTGCACATTGTTGGTTCGTGGTTCTCATACCGTAAGAATGCACATGAAACCACTCTTATAGCCATAACTGTGGCCTTGGCAGCGGTATTGACATACAATAGAACGTTGTAGAAACCACTTTGTGGAAAAGAACTTTGAACTTCAGAATCTTGAAAGTGTTTGTGTGATACATCCTCTTATATTTAATATAGTCACTGAGGGCCCTTTTACTGTCGTACGAGTGGTCTTACTAGCTGACCTGCTGGTGCAATGGTAGTGTTACTGCTCGTGACTCTGATGACTTGGGTTCAGGAATGAGTACGGAGCATCAGAGGGCTGGCCAGGGGAAGGAAGGATGAGCATCCCATGGACTGCTCTCCACCTCCAGGGTGGGGGGCCATGAGCTCCCAACACGTGAGTGACACCCAGTGCAGACTAGGTTTACACCAGCCTTGACCTTGTAAGCAGGGGCAGAGGTGATGGCAGACATCTGCATTGCATGTCTGCACCTCCAGGGGAAACATAAGGAGGGAAACCCTCCAGGCAGGACACAGCATGAAGCTGCAATCCACAAACCACTGTACTAGTGAAACAATCCACACATAAGTCCGGCCTGGGCTATAGGGTGATCTCAGTCACTCCCTGAGGGGAGCCCCTCTGTGTGGAGAAAGTCACAGTCCCCCCAGACTGGGAAGCAGTGGGGAGTGTCGGGGAAGGGGGTGGGTGGTGGATCTGTGGGCTGACAAGGGATACATCCCTGTCCTGGCCTGGAGATCCAGAAATAGAATTGGAAAAAAAAAAAAAGATTGGTCTTACTCACATTCTTATGGTACGAGAACAGCAAACAAAACATGAGTGGTTCTGATACCACTGTAATGGCTTCACAGAGGGTTAAAATCAACAAATGTCCTGCTTGGACAGCTCATGGTTACACTATATAAAAAGTGTCAGTCTGGTAACAGTGGAATCCCCGTGGCGACCACTCAGACAAAAATGTTAAAAGGAAGAGAAAAAGAAAGACTGAGACCAGATCTTGGTGTAGCCAAAAATATGTTGTTTCACCATATATCCCAAAGGCAGCAAACTAAATACATACACAGCAAACACTTTTTAACTTTTTAAATCCCACATAGTGTGAATATGCTTTTACTACAGAATGCTAAAGTCCAGAAAATTGGGGAGGGAGTGTCTCACTAGTCTGGACCTATACAGCCTAAGGCAATGTAGATACAGACAAGAGAGTACACAAGAGAAGTATATTCAGAAACACTTTAGCAAAATTTCTGATAACTACACATTTATAAGATAAATATGGAATGAAATGACATCTAATGCAAGAATATAAAAACTGTAATTGGGTAATATTTCACTTTTTATTTGAATTTTAGCCCTTTTCTCTTAAAATACAATAAGAAATTAATCTTTTAATAAACTGTTACCTTATATTATGCTGACTATGGGAAATTTTAACTGTATGTCTGGAATTATAATTATTTAAATGTAACAGAGGGTATCTGAATACCAATGTTCTTAGTTTTATTTTACTTTTGTAGTATATTGTAATGGCTTTTTGCTGATCAATAAATATGAACTTGACTTGACAAGGCAGAGGCTATATCCATAACCATTTCTCCTAAGCTACAGCTATATTTATGAATCCAGCTGGCAAAAAGGAAAGTTCCATGCCAATAAACTGAAGCAAAATTCTGGTAGCCAAACCAGGATCCCCAGCTAAGGATTCAGTCAATACTGGTCAGCAACACAACACATAAATACTGCTTCCTCATCTTGTAAGCTCCCTTCCCCTCCTTAATACCCCCAAGGTATCCTGTTATCCTGCCTTGGAATGTTTTTCTGTGAAAAAGAAAAATTTAAAAGACCAGTAACCATTTTCTACAAAAGGTCTAGTTTCCTTCCTTTAAAATTATATTGTACCCCCGAGTCAAGAGTTTACCTCTGGCCTTAAGCTGTGGCCCAGCAGTATCACCAGCCTTCCCTGAACTTTTGTTTCTTGTGGCTGGAGCTGCACTTCAATCCTGATCCTTTGGTCCTCTGGACATTCAAGCAAGGGCCAGGGAGCACACGGCAGTACCAGTCCTGTGCAACAGAAAAGTCTCTCATATATTTGCTCCCGCAGCCCAAACTGAACTGCCATCAAGCTGGAGAGCATTCATCAGTTGCTTATACCTCAAGCTCCCATCAGTTGTGATCGATGAGTCACTCAATTCTTCACTACTCTGCTCCCACAAATAGTTCAACAGTGGGTCGAGGGGCACACCAGGACCAAAGGCAGCAAACTTTTTGCCAGTGCCTCAGTCCATGTAACTCAACGTGGTCTGAGTGCTGCTCACATCTTCTCACCCCCTAACCCCCCACAGCGTCACCAGGATGAGGCAGACACCACAAAGAAAACCAGCAGCCAACTTTTCTCTGGCACTACAGAACACCAAATTCACGTGGCCTGAGCACCACCAGCAACATCACCCTCCCAACCCCACAGATTGTACAACAGGGAATGGGAGGCACAAATAAAAAAAAAATGAAATAAACAGCTCCTTGACCCATATAAGCCACAAGAGGAGGGTAGGGGAGACCAGAAAGAGATAGCATGGCTCTTAGGTGGAGAAGCCTCATGAGTCTTTGAAGCAGCAGAGCCACCGTGAGAAACAGAGACAGCTCCAGCATAGAAGCACTACAGAAACAAAGCTTTCGACAAAGCCCCTACCCTTCACAGCTGCTTCATGGCCCAAGCAATCACCAGAGGGGTCCAAAAAGACTAGATTCAGTAGCCTGAAGCTGCACAAAGTGGTCAGCATAAAAATATAAATACCTAATTGCACCTAAGTTGCACAAATCTGCATGTGAGCAGCTATCTCTGGTGTGGTTTGCATTCAGCACAGCAAGGAACCTGATTAGTAGCTGGTAGTCCAATCAGAGGAGGATCTAGGGACTCTTCCTCCTCCAATGAGTTGTTGAGTGCCTTAGCTTTGACAGTTTGTCTGAGGTGATTCTATGCGAAACCTCTGAAGAGAGGAGAGCATCTTTGAATAGCTCTCAGTTGCTGTTATTTTTCTGACTGAAGTTTGTTTGAAAACAGTCTCTGAGGTCTCTAAGAAGCAGATTAACTGCAGCTAAAGTGCCAAGCCTGGCGGAGACTTATTAATATATTATTAATCAAGACTGTTTAATAATATATAAAAACAAATTAAAATCCTTCCCCCCCGACCGTGTCCATTTCTATGGCACCTGTGCATGAGTCTCTCTTCACAGAATAATAGTGTCTCATACACAGGGGAAAGGAACGCTTTGTTTAGTTGGCAGTGCACCCTCAATCTGTAATGGTTATAAGAGTGCCTGGAATGTTTAGAAATAAGTAATCCTGATTGGCAAGAAATGATACCATGATTTATTTATCTTGTTTAGATGTCGATGAGTGTGCAGACAACGTAAATCTCTGTGAAAATGGTCAGTGTCTGAATGCACCAGGAGGGTACCGCTGTGAGTGTGAGATGGGATTCACACCCACCGAGGACAGCAGGGCCTGCCAAGGTAAGCACCTATACCTATAGGTCTCTCTCTGTGTCCTGACTTACCTTTTTGAATATGCTTTTAACTGTAGTGATATCCTTTCATAACCATATTATTTTTACTACAGTACAGGCATTTAATCTGTAACAGATATGGTATCATTAATATATGTTTTATTTGTAATCTGTATTGGTGTTATTACATAAGTAATTGAATTAAATTAAAATTACTATTTTACTATTTGTTAACTGTTACAGCACTGTGAACTTCTGGAAAAACACATTCTTAGTAAACATGACTAGAAAAAAAAAAAACACTGGGGTTTGGAGACCCACATTTTTTTAAGTTGGCCTCAGATTTTGCCTTATAACTTAGGTAGCCCAGATCCCAAGCCTTAATTTTGGTTTTACTCAGGAGGGCTATATTTCTGGGTGTTTTATTAACTTAGCAGTATACCTGATGGCAGGGCTTCCTAAAATGAATCAGTTTTTCCCATCTCACTGATACATTCTCCATATAAATCAAGAGGTGGGGGGGGGACTAAATAAAAGTTTTAAAAGTAAATTAAAGGCTTATAACGCTGACATGAACTACAGTTTGATGTTCTAACCCTACTGTTTATAAGAACAGGCAAGAAAAGAACTGACTTTACGATGGCTTCAAGAGTTCCTGTCTATACTGAAAATTGCACATTGACATGCTGCTGGAGAAACCCATGCCTTAGTGAGCAGCAGTCACTGGTCTGTTAATAATGGCAGTGCTAACCACATAGACTTGTAGGAGGGCAACAGAGAACACTTCTGTTGCTGCACACAGATAGCCATTATTATTATACATACAGTAAATAGAATAGACAGAGGATTGTGTATTATGAGGCTAAAAGTCTATCAAGACATTCTAGTGACATGTGAACTTCAAGAGCACAACTAGAGAGGTTCCAGTGTGTCACCAGAACCTTGAGGTGGTATTACAGGAGAGAAATACAATGTCCCCTATTTGTTAATTTTTATAATATTTGGATCCAAGTAGTTTTCACTTTTAGCTCTCCAGCCAGGAGCTTACCTCTGTGTGTCTGCCTGGAGCTACAGCACCCAGTAACCGCCCCCACCCCCCAGAGCAGGCTCATCTGCGGCTACAGGCCACTTGTTTCCTCTTCTCCTCCAGCCCTGCACTGTACTGAAACCACGGTAGGGTAGGACACCAGCAGGACAGTTTCTTGGCAGTAGCAGTTAGAGACAGTGGCTTCATTTCACAAGAATCATAGGGAGTGCAAAGCTTTCTGACCTGCCAGACTTTATATGATCAAACCCCAGGAAAGCTTTGTTTTAGGGGTTCATAGTGGCTGCAAGAGACATCATAATGGTTGCAAAGAAATCATGGGGGTCTCAGCTGCAATCCCTGACTATATCTAAATGACACCCTGGCTGGAGAACTGCATATATTCTTCTTTTCCCTTCCCCCAGGAACAAGGCAGCAGCGAGGTGGGGAGCAGCAGGGCCTATTGTACTCATAATGATGCCTCCTTGAGTCACTTGGACACATATGCCACCCTGCCCTGAGACTGCACAGTGGGGCCAGTAGCACCCAGGCACACTGTGGCACATTTTGGTTGCTTTTTCATCAACGGCAAGCCGATCTTTACTTTATGCAACAATTACAATGAAAGCCGGCTCATGCTCAGCACAAGGAAGCTGGCAACAACACATGGGTCGGGTTCCTTCCCATACTGCAGTGCTATCATTCCGAGCTCCCAGCGATAGGATTATGGGCTCTGAATGATGGTATTATGGAAAATGAATGATAGTATTAAGGGAGGGTTGTATTGGGGAACAACAATATTATATGGCTAATCCATAGATTACATAGAGAATAAAGCATAGGTGACTGTGTGTTATGAAGTTTTTTCACACACCTGAGGTATACGATGCCCCATAAACCTCGAGAGTGAAGCTCAAGAGGTTTATGAAGGTAATCACTCACCAAGGCTGTGTAAAAAAAAAAAAAAAAAAAATAACACACTGTCATTTATGTTGTATGTTTTATAATAACTGGTACGGGTCCATATGCTGTTATCTCTATCCCTTGATGGAAACACAGACTTGTTGTGTTTGGTCACCCATACAGTATTCCTTTTATTTATTTATTTGCTTTTGGTAACCAGGTAAGTGCACTAGGCAAGGACCTGCCTCATTTTGGGCACTACCCAGGAGAGTACAGATAACAACAGTGAAAAGTACAGATAACAAAAATGAGAAATAAAAATACAATCACATATTTGAACAATGTACAGGGGAGAAAGCAGGTATCCATGCAGGGAAAGGCAGTACATTACAGACCAGAGATTGATAACATCCGCACAGGGATGCCTGATTTATACACGGATGAGTCGCAGGACACTAAGCAATAAAAACATTGGTATCAAAGATAACAGTCAGAAAGGCAATAGGTAATACTGTTTAGTTTTGTTTACCAAGTAAGTGCACTGGGTAATCAAATGTCTATTTTCAGGGACAACCCAGGAGGTTACATACAAAAATGCTTACCAGAATGTTTACAAGGTGAAACATAATATGACTACAAGGAAATACAGTAGAGCACAAATAGAACTGGGATAACAAACATTATTTAGCATTAAGAAGCAGTAAAAAAGTCAGCATCAGTAGAGTCAGTGGTTGAAATAACTGACATGAGATATACAAAGGACATGGAAATGTCATGTTATAAAAGCAATTATGATTATATAATTAAATACTTAGCAGTACAGTTCAAGGGCAGGAGTACCTTAACAGACTGAAAAGATATGTACGATATGTACTACGAAACGAGGCTGCCAAGGGGCAGAGACAAATGTCAGAGGGTATGGAGTTCCATAACCTAGGAGCAGCATAGCTAAAGGAAGATTCACCAGCCCTGGTATTAAGTTTGGGGACAGTCAGAAGAGCCTTTTCACCAGACCTCAGAGGATAAATATTGTGCACGGGTTTGAGGAGCGAAATGAGGGATAGGAGTTGGAGGTTGCAAAGGATGCTAAACATTGGTATACCATTATATGGGCATCGCAATTAGAGCACCGCAGCCAGTTCATCTGTCATGTGGGTGAGCTAACTTTGTAGCATTGGGCGGGAAGGGCGCCATCTGGGTGTTGCGCTCCCTGCCCCATACACCTCCGACCTAGAGGTGATTATATATATGTATGGAGGGTATAGGGGGTGAAACCCCTTGTGTTGAGGGTGCATAGGGTGCAGCCCCTTGCAAACATGCAGAACATGCCCTGGGGCATTGGGCGTGCTGGGAGTAGGCAGTACAATTGCTGGGCGCGATGTTTGCCGTGGGCATTGTTCCGTCACCCTAATGATGGTCGTGATATTTCTTGGAACCGAGACATGGGTGAACCCTAAATATTACACACCTAAGAGTGTGGTCATGAAGCAGGGATGGCAGAAGCCAACCAAGCCTGTCATAGAGGGAGCAGTGATGGGTAAGTCAATGGGATGCCAATACAAATTGGCAAATATTATTGTAAGCAAATAATTCCCCCTCCCATTGTTATACTCTGACACAATTATAATTTATAACTTTGATTTATGATAATTTTTTAGCCACAGTTCACAACCCTATACCAACACTTCCACAAACTTCAAAACTATCATATTGATTGATAATGTAATTGAGTAATGTATTACGATAAAATATCAATGGGTTTTTTGGGCTGTGTTCAGACAGATTTTCTCAAGTAGTTAACACATTGGAGGCAGAGTTTCTTACATTATCTGCTGTCAGTTAGTCACACTAGGCTGCAGATCTTGCCTCTGCACACAAACAGTTGAGTTTGGGGATCATCAACTTGTTTTTTTGTTCTACACAGATATTGATGAGTGCACATTCCAAAACATCTGTGTGTTTGGTACCTGCCAGAACTTACCAGGAATGTTCCGCTGCATCTGTGATGATGGCTATGAACTTGACAGGAGTGGTGGCAACTGTACTGGTAAGTCAATTAAGTTCAGACTGGGGAATGCATTGAATGATGCAGTACATCTGGAGGCCATGGAATGCTAGTGCTGTTGTAATTCTCTCACAAAAGATTTCTCAGAATGGTGTTCAAATACAAATACTAACATTCTGAATACTTTGAATATCAAGGCATTTCTATTTTGAGCCTGAATAACAGATATCCTGCTATCCATTCTTATATTTTATTCATTTTAAAATGACAAAAACAAAGTTTCATTTCGTTCAGTGAACATCGAAAGTAGTACATATAGAAACAGCATTCTAATCTTGTATAGATTAACAGTATCCCCCGAATAGTCTCCAAGCGGAGTGGTAAACAAACGGATTGAATATAAAGCTATCTTGTTTATGTGTAAACTATGTATTTGCAACAAATCTGCTGCAATGCACAGTTTGCCCACGTCCTCAGGTAGCCTGGGCTAATCAGATTGCCACCTGTCCACTGAGTGATCATACACCCAACTTCTATTCACCAGAACAGAGATACTGTAGATATAGATATTTTGTCTCCTGCCATGCCCCTCTCCACCTGACACTGTCTTTCTAATAAGTTCCTTTCCATAACATCCCTCCAGCCCAATTTCTATATTAAAAGCCCCTTTGACCTGTCCAAGGAGAAATATGGTCTTTGTCCCCACTCCACTCCACTCCAACCCCTAGGCACCAAATGCTTGGCAGGGTCTCATCTAGGTTAGCCAGACAAAAAACTACCCCTTATCACTCCAGTGTGCCACTGTATCTGACAAGTTCAGCTGCATGCAGGGGGTGCTATTATGGTCTATGTTAATGCTCCAGACTAGGAATGCCAGCATAGACAGTAATAAACTATCAAAGCTCATTGATCTATATAGTAGTGAGCTCGTATTGCTTCAACTATGAATATTACCTAGTTGCTAAAAGCCAGATTTTGTTACACAACTGTGTTGAGGATCAAAGGCCAGTTTTGTTCCAGTAATCTCAGCTAGCCCTGTGGATAGCTACAAGCTTCTCCAAATAAGCTCCCCTGCCAGTACATGCTATGGCTTCACTTTAGTTGGCTATCATGATTAAGCAGAGATGATATTCCCATGCTCTTCTTTGTTACCCTTCTCCAGAGTGCACCTCTTCTGAGGCTGGACCTCTCTGCCTTGTGTAGTATGATCTGAACACTTAGTACAATGATACAGCTTCAAATCCATATCCTGATAACAGCTCAAGAGCTCAAAGCAACAGCTTCCAACTTCTGTAGAATTAACACCATGGAGTACTAGTGGGTTTAGCCCTTGCATCATACATAGAGATAGATATTCAGAAGATCTGAACATGCAGTTGAGTTACTTTAGTGAAATTTTAACGCAGATGGAAACTAATCCTAAAAGCGGATTGAGCTAGAGACTGTTGCAGCCATGGTGTTATCTCAGTGCAGTATTGGCAGGCAGCAGAGCCTTTGGGGTTAGAGTACTGAGCTGTGAACCTTATGCAGACCGGGATGTGATTTCTACAACCACTAGTTGCACACCAGTGTAACCCTGAACATGTCACAGCTTGTGAATGGGGTGCATGGCCATCCCATTCCCTGTGTCTGCCCACATGCGAAGGAGTACTGGCAGCAACGGATCAGGTGTAAAAAGGGCACAAAGATGGGGCTGTGGATGTGTGGAGGTCTCTGTATGAAGATAGCAGGATCTCTGGACACCATACCATGGCAAAGGCTATTTGCATGCTGTGTAACCATAAGGAAGTCATTTAACCTCCCTGAACTTAAGTTTCTCCCAGGTGACACATATAAACAAACTTCAGCTCCATGTGCCTTTACACAGTCTAAAATTACTCTAAAGCAAAAGCTGCATAAACTCCTATATTTTATTTTACAGGGCACATTTTATAATCACAGTAAGACACTGCAGGGTGTTTGTTATGCAGACAGGTAGATCAAACACACTCCCAACCAGCGAAGGTGCTACTTCAGAAATGTAAGCTGAGATAAATGAGACTGGAGAGCACACAGCACTGTAGGAGGGACTATCAGTGACTTTATTAAGCTTGCTGAAATATGGAGTTTGCGCCATGTTTCATCAAGTTTAGTAAAGTCACTGAGAGTCATTCCAGCATTGGTGTGTCCTCTCCATACTATTTTAGCTCTCTGGGCATTTTTGTGCTGGTTAATGTCACTACTTTGGTGGTTAAAGGCATTAGGCACACAACGCAAACAAGACATAATGTTATCCAAGCATAACACACACCCTGTTCTATCTAATTGCTTCATTTTGAAACAGGTTTTGCAGATCAGAAGAATGACTGTCCAAAGTCTCCTAGAACTTTGCTAGAATTTTAAAAATATTGTAAATTCTGGTGTTGTCCCTAGCAATTCTGGGCAGCATCTTTCTGCTTTGAAATTGGCTGAAATGAAAACAAAATGCATGTTCAACCTTTCTGAATGACTGGCTGAGAAGTTTGAGTGAAATACTGAATTCCTCTCTGAGAGGTACTTGTTGGACTTATTTTGGATCCGTGGGGGCCAGATATTCAAAACTTTGTGCTGGGTGCAAACCATTTGCACAGGGTTAGCGTCGGGTTAACGCAGGTCCGCTAAACCTCCCCCAACCTTTACACTTATCAACTGCCCATCCTGCATCTTGACCACCCTTTTTCCCATTCCTCCTGCTCCTCCCCACTCCTGCCCCCTAATCCATTTTATTTGGGTCTTCAGCCCACCTCACTATCCATTTTTCCTCACTTTCTGCCACAACTACCCTTCCTTCTCTTACCACCTTTGACAAAGTGACCCCAAGCCTGAGGTTAATGCCATCCTTCTCCCCCCCCCCATCTATACCTCCTGTCCTCCAGTCAATGTCTACTGTGCTGCTTAATCAACTTTTCACCATCTAAAAATTCTTTATCTTTTTGGCTATGTACACTAGCTGCAATAACTGTTCTTGTTAATGTGATTATTACCCTACAGCTTTCTCTGTCTGTTCGCATTCCTGGTATTGTACTGTGTATATTGATCCTTTATGCCTGATGTGGAACCTTTGTAAATGAGCTTGTAGCTCAAAGGTTGTAATCCAAGATTTCAAGAAATAAAAAATATTCAAAAGATTAAAGAGCGTGCGCAAACTGTATTAGCGTTGAGCAAATTGATAATGTATGGAAGGGGCAAACTGAGGGGGCCTGTCAGCGCAATGCTATATTCAGCAAATAGCGCCACGCAAAGTGGTTTTGTGCAACAGCGTAACACTTTGCGTGGTGCAAATTACCGCCCAGGAAAGGGTAGTTTTAACTCTGGGCAAACCAGCTTTGCATGACTTTGTGGCTTTGTGCGACTTTTGCATGGCTTTGTGTGACTCTGACCAATAAATATGACACATAGAAATAAGCCAGACATAGGGGAAACGTGCTGCTCACTGATGGCATCACTATGATGCCATCATCTGCCACCAGTCCCAGCCATGCTAGGCAGTAAGCGGTGACCCGGGCTCCCATTGGAAACCATGGCAGTGCAGCCATACAGCACACACCTGCAGACCACCCTTCTGTGGACACCAACAGATGCCAGCACACAAATGCAGCACTGTGGGCATGGAGGGTGTTGAGGAGAGGGTGTACAAGTGGCCAGGCTGCACCACAGACTGGGTGCGGCCACAAGGCTGGGACAAGCCACACAGTGCACATGAGCCAGTGTTGGGAATGCCCCAACTCAAGTGTGCCTGTCTGATCGTATGTGCCCCACAGCCACATATCACACATCTGTACAGACACCACAATACACACAGCCAGTCGTGTATGTGTCACTGTGAGCATCCCCTGCCAGTGGTGCAGCATCTGTGGGTCGAACAGCAGCATAACAGTGATGTCCACTGTCAGTAAACACTTGCAAGCAGGGCCTGTCACTGTGTACAGTGAGGTGGTCATCACTGCCCTACACACCATAGGCATTGCTGTGTCCCTCACACTACTGGCCTCCTTGCTACTGTAGTGTCTGCTGTGCACTGTAGCATGAACTACAGTTTGACAGTTGCATGCAGCACCATCACCTGTGCCTGTGCTGTGTAGCCTCCTGGGGCACATTATGCTATGCTGTACTGTACAAATGTAGCCTGCAGCTACCACCATGCACTGACAGACTGACCTACAGGTGGAGCTGTGGGCAGACCCAGCCAGCCCCTGTACTTCCAGACTGACCTGCAGGTGGAGCTGTGGGACCCTGCAATAGCACTGGGCAAATTGCATGCAAATCAGGTTATAATGAGATGCTAAGCTGGATGTTTGCCCACAGACTACCTAAGTAGGCTCATTTTCATGTCACTTTTGAATACAGCAAAGTTTTGCCCTGGGCAAATGTGATTGCGCTGGGGAAACAATTTAGCTCCACACTAAACCTGCACAAATGTGTTTACTCCATGGAAACATTTCAGAAATATTGCACAATTTTGCTCAATGTAATTTCACATGCGCTGCTGCTTGCGGCTTTACTTACTAAACGCCTTTTCTAGCACATACTTTGGCCACATAGTTCACCTCTACCATCCTTCACATCACTGTGAACTCAGATGCTGTTGTGGTGTGCACTTCCTGGTTGCTATATTCAGAACTGTCTTTTTCCTGGGCTATTTTTGTATTGCACTCCCAGCCCAGTTTGCCCGGCTTCCCTAGCATGCTATATTCAGCAGATTTAGCACCGGGGCTATCCCTTTTGAATATAGAGGGCTATTGGATCCTGGCTAATTTAGCACATTGGGCAGTGCTAATTTAGCCCCGGGGACAAGTTTCGAATATCTGGCCCATGGTCTTTTTTAAAGGGTGCTGTTTGTTTGTTTGTCTGTAAAATGGCTATTATAGTAGAAGCACAACATAGCCAAATAGCAAGACTAGCAGAAGCCCAACTGGCCTCGGACATTAAAAATTAGAAAACTGCAATCAAGGTCCCAGAGTTCTGTGTTCTAAAATCTAATAATGATTATCAGTTACTATCAACCAGTGTTCAAGTGTGCTATCCATTTGCGCCGTGTCTCATCTATTCTTTGTTTGTTTGCTTCTTTAGATGTGAACGAGTGTGTGGACCCTGTGAACTGCATCAATGGTGTGTGTGTGAACACTCCTGGGGCATATTTGTGTAACTGCCCACAAGACTTTGAACTCAATCCTACTGGAGTCGGGTGTGTTGGTGAGTAACACAATCATTATGAGTTTCAATGTTTAATAATGCTTCATCTCTTTTTTTCTTCTTTGTCTGTGGTACCTATGTCTAACTGGGTCTTTCCAATGTGGATCCATTGATCTATGCCTCCTCCAGTAATGTACAGTGGTTAAAAAGAGGGCAGCCACCAGCAAGAAACGTCACACTTGGCATCAGCTGAACTCAAATGCAGTACATTAAAATAACTTAATTTTTGACCCTCCCTTGGGACTGTTACATGCCTCCCATTTCTCTGCACTGTGATGGTCTACCAGTTGCTTGATTTTTGGCTCAGGAACTTGAGCGCTTTCTTGCTCGTTACCCACCATGACTTGAAATGTTGCACCTTTTGCCAAATTGCACTACTATTGTTTGCACTTTGTTTGTTTGTAACCACCTATTTTATTGTATTTGATGTTCTCCTCTACCCTTACCCCCTGGTTGCACCTGGAAATGAACCTTAGCTCAGAGTGCCTTTCCCAGTTATCAGTTTTTAAAGCAGCAGTGCAACAAAAAAAGTTATTCCAAAAAGCTAATTTTCTGCTATGGTTCTGAAAAATATTGGCAGAACTGTTGATATGGGTTTTCTGGATGCTTTCTGTGCTGTGTACTGTACATTTAAATTTTTGTCTGGACTCTTACCCTCCTCGGGTCCTCAATATTATTTCTATGCAAAAATGAGGCAGCCATCTTTTTTTCTTGAGAAATAATGATTTAGAAATTTCATAAAATTCTAAAGTGATAGTGAAAACTGAAAATGTCACCACCAAAATAAACTGGAAGACGTCTGGCATTAAGAAGAAGAAAAAAAGGTGGGGTCAAATTTTAACCCATTTTAGTTGCACTGCTGCTTTAAATAAAATAAAATTAAATTAAATTAAACCCTTCCTTTCTTCATTAAAAGCTTTTTTTTCATGAAAACAGAAGCTTTGTCCCTTATGGTATATCTCTAGTTCAAGCTTATGAAGGAGCTAAAGTCATGATACCCAACTTTTGACAGCATAGTTATTTCCCAAGCAGCAGATTGTGACGTCAAAAGCTGTGATGATGGCCTCTCTGAAAAGGAACATAACTCCCATTGTTTGCATTTTTTTATATCAATTGTAAATTTATGCATGTGTGAAGTCTCTTTCGTAACTCCAAAATACTGTTTTGCGTGTTTATTTCTGAAATATTCCAACTATTTTCCTTGTTTATGCAATCCTATTATTGCTGACTTTCTCCTGCCCAATATTCTTCACTTAGAAGTTCCTGAACTGGTTGACGTCCGTTGAGCTGAAGCCTTTAATGCAGTTTTCCACGTAGGTCTTCTGCTCAACCGATGTCACTGGGTTCCAGAACTTTCAAGTAATTAAAACATGAATATTGGGTAGGAAACAAATCTGCATTAAAAAGTGATCCTAAACAAGGAAAAACTAAGATTATTTTAAAACAGACACACAAAACAATACACTAGGGTTATTAAACAGACTTTGCACACGTCCCAATCAAATTTACAATTATATTAAAAATTTAAATAACAGTGTGTATGTTCTCTTTAAAACTCATTCCCTCCTGGAGGGCATATATGAGTCAAAATGTTCTGTGCTCAATCTAATTCAAAATGAATGAGGGATAACAATCCAGGTGCACTGTAGATCCTCATAATAATAAAGAACAGCACAGGATGAAATTCAGCTGCTTCAGGGATGTTGTGTAACTGGGCTGTGCTGGTACCATCGGTGACCGTTGGTTCTGGTAACTGGAGCTCCTCTGTAGCACAGTTTGGGATCTGTAGGATAAATCCCCTTATTTTGCTCTGAAATGCATAGCATACCCGTGATAGCTTACCAATGACACAACTCAGGACTTGGGTGCCACTATGACTGTGACTGGAAGTGCCATGTAGATTAACTCATCAGGTTATTTCTTTATAATGTATGGTAGAACGTTGTTATAGGATGTTGTTAACCCATCAATGGTACGTCACATCAATGGGTTAACAACCAGGAACAGTCTGGGCATGCACGCCAACTAGATTGGATGGCCTTGAAACAGCCAGGACGGTGAGGGCAGAGCAGCAGCGACATAAAAACAACTGCAGTAAGGAACTACTTTCTTTTCTAAAAAACATAAATGGTACCATACATTTAACCCATTTCGAGGTTGCCATGGTGATGTAAACCTCTCCAGCTTCGCTCTCAAGGTTTACATGGTCACCCTGGCAACCTCTCGATGGTTAACAAACCGGTTAACCATCGATGACCATACATTATCCTTTATATGTCACTCAGTGTTACAACAATGTATAGTGGCAGTGTAGTCTTGCAGAATACTACATCACCAACTGCAGTGCATTGACATTGACTGTGATGTAGCCGTAGATAGAGCTGTTGCGATATGCCCGTTCATCAAGGGAAACATCTTTAGGGGTACATCAGTATATCCATATGTGAAGATCAAGCAGTGACATTACAAAAAATCATTCGCTATATTAGTCAAGAAATGCTATTAGCTAGAAAGTACATAACATCATCAATTTTGGGAAAAAGACAGGATTCCTTCATGTCACTCAATTCCTTTTTCAAAACCCAGGAATCCTGCTCTCTCTTGCAACTACATAGGTTTTGCTGGCTATCCATATGCTATTTATTACCTTTTTTTCAAAATGTTCATCTGAATGCTGAAATATTGTCCTATTATCAGCTATTCTGTAGTCAAAAGAATATTTTGTAAATAGTTGCTACAGATTTGGGAAGAGGTGTTGGTTCTCTTTTGGTGACGTATTCTATTTAAGCAGCTGTCGTAGGCTGCTTTGGGTGTAGGTCCAACTAAGTGGAGTGTGGAGCAGTTTTTTTATCCCAATTTGTGCCATAGACTGGCAACTGCATGAGATTAGACTGAAGTACACCAGAAACCATGATTTCTATGAAATGTGAAAATGAACGTCAAACCCTAAAACTGTTATGTGCAGCCTGTCGTGGTCGTGTCCATTGTTTGCTATTTACAGTTTTGGCTGGTCCCAGTTCTTTACCTTTAAATATCTCTGTTGGACTTCTTAGGGTTGTGCTGGAGGACAGCTGTTTACTGAAGTACAATGCCAGTCCACTTGATTCATTTTTCAAATACTTATACTTAAAATACCTGCAATCACCAGAGGTGCAGCCAGTTTAGGTATATGGGGTATAGGAAGGGATATACTACGTAAGACTGAAATGCAAAATCCAGAGTGTCTGGAGCCCAAAACCAATTGCCCAACACTCGGTATCCTGACACTTGGGATTTGCCCGCAGCAGAGTTTTTTTATGTCCTCCCTCCCGCACCCCCCTTATTTTGGATTACAAACTCCACCGTGGGGCAAATTCCGAGTGTCGTGATACCAAGTGTCAGGCAATCAGTTTCGGGCTCCAGACACTCAGAATTTTGCATTTCATTCCTTCGTAATACTCCCATAGGAAGCAATGTCATGGAAGAATTTTTTACTTAGACAAATGTGGTGTAGTTCTAAGGTATGGGGATGTCAGATTCTTTTTATCATATATTTTTACCCAGAAGTAGTGCTGCTTACCTTAATTGCACCAACCAACTCCTATTGTACAGCGCTTTGATTTCGAAAAGCACTTAAAAATAAACTTTTACTTACTTACTTTCAAACACCACCACACCATCTCCAAGGTCACTTCTGATACTTCCATCTCACACCCCTGCAGACAACCCCCATGCAGTGATGTCACTGCTGAATTCTTGCAGCTCCAGCGCAAGTGGGTGGGGACCCACCCAACCACCCAACCACCCCATGGAGGTGGGTGGGCCATCAGAACTTGGGAGGCTGGAAACATCATTTTGCCATGACCATTTTCCATGTTCCTCTGTGTAAGTCCTTCCCACCACTGTATTGCCACACTGGTCTTCAGTTCGTGAGGCAAACATAATGGGGTCACCCACCATATCAGTGATACCCTTGCACCTCAGTGAGGGAGGCACTACAATAGTGAGGCAAGCCCAAATCCACTCCCCCACACAGTTTCAATATGCTACCTCCACAGCATATCCAAGACTCTCCTGACCCTGGGACACGAGTCAAATCTGCACCATAAGCCCAGGTTTTCCAAATAGAAGTGCAAATGCACTTCACCAGTCCCAATGGTCTGTGCATGGGCAGTTACATTCTTAAGAGGTTTGGTATTCCTTTCTTGTCCAAAAGGGTAGGTCCGAGTCAAAAGTAATCCTCTCAGGCATTGCCCCATAGCTCAAAAGAAGCACTATGCACTTCTGTGGCAGTGGTCTGGGTGTGAGTGCAGACTCAGGTAGCTCAAATAGGGGTGGTCAGGGCTGGAAAGTGCAGCTGCCAGCAGTGCAGACCAGCTCAGGTGGGAACAGTGGGCTCCATGTAACACAGCAGCCCCTTACAGTGGCCTGGGGAGCCTGTTCCTCTGCATGGGGTAGTGCATGCACAAGGGGAACACCATCATCCTAGGTCACTGGATGGCTAATCCACACCACTAGGTAGAGGCAGACAAGGGAAACAATGGGGGAGAAAAACACTCACTGATGTCTGAATGACAGTAAGGCCTAAAAGGGGCATATCACTGAACACAGGGTGCATCCCTGATGATGACAGCCGCTGGTCAGAGCAGTAAAAACGTATGCCGAAAAAACATTAATCCTCTCTTGTTAGTAATAGGAACCATTTTGATTCTGCTTGTTTCACTTAATTTGTTTCTGTTTATCCATCTACACAGATACTCGTGCTGGGAACTGCTTCCTGAACATCCAGCCAAGGGGAGACGGAGGAATTTCCTGCACTGCGGAGATTGGCGTTGCTGTGACTCGAGCTTCCTGCTGCTGCTCTCTTGGACGGGCCTGGGGAAACCCCTGTGAGCTCTGCCCTCCCCACAACTCAAGTAAGTGTTGCTGTGGTTTCTCTGGATCTGTGTCTCTGATTCTGCTTTCATCTCTCCAAGTGTAAGGTGGCTGACTCATCACAGTCCAAAACTTGGAGATTTAGAGTTGGCTGGGTAGAGCATCAATAGATTGCTTCTTTTAAGAAAAGGAACATTTGAATATTTCAGTCTGACCTCATTTTCCAGTCCTCCATTCTCTGTTCACTCCCATAGAAACACAGAATTTGATGGCAGGTAAGGACCACTTAGCCCACCTAGTCTGCCCATGTTCCCTACCTACTGTCACACTGGTAGACCCTACTTGATCTCCGACTTTACCCCCTCCCCTTTCCTTGATGCTAAGGTTCCCTTATACCTATCCCATGCCTTCTTAAATCCCATTACAGTTTTTGCTCCCACCACCTCCTCAGGGAGGCTGTTCCAGGCATCCACCACCCTTTCTGTGAATAAGTTTTTTTCTTACATTTCCCCTGATTCTACCCCCCTCCAGCTTCATTGCATAATCCCTTGTTATTGTGCATTCTTTTCTATGAGAAAGGCTTCCCCCTTGAACCTTATTTATACTCTTTGAAGCATTTGAAAGTCTTTATCATATCCCCCCTCTCTCTCCTTTCCTCCAGTCTGTACATATTGAGGTCCTTCAGCCTCTCCGCATTGGGCTTTTGATGCAGATTGGATCTTGCACCATTTTAGTTGCCCTCCTCTGGACTGCCTCAGCTCTGTCTATGTCCTTTCAGAGATGAGGACACCAGAACTGGACACAATATTCTAAGTGGAGTCTCACCAGGGATTAATATAGAGGTATCACAACCTCCCTCTTTCTGCTGGTGATACCCCTCCCAATGCACCCTAGCATCCCACTGGCACTCCACACTGCCTTGTCGCACTATTTATGAAGCAGATATGTTGGCAAGACTGTGTGTTTTTGACCGGGATAGTTACTCTACTATCTGGTCCTTTCCAAACGGATGCAAATTGGAGAGCATAAGATTGAGTAACAGAAGAGGGCACTGTCTGGCAGATGGATGTCAGAGAAGGTAATCCACTAGTCACCCTTCTATTCTGAGATTGTTCGTGCACCGCAGCTTCATTTAACACCGGCAGTAGGCTGTGCTGATGCAGTCCACTGTGAAAACGGGAGAGGATAAAAATGTCATCCCCATTACTTTCAGTTGAAATGTCCGTGCATTATGTGGTAGTATAGCTATAGCTTTGTGAAGCAGAGGATTATTTTCAGATCTCATCCTATAATGGACAAGGCATGAAACCAATTCCATGGTGGACAAGCACCCTAAACTGAAACTGGTTTTCTGCTACATGAAAGGCTTATCCAGGATGGCCATGTAACCTCTGCTGGGCATAGAGAGAGCTGCAGAGTTGCAGAAGTGCTGAGAAATCCATTTAAAATTATTGCAGACTGAATAATGAGTATTCATATTTGCCTTTTGTCTTTTGTTTAAGCTGAATACAGAACCCTGTGTCCTGGAGGAGAAGGCTTCCGACCCAATCCCATCACCGTTATCTTGGAGGGTGAGTGTGAGCCCAATGGCACACTGTAGTATTGGACTGGCAGTCTGGCTAAAGACATTGTATTTACCAGATATTCTCAAAACGTAGGATTTCAAAGAAGCTTATGATTAGACCAGTTTGCTATGCACTTGAGGCCTGTCAGATTACTAGGTACTGAGCAGATAATAACTATCATTTGTAACTACCCTGCGTATTTGGGGTGAATAGTACTATGACTGGGAGGGGGAGGGTCAGCTACATGTCAGAACAGCCCCCCCCCCCAAATGGTCTGCCTCTGCTTGACTCTGGAAATCAGAGTCTTTTGCAACTCGACCTTGATTTGGCCTAGTCCAGAGTATAGTCCAGGTTCTGATTTGTCAGTGACCTGCTTCTGACCCAGTCCAGACGATGTAAGTGATTTTGAAGTTTTATTCATTTTTTAAACTGAGAAATTGGTAGGAAAAGTCATAAATAGCTTTTAAAAATGAAATGACATAAAGAAATTGCTTATAATGAGGGAGTAGGACAACCTAATTCTGTCATTTGACCCAGTCCAGATCTGCCTCTGACCTGGTTCTGACTCAGTCTGGAAAGATTTACCTGTTTTGGAAAACCAGAGTAAATCAGAAGCTTTTGGAAACAGATCAGAGTCGGAATCAGAAGAGGGTCACAACTGACCCTCCCATCACTAAATAGTACAGGTCACTATAGTATTTAAAGTGACTTCTGATTATCTGAACTGAATGTTAACATCTGGTATAACTATTTGGATTACCTGGAATGGCTCATAGTAACATCTGGTGTGATTATCCTGATTATCTGGAATGGATAGTAACATCTGGTGTAACTATCTTGATTATCTGAAATGGACAGCAACATCTAGTATAATGTATTATACAATGGCACTAATAAATGCAGAAATCTGATTGGCTGACTGGGCGCTTTATCCATGAGTATATCTCAGCATAACTCACAGATAAAGCCCCGGTCAGCCACATCTGCCAAAAGATCAAGCTGCCCCCTAAAATCAAAACAATAAAGCTGCCATTTTGATCCCTCACTAAAGTGAGATGCAAAAGTGGTAGATTCAAACTACTACTGCATTTGACACCCAACTCACCTGTTAGTTGCATCCAATACAGCCCCCTATCTATGTGTGTCTCTCTCTCCCTCCATTACAGCTACGGTATCAGTGTCTCTCAAACTGTGCTAAAGTTGAACTGGAGTACAGGCAGTAAAGGCACCAATCCTTGTTTCTGATGGCAAACACTGCCATAGTGGTTGATGCAGAATGCGGGTCAAAGTTACACCGCGGCTCTCTCTGCAGTCCATCCCCTGTATCAGCAACCCCCACAGCCGCAGTCCACTCCTGTGAACCCCAATACCACATGGTCATTCGGAGCTCCAGTGGCCATTCGCAGCTTTTAGCACTCACCTGCCACCTCCACTATGTATGATCCTTCTCAATGCCCCGTGTGTTAAACTGCCACTTTCATAAGCCAAATAAGACCATAGAACTGCTGTTTTCCTGAATGGTTGCTGCAACGGTCTCTCTTTTTAACTCACTGCTGGAAACCCCCAAAGTGATCCAATGAAAACCCCCCCAGCTGTACTTCAGGATGACTCTCACACTACCGACATGGAAAAGTTACAAAAAAAAAAACAAACATGTCAGTTCCCGATTGAATGGCAGCTGTAATACCAGTGAATGGGATTGAAGGGGAACGATTGTCTTGCTGCAGATTCCTCTCCCACTCGGTTGTCTCTGTGCCATAGGGGCACAAAAGTAAAAAAAAAAGTCAGCTCCCAATTCAAGGGCAACTGCAATACCAGTGACTGCCTCAATATTCTACCTAGCAACAGGGAACAATTTTTTTCTGGCGTAAGAATAAATTAAAGAAAAATTATTTAAACTGGCAAAAAAACTATGTTGCTTTATTTTTTGTTACAAAACAAAAATATAGGGGGGCACTGTATAATCGCAATTATCCACTCCAGGATGTGAGTTATTCTGGGATTTACTCATGCCTGGTGCAGATTTGGTCACTCGGCCGCACCACACCAGGCGTGAGTAAATCCCAGCATAACCCACACCCTGTCATGAATTATTGCTTAAGTAACATCTGGTGTAATTATCCTGCATATCTAGAATGGATAGTAGAGCATAGTGGATGGAAGGCCAGCTTAAAAAAAGGGTATTTTCTTTTGTTAAAAGTAACTTGAAAAAGCAGTCCCATCCCACCTGCCAGCCCTGTCTTTCTACACATTTAGTGGATAAGTGTCTGTTGTGGTATACAGGAATTCAAACTTCTGGAGAATTCCTCTGGCAGAATGTTCACTCCCTCACACACAACATAAGACCTTATAAATGAATAAATAAAATACATTAATTAAATGAATAAGTAAATGAATAAATATGGTACTGCAAAACTTGTAAATAAAAATGTAATTCTAATTTGTTTTGCTCCAGGGTGTGCAATGAGAGAGGAAAAATGCCTTTGGGATCTCAAGGTTTCCAGTTGTGCTGGTAACACAGCTGGTAGTGCAGCTGAATGGTATATAGTGGAGGCCTAGGTTCAAATCCCAGCCAGGGCACTTATTTCTTTCTCACTTCCAAATTGTATTTCAGATATATACATACTGCACTCATTGTACATAAAAATGTAATTCTAATTTGTTTGGCTCTAGCAAGTGTACTGATATAGGATGTGTCCAGTTGTCCAGGTAGCACAGCTGTTATTGCAGCAGAATGGTGCTCTGAGCAGGCCTGGGTTCAAATCCCAGCTAGAGCACTTATTTATATCGGTCTCACTTCTAAACTGTATTTCATATACAGAGCCAAGGTCTGACTTTTATCTGTGGTAGGGTAAGCAGCACAGATTACCCTGACAAACTAGTTAGGGTAGGAGGGATATTTTTCATGGGCACCAAAGAAACCCCAGGAATTGAAAGTGTAAATAGTACTTCATTTTTAAAATTTGGTTATGTGTGTTAGTAGGGGATCATGTGAGGAAAGAATGTTTGTTTATTTTTTTTTTTATTTAAGGGAATTTTACTTTTTAAGACCTTGTTAAAGGCTTTCAGGGAGGAATGTGGCAGCCATGTTTGCAATGGCAATCGGAGACGAGTGAAGTGCGTCATGACTTCTGTATGTGATTTTCCAAAGTGCAAAATCTCACTGCCAGAACATGTTTCATCCTATGCATTTCTGGGGGAATTAACATATGGATCTCAGAATTTATTTAGTTAATCAGGATGCAGGATATTTCTAACCTAATATAATATATATATATATATAGATATAAATATCTATACTATATATATATATATATATATATTAGGTACCTCCAGTTATACTGTATTAACCCTAAGTTATACTGCATTTAAAATGTGTACTCAACAGCAGGGCCACTGGAAAATTGCGCCCGCAATTTTTTTTCGGAATCCACAATTTTCACCATTCTCTGCAAAAACTGACATGTTCCACAATTTCTTGCAATTTTTGAGTTTTTATATTAAACTGTGTAAAAAGTATTAACATTTTTAATAAAATGCTCTCAAATATATTGACAATTTTGCATGCTGACTTGGGTTTGGCTGAAACAATGCAGTGCAAGGTAGGGCAAGGGTTTAATGTGACACTGATTTCTTTTGAATCCATGTCTTGTCTGGTTTCAAAATCCACTGGCCAAGCATAAGTGCATTTAAACACTTAACATTTGTTTTGTGTTGAAGTAGTCTATCAGAAAACTTTTTGTTGACACATAGACTGAAACAAAAGGTGGGAGAAAAGGTGTAAATGATCCCATTAATTTAAATGGTGTGCTAACTATGAAACCTTTTTGTAAGTGGCAGGGCAAGTTTTTCCTTGTGAACTTACTTTCATTCAGACTAGTTTTGATTCAAACAGCTGGGGATTTTTGGATGGCTTGCCAATTTTAAACTTGAATAAGCTGGTTGCTAACAGTGATTTCACTCTTAGCAATTACCCCCTAGATGTTCACATGCAAAGACTGCAATAAAAACCTGACTTAAGTCTAAAAATATTTTAACAAGCTTATAAAACACAAAATGTATCTGAACATTTATCTTTAACTAAACAAAATCATTTCAGCCAGAGTAAAACAAAGGCAAATTACAGGGTACCCTGACTACTGTATGATGCAGTAAAAATATATTGGTATTTTTTTAACATTTTTTGGTAACCGCATAAGGCCCACTAGGCACAAGTGCCTGTTTTCAGGTACAATCCAGGAGCCCTGAGGAGGTTAAGTGACTTGCTCAGAATCACACAGTATGCAAGTGGAGGCTGTGGGAATCAAACCCAGGTCTGCTAGATGTTGTCAACTCATTCACAGTTTGTTACTCTAACCTCTAGATTATACTGCTAGCCCCAATAACCCCCAGATTTAATGTTTAAATATGTGATTTCAAAAATAGTGTACAGTACAAATTATGACTATGAAACACTTTAACAACATTTTACTAAAACTCAATTATTCACCACTATATCTGCTTATTTTTTTCTTGTACCAAAGTGGGTGAATAGCTGGCAGAGCACTATAAACCGCTGTTGATTAGGCTTCATTATTCTACAGCCAGAAACAAAAAATAAATATTTATTCTGGTGTTAGTTAATATTGATTTGCTGTGGCTCACTTTATAGAATCTATTTAGCACTGTGTGAGGCAGATGCTTTTAAATTTTGGAAGATAAGCAATGCTTACAATAGCTTATCAGTTTAGTATTCTTTTTAGGAACATAAACTTTTCTTTATGTTTTAAACATATTCAGGTGTCAATGTATTCATTTAGCAATTTATACTGACTAATATATGCTGCAGAAAACATTAAAAGATTTATTGCGAAGCACTCAGGGTCTATAGTAGAACCCCCGCAATTTCCCGCAATTTTTGGTAACCTTTTCCGCAATTTTCCAGTGGCCCTGCTCATCAGCCCATTCCCTAATAACACACACAGTTCCCGTAAAAGACCGGATTGTATCAGCATCCATCAAGTTGTGTTTCATGTGGGCTCAAACCTGGATAAAGAGTAACAGAGTTGTTTGTTTCCCCTTACAGATATTGATGAATGTCAGGAGCTGCCAGGCCTGTGCCAGGGGGGAAACTGCGTCAACACCTTTGGTAGCTTCCAGTGTGAATGCCCAGGTGGCTACTACCTGAATGAGGATACTCGTATATGTGAAGGTAAGGGATGGTCATTTTTCATCATAAAAACCAACAAAACAACATCCTAGCAATGTCACTCAAAATGGTCCAACATAAGAGCTGTGTGGATGGTGAAATTCCGCCAGCAGAATTTATGCAGAATGGTAATTCTGCTGCTAAAATGCTTTTTGCAGTTTTCTTTTTAAATTCCGTGGAATTTCAAAAAGCATGTCTATGTAAACCAAGAAATAACTTTCTGCAGATTATGTGATCCGCAGAATAACTGTCCGCAGATTGTGGAAGAGGGATCTACAGTTTAAGCAAACTGCAGATTACTAATCCACGAAAAAAAATAGTCTGCTTTCAAAATTTCAGAATTACGCTACTGACAGAATTCTGCAGCATTAGGTAGAATTTTTCAAACTTCCACAGAGCTCTATTCCATCATAATTTGGAAATTCAGCACAGCACTAGCCAAATTCTGACCAATGACATGGTCATGCAGAACTACGTTCCTGCTAATCTTCCTTAATATCATGTCTCATCAAGTATAAAATAAACAAATGTATACAATGGTTTGAAATGAATTTACGTTCTTGTTAAAGTCAGTTTCAAAAGAAAACAAATGATCTTTGTCCCACCTGGATCATCAGGTCTTATTTTAACTATTTTTCTGTACCCATGTGTCATCCAGCTCAACATATCTGAAATACGGCTTCCAATTCAGTTATTGGTCTAGCTACATGGGCCTATTAGTAACCTCAGTAGGTGTTTCTCCTGGGAGTCCTATGGAAGACCGACTGTCACTCGCCCGACTTACAATACCCAGCTCCATTTGCCCAACAATCACTTGCCCGACAGTACAAATTTGCCCGCAGCGAAGGTCATTATATTTAAATATGAGGGTGCGGGGGGTGAAGCCCCCTGAAATGTAAAATCATCTCTGCTGCAACATTTCTGTTGTCGGGCAAGTGATTGTTGGGTAAACAGTGTCTGGCTATTGTAAGTCGGGTGAGTGACTGTCAGTATTTTGTAGTAGATCCATTTCTAATTTATTCTTTGGTGGTAAGTTCCATTTAAGAACTGTATGATGCACAGTTGCAGCAACTAACATGGTCAGATACCTCCATGTATTTCTAGAGAGATTCTCGCTGGCGGCCCTACAGTTTTACTGCAGATAGGCATGGACTTTCTATAGCGATATCACAGAAATGTCCAGAATATCTGACCATGCCAATTTCTGCAGCTGTAGCTTATGTCCCTTTCAGTCATAGAGTTCTGTAGTACAACACAGAAGCATTGTGCCAACAGTGGAAGTGCTGAGCAAGGACATAAACTACATCATAGAGTTTCAGCATGGTACTTACTCATATATCATTGCCAGGGTGCAGTAAAGAGGGCACCATAATGTGGGTGCCTACAACAGTGTGCGACCAATGTGGCCATTCAGGATTTTGGGGTGCAGTATACTGTGCGCATTACCTCCCGATATAGGAGGGAGGAGGATTTTATATATATATATATAAAATCACTCTCTTTCTCTCTATATATATATCTATAGTAGAAGGTGTATGGGGGGCATAGCCTCCCACAACAGGGGTGCGGGGTGGGTATACACCCGACAGTGACATTTCAACAGCGGGTCCCCACAACAGCCAACAGCCATCACAGAGGGAACGTATGGAACCTGGCACTGTCTGTCGGGCGTCCTGCACCCCCGAATCAGCTCCGACCAGGAGTGAGAATCCTAAGTGGGAGGTGCGAGGCACTGCCTCCATGGGGGTTCAGGGGCAATCCTCAAGAAAACACTTGTTTTTCTAAGAAACCAGCAGCTGACTACAAAATGCAGTTGACCTGCCAGTTTCACTGACTGATCATTTGACAAAGGTTTTGTTGACAACCAGTCATGGATCCGCTGGGGCATAGCCCTGCAGAAAATCATGCAGACACTGTGTGCAGTCTGACTTGGGGATTCACTGCATGCTGCTCACTTTCTTGTCGCCCTTTTGCCTGAGCTCTTATTTACCAAGCACTCTGTTTGCTCACTGGCATGGGTGAACCATACTTACTACCTGTGAGTAAATCAGAAATATCAACTAGGGCAGCTGAACTGCCTGAAGAGATGGAACAGTAACAGAACTGGAATCAGTATTTAAAAATCTGCTTCTACTAGGAATAATGCATTAAAAGCATGGTGATATTCTCCTTTAAGGATCAAATCACTTACTCTCTGAGTGAAAGCTACCACCCATAGGGTCCATTTAGTGTTTTCAAGTCTCACAAAGGATGCCAGCTTCTCCATTTGCTAAACATTTCATCTAAATCATTTTTCGACAGAATAGTTAGTTGCTATATCAAATATAATCCTTTTCTGACAAACTGTAAAATGTATAGAGGAAAATCGTTAGATGATGCTGGAGTTAGTTCCCTCTTTTGATTAGTACTATTCTAGCCTTTTTGTTCATTTCTTTGGAAACATGTCAGCTCACTGTCAGTTTCACGTGCCAGCGCTAATGCATGGTACTGAAATTATTTGGGTTTCTTTTTGCAGACATCGATGAGTGTTCCACCCATATCGGTATCTGCGGCCCTGGTACTTGCTACAATACCCTTGGGAACTACACCTGCGTCTGCCCACCTGAGTACATGCAAGTCAATGGAGGGAACAACTGCATGGGTATGGAGGACCATTACTTATTTATGCAAAGCAAGGGTCTTTTCCCCTGACGACTGCTAAGGGCTTGAAAAATGTAGTAATCCAGCACCATAAGATTATGATCATGTCTAATTCAAACACAGCATACCAATTGTATTACAGTGTATAGCTGGCCCTTATTCTACATGGATTTCCATTCTTGCTGAAATGTTGTTGTTCCACAGTTCAAAGGTCAAGGAATGTGGCTGTATACTTCTGTGGTGTAACAGTATTCCAGCTGACTGGAATTGCTCAGGCCAGCTATTTCCTTGCCTCAGAACTGCCACCTACACAGCAATATGTTTAACTTAACAGCAGTGCTGTGCTGGCAGGGGAGTTTTTATTCTCACTTTTGTCTTGGCATCTTTCACTCACATGCAAACACGAAAAAATGGATCACAATATAATCTATTTTTCTGCTTCTCAAAAACTATACACTATAAAAAAAATACAAGATGGGCAACCCCATATGCAACAAGCTTGAGCTGCCACTGTGGGGTTTTGTTTCATTAGGCCTTTCAAGCTGCGCTCTCAAGGTGTGAGTTAATCAGAACCCCTCTGTGACAACACAGGCTGGTTGTGTGTGGTTTCCCATCTGGTATTATCTATATAGCATCATTAGGGGTGGAGATCAGGCAGTGGGAGGAACCAGAATTGACAGCTGGGCCCAGAATGCTCCCAAAATATTGACTTTAGTGTATATTAATTGTTTTTATCTGGACTGTGTATTTATATTGCTATTTCAACTTTTGCATTCATGAATGCTACTACTAGTACTACTAGTGGGGCACTGACCATCACGTTGGGATAAAAGGTCCCACTGGGAATACCTGGAGGAGAGACATTGGGAATTCAGGAGGTTATCTGAAAGTTTAGAGGCAGAGAAGGAGAAAGAGAAGGCTTCAGAGCCTTCAGTTGCTTTTGCAGTAGGAACCTTTAGAAGGTGTTGATTAGAGGACCCCAGGTTCCTGTGACTGATTGTCATGTAGAGGAGCTCAGATAGGAGAGAGACCTTAGGTATCCCAAGGATTTGTCAATTTGGCATCCAAGAGAATCTTATTTGCAGGCTGTGGGGAGAACAGTCTCTGCAGGCTGTGGGGAAGAACAACTGCAGACTGGAGTGTAAGTTATAATGCTTTGTGTGGAAGGGTGCAGACAGGGCAAAGTTGCAGCTGTTGCTGTAAGCTGAGTAAGCCTCCCTGTTTCTTTGCCTGCAGTATTTAGGAGTGAGGGGAGCCCCATAGTCAAATACAAGAAGAAGGAATTCTTTGGCAGTGATCAAATGCACAGATTATATAATTATATCATTCATCAAAGGAAAAATTGGAAAAAAAAAAACAATATAAAAAGACTTTCAGGATAAATACAATATAAAGTTTTGCTTCAGTTGAGGGGTTTTGCTGCCATCATAACTCTGATAATGCAGCTCTGATGAAATACAGTCATTGCATTCAGCTCCATTCTATATAGACAGAAGTGGAATTTAAGCTATTTTTATTTACTACTAAATATTAGCCAGGCAAAGCACATTGAGTTGAGGCACATTTCCAGGTGTTACCCGAGGGATGGGGAGGTTGGGACATAAAATACAGAGCTGTAACAAAATGAGGCTGCAATTCATACAAAATTGGCCACTAGATGAAAATCATGTGAAATATCTTACAGAGATACAATATATACAATAAATAGATGGTGGTACTATATATTTATGACACGGGTTGACTTAAAATATAACTTTTGTCTTTGTAAGAGGGTACTGGCCTGTTGATATCTCATAAGCAGCGAAGCCAGGAGATAGCAACACACCAATACCCTCAAATTAAGATAAGAATTATATCTTACAACCATGTCGTACTCAGTTTATACAAAAGCTGGTTTTGTGATAATAAAGGGTAAAAAATAACAAAGGGAAACAGTTCAAAACAGAAACGGTGCCCCTCTGTTCAATGACTCGACATATAAGTAGCTAAATAATACGTGACCGACATAGTGTAAAAAAAATAAATGGCATCTCACATGTAAGAATAAATTCTAAGCATGCTCAATGATCATCTTCATTTATCATGATCATGTTGCCAAAAGTACTATGCTCATCTCGGTAAATTTAATTTCACAGCTGTTTTATATATATGGGTAGGGGATACGTAATGGGTGGCTATGAGATATCGTTTTTATCTTCATGAGTGATCAGTAACCTCTTGACCCTCATGATGGGTGAAGCCATGAGTGCAGGTACAAGAGGTTACTGACCACAGATGAAGATAAAAATAGGATCTCACAGCCACACATTATATGTGTGGTTCACACAATGTAAAATTGTGCTGTTTAAAAAAATAGTAAAAACACTCAGCTGCCATGGCTCAGCAGAGTGTGAGTGAGGCACAGCACTCAGTGCAAGGTACACGGAAGGACATACCCCACTGTATGGTAAACAGATATGATGTGCTCTACTAGCTAGATAAAAAAAAGTATCTAGTTATCTAGGATTCTATTTAACAGCTAATGCCTTTACCTTAATGTAAAAGTACTGATGTATATACATTCTCTCTCTCTCTCTCTCTCTCTCTATACATATATATATATATATACACATATACATA
This sequence comes from Neoceratodus forsteri, assembly GCA_016271365.2. NCBI lineage: Eukaryota > Metazoa > Chordata > Ceratodontiformes > Ceratodontidae > Neoceratodus > Neoceratodus forsteri. The sequence continues at coordinate 185,437,223 of JADMNL010000031.1, forward strand.
CATATATAGATATATAGATATAAAGTACAGGGATGGGACCTTTTCCTCGTATGAGCCCATTTTTGTGTATTTCCCTGTATACCTCACTAATTAAGCCTACATTCCAAACAGTTAAAGCTGTATACCTCCTCACCAAAACCTGTAAGCCATGGGGAAAAAAACACCCATAGACCAACATTATGACTACCAGAACAACTTAATGACCAATTAAATCAATAAACACATCAATGAATACACCAGCAAAACCAGTTAAGAAATTTCTGTGCTGATTAGCACTCCTAATAAACCCCCCTGATAAAAACACGACCCTATCTAAACAGCTCCCTGACAAAAACACAGACTTACCTAATAAGCCTCCTGACAAAAACACAGCCTTCAGGTACAAACAAAAGGCACCGACCCCATGTATTATATAAAATAAATGCTAGGCAACAGTGGAATACAAGGCTACATACCTATCTCAGGGACTAATCAGGGCAATAATGCCACTCGCCCTTCGGGCTTATGCCTTATAGCCCCAATTAGCCCCCTCGATAGATATAGATCCCTGTATATCACAGTTGCCCAACATTTATTCTGTATAGATATAGATCAGCACTAAATGTACTAGGTGCATGTAAAACAGTGGCAATTTGCAACAGGAGATGGAATGTCAGTGTGCAAAAGTCTGGGCTGATATCACAAACTGGTCCCGTATGAGGTGCCCAAAGAGGGAGATGAGGTGAAGCCTAGTGTGCTTAGGCTAATGGTCTAGGTACAGGAGCAGGAATGGGCTGTGAGCTCACAGAAGGAGGCTTTAAGGGAGAACGGAGAGGAGGAGGAGGAACAAACAGACGTACAGTAAGAAGATTGTTCCAGAGGTAGAGCTAGCTGAGTACATGTTAAGAAAGCTAAAGGAGCCAGAGTGCTCACAGACGTCAGTCTAATTTGTTGGAAGTTGAACTGTAGATTGCTTGCAGGAGAGAGGGGATATATGAGGGAAGTCTATGTTCTGAAGTTCTGCCATGGCTGGGTGGGGAAGCAATTACATCCTTATCTATTGTTCTTTTTGTTCCAAATATAAAATGGTTGTTGAATCTTTGCAGACATGAGAAAGGGCGTATGCTATCGCAACTACAATGACACTTGTGAGAATGAGCTCTCCTTTACCATGGTCAAGAAGATGTGCTGCTGTTCCTATGATGTGGGCAAAGCTTGGAGCAAGGCCTGTGAACCCTGTCCAGTCCCTGCCACTGGTGAGTAATGAAAGGGAAGGATTCCGGTTCAGAGAGGGGATGTTGAATGGGCAGCTAAAGAAACTTACTGTACAACAGTTAGGATAAGTGTGGAGATGGACTGATAGATCTGATAGACGGAGACACATAGAGACAGACCATGGTAACTTTATTGGCTTGTAACTCTAGCATAGCTTTTATATATCTGCAATGTCCTGCTGAGGTATCAGAGCTTTTACTCATTTTGTTATGAAGACAGAGTATGTATGAATATATATATGTGTACGCATGCGTGTGTGTATGCATGTGTGTGTTATTTACAGTCTGAAAAGTTTGAATTGTAAGTGATTCCTAGATTACGATATTAACTGAAACTGCTGACCTCTTGCAGCTGAATACCAGCTTCTTTGCGGAAACCAGGCTCCAGGATTCATAATTGATATCAGCACAGGAAAACCGATTGGTGAGTAAGCCAGCTAAGGCCATACAGATTGATTCCTTCCTTCCTTCCTTCCTTCCTTCCTTCCTTCCTTCCTTCCTTCCTTCCTTTCTTTCTTTCTCTCCTCCCTCCCCTTCCCCTTTCCTCTCCCTTCCCCTCCCGGGGGAGCCCTAACTCTTTCCCTCTCAGTTTGTAAATACCAGCATTGGGTAGCCAGGATCAGTGGGATGTAAAAGATCACCTAAATTTCTTCAGGAAAACTAGGGACCAGGTAAGTATGGGTAATTAAGATGAGCTAAAGGGGTGGGCTGGGATTGCTGGCCATAGACTGGGGAGGGAGACTCATTTTAACTGATCATGGGCTTCAGTGGATGCCCAGTATCTGGACCCAGACAGGACAATTGATGCAGGATGCTTACTCATAGATATCCATAATGGGTGCAGTAAAGTAATAGGGTGTCTCACCTGTTCTGGGGCTGGGCTGCACTTATAGCTACTTTGGAAGGGCACTAAAATGTGGGACAATGTGTGCAGAGAGGGGAGCAGGGATGGCAGTATGGCTTGATATTGGGTTGCAGAGCCTTTCACCTTTGGGTCACCGGTTTAACCTTAGCCAGGTCTTTAGTTGCTGACATCAATTAACATGAATTGAAGAGGAGTAAGAAGTCTCAAGAGCTTGTATATCTAAACCATGTGTTAACCTAGTAATAGGCATCAGCATAGCTGGTTGCTGGCACATCCACCCCATGCCAGAATTCTTGTCCCAGACCAGGACTTGTGCTCATAATACCCCAAATGGTGGCACTCCAGTACAGTATCAGGGGGGTTCTATACTGCAAACTTGTGCCATTGTTTGGATGAGAAGGTAAACCAAGGTATTTTATACCTATCTCTGGTGCTGTCATGGTGGGCGTCCATGTGGAAATAAAGGTACCCATGGCAGTTTTAATAAGAGCAGGGGATTTTTCCAAGTGTCCTGGTTAACATCTCCTTCCCACAAAATCAGTTCATGCGATTATCCACAGCTGTGTGTGTATCTTGATGGGTGGAATGGCTGCCACTACAGGTTTATAGTCATTTCACTACCAGTCTCCTTCTCGTTGCTTGTAAACTGCTTTGGAATACAATGTCTATACATCGTGATTTAGAAATGCAAATTCTTCTTCTTCTTCTCTTCTTCTCTTCTTCTCTTCTTCATCTTCATCTTCTTTTGCATCGTCTTCTTCTTCTTCTTCATCTTCTTTTGCATCTTCTTCTTCTTCTATCTTTTCTACCTAACACATTTTATTGCCTCTGTGCTATATAATAAAAGCAGAGGTATAGCTAATTTGGGATGAAACATGTGGATTGGCATAATAGACTGAAAATGAGAATGCTAAGGTATGCATTCCAACAGATTTCAGTCTGTCAACTTCAACTAACCTTGTCTGTTCAGCTTTGCTTCCATATTACTTTTAGCTGCTCCCCAGGGTTTGTAATGATGCTTTGATCATAGTAAGTTATCACTGTAAACTGGTATTTAGAGATCAGACCATGAAGAGGAAAACCTTGTTCAGCTATTCACAGCCACCCCTTACTGCAGTGACAGGGGTGTGTGATACCCAGGTCTGCAGCTACAGGCTAGCATGAGTTGGGAATGGTTTCCCAGAGGACCTTCTCCTTTTCCTGGGGGGAGGACATCATGCAGCATGTCCCATGGTTGCCAGAGGAGAGCAAAGCAGGGATGTAGCAGTTGCCAGAGATGGAGGAGGGCCCAGCCTGCCTTCATATGCTGTCAGGCTGCTGTCAGGCTCTCACCTGACACCACCAGTGGTAGGAAAGATAATAGGAAGGAGACTAAGGCAGAGGATGCTTCTGTATCCGAACACAAGAGATCTCACTAGGGGATGATGGTGCTCATGGTAACACAGACTGCAACTACAAAACAGTAACGCACACACATGCGCAAAACATTGGGTGTTCAGGCCCTCTGATGCTGCATATCTGTATGTTGCTCTTAAATAAAACTGTTTGCACTTCAGCATTGTGAGTTATCTAAAGACTTCTTATGACTGGTAAGGCCATTTACTGCCTTTTTTTTGTTTTGGAGTTGCTTCCTTATATCAGAGAACAGGCAGAGAACAGCAAGAGGAAGGAGCTGCTGTTATAACTATACTTCTCTACTGGGACTATATTGCCCTCCACCCCCGCACCCTAAGCCAGTTCTACTTTTCTAGGCACAGGATTTGACTGACAACAGGAACTTCCTGTTTGGGAGTAGGGAGTGAGTGATCACAGAGCCACAAAAGACTCACCATCCTAGAAGGAAAAGAGTAGCTCTCTGTCCCCACTAGCTGCTGGAGGTCTGACTCTGAACAAGTAAGGAGACTACTGAGAAATATAGGAACTTCTTGTCTCAGAACAGGAAGATCAGAAGCTTAAAGGGCACAGAGGCAGTAAGTAAGTAGGGAGAAAAATTAAAAAATAAAAAAAAAATAAGAGGAAAGAGTAAGTATTCAAAACAACAGTTAAGGGTCCAGAAATAAGACATGATGGAAGTGGTGCAGTGTAGTGGCTGTGGAGTAGCAGTCTTCTGGGAGACGTTCTGGAGGATGCAGTGTTGTCCCATCTGCAGGCACCTCTCTGGGCTGAGGGAGGAGGTTGCTCATCTCCAGGCTGAGTTGGCCAGGATTTGGGGACCTTCTCTCCCACCTAGGGACCACCAGGACCACTGCTGTTGCCTCAGAGGTTGCCAAGAAAGAGGAGCGGTTGGACCACAGTGGGCTCAGGGAGGGTGAGGGTGGTGGAACAGAGGTGCATCCCTCCAGTTGTACCTCTCCACAATTCATATGCCATTCTGGCAAAGTGTGGTTCCTCTATGGAGGCACCCACAGTGGAGACCAAGGAGGATGCTGGGAACCTCCACAAAGGAGACCCACAGGAGGGTGGCATGAGACCCACAGGTGAAGGAAACAACTCTGGTGGGGAACTCTATTGTTAGGAGGGTAGAACTTGGGGAGGAAGGGGAGAGGGAGGTGAGGTGCCTGCCTGGCGCCATGGCTTGGAAGGACAGGGAGCGAATCCTCAGGATTGCCAGAGCAGCTGCACTGGGGAGGGAGTTGGATGCCATTGTCTACCTAGGGACAAATGACTTGGCTGAGAAAGGGATCAAAGCAGTGCAGGAAGAGTTTGTGGAGTTGGGGAGGGGCCTTAGACAAGTAGCACACACAGTAACCTTCTCGGAGGTGCTGCCTGTCTATGGTATGGGTGAGGCTAGGGTGCTCCACACCATGGGATTCAAGCAGTGGTTGAAAAACTGGTGCAGAGCTCAGGGATTTGGCTTCACTGGGGACTGGGGCTCTAACTGGAGTGATGCAGGCCTATACTGGCATGATGGTCTGCATCTGTCCAGGAGGGGAACCAGAATCCTAGGTGATAGGTTTAAATGCTTCATTGGCAAACATTTAAACTAGCCAAGGGGGGAGGCACTGGAAAGGAGCAGGGAAATCCTAGCTCCCCCCCAAAAAAAATCAGGGTAGTAAGTGAGTTAAACACCAAGATAGAGACGTAGATAGGGAGAAGGGCAGGGATAAATGGAGAAAATGACAAAGGCAATAAGGACAGGGATTGGGCAAAAAGGAGTAAGGCCAGCAAGAAATGGAGGGTAATGAGTACCAATGCCCATAGTCTGGGCAACGAGCTCCCTGAACTGGTGGCCTTGATGGAAGAGGGATGCCTAGATATCGTAGCAGTCACAGAAACAATGGTACACAGAGAACCATGACTGGGATGTTAACATACCAGGGTACACAACCTACAGGAGAGACAGGGAGGGGAGAAGAGGGGGAGGAGTAACTCTCTATGTAAGGGAAGGGATAAAAGCAATGGAACAAAAGAGTAAACAAGGGGGAGAGGAGGCACTGTGGATCACCTTAGAGACTGGAAATGTCACCACAATCCGCACAGGGGTTGTATACAGACCCCCATCTCAGGGGGAGGGAATGGACAAGGATATGATAGAAGGCATCCTTAGGATGGCAGAGAAAGGGGAGATACTGTTGATGGGAGACCTGAATATGCCAGATGTTAACTGGGGCACCTTTGCTGCAGCCACATCCAAGAGCAGGGCCATTCTCGATGACCTACAGGTGGCATGCCTCAGACATCTAGTTTTGGAACCCACTCATGAGGGAGCATTTTTAGACCTCATATTCTCAAATGTGGACAGTGAGAGGATCTGAGATCTAGATGTGGGTAGCCATTTGGGAACAAGTGACCACCAAACAGTGTGGTTCATGATAAACATAGCTACAGAGTCAAGCCATACAAAAGTGAGGGTACTGAACTTCAGGAGAGCTGACTTTGGCAAGATGGGAGCATGCCTTAGAAAGGCACTAGCAAGCAGGCTAGAAGGAGGGGTGGTGCAACAATGGGGAAACATCAAAACTGCTATCACACAGGCAACAATCCTTTGTGTGAACAAATAAATAAATCAGAACGAAAGAAAAAGCCACTATGGTTCTCAAAAGAGGTGGTGGGGAAGGTTAGGGAGAAAAAGACAGCATTTAGGAAGTACAAGGAAATACAGAAGGAGCAGGACAGAGAACTGTACCAGTTACGGCAGAAGGAAGCAGGGAGGGAAGTCAGAATAGCAAAGGCCCAAACTGAGGAAAAGATAGCCAACTCGGTTAAGAAGGGGGATGAAACCTTTTATAGGTACATCAGGGAGCGTAGAAAGACAAAGGGAGGGACAGTGAGGCTGAACAGAATGGATGGTGGGTGAGCAGAAAGGGACAGTGAAAAGGCAGGGCTACTGAACGAATACTTCTGCTCAGTATTAAGAAAAGAGGAGAAGGGGGAGGTATCTAATCCAATTAACAGAAGCACTCTGTATAGGGGGTCGATCCCAGTCCTTTCACAGAAAAAGGGTCCTGAAAGAACTCCTAAAATTGAAGGTGGACAAAGCAATGGGGCCTGACAGGATTCTCCCCAGAATTCTAAAAGAATTAAGGGGAGAACTAGTGACACCACTGACTACCCTTTCTAACAAATCATGGGAGGATGGTGTGGTACCTGAGGACTGGAGGAAGGTGGATGGGATTCCCCTTCACAAAAGTGGGAGCAAGACAGAGGTAGGAAACTACAGACCTGTCCGTTTGACCTATGTGGTAGGGAAAGTAATGGAATCACTTCTGAAGGAAAGAATTGTTGAGTACCTAGATGCCAGTGGGACACAGGACCCAAGGCAGCATGGGTTCACAGTGGGAAGGTCATGTCAGCCGAATCTAATTGATTTCTTTGACTGGGTGACCAAAGTAGTAGACCAGGGAGGGGCTGTGGACATGGTCTACCTAGACTTTAGCAAGGCATTTGACACAGTCCCACACAAAAGATTAATAAACAAATTAACCAGCCTGGGAGTGGGTCCCAGGGTGGTAGCCTGGGTAAAACATTGGCTGGACAACAGGACACAGAAGGTAATTGTAAACGAGTCCACTCGAAAGAAAGCGGGTTACTTAGTGGGTAACGAGGTTCAGTACTGGGTCCAGTTCTTTTAATGTCTTTATAAGTGACATTGCAGAGGGTCTGGAAGGAAAAGTATGCCTCTTTGCAGATGACACAAAGATCTGCAACAGGGTTGATACACAAGGAGGCGTGGAAAGGATGAGAAGGGACTTGGCAAGGTTGGAGGAATGGTCAGAAGTATGGCAGCTTGGATTCAATGCAAAGAAGTGCAAAATAATACACCTGGGAAACAAAAACCCAGCGGAAGATTACACAATGGCGGGAGAGGTAGTAACAACAACAAAAATGGAAAGGGACCTGAGGTCATCATATCAGATGACCTTAAGGTTGGCAAGCAATGTAAGAAGGCAGTAAGGAGGGCTGGGGGGATACTGGGATGTATAGGGAGAGGTATCACCAGCAGAAAACAGGAAGTTGTTATCCCTCTGCACAGGCAGTTGGTGAGACCCCATCTGGAGTACTGCGTCCAGTTCTAGAGACACCATCTCCGCAAGGACATAGACAGTAATGGTGCAGGTCTGCAAGAGAAGCCATATGAGGAGAGACTAAAGGAGCTTAATATGTATACCCTTGAGGAAAGGAGGGAGAAGGGGGACATGACAGAAACTTTTAAGTACCTCAGTGGAATCAACAAAGTCCAAGAGGGTAGCATCTTTCAGAAAAAGAGATGTGCAAGAACAAGGGGACACAATTTGAACATAGAGGGGGGACGGCTCAGGGGCAATGTGAAGAAGTATTTTTCACAGAGAGGGTGGTGGATGCATGGAACAGCCTTCCTGAGGAGGTTGTAGGGTCTAAAACTGTGAGAGAATTCAAGAATTCATGGGACAGACATAAGGCAATTCTTGTGGGGGTAGGAAGAAATAGGCTGTTGGTTAACTAGGATCTGCAGCTTATCCTGTAGATAGGGAAATGGGCAGACTAGGTGGGCCAAGCGGTCCTTATCTGCCGTCAAAGTCTATGTTTCTATTTTTCTATGTTTTCCCTCACTCAGCTGAGCCACTCCAAAGTATGGCCAGGCCTCCATCTCAACTCACTAGATACTATCATCTGCTGTCCTGCTGAGGGATGAAAAACCTTCAGAGGTTGATATGGGATGGAGAATCTGGGTAAAAATGAAGATAAGCTCTCTAACAGGAGGGTCAGGGACTTGTTAACATGACAAAGGAGGACCTGAGCTCCATAGATGTAGGGACATCAAGAGAATGGAAAAAGACAAATTGACAATTCATAGACTTTTATTTATTTAAATCTAGGATTACATAATACCTTTGAGCCGAGGCTCTTTTACAAAGGTTCCACGTCAGAAGAATGGACAACACAGTTTATGAAATTACAGAGTAAGACAGTCATAATGCCTAGTGGTTATAACAACTTGATTTCAAGTACAAGTAACACGACATATTACAATATCAGTAGGAGGTGTATTACAACATAAGTGAGGGGAAAGGGAGAGAGTGGGGTGGAATAGAGTATTACAACTTAGAGGGCTTTGTTAGGACAGAGTATTTGAGTATAAGGTTGAGCAAAGGAAAGAGTAGGGGATAGAGAAGCATGAAGACCAGGGTTAGCATGAACAGCGGTGGGCATGGGAGCTGCCGAAATGATGGTGCTCAGCTAAGGCAGTCGCAGGTACTAGAAGCTACCAGAGATTTGTGGAGCTTCTTTTTGAAGGTGCCCAGAGTTGGCGAGGCATTGATGTCACTGGCAAGGTTATTGAGCCAGCTGGGGGCCCTGTAAGAGAAAGACCTTTGACCTTGAGTGGTACGACAATGAGGGATTTGCAGTAGCTGTGGTTTTGAGCTCCTGGTGTTGCAGTTGTTTACTCTGGTTTTAAGAAGGGAGCAGACTCCTGGGGGGGCAATGCCCATCATTATTTTCTTGGCAGTGATGTAGGTTTGATACTGAATTCGAATACTGAATTTAACATTAGATAACTTTTGAACTCTTTGACCTGCACTTAGTTGCCCCTTTGTTATTTATTATTCATTTGCCTCATTTGGTTGCCCCTGTACCCCACCCCAATGATGAGGTCACTACGACTGCACTGCTCCTGTGGCTGGGAGTGTAGCTGAGAAGCTTCTGTCACAGCTGTCACCAATGTCACTCCTTGGTCACCCAGTAGGTGTGGCTGAGTGTCACCACCAGCCGAGAGTCAAGTGCCTCACCAGTGGGATGCCTCTGGCCTGAGTCAGCCACACTCTTACTGGAATGGCCCAACATCTGTCCTCTTATTAATTTTACTTGCCTGATTAATCCAGTTCAACCTAATAATCATATGGTGATATTTCTCCATCCACAGATATTGATGAGTGTCGGGAAATCTCTGGCATCTGTGCCAACGGCGTATGCATCAACCAGATCGGCAGTTTCCGCTTCGAATGCCCAATGGGCTTCAGCTACAACAACATCCTTCTCATTTGTGAAGGTAATTTAATAAAAAGTGTTTTAACTAAAACTTTTGTATTTATATTGTATTTAGCTATATAACAGCCAAGCCTTGTGTATGACAAATAAGAACTATAATAAAACCTTTACTTTCAATGTTTGGGATCTGAACAGAGGCAGGTTGTTCACTTGATGAGTATTTATTAGTCTTTTGCAACTGACAACAGTTATGTATGTGTTACAGAATTTGCATCAGTAACCTAGATGTGGTTGCTTGTAATGGAAAAGTTGAGTCAGAGATTCTTGGCCCCTGCTTTTCTGTGGCAGTTTAGTCACATGTTCTGTGGAAGAGACCCTAGACTTTGTGGCAGACTTCTGTCCAGCCATTGAGTATACTGTATGATGTTATTGATAACATCAGATACTGAGAGTGGTGTGGGAGGGGGCAAATGGGGGAATTGGGCAAAGAATGGAGAAGAATGCCTAGAACTGTGGAAAACCAGTATTTCTTAATCAGAATCCACCCTAGATCTCAATATTCCATGTGATACAATACATCTCGACTTCACCAAAGCCTTTGATGTAACCCCTAATTGGGCTATTATGGCAAAACTTATCAGTCTTGGTATTGAAGTAGCCTTTATTGATTGGATAACAGAATGACTTCATAATCATACCCAGAGGGTAGTGGTAAATGGGCATTTGTCTTGGGTAGGAGCTGTCACTAGTGGAGTGCCTCAGGGGTCCGTTCTGGGCCCAGCACTATTTCAAATCTTTATTGCTGATTTGTCACTTGATGTTGAGGTAGCTGGGTGTCAAAATATGCAGACAACACCAAGATAGGTGGACCTTCCAGTACAATAATGGAAGTAGACGTTATCCAGAGAAACCTGGATAAGATTGTTAATTGGGCACACAAATGGGGCATGAGATTGAATCTAAACAAATGTAAAGTTGTACACATGGAACAAAAATAACATTGGATTTAACTATCATATGCAGAACTACCCAGTACCCAAAGCTAATGGGGTAAAGGGGTCTAGGTATTGAAATCTCTAGTGATTTTAATAGTTTAGCATAAACTACAAAAGCGATGAAAAAGGCCACAAAAATCATTTGGGCAATAAAGAGGAACATTACTTCAAGAGCAAGCGAGGTGATGAAGCCCTTATACAGGACCTATGTGCACCCACACTTGGAATTTGCCAGTCAACTATGGAAACCCTTTAGAAAGAATGAAATAAATAAAATCGAGAAAGTCCAAAGAAGATTTACTAAGATCATAAATGGGATGGAGAAATTAAGTTATGCAGAATGACTGAGGTTTTTGAATCTAATGTCTCTTACAACTAGATGCATATGGGGGGATGTTCTACTGTTGTACGATATCATGCAGGATCCAATACTCATTAAGGATTTAAATATTATATATAAGGAAGGGTGTGTGGAAACAAAAGGACACTCTTTGCAAATTAGGGGAGGAAAATTCACACATATTAACCGAAAGTATTTCTTCACGCTGAAAGTGGTGAACGTGTAGAATTGTTTACCACTGGAGGTGGCGATTAGCAAAGATAAAAATGAATTTAAAAAGAATTTGGATGCTTACATACTGGGGGGAGGCTGTCTGAAGTATTATTGATATGGAATGTAGGAGCATATATGGGCATCTCCCTTCTAGCTCTTGACAACCTTTAGTATGAACCTTGGTATAAGAATTACCAAACATGGTGAACTCTTCTGCAACACATAGAAACATAGGCAATGATGCCAGAAAAAGACCAAAGGTATATCTAGTCTGTCTGGAGTTCCCTATCTGCCCTGGGACCTATTGTCCTTACAGGGTTTTATCCCTCCCACCCTCCCCCCACATACCCCTCCCTACTGCTACCAACCTGAACAACCACCAAACCCTTCATTCAGTCATGCTTGAAACCATTAACAGTCTTGACCCCCACTACCTCCACTGGCAGACTGTTCCATGGCTCCACCACCCTTTTTGTAAAATAGAACTTCCTCAAATCCTCTTAATCCCCCTCTAGTTTCTATTGGTGGCATCAGGTTCTTGACTCTGTTACATAATGTTACATGGCAGGAATCAAGATCTGCAGTGTGATATTCCAGAGGCCTTTATTATAGTCAGTGATTCTAGGAGGAAAAGCACAGTTAACATTTAAACAACTCCAGGTGTGTTTGTGTGTGTGTTGGGGGGGGATATGTTATGGGTACACCCAAGTATTAGCATAGCAGTAGAAGTAACACAGTAACTGAAGGTCTGAAGGGACTCTGTGTCCATCAGGTCCACTCCACTCCACCCACTTCATAAGCAGTGATAAATCAGCATGGAGTGTAACGTACTAATTTGCAGACATAGTAGAGCAGGAATCTAAATAATCCGAAGCTAATGCCATTCTAAAAATGTTACCAGCCAGGTAAGAATTCTGCTATTCATAACTATTGTACATTGTACCCTATTAAAAAACTGAATTATAGCTGCTTGACTCTAACTGGTATGTCCAACTGGGCACTGAGCAGAAACTGTTTTTGTAAATCTGGAAATACCTTCTGAAGACACTCCTAATATAGCATGCAACACATTGGGTAATTTAGCATTTAGGGACTGATATAGAGGACTTTAGAATATTGACCAGATTGTTAAGTAAAGCCTAGAGTCAAGTTAAATTCATCTATATTCCTTGAAAATACTTAATGTGGTGGGTTGATTCTTATAATTATCTGATGAACAGACATGGTTATTAAAGGGATATTGTTAACTCTCCATGAGACACAAAATGTCCATTAGTTTAAAATAATGTTTCTATATTACCCCAGTAATTAAAGCATTATGGGACATATACACACATTGTCACAACAGTTTAGACTGGTTCTGCTTTAAGCAGGAGAGCATGGTGCCAAATGGGCTGTCATAAAATATCTAACGAATGAGAACAGAAGACACAGAATACATGTTTCATCCTTCTTAGGACTCATTAATATGCCTAATCTGTATCTCAACCCAGGAAAAAATGAACCAGCCCTTATGTGGTTTTATGGGTTATGGTCATGGTGGGCCCAAAATAAGTAAGTAAGCTAAAAACGCAAAGAACTTCAACACAAAAGCACTGAGACGAGAGTTGACTGAAAAGAGCATTGGCAACAGAGCCAGGTTTCAAAGAAATGCAAAACTGCACATTACCCAATAACACATAGCATCATGGAATGTGTATGCAAATCACCATGAAAATGTTTATGGTAATTTGCATTTACATCCCAGGATGCTTTGCATTTTTAGGTTATGTGTGACTTTGTGTTTCTTTGAAACCTGGCATTGTTGCCAGTTCCCTTTTTTGGGTAACCCTTAGCAGGGCTGCAGCTATGAATTTTGGGGCCCCGGACAAGTCACTTGAAATGGGCTCCTGTTTCCCAAACCAGCTAATGACAGGGGTAATGCCGGCTCCTCAGGTGGGCCCCTCCTGAGCTCAGGGCCCTGGACAACTTCCCCACTCCCCCCCCCCATTACTGCGGCCCTGACCCTTAGCTCAGTGCTTTTGTGCTGAGGTTCATTGCCTTTTAAGATTATGTTTCCTTATTGATAACTTTCTGTAGAACTTGCTGGTCAGTCTGTATCTGCTTCCCTTTTCATAACAAAAGTGGAAAACTGACCATCCAGCACATTGTTATGACCGTATAAAGACATGCTTGTTGACCGTCATCAGCATACTCCCTTCATAGAATGAGTAGCAGATCAGTGGAATAGACAACCAAAGGGGGTGGTAGAGACAAGGACCATGAATTTAAGGTAGGGTGGGACATATTCGGGAGCTTGGCGATTCTGAAAATGAAGGTAGGGAGGGTGGATACAGGTGATCGTGAGGGGGGAGTGACACTAGAGCAATGGTGGGGCTGATCAGGTAGATGGACTCAGTTCAGCATCAGTTCAGTGGGGCAACAGGTAAACCTTTGGGTGGATTGGATGGACATAAAGGGCCAGGTTTGTATAAGTTGATGCAGGACTTGCATCAAGTCGTGTGTCAGCCCTGATGTGTGACACAACTGTGCCAAACCCCTTAGACGCAACTACACCAAATTTTAGTGCAGCTGGCACAGTTGCAACAGTTTACACACTTTACAGTGGCTTGTGTCAAATATGTGGCACAATCCCCCATAAAATGGGTCCCCCAAAAAATGGGTCCCCCAAATGGCATAAGTTAGACAGGGAGGAGCTGGTCTAACTTGCAGCATTTGGCACACGGAATGAAAATCCCAGTCGGCGCCAAAGGAATGCAACGAGCCCCCTATGCCATATGTTCGGTGCACCAGGGACTTGTGGCATCTGCATGTAATTTTAAAATCAGGCCTCAAGTATTTTTGTGCCATCACTGCCTACGTTTCTGTGTATTTCCATGCTGCCCTTGTGGACCAGTGAAAGCACCCTTTACACTCTGACCACCCATGATGCAGTGGGAAGACACGTCAGCACCATGAGTGCCTGGACTGCTGGGAAGGCATTTTTGATGTTCAGGAAGGGTGCAGTGACTGGGGAGCACTGCAGCACTGGAAACAGAACAAGTATTATTTTTATTTCCCCAGTAGCCTGTTTTTCACTTATAATAAGAAACAGGAAATAGATTTTAAAAAAATATTCAGCGTCATCAGCAAATGTACAGAGGGTGACAGAGAAATCATAAAATGTTTTTTATATAATCTAAAACAATTTGAGGCCTAAGGTATTGTCTCTCTAAAGTTTTTTGTGCTTTTTCTTTGTGGTGCGGACCTGATTATCACTGGGTACTGATCTGTTGTAATTAGATTAGTGTCCTGGCAGTTGATTTATTTTATTGGCTAACTAACGAGTTAAACAAACACCTAAGAATGACTCTCAGCACAACATTGATATGCTTTTCTATCTGTTCTCTAGACATTGATGAATGTAATGGCGGGGACCACTTGTGCCAGACCAATGCTGATTGCTTCAACATCCCTGGCAGTTTCCGGTGTGAGTGCACTGCTGGCTTCAAACTCTCACCAAGTGGAGCCTGCGTAGGTAGGAGACAATATTTTGTTTACACCCTTTATGGGATATGATGATCAGTAGGGGGCGCATATAACCAAATGTTATTCGCTTGATTATGACAAATTGTGTGGTATATAGATCTGAAAATTAAAGGTTTTGATACTATACTTGGAATGGAACTGGAAAAATCTTCTGCAAGAATCCTTCTAACACCCCTCCCCATTTTACCATAAGTATTCCTGCTCTTCCACCTCCTCCAAAAGCTCCAAGCTGTGTTCTGTTTTTGAACTTCTCCACTGCTGTCTACTTTGGGGGCAAACCCCTGGGTGCCATCCCATCTATTCTTCTGCTCCTCACATCTGTATTAGGAGTGCATATTGACATTACACCCAGCAGTTAATCCAGACAGCTCCTTTTTTGTTTAAGTGCTCCTTGCTCTTCAGAGGAATACCATTCTCTGCACCCACTCCATCATTGCTGCCCCCATTGGTGGTGTGTTGGGTATGAAGGTCAGGCAGGCTCCAGTTTGAAAAGAAAAATGAAATCTGCCCTATAATCATCATGGGAACACCAGTGTGTGCCTCCAACATTACTGTCCTTCACTGGTAAAGTAAGTGTTGGAGGAGGCTTTGTGTGTGTGTGTGTGTGTGTGTGTGTGTGTGTGTGGTCATTGTGACCAAGGGTGGAGCTGAAGTAAGGTTGGGGTGGGGAAGAGTTTACCTAAGGGCATCCAGTAGCAACAGATGCCCTTTGGGTACTCTTCCAATAGATCAAACCACAATCCATCCCTGACCACTTTCATCTGCCAAACATACCAGCTGAATGAGCCTCCCTTGCACATTTCACCCAGACATTAAGAGGCAAAGTTTTCTTTTTTGACAAACCCAAGGGACTGACCTGGCAACCTGGCTCCTCTGTAGGGATGCAAGGAGGGACAGAATAAATAGACATTTGTGCCTTACTTTAAGCATGCATATTTAAAAAGAATGTAGAAATTTAATTTCAATTTTAAGATGGTCGTTACAATGTTTATAAGACTGGCAGCATAATTGACTGTAGGCATGCAGCCTAACTTGTGTTTGATATAAAAAGGTGCTGTTCTTTGCTTCAGATCGTAATGAGTGCCAGGAGATCCCTAATGTCTGCAGCCATGGAGAGTGCGTCGACCTTGAGGGAGGTTACCTCTGCCACTGCCACAATGGATTCAAGGCAACTGTTGACCTAACCATGTGCATGGGTAAGTAGCATTCTTTACATAGGGCAAGGACTGGAGTTGCAGCAATCTGCCCAAGTGGAGGGAACAGATGTAACAAGCACCACTCTCCAGAATGTAAACTGGGAGGGAGAATGGAATATAGTCAAGGCTCAAGGATACCTGAAGCCTGGTAGCCCATGGCTACCAAAACATCAGTTTAAAGGGGAACTGTCAGCATTCCCCAGGCAAAAACACAGGACCTATAGGTCCTGATTATATAAAACGCACTAGCTGTAATGTTTTTAAATAACTTACAGAGCTGCTGTCTGTAGTTTATCTGGTTGATCCTGCAACCCTCCACTCGCCATTATTGTTCCAGAGTTCCCTGTGGCAAGCCCTATGATGATGTGACTGATGGGATAAACTGCGGTGGCCTCCTATGTATCAATACAGTTGTCAGAAAATATTAAAAGATATATTGCGCATGTTTGCACTTCTAATTCCAGTACTGATTGACTGAGGAAAGCACTTTCCTCGGTCAATCAGTAGCGGAGTTAGAAGTGCAAGCATGCACTGTATATCTTTTAATATTTTTTGACAACTATACTGGTATATTAGTCCATCCCCGGCTTAGCCCATCAGTTGCATCATCAAAGGGCTTGCTGTGGGGGATTCTGGAACAATAATGGCGCACGTAGGATCACAGTATCAACAAAATAAACTACAAATAGCAGCTCTGTCAGCTACTTAAAAACATTACAACTAGTGCGCTTCACTTTATAGGTCCCATGTTTTTGCCTGGGGAATGCTGACAGTTCCCCTTTAACTACATCAGTTTTGTTTCCATTTTGAATATTAAAGTGATCCCTTGTGAAACGTAATGGATTACTGATAATGCAAAAAAAAAACACATCTTATTTAGTTAAATTACAGTACACATGTAAGGAAGGCAGTGTGACTGAGTGAGTAGGGAATGGAGATGTAAACCAAGGGGTCTTAGATTCCAATCCCACTTCAGCCAGTAGCTCAGTCTGATTCCTTGAGGAAGTCACTTGACCTCCCTGTGCAACAGTGTTCCCAGTCCTAAAACTGGGTAGATGCAGGGCTACAATGAAAATGAGATCATGAATTTAAGGCTGGCTACCCCAGATCAATAAATGTTAAAATAAACAGGAAGAAATGTGCAGGCTAAACCAGGAAATGTGATTGGTCAAATTTAATGACACTATTCCAGCACAATTGTACAAGTCATTCTGTCACCCAGTAACAAAGCTGTAGCATATCACTTTACTACACAGGCCGCCAGGGTTCAGAAGCGAGCCTGGGTCATTCATGACTAAGCAGCCACGGTCGTGCATGCCGCCAGCTCAACTTGTATTTCTTTTCTTTTCTGTATTTATGTTCCCCCATTCTTTGATTCCGAAGATGTTTACAGGAACACATTATTTGTGTTGGCTCCTGTAGGCAGTCAGCAGTTGGCATGGGCTGTCCTCACCTGCCAGCATGGACAACATGAAGAATTCTAACAGAAGTCTCAGGACACACGCCAGTGTTGGAAATGGAATAAAATTCACTAGGGGACCCCACCACCTCTGATGTAGGATCAGGCATCCCTGATAACGAACTGAGGACATGTTTCCCCATTACCCCATTATGCTTTGCATTTTCACACTGTGTTTAGTTCATTGGATGCCTTTAGGGGAGCATATTTTATATTGGAGCAGGCCTCTGCCATTTTTCTCTTGCAACTTTACTTCTAGAATGGAGTTCCCTCGGACCCCCCCCCCCCCCATTTCCATCACTGGACATGCCCTTCCCTGATGTTTGCATGCAAACATGAGGAATTGTGGATGGGGAAACATGCGCAACAAAGTTGTGATTCCATCAAGGGATTCTGATGACATTACAAATCTTGGGTGCAGCTGCAACAGTTCGACCTTTTTTACAGAAACTTGTAGCAAAGTTTGGCAGCAAGCTGCATGTCAGGATCCACAGCACTGACTCATGCTAGACCAAAGAAGGTTAGTCTAGCAAGTATAAAATCTATATTTTTGTTCTCTGTTTATGCCCCCTTACTCTACTCTGCCTCAAACTCCCTCTGAATTCCCCAAGGTGCCTGGCTCTGCTGGATCCTGTCTCCCAGCAGCTGCCTGCCTCCATGCTGCCACTGCTGTCCCCCCCCCCCCGGGTGGGGTAGAGGGGGTGTACCCCCATCAGACTACTTGTCTTCATCAGGCAGCTTTGCTGAGGGGTTCACGTCCAGTCCTTTTCCATGTTTCTTCCTGATCTTGTGGATGGAGGCACAATAGGGTGGTTCAAGGCACATATGCACATCGAGTGTGCTGTTATGCTGAGCCCCCTGCCTGCATCCACCCTCCCATGGTGCCCTCAACTTGACGGCTACCTGTGGTCAACCAGGAGGCAGTACTGCAGTGAAAAGGTGACCCACCCTCTCTGGAGGAGGAGAGTCCTCTGGGATGCTTAATCTTCCCCCCTCCCAGAAGGCCCGAGGCAACCCAAGGTCATTCCTAAACTTGGATCATTAGTGTCACTAGTGGTAGAGCTACTACTGCACCAACAGAACAGCTGACAGTGAGTGTAAATTTGAAGCACCTGCTAGAAAATCCCATTTTTTTGCCACAACCCCAGTGTGCCATATAATTGATGCACCCAGGGCTTGTGGCAGACTTGGGCCTTTGAAAATGTGGTCCCTGGTGTCTAGTCTACTCTGTCTCTGGGGCTTCCCCTTTAACCGTGTGGCACTCCACGCTCACAGTCAGTGGCAGAGGAAGTCATCCAGTGTGGAGTGACATCAGAGGGTAGACCTGTGCAGGATGACAATGTACAAATCATAGAAACATAGACTTTGACGGCAGATAAGGACCGCTTGGCCCACCTAGTCTGCCCATTTCCCTACGTACTGGATAAGCTGCAGTTCCTAGTTAACCAACACTATTTCTTCCTACCCCCCACAAGAATTGCCTTATGTCTGTCCCATACATTCTTGAATTCCCCCACTGTTTTTGACCCCACAACCTCCTCAGGAAGGCTGTTCCATGCGTCCACCACCCTCTCTGTGAAAAAATACTTCCTCACATTGCCCCTGAGCCATCCCCAATATCTTCAGATTGTGTCCCTTGTTCTTCCATCTCTTTTTCTGAAAGATGATACCCTCTTGGACTTTGTTGATTCCCTTGAGATGCTTAAAAGTTTCTGTCATGTCCCCCTTCTCCTTCCTTTCCTCAAGGGTATACATATTAAACTCTTTTAGTCTCTCTTCATATGGCTTCTGTTGCAGACCCTGCACCATTTTAGCTGCCCTCCCCTGGACTGCCTCCATCCTGTCTGTGTTCTTGCGGAGATGGGGTCTCCAGAACAGCACGCAGTACCCCAGATGCGGTTTCACCAACTGTCTGTACAGAGGGATAACAACTTCCTGTTTTCTACTGGTGATGTCCCTCCCTATACATCCCAGT
The DNA here is from genome assembly GCA_016271365.2 of Neoceratodus forsteri. NCBI lineage: Eukaryota > Metazoa > Chordata > Ceratodontiformes > Ceratodontidae > Neoceratodus > Neoceratodus forsteri. The sequence goes on from JADMNL010000031.1 coordinate 185,456,454, forward strand.
ATCCCCCCCAGCCTTCCCTACTGCCTTCTCACATTGCTTGCTAACCTTTAGGTCATCGGATATGACTACCCCCAGGTCCTTTTCCATTTTTGTTGTTGTTACTACCCCCACTGTGTACTCTTCCCCGGTTTTTGTTTCCAGTGCATTACTTTGCACTGCTTTGCATTGCATCTAAGCTGCCATACTTGAACATTCTTCCAACCTTGCCAAGTCCCTTCTCATCCTTTCCACCCCACTTTGTGTATCAACCCTGTTGCAGATCTTTGTGTTATCTACAAAGAGGCATACTTTTCCTTCTAGTCCCTCTGCAATGTTATTTATAAAGACATTAAAAAGGACTGGACCCAGTACTGAACCCTGCGGTACCCCACTAGTAACTCCCCTTTCTTTGTAGTGGACTCCGTTTACTATTACCTTCTGTGTCCTGTTGTCCAGCCAATGTTTTACCCAGGCTACAACTCAGGGACCCACTTCCAGGCTGGCTAATTTGTTTATTAATCTTTTGTGTGGGATTGTGCCAAATGCCTTGCTAAAGTCTAGGTAAGCCATGTCCACAGTCCCTCCCTGGTCTACTACTTTGGTCAACCAGTCAAAGAAATCAATTAGCTTCGTCTGACATGACCTTCCCGCTGTGAATCCATGCTGCCTTGGGTCCTTGGGTCTGCCTTGGCTGTGTCTTCCATCTCCATTGTGGATGGGCCCTTAGTTTTATTTCTCAAGGGACAGAGTGTCTCTGAAAGCTACTTAAATATTGGATAAGCAAAATGCTTCTGAGAAAACATGGCTTTAAAAGTCCAGTTACTGCACATTTCTCACACTGACAGTCTACTGTTCTGAACTCCAGAAAGCACTTCCCCTTGAAAGAATTAAACTTTCTTAGATTTTCTAAGATCTTGGAAGAAGTAAGAGAAATGTGTGGAATTAAATTGTTACAATCTTTTTTCTTTTTTTGTTTTCCAGATATTGATGAGTGCGAGCGTCAGCCATGTGGTAATGGAACTTGTAAAAACACGGTTGGATCCTACAACTGCCTCTGCTTCCCCGGCTTTGAGCTCACTCACAACAATGACTGCATGGGTGAGGGAAATACAACAACAACATAGCTCTGATTTTATTCTGTTCCTCTTCAGGGTCTTTCCAATTTTATTTCATGGTTCCCAGCAGCAACCAGTCTGATGGAGGATGGAACTGAGTGAGGTGCAAACTGCATTGCTCATGTTTATAATAGACTGCTCTGGAATTTGTCAGATCCTTTTCCTCCCATAGTTGAAATAAGCTTGTCCCTTGGGGGAAACTGCCTTATCCTCGAGAGCAGTGATAGCCCATCCCCCTCATTACCTACAAAATAGCTGTATCAGGCCTTTAGTTTCCAGACCTTATTTAGTAGATGGCATCAGCAACACAAGGCAAGGCAAGTTTACTTTTATGGTGCCTAGTCCATGCAGTTCTGGGTACCTTATAGAGTCAGCAAATTTAGAAAACAGTAGGTAAATAATAAGGTGTGACAGGGTATGCATTGTTGGATTTTTAATGCCCACCCCATGGGAGTAGTAAAACACAAGGCCGAAGGCTGAGTGTACTTACACCCCTGGGAGGTGCATTAAAATCTTGTGATACACACCCTGGAGAGGCTTATTACACATATAAAATGCCTCCAAGTAGTTTTTTTTTTGGGGGGGTGAGATTCGGCACTTGACCATGTGTTTATGGAGATATATTTGCTGGGGAGCATTTTCTCCTATAAGGAAACCCAGTTATAATTCACCATTATAACCAGCTGGTTATAATGGCAAACATGCACCGGGTTTCTCTCGCTCCACACATACGCACACTATTGAACAAGCACTACCATAACCACTGGCCATACTGTTTTCTATAATTGCTAGGCAGTGTTTTTAAGGTGAGAACACACTATCCTACACTTATATAAAACAAAAGCTCAGGGTTTATGTAGCATCCCACACCTCCAGAGTGTGTAAAATTCTCATTATACATACCTCCCTAATGCATGGTCAGTTGATATCTCTTGACCAATGAAATTTATAGATTTTTTTTCTTGACATTTTATAAATTAGAATAACCCACACAATACAACAGAATAAAAGTCAGGATGGTGATTATACATTTTCTCAGTAGACCAAGATAAAAAAATTGAGCCTTGTGTGTTTTTTTAAGAGTTCACCAAAATGACATTGTGAACCACAGATGGAAGGCTATTCCAAAGTAGTGGGGCAGCAACCCCAAATGTTCTATCTGAGAGCTTTGAATGAGGGATGGAAAGCAATCCCATTTCAGTGGAAGGGAAAGGACGGATAGGAGTGTATGAAATCAGAAGATTTTCCACATAGCTGGGCCCGTCTTAAAGTTGGCATGCCACCTATTATAAATCTAATTAAATAATAATGAGCCTAGCAAGCCTTCTGATTGGCTGCTGGATCAGTCATTAATGTGTCAGTAATGACCGATCAGGCTGCCAACTGTTGCTGTGCAGCACACACAGCACGCACTACTCTGCTTACAACCAAAATTACTAGGATAAATGAAAATTGTTATTGCGATTAAGCTTATAAACACAGTGACAATCTCAAAGCCAGTCATTTCCTCAGATTAACATGTAGCTGGAGGGAGGTGGCCCTCAACTTTGCCTTGGGCCACCTATCCCCCTAGGCGGTCATTAATCCCTTGGACATGACCGGCTTCTCAGCTGTTATTTCTTAAATTGGCAGCCAGTACAGTTCGCAGAGCACTGACATGACATACTTGGATCAAGATGACCGACAATAATCCATGTTGTGCATAAGGCTCTTACAATCTTGTTACTGAAACATTGTAGAATTTTACAGTTATATTTGCATACCTCAGATTCTATTTCTGTCCACATCTCTTTTTTTAATATAATTGTCTGTATCTTAGGTCTTTTGACCAGATCTGTATTGGGGCCCTCCCTCCATAGAACCATTAAAAGTACTTCAATCAGTTTATAGTAGTGAGCAAGTCAGGAATAATAATAATGCATGAATGCCATGAATAATAATTGATTGTCTGACTTCTACTGTAATAATGCATATCAGGCCCTACCGGGGGCACTGGATACATGGGTTGTAAGAAAAAAGTATAAAAAGCTAAAGAAATGAAAGTATTTCCCCCTCCTCAGGTGGCCAGGATTAGCCTCATGGTCACTCCCACCCTCAGTCATCTCCCAACCCCAGCTTCTCCTTGGTTCACCCATACCAAAACATGTATACCTGGCATCCTGCTGGCCCTGTCCCCTTCCTTACACCATCTGTTCAAACCCACTCCATCCTTAACCCAATCCCTTCTAGAACTGTGATAAACAGGGGCAACTGGCCCCTTTAAAAGCTTTACCCCCAACCCAAATCCACGATGGGAGTGCCAGAGGAGTGCTTTGTAAATGCTTAAGTCAATCTGATGCAGTGGAAGGTGTCTTTGTACAGAGATGGTTTTAGAGATCAGGGCAAGAGGAAACAAGAAAGGAGAGACATTTGCAGAAAAAGAATGGGGGCAAAGCAAATATGACTAAGTAATGCTTACGTGTTTCCCATGACTTTTAATAGTAGCATATGTAATGAGACTGGGGAGAGAACAAATTGTTCAGTGCCAAGAGGAATCCTGCTAAATTGTGACAAAAATATTTAGTTATTCTACTGGGCACAGTTTAAAAAGCAATTAGAGTGTTTTTGTTGACAGATCAGCAGAATTCTTGTCAGTAGGAGCTTTTTATTCTTCACAGTTTCACTGCACACTGTTAGAGTTGGCTGGGATTGCCATCTGTCTTGTTTTGGACTGGGTCATCCAGTTTTAAGGGTCATCACTGCTCTCTTTCATTTCACCAAATTTGTGCCTCTGCAGGGCCTCCTTCCTGGCTACATGTCAATCTGCTCCCATCAACTGCCCACCTGACAAGTCGCAGCAGACAATTATCTTGTGGTGACAGTCATGGCCCTGTCACATTCGTTCCCTGGCAATTTGCTCCCGCCATACATATTATAATAAAACCTCCAGACGGACACCATGTGCCCACCAGATGACTTAATACCCTTGAGGGTTGTAAAAGTGGCATCTCTACTCTCATGGGAGAAAATACTTGGAGAATGAAGCTGGCAGGGATGTAGTTGTCGCCACAACTAATTGTCTGCATCAACTTGTCTAGGAGGGAACTGACCAGACCAAATTGACGTGTTCCCCTCCTTCCCACATTGTTACTTAAAGATCATGTGCAACGGTTTTTGCATATTTTTAATAAAAGCTTTAAAAGCTGAAATTCAAGTCCTTGTGTCATGATTAGTGTTTCATGAAAATTTCATGCTGTTTGGTTTTGTGGTTTTCTTTAAATCAGCATTTGTTAACTTGCTCTACAGTGGCTGAAAACAGTGGAGTTATTTCTGTCCACTCAGTCAAACTTAGAGTGCAATGACATCATTTTGGAGTAGCTTACTGTTTCAGATTCCCAATCAGAGCAGCACTCTGTAGAGTTTATGGTTTGCTGAGCTCTCCAGGTTCCTTACAAACCCAGTCTCTGGTTTGTGTTTAGAAAGATCAGCTTAAAATATATCATTCTCTTCCTTTAAAAAGCTGATCATTTCAGTTTCAATGTTGAATTGAAGTACTGGAAATCTTTTTCCGTGAGAAATCAGCTTATCTGTATCACAGCTCTGTTCTTTCTAATCAAACCTTAATTATTTTCTAACTATATAACACTGGGCTGTTCAATCAATATAAAATAAATCTAAATGCTGTTCATTCACAGAAACAGTTTGTCTTTGATGTTGCCTTCATAAATACAATCATGTAAGAACATTTTTTTTATGTCAGATTGACAAACAGGTGCTTGTCATACTCTGCTACAGTATTTCAAGCACATGTACTGTCAGAACTCACAAATGTAAGCTATTTGGTAGTTTCTGTGTGAAAATACATCATGTACATGTACAACTAGAACCACTATGTGGCATCCTGATGCACCATGTCTCTGCCCCACAGTTGAGGCAGCTGCAGTCTACTACCACCTGTCCCTGCCCCACAAACCCCCTGCCTTCTGCTCCACATGTGAGACTGCTGCATCCTGCTTCTCACTGTCTTCTCCCATACAGTCAGGGATTGTGCACCCTGCTGCTTCCATGCCCTGCCTAAAGAATCAGGGCTGCTGCACCCTGCCACCCTCTGCCCAAACAATTGGGGATGACGCACCCTGCTGCCCTTTCTCCCTCACCCTCACAGTTAGGGAAGCTGCAGCTGTCGACCCCTGTTCCTGTCTCCACAGTCAGGACTGTTGTGCTGTGCTAAGCCCTAGTGTGCCAGGTCTCCTGTCTCTACAGCTGGGGCTGCTGTACCATGCTGCCCTAGCCACCAGTGGTGGGGCTTTTGCTACACCCTGCTACCCACTTCCATTGCCCCAAATGGGCAGGACTGCTGCACCATCTGTTCTCCATCTCATAGTCAGGGCTGATGCCCCCCTGTGTTCTGCACCACAGTTGAGACTTCTGCATCATGCTGTCCTCTATCTCTTGTCACCAGAGACAGGGCTGCTGCACCCTGCTCCTTTCTACACATTTGGGGTTGCCATGGCCTATTGTGCTCTAGTTCCCCATGCCGCTGCAGTTTGGGCTGCTGCACCATGCTGCCACTTGGCACAAGATGCAGGGCATTTGCTATGCCCTGTTGCATGCCTCCACAGTTGAGGCAGTTGCACCCTGCTGTCCCCTGCCACCAGAGTCAGATCCTTCGCTATACCCTGCTGCCCACATCCCTGTCCCACAGTTTGGGCTGCTGTATCTTGATGCCACCCCCATTTCCTGCCCAAACATTCAGGGCTGCTACACCCTGCTGCCCTCTGTCCCCATGCTGACAGTCAGGGTCACGGCATCCTGCTGCCCCCTGTCCCTGTCTCCATAATTAGGGCTGCTGTGCTGTGCTACACCCTAGAGTTTCACAAAAACCCCACCAAAAATCTGAAATTTCTGAGTTCAGACAGGTGCCTGTCACACTCTGCTACAGTATTTCAAGCACATGTACTCTTTGTCAATCTGACATTAAAAAATGTGCTTACATGACCATATTTATGAAGGCTACATCAAAGACAAACTGTTTCTGTGAATGAACAAAATTTAGATTTGTTTTATAATCATTAAACAGTCCTGTGCTATATAGTTAGAAAAAAAAATAAGATTTTTGATTAGAAATAACTGAAAGCTGTGATACAGACAAGCTGATTTCTCACAGAGAAAGATCCCACTACTTCAATTCAGCACTGAAACTGAAATGATCAGCTCTTTATCAGAAGATAATGATATGTTTTAAGTTGATCTATCTAAACACAAACCAGAGACTGGGTTTGTAAGAAACTTGGAGAGCTCAGCAAACCATAAACTCTACAGAGTGCTGCTCTGATTGGGAATCTGAAACAGTAAGCAACTCCAAAATGATGTCATCACACTCTAAGTTTGACTGAGAGGACAGAAATAACTCCACTGTTTTCAGCCACTGTAGAGCAGGTTAACAAATGCTGATTTAAAAAAACCACAAAATCAATCAGCATGAAATTTTCAGGAAACACTAATCGTGACACAGGGACTTGAATGTCAGCTTTTAAAGCTTTTATAAAAAATATGTAAAAACCATTGCACATGATCTTTAAGAGGCATTCTTCTGTTATTTACTAAAGACATTTTTTTACTCAAACGTAGCAATCCAGTCACTGAAGCAATGTAGTATACTAACTTTTAAAATAAGCATCTGTGCATGGCCTACAGTGCTGCAGTTGGGAAACTGCTTGTTACGTCAGTGACGTGGATTCAGGAATGGACCCGGGTCATCAGGGGGCCAGCTGGTGGAAGAAGGATCAATTATCACACAGGACACTCTCCTTCTGTGGGGCCGCTGGGTCGCAGGCTGAACTGCAATACCAACACCGGGGTGACCACAGGTGGTGATGTAGCAACAGCAACAGAGGAACAAACCCCCCCCCCCAAAAAAAAATGGAGGTCATCCTAGCTGCAGGGACTGTACTAGGGACCCCCTGCAGAAATTGTAAGCATTGAAGAAAGGAAGGGCAGGGCTGGGGTGACCAGAGGTTGACCACTGGTGATGGGGGAGTAAAACAAAGGATAAAAAAAATAATTAGCTGGAGAGCAGAAAAATTCCCTGAACAGGATATCTTTACTGGTTATGAGTTACCATATGGGAAGCGTTACAGAAATGGAAAGAATCATTAATCTGCTGGAAAATGGCGTCAAACTTTAACGGTGGAAATAAATGCCCACAGCTGAGCTATTGAATTTACACTGCTTGAAGTGATCCTATATCAAGTAACAGGTCACCTGCTATTTACAAACAGACATCACTTTACTAAAGCTACATAAATTCTTCTGATATACTGTACATAAACTGATCTTTTTTAATACTGAGTGCGTTGACAAAACAAATTCTGAAATACAACTTCATCAGTACATATTGACATAACTTCCTCCCCTTTTTTGTCTTCAGACATTGATGAGTGCTCCACTCTGGCTGGACAGGTGTGTCGTAATGGGAGGTGCATAAACAATGTTGGCGCCTTCCAGTGCTTGTGTTCTGAGGGCTACGAGCTGACAGCTGATGGCAAGAACTGTGTTGGTAAGTTTGCACTAAATCCATTCTGCCTGTCATTCTATGTGTGATCCCAGGCTCTGTCCCCAACAGAAAACTTTCTGGCAGCAATGTTGTTACCTACATGTTGTTTCTCACAGAACTGGACTAGTATTATGCCTCTTCCTAACTTCCTCTTTCAAAGCTGTTTTTACCAGATGAATCTGATTGATTTCTTTGAATGGGTGACCCAGTAAATAGATAAGGGGAGAGCAGTGGACATGTCCTATTTAGACTTTAACAAGGCCTTTGACACTGTGCTGCAGAGGAGTCTGATAAAGAAATAGAGCAGCCTAAGGGTGGGATCCAAAGTGGTGAATTGGGTAAGGAATGGGTTAATGGATTGGTGACAGAGTGGTGGTTAATGGTACTCACTCTAATGAGGGGAGAGTGACAAGCAGGGTGCCACAGGGCTCATTACTGGGACCAGTCCTCTTCAATGTCTTCATAAGTGACACTGCAGATGAACTGAAAGGGAAGGTCTGCCTTTTTGCAGATGACACTTAAAATCTGTCCTAGAGTGGACATTCAGGAGGAGGTGGAGAGAATGTGTAGGAACCTTGGGGAAATTCAAGGAATGGTCAAGAGCATGACAGTTGGGGTTCAATGCAAAAAAGTGCAGCGTTCATGCATCTAGGGTATAGGAACTCAGGAGCTGAGTATAGGATGGGGGCTCGGTACTGATAGAACTATGCAGGAAAGCGACCTTGGGGTATCATATCTGATGACCTCAATGTGGCAGGGCAGTGTGACAAAGCAGTGGGTAGGGCCAGTGGGATGCTGGCATGCATAGGGAGAGAGATTTCCAGCAGAAGATGTGAGATGGTGTTGCCATGACACTGTATTGCTTGCTTATGAGACCCAGTCCTGGAAGCAGCACCTTAGAAAGGACATGGACAGGGTGGAGGCAGTCCAGAGGAGGGCAACTAAAATTGTGCAAGGGGATGCATCAAAAGCCCAAACAAGGAGAGCCTGAGGAATCCCAGTATGTAAACCCTGGAAAAGAGGACAATGAAAGGGGTCATGACAGAGGCCTACAAGTACCTCACAGTGGTGAAGAGGGTACAGGAGAGGAGTCTCTTTCAGAAGAGAAAGAGCACCAGGACCAGACAGCAAGCGATGAAGCTGGAGGGGAAGATAAGAGGGTTGTGAGAAAGCATTACTTCACCGAAAGTATAGTGGAAACCTGGAACAGACTGCCAGCAGAAGCTGTGGAGACAAAAACAGTAGGGGACTTCAAGCATGTGTGGGATAGGCATAGGGGAATATTATTAAATAGGCAGGGAGGAGGAAGGGTTGCTGGAGTGGAGACTAGTCGGGGTCTGCAGAGATAGATTAGACAGGTACCATTTAGACAGACTGGGTGGGCCAGGCAGTCATTTTTTCCCAACAAATTCTATGTTTCAATGTTTCTATGTGACTCTATACTATGCCACACCATGCTACATTATATAAAGTTTACATGTATGTGACACTACACTATGCTAAACCATGTTACACTGCAGAGTTCCTGCTTAGGTGACACCAAACTATGCTACACTACTGAATTTACATGAAGATTACACTACACTCTGCAATACTATCCTACACTATGGAGTTTACATGTAGCTGATATTTGTTTTTAATAAGTACAGTCTATAGAAAAGCTTCAAAAATTAGCTTTATTTCTCACTTTTGTGTGTTCATATTGATCCATGTTATCTACTTGAACCACATGCAATGTCTTTATATTTTTTCTGCACTTTTTATCAAAATAATAGTTGCAGTTGTCAACGAACGTTAACAATGTAAAAGGCAGTGTTTTCCAATGGTTTACTTGTTGTTAGTATTCAGTGATAACTGGGATTGATACATGTCTCAGAAGAACACTGAAGTACAGTTAAAAATATTATATATAAATTTGCTTGTAAATCTGTATGAATATAAACAAAGTAATAGCCGATTTTTTAGAGCTTTGCTAAAATACCATTTTATGCTTATGCTTTACTCCAGCTGCAATATATGTTTTTTTTGTGCTTTAAGATTTGGGAGCATGATAGCCCAACAGGTTATCAAGGACTGAGCATGGTTTTATCCCTGAATGACAGTAACTCAACCCTCTTCCTTTCTTCATCCCCAGATGTCAATGAATGTGTAAGCCTCCCCGGTGCTTGCTCTCCTGGCACCTGTCAGAACCTGGAAGGCTCTTTCCGTTGTATCTGTCCACCAGGGTATGCTTTAAAGAATGAACACTGCGAAGGTAAGCATTATATGAACATAATTGAGCCTTTATGGAAAATAACAGTTTTCTATAAGTGCAATCTGATAGGTTCTTAGGGATATTAGGGACCTGTCTCTTCACTTTTTTCTAAAATGATGACTCACCTTTAAATATTAAGATCTATTCTACAGTATTAACCATTCTATCTTCATTTGAGAACAACTTTTCTAAACAGAACCATCAAACTACATTTGTATTTGCAGTGTTTGTTAAAATGCCTACTATATTTATTCTAGAGTGTGAGAGTGGCATGTGTGACACTCCAGACCAATCACAGAGCTTTCTTCAGTTGTACGTGAGGTGAAATTGACTTGGGCTGCTTTTGCTGAAAAAATAGAAAATTACTCTGATGCAGGGGTGCTGATAGACATTTCCAGGCCTGGGACATACCTTTAGGTCTGAGGCCCCCCCTTCCCATCCCCAAGACATATAAATGTGTAAATGTGGTCCCCCCCCATTAGCCACCTGGACCCAAGATAGTTGTCCTGGCTGCTGTCCCTGCTCGGGTGTAGTTCTAATCTATACCCAGTGAATAAGGCCCTATCATTTGTTTTAAAGCATTTAAATGACATTCTTTCCTAACATTAGTCTTTAACCTTCTGTACCAAAAATAAGTTTCAATTTTCTTATGGTAGCCCCAGTGGGCTTACCCGGTTATCAAAATTTAATAAATAAATAAATAATCTTCTTGAATTGCGTTATCTCTGCTTCTGGATCCAGTTTTTGGGGCTAATTTACAGCCTGGCTCTATATAAAATTTCAGTTAACAAACTGCCCATTTCCAGGGGTTATATCTTTGCTTTTACAGCATATATTTTATACAGGGAAATGTAAGACCTTTGTTCCTATATTATATCTGCTCTTTTAGGCACCTTCTTGGTAACCTGTCCTGAGGAAACATAAATGTGTCCAGTGGAAAAATAAATTGTTCTCTCTGTCTCTCTCGGATAGATGTAACTACTGAGAACTGACCCAGTTCTGCACGAAGAACTGCACCAGGGACATTATTGGGACTTGAAGAACATATCTCACTGCCGTACTTAATATAACTTCTAATGAAACAGTGTTGGTTTCACTCCACACGTCAGCAGCATATAATACAGAGGATCTAATCGAGCATTTAATACTAGCAAAACACCTCTACCAGATCTATCACGATGCCCACGAGCAAATCCCTTAATTCCATTTAGCGTCGTATTTATTTTCAATTTTTGGTTATAACATTTTCTGACTACTTGGTATTGTTAGTGAACTGTACCCCCTCCATAGTCATGACATTTGCAGCAGCTATAACTTTACTATTAATGGGGATCCTTGGAGGGTTATCACTTTTGTCACCAACAATTACCAGGTGTATCTTATCAATGTTTATAGTTGGAGACCTTTGGCTGCATTATGCGCCCGATTTTAATAACTGTCACTGTATACCTAATTGAGAAGTTGAGATTTGTACTGTGTTGGCCGTGTAAACTAATAATCCAATTCCAGTACTGTTAATTTTTTGGAAGGTGAAAATCTGGATCTTGCGGACTTATTAAAATATAAATTGAACAGCAATGGTACTAGGATGCACCCTTGTCATACGCCTTGATTAATTTTCATCTTATTAGTTAACTGACCTTTATTAGCAAACTGGACCTTTATGTAGGTTTCATTATGAAGTCTGACAATTATATCGAGCAAGAGAGGATGAGATGGTCCGTATGTTTTGAATACAAACAATCCCATAGTTTCTTCCTCCTTGTGCTATTCAAAGCTGCTTTTATGTTCACAAAACAAAAGTAGAGTTTGGCTTTCTTAATGTGTATGTCTTTGTACACTGGATGGTTTAATGTAAAACAATGCTGTACCGTGGAACACATATTCCTGAACATATTTTAAAATTCAGTCAGTAATTGATATTCTCTCACCCATATATAGATTTAAAAAAAATATATATACTGCTAGTGAATGGCACTAGGGCAAGACAGTGAAAACGACAACAGCACAGTCCAAGATAGCAACACCAAAATGACATGGTCAATAACAGTGCCTGCCCAAAACAGTGCCCGCAACAATAGTGCCAATGGTAGTGGTCCACAAACACAGTGACGGCTACCATGCTGAACCACAACATAAAGAAATTTCAATTTTTTCGGATCCTGCACCTCTGAACCCCCCCCCCCACTAAAAATAACCACCTGTAGTGGGGAGGCAACTCAGGGACATATGGAAACCTTGGGCATCAATAGTGCCAATGGTAGGGATCCATGAACACACTGACCGCTACCGTGGCAAACCAAAACACACAGTAATTTCAGTAATTTCTCCGGGACACAAATAAACCTTGCTGGGCAGGACCTGTTGACCAGGGGAAAGAAAAAGTAAGACGGGGGGGGGGGAGACAAAAGCAAAAAAAGCCTGGGCCACTGACATGCCACCGTCCTCTCTGCCTGTGGCTCTGTCCTCTATGCCACAGCAGCTGCTTGGTGGAACTCCTTCCAGCACAGGCTTTATCCCCTTCTCCTCCTCTCCCCAACAGCAATACAGCTATAGGGATCGTGCTACTCTGATCTGCACTATTATGTCCCTGTATTAGCTTTTTTGACAGTGCAGTTTTGACCGTGCTTTTCTTGCTTCACTCTTTTCACCTGGTACACTAGTGAATAACTTTTCAGATGTGTCTATTAAAATTATGGGTCCATACAAGTTACATAGATGTATAGATCCCTTTTTGTATGTTGGGCAAATTATGCTGCCTAGCCAACTATTCGATATCTTCCAAGAGCCAAACATATAGGGATCCAGAATTCCATCGTATACCTGTACACATCTACTGAGACTTTGTTTGGGCCTGGGGCTTTATTTGGTTTAATAGATTGCATTGCTTCTCTTATACTATCCTCTGATATATGGAAAGTTTACAGTTTTATCAAATTACTAACTACATTATTAAGAGATTCTGAAATAGTTGGTCTACTTTCTTCTCCCAGACTATAAAATAAGTCAGCAAAATATTGCTCCCATTATGTTGGTAGGATATTTGCAGGTAGTTAAATAAGTCTGAAATCCTCTGGCTACCAGTACCCGAAACTGCTTATAGTTGTTATTTATACAGTCAGACATAGTCTTTCCCACAGTAACTCCTAATATTTAGTTGTTTTTTTCCTCTGGTAATATCCTATATTGTTTCCCATTAAAATTGAAGGTTCTGACATTGTCCTTTATTTTTAATTCGTATATAGGAATTCAAGGAGGTTTTTGCTTTCCTGCCTGTACTATTAGACTATGTTTTTTGATACTTTCTTTTTTGCATTCTAAATAGCGAAGGAGTAAGAAGCCTTACAATATTTTCAGAACATAATATGACATCCTCTGCATTAGCATTAGTCATGAGTTGTAATATGTGGGACATAAAGAACGTAATTCAAGATATTGTCTAGTTCAGTGGCATTATTATAATTCCAAATTATTCTTTCAGTATTTACTATGACAAAATTTGGTTCAATAATTGAATTAATCAATTCCAATGAATTGCCTATGACTAATTTAAAAATCAAAATAATTAGATTACGTGCATATTCTGGTCTTTGCAATATCTGCATTTCATTAATGTATTCGAGAGCATTATGAATCACAAGTACATAATGAAAGGACAAGATCATAATTTATGATTAATCCAAATAAACTTCAATAGTTGACATGCCATTTGGGCCCACAAAGGTATAGTTTTTCCTCGTTGTCCCCTTTAGTGCATCCATTTATCAAATTACAGTCAGTTTCTTGCATCATTTTCCATAAACTCTTGCCAAAGCCATTTAACTTCTTGTCCTTTCCTTATGTACTCTGAGCAGATTTACATTTTCATTTGCAGTAATAATTTGTTATTTGCATTTTCTGCTTCTGCACTTCCCCGGCATCCCTGTCCAGCCACTCCTTCAGCGTGCCTAGGTCCCTGACACCCTCCCGACCCCTACCACCATCCACCAGCCCCAACTGCAACATACCTGGGTAGCCCAATGTATCCCATTCCCTATGTTGAGATGGTCCCTCTCTTCCGGGGGGAGGGGCCTTACCAGCCAACTTTGCATCCCAGAGCTGTGGGGCTGGTCTAGGCTGACTCCGGGACTTCATGGTGACAGGAGCTGGTTGCCAGCATGCTGAGTGAACCCCTTTGCTCGGCACCACAGAGCCAGCACTAATTTTTAAAGCCTATAAATTCCCATGCTCTGTTTCAAATGCCTGGGAACAATAGTCTGCCAGTCTAAAGTTAAAATCCCCAACTAAAATTATTTGATAACTGGAAAACTGCATATTTATTTCCTCCAGATATACTTTTCATTGATTCCAAAATTCTTGAGAATAGAGGCTACTAGTTCTTGGGATGATGTACACATTAACTACAACTAATTTCAAACTCACACTATCCCATTTCACTGTCTATATCAATTCTGTTTCAGTCAGTATTTCAGCTGCATTAAGGTTTTTCTTTAGTCTAATACTTGTAACCGAGCTATCTGTGCACATGAGTGTATTTAACCAGCATTTAGAACATTCTGTATTTGCAGTACTTGTCATTTCGAGTACATGCAATAAGTTAGAAAGTTAGTGCAGCCTTGCGGTAAGAGACTTGAACTGTGAGGCAGGTGAGTCCGAGGACCCAGAGGCCTGAACTGAAGTGACACTGGGTCACAGATCCAAATCTAGACACAGGGCCATAGGGAATAATGTTGTTTTAAGCAATAGATATGAACTTCTGATCAGTATTGATCCCTTGGAGGAACAGGTTGAAGCTGGTAATAACAGTAGACGATAGACCCACTATGAGTGGGAGACAATTAAATGGGCATTTAGCCTACTTTGTCTAACACCACCAAGTTAAGCCAAGTCAAGTTAAACCAAGATTAGAGGTTAGAATCCCAGTGTCACTATTGATTCACTCCTTGAGCACATCACTTGACTTCCCTGAGTGGCTGTCCTCCCACCTGCAAAACTGGGTAGGAGCTGCCAAGAAGACACAGGGTGGGATTTTCAAAGGTCATACAATGGACACAACTCCTCGTAACCTTGGCTGGGTTTTTGAAGAATCATAAAATGGATGCAGCTCCTTGTTAAGTCAGTGTCAGACTTCATGTATGTTTAGACCATGTTCTACTTTGGAGATATTTTCAAAAGCTGAACTTAACTGCAGAATTCCTAGTTGTTTAATGGTCCTTTACATACAATTCTGGATAAAAAATGTTAGACATAAATGTAAATAATAGACTACAAAGTTACAGTCAGCCTAAATATGAAGTCCAGGCACATTCATATCTGAGCTTTGCAAACTGGACATAACTAAGTCAGAGTTTTGAAAATTGGACTTTACTGTGTCCCAGCTGTGAAAATTGGGCATTGGGGCAAGTTGTACTAACATACTACAATGTATGTTAGAAGGTTGTTGTCTCTAAAAATCCAGCTTTCCCTAGAGTTGTTGTACCATTGATGTGACATCACAATGTTGTTGTACCATCGTGAATATGTCACAACGATGGTACAACAGATCAGATTGTGTTTGCGCGTGCACAAATTGCGGTTCGAAGCCGCTTGAAAAATGTTCATGCAGTTCACCGACGGCACAGGAGGACGTCAAACTCTTACAGTAAGTGCTGTTTTTTTAGTAGTGGCCAGCAAACAGCAGAACAGCTGTATTTATTCTTAAAACAGTGGAAGTCAGACTATCTTTGTGGAACTGGCTGGACTGTAGTGATTTTACATGGGGGTGAGTGGCGGGGAGCCATTGACATGACGGCACAACTGTGGTACTAGTCTTATGCTGTTTCAGGGTACAGTTTTTGCCCATACACAATAAAAGACAGTGTATGGGCAACAGTGAACAACAATAGTGCCGTTCACTTCTCGAGGTGTCATGACATCCAAAAACGTCTCAAGCTTCACTCTTGAGGTTTTAACAGCTGTCATGACAACCTCTCGAAGTGAACAACACTGTTGTTGTTCACTGTTGCCCCTACACTATCCTCTATATATTGTCAGCAGATTAGGCCTATTGGTCTATCAAGTCTGTTCGAGTAGCAGCCCTTACAGTGAATTCACTGTGTCCGCCCCTCCACCAATGAGTCCTCTTGCTGCCCTATTATCATGACCCTCACCCCACCCAATTTTACCCATGTCTGTCCACCCTCTCTTAAATCCTTCCACTGTCCCCATCCCCACCAATTCAGATGGCAGCGAGTTCCAAGGTGCCACCACTCTTTCCGTGAAGAAGTGCCGCCTCACCTTCCCCTTAAATTTCCCTCCCACCAATCTCAGGCAATGCCCCTTCATGACTCCTCCTTCCCTCAGCTGGAACAGCTTGTCAGAGCTAACCCAGTTAATCCCCTTCAAATAGGGCATTAATCAGGCATTAAAAACACATTTATGGGGCCAAGCATTTGTTGATTAATTGTATTTAGCAACAGATTTTATTGATTGTTTTTAGATTGTTATTTTATATTACTGTTTCTAGCTATTTCTGTAAAGCATCTTGGCATTTTGAAAGGTGCTAAATTAAATAAAGGTATTATTATTATTATTATTTAATATTTAAAAACCTCTATCATATCCCTCCTCTCTTCTCCTCTCCTCCAAGGAGTACATGTTCAACTCCCTTAGCCTCTTCTCATAGGGCAGGTCACTTATGTCCAAAGATGTACCATAGAAAACTGCTTCTAGACATAGGCTCTGACCCCCTACCCCCACCCCTTTATGTCTCTACGGTAGCCCTGCATGAATACATTTAAACATCAAAGGTAAATGACTAATTTTATTGCACTCTTTTTCTCAGATATTAACGAGTGTACTGAGGAGCCCAACCTTTGCCGGTTTGGCAGTTGTACCAACACTCCAGGCAGCTTCCAGTGTACATGTCCTGCTGGATTTATACTCTCAGACAACAAACGAAGATGTTATGGTGAGTAAGAGTGCCAGAACAACAGCTATGTAGACCAAATAGGCAAGGACAAAACCTATATATGTCTGCGTACACCGTGAACACTTTCAAATAAATGAATCCAAATGAGGGACAGGCTGAACTAGTTCTAAAAAAAAAAAAAAGACTAGAACCTAGCTGGTTCTTAAATATGAATACACAGAAATAACCTCATCTTAAAAAACAGCTTTACAGGTTCAAAATGTGAATGAGTCTTTGGCATGTAATTCACATATAATTCATGTGCAAATACAGTATATGCAATTTACTAGATTAAAAAAGAGATTCAAAACATACCCCTCAACCTCTTATCATCCAAGTGTAGAACATACTCCCCCAAAATGTGGGGAAAATGTGGAATATACAATCTAGTCTTTAGGACAGAAGCCCCCAACTGTGTGAAAATGAATGCTTTCATGTTCAAATGCAGTAGATTGCTACTCACTCTCATGAACAACATAGACATTTTAAATGAGTGTTTGGTTTAATAGCATAACCTAGCTGGCCCAGTGGTGCTGAGTGTTGAGGCACTGGATGCCACACCTCGCACCATGCCAGTAACCAGGGTTCAGGAATGGACTCGGGTCACTCAGGGGTCGGCAGGGGTGAGGAAGGATTGAGCATCCATAGACAGCTCTGTTCCTCAGGGGGGAGGGGACAGTACAGCGTGCTATTTGCCTGAAACCCAGTGGTGGCTGGGTGTCAGCACATGCATGCTGTCAGAAGGGGAGGGCCCCATGTACAGGGCATGCGGCTGCCTCCACAGAGGTGGAGTCCAGCCATCTCCACCCATTGCATGTATGGAGGCCTGGGGAGTAAAGAGGCAGAAAATACCAGGAGCCAGCAGGCTCTGTGATGTCCTGATGCACCACCGCACCAGCAGGCCCCCGATTCTGGATTGTGCTCTGAGGTGGGGAGTAAAGCCGGTGCTACTGTCCCTGGCTCACTATGGGGGGTAGTCCATGGGGGAACTCTGGAGCATGACTAGGTTGGGGCAATTAGGGCCAGAGAATGAGTTCCTCTGAGGGTGGGCAGGAGCTGCCTGCCAAGCACCGTGGAGGTGGGGATAAAAAGTAAATGAAAAAAGAATCGTAACCTAGAATGTGGGACATGACTTTCTTTGTATAACACAAGGGGTTCCTGAGTGGTAAAGTAAAGGACTGCCCTCATAATTTTGAACAGTTAAGAGGTATGATGCAAAAACACAAAGAGTTTAGAACAGAGTTTAGAGTTTTGGATTCTAAATAGAACCAGAAATGATTTGCCCATCTGTGACTACAAGCTAGTAGCTGATTAATTCCTAGCCCATAATTTTATGTTTTTCTGTCTTCCATAATTACAGTCTACAAAGCACTGCAGCAGAGGGGGGTTTGGATGATGTACCCTCCTCTCTGTGCCCTGGGAATATCTTAGGATGCCTGGTCAACCTAGACCTCCCCCTTTGGTGGAGGAGATGGAAATGGGGATTGATGGGAGGGGGATGGGAGGGAGAGAAATAGACCAGGGAAGATTGCCTGCTATGTTTTGGAGCCTCATTACAACACCTGGGGTTTGGGTTACCTACTGGTAAACTAACTGTTGTTCATACCAGAATACGTAATAGATCAGTGGATCAGAAAAGTGACCGGTTACAGATTATTGATTCCTTTGCTTAAAAAGCAGTCCACTGATGGTTACCGATTACGTTTGGATTACCTTTGCAACAAAAAGGATTAACCAATAAATCACACTATGCTAGTGATTTCTCAGTTGGCTTAAATCACTGGTTGCCACTGCATGCAGTGTGAAAATCCAGATTACTTTTGGCCTTAAAATATAAATAAATTGGGTTTCTTATTCAGATTATTTAATTTAAAAAGTAACTCCCTACCTTAATCAATTACTTTGGATTGTAATCAAATGACAAGTAACTAGTTACTGTAATCCCTTACTTTAAAGAGAAAGGTAAGTATGCCAGGCCCCTTAAAGTCTGAAAGCCCATGAAAAGATATTTCAAATGAAATATTGGCCATACCGCTAGGTGCCAGGAACCAAGAGATATAAATGTTTAAATCATCTGTAAATTAACTCAAGAAAGCAGCCATTGCATAGAATCTTGTGACAGATAATGTCACGGAGGGTTAAAGATTAATATACAAGTTAGTCAGCCTTGGAGTGGGTCCCAAGGTGGTAGCCTGGATAAAAAACTGGCTGGACAACAGGACGCAAAGGGTAATAGTAAACAGAGTCCACAGTGAAGAAAGGAGGGTAACTAATGGGGTACCGCAAAGTTTGGTACTGGGACCAGTCCTCTTTAATGTCTTGATAAGTGACATTGGAGAGCACCTGGAAGGAAAGGTATGTCTCTTTGCAGATGACACAAAGATCTGCAACAGGGTTGATACACAAGGTGGAGTGGAAAGGATGAGAAGGGACTTGGCAAGGTTGGAGGAATGGTCAAATATGTGGCAGCTCAGATTCAATGCAAAGAAGTGCAAGGTAATGCATCTGGGAAACAAAAATCCTGGGGAAGAGTACACAATGGGGGTGAGTTAATAACAACAACAAAAATCAAAAGAGACCTAGGAGTAATTATATCAAATGACCTGAAGGTGGGCAAGCAATGTGAAAAGGCAATAAGGAGGGCTGGCGGGATACTGGGATGCATAGGGAGAGGCATCAATAGTAGAAAACAGGAAGTTGTTATCCCTCTATACAGACAGTTAGTGAGATCCCATCTGCATGCATCTGTACTGCATGCAATTCTGGAGACCCCATCTCCACAAAGACATAGACAGAGTGGAGGCTGTTCAGAGGAGTGCAACCAAAATGGTGCAGGGCCTGCACCAGAAGACAAATGAGGAGAGACTAAAGCAGCTTAACATGTATATCCTTGAGGAAAGGAGGGAGAGGGGGGACGTGATAGAAACTTTCAAATGTCTCAAGGGAATTAACAAAGTACAAGAGGGTAGTATCTTCCAGAAGAAGAGATGTGCAAGAACAAGGGGGCACAATTTGAAGATCGAGGGGGGACGGCTCAGAGGTAATGTTAGAAAGTATTTTTTCACAGAGAGGGTTGTGGATGCATGGAACAGCCTTCCTGAGGAGGTTGTTGAGTCAGGAACAGTGGGAGAATTCAAGAATGCATGGGACAGGCATAAGGCAGTTCTAGTGGGGGGTAAGAGGAAGTAAGCTGTTGATTAACTAGAATCTGCAGCTTATCCATCAGGTAGGGAAATGGGCAGACTAGGTGGGCCAAGCGGTCCTTATCTGCCATCAAATTCTATATTTCTATGTTTCTAAGCAGTATGTTGTTAAGCACAACTTTCCCCTCAGTGATATCACTTTATATCTCAAGATTCCATGAAATGACTCTGCTCCCATGATTTCATTTACAGATTATTTAGATATTTGTATCTCTTGAGTGTTGACACTTACAGGTAAGCCCCATACCTCATTTGAAAGATTTTATCATGGCCATTCTGAATCTGAGGGTCCCAGTGTACTGTATATCCTTTAAGCAACTCTAGTATTATTCCTGTTTCATGT
Organism: Neoceratodus forsteri; assembly: GCA_016271365.2. Taxonomy (NCBI): domain Eukaryota; kingdom Metazoa; phylum Chordata; order Ceratodontiformes; family Ceratodontidae; genus Neoceratodus; species Neoceratodus forsteri. The sequence goes on from JADMNL010000031.1 coordinate 185,476,832, forward strand.
ACCCATAATTCTGTATGTTACTTACACAAACCTTGTGCAGCATGCACTGGAAGGTGGTTTGTTGCAATATAATTTTTTTTGCAGTTGAATAATATTTTCAAATATTACAGCATTCTTTATAAGCAGCCTAATACATTTTCTCTTTAATCCTTTTTGCCTATTTCTTTGGCATCTAGATACCCGTGAGAGTTTCTGCTTCACCCGTTTTGAGAATTCAACATGCTCTGTCCCCAAGGCCTTCAATACCACCAGAGCCCTCTGCTGCTGTAGCAAGATGCCCGGAGAAGGCTGGGGAAACCCTTGTGATCTGTGTCCCAAGGAAGGAGAAAGTAGGCTATCCTGTATTACAGTTTAACACTATAGCATACTCAAAGCCTTTTGCAGCACATTGTTTCCTTAACAACAAATCCAATATCTAAGTCTTTTCTAAAATACTTATTAAGGTCTCTTAGCAGCATTGCATAATATTTGCCTAGTCTATGACGATTTTAAAAAAAAGGATACCAATAGAGAACTGTTGAATGTCATAAATCTTCAATGAACAGACCTTATTTGCATGGGAAGTTTAAAACAATGTCTGTTACAGCATGTTGCTTTAATGTGTTCAAGTTGTGCAGAAAAGCTTATATGTTCTTGATGGCTGCATGATAGTATATGTTATAAAATCAATGCAGATTTAAATAAAAAAAAACAAGGTGTGGCATGCAAACAAAAACCGTGCTAGGCAGCAGTAAGAGGAAGTGTTATCAATTGCTGTTTTGGTTACCTATCACTTGTTTTGTTTATGTACCAAACTATGGTTGCCACCTTCTAAGGTGCCTAAGTCAGGACAGTTCACATGGAAACATGATTTGTTTTATAGGACAATGTGTAACCTCCTTCAGTGCAATAGATTCCTTTTCTCTAAATAATCAGAACTAAGACAAAGGGTCCCATACTCACAGCCTAGCACAACTGCAGCGCAGCCAGTTGCACCGGACTTGTGATAGCACATGGCCAGCTCTGAGTGATATTCACCTGGTTTAACGCTATCTGAGGGAGTGGTGCTAACTAACTGAATATCGGGCCATGTCAGTGCAGTGTTAAGTGGATCTGTGCTGCAGCGACATGGACCATGGGTCCATGACTGCTTATGGCCCACGAGAGAGAGCTGTCTGAAATGGTGTAGTGCCAGGTCTCCTGTGAACCATATTCTGACCAAGCATGCACATGAGCTCATTGGCTATGCAATGTACTAAGGGGCCATCTGTGTGCCCATTATGGGCTCATTAGCATGTGCACAGAGGACCCGCAGCACCACTGCAGGGTGGCAGTGAACATGCTCTATTAGTCTAGTTGTCCCCCACCCCATGATCACCCATCCTAGTAGTAGTAGTAGTAAAATGTTTTTATTCATAAGAAAAATGAATAAAGGATAATCTCGATTGAGCATAGCTCATTTTCAATGAGGTCCCAACATTAATATACAATAGATACAATAAAAAGGAAAATGTTACAATACAGACAATACTAATTTTTCCATACAATACACAAATACCTACATACATCATAAATTACACAATATAAATAATAAATAATAACTTCCTAGAATATAAAGAACCTTTATATATCACAACATTGCCTTTTTTGTTGAGAACTGGTACGATACCAGTGTTGAATCAGAGACAAATGATTTTTCACATTAGACATGAACAAAGATTTAGGAATTGCATTCCAACTCATGGCTCCTCTATAGTACAAAGATTGTCATCCTATCTCTAAGTTACAATTAGGCAGTTCCAAACTAGGTTTCTCAATGAAGCCAGTTTATCCCTATATTTCAGATTTTCTACCACATACTGTGGATGCTTCCCCTGTAATCCTTTATAAATAAAGGCTAGCACATGTTCATTACTATGTTCATAAAGTGTTAACCATTTCAATTGATCATAGAGTACATATCTATGAGTTAATCTAGGAAACCCCAATATGAATCTGGCCAAGTTATTATAACTTACTTCCAATTTCCTTAAATCCTGCTTTCTCCCTCAAGAATAAAATATATCCCCATAATCAATCATGGGGATAACCATCGAATTTACCACATTTTCCCTTACCTCCTTACTCATTAATGATCGAACCCTATAAAGAGCCCCTATTCTTTTATTTAAGTTCTTTATTAATTTTTCAATATGTATATTCCAACTTAATGAACTATTAATCCAAAGACCCAAATATTTATACATATTTGTCTGCTGGATCGGGGCCCCCCAAAGGCAACCAATCCCAGGGCCATGTCTCCCAACCATTCACTTTTCCGATGTATCAACATGGACTGTGTTTTCTTCATATTCAGAGTCAACCTGCTATCTTTTAAAAAAGTTTGCAGATCATCAAAAGCTAACTGGAGCCTTTTTTGAATCTCCTTAATGGATTCATGTGAGATGTAAATAATAGTATCATCGGCATAAAGATGATACTTTATTTCTGAATCTGAAAAAAACAGTCCATTTATATACATGTTGAACAACAAGGGCCCCTAGGATGGAGCCCTGGGGGACCCCTGACCTAACAGGCAAAAAACCTGATTCCTGACCCCCTAATGACACCTTTTGACTCCTATTCAGCAGATATGATTCCAACCATTTTCCACTCAAACCCACCACCCCCATAGATGCAGCCCTGGACAGGAGGATACCACGGTCCAAAGAATCAAAAGCCTTGGATAAGTCCACAAAAATGACCCCCACTGGTGTTCTCCTGTCCAGGGCTACCTGCACATCCCCCACCACTTTAGCAAGTGCTGAAGTTGTACTATATAATTTCCGAAAACCAGACTGCATGTTGTTCATTAACCTAGTAGAATCCAAATATTTCTTCAATTGTGCTGCCACCAATCTTTCAAATACTTTAGATACATGAGACAAAAGAGAAATGGGTCTATAATTATCCATATCTATTCTACTTCCTCCCTTGAAAATAGGTATAACCTTGGATTGTTTCCAGGCCAATGGATATACACCTGTAGTTAAAGATGTATTAAATAAATACATTAAGGGATAAGCTATAATTGGAGCCGCATATTTTAATAATTTAGGTGAAACATTATCCAAACCACTAGCCTTGGCAATATTTAACTTTAATAATTCACTTTTCACTAATTCAACTGTTATTTCTTCAAATACCAAATACTGACAGTAAATCTCTGGCAGTCTAGCAGTTCCCCACCCCACCCCCATCATCCAACCTGCATACTGACAGTAAATCCTTGATAGTCTAGTGATCCCCCATCCCCCAATCACCCGTGATCTCACTCCATGACTGTCAGATGGTGGCTGGCCAAGGAAGTGAACAGAGGGCTCTGCCAGCCTCTGCTTGGCACCAGTCATGACTTTGAGTGGTGATGGGTGTGATGGGGTTGGGGGGCAGAGGTCCTCAGTGGGTGAGTTGAGGGGTTGGCGATTTGTCGGGGGTGGGGGACCATTAGAACACTAGGGATGTACTGTCAGTATGCAGGATGGGTATTCTGGGGACCACTACACTTCCAGGGATTTACTGACAGTATTTAAGATGGGTGATTTGGGGGGGTGAGGGGGGCCACTAGACAACCAGGAATTTACTGTCAGTATGCAGGATGGGTGACTACCAGTGATCTATCATTTCTATGTAGGATGGATGTTTGGGGAGATGCTTGACAGGGAGGTCAGCTGCAGTAGTGCCACCCTTCGTTCAGGGGTTGGGGGAGTGGGCTTAACACCAAGATATGATGTGTTTTTGGGCAGCAGTAATCACCATCACTCTGGGGACTGTTTAGTGCAGCCACAAATCTTTCAATATACCACCATGTCAGTATGGATGAGGGACACCTCATTTGCATAGGTGTAGCAGTATGGGTAGCACCTTGGCACTGCTAGGTTCAGGCAGTGCTTTGACAGTCTCTGACTATGGCCCTGCTCAGAGTGCTGGTGCAAACCCAGGTTAGTGGTGGTGCTAACCATGTTCGTGCCAGAACAGCTCCTTAGTCTTTTCATTGTTAGCATGGGTTCCTTTCTTTTTGAGCCATTTTATTTATGGTATTGCACTTCTCTGCATCTTCTACAGGAAAGAAACAAAATATTTTTTCCAGTTTAAATTCAGGACATTTTACTTTTTTTTTTTTGCCTGGCTACAGCCTTCCAAACCAGGACTGTCTTGACGAAATCAGGACAGGTGATGCTTCTATTAAAGCCTGGTTTTGATATCCCATGTGAATAAGGTCTATTGGTTAAATTCATCACTTTTTCACTATTAGGTTCACTCATGAAACACATAGTCTTGATATGCCGCTGTAATACAGTTTTTTTCACATTCTATGCTAGAAGTAAATAATTGTTGTTTGTGGAGTTTGTTTCCTTTATGAATGTACTAGACAAGAAGAAAGTTTGCTCTGGTGAAGAACGTATGGTTCTGTGTCATAACGGCAACCGCGGAAAGGCGATCGCCGTTAGGGCGATGTCACATTGCCGAAAATCAATTTTGGTGATGTGCCCCCCGGCACACAGCAAAAGGGCACCAGAGACTTACATATTTAAATTTTGTGCGGGGACTGTGACCCCCACACACACCCCTACTTTAGGATTCTCAACTCCAGGGAGCTGTATGTCGTGTGTGTGTGTGTGTGTGTGTGTGTAAACTGTGAAGAAAAAAATTGGGGACAGGGCACAACAAAAACGTATCTGCACTCAGACCCAAATCCAGCACCCTGTCCACCCAAGCCCTGAACCTACCCAACATGCCACAGGGCCAGCTCAGCAGCTCACTGCGACACCACCCCTCAAAACCCCTCCATCCCCTCGCTGAGTGTGCTCGGTCCCCCCTCCGCACACTCGTACATGTAGTGACATCCTGTTGCTATATGTGTGAACCTACCACCATCCGGTCACCCTACCGCATCCATAGCCCCCATGACATGACCGTGATTGAGTCACCACTTTTGTTTGCACTCAATCCCACTTGCCCACATCATGGGCTACCCTGTACATGTGATCTCTGATCATTTGCATGATGTTCAGTGGATAGGATCCAACTGTTTTTGCAATGGTGTTCCCTGAAAAAAAGGCTTTTTGTTTGAATGCACCTTTAAAGAGTGCCTTTCTAGCCAGCCCAGTGGTGCTGGAGGTTGAGATGCTGGTCACTACACCTCATGCCATGCCAGTGACCCAGGTTTTGGAATGAGCCCAGGCCACTGGGAGTTGGCAGGTGAGAGAGAGAGGACTGAGTGTCCGGAGGACTGCTTTCCTCTCTTGGGGAGGGATGGTTTGCTGTCCAGCTTGTCGATTGCCCTCTGGTGTCAGCCCGGGGGAAATACAAGCCGTGAAACACATCACCAACGTATGTCATCAGTGGGGAGTGGGGCAGGAGAAAACTTGGAGGGAAAGGAGCTGGTGGGCTCCATGATGGTCGCAACAGTGCCCCGTCCTGCTCCCGATGTCTGGATTTTGCTCCAGGGTGGGGGAAAGCCAGCGCCCCTTTGCCTTGGCCCTGCCATGGGGGAGCCCATGGGGGATTTAGAGGATGTCTGGAGGGGGAACGGTGTGGCCAGAGACCGAGCCCCTCCGTGGGAGGGACCAGAGCCACCTACCAGGCTCAGGAGAATAAACAGATAATAGAAAGAAAAAGGAGAATCTTTCTCAGTGATATGAACAAGAAAGAGAAAGCTACCTTACCTGCATGGGAACATGGTTGTTTTCAAAATTTTTTAAATACCTTCTAAGAAAGGGAAGGGATCGTAATTTGCCCCCAAGGGGCTAGCCATGCCATTCCTTCCACTTCCTTATCTCCAGCTGTACCCCCATGCTCAGACTTTTTGTGATGTCCCTGTAGGGAGAGCATGTGGGCATGCTCCATTCCACCCTGTTGGGCATCTTTTTTAATGCTTTTTTTTTTTTTACTGAATTTAAATGGACTTTTTTTTTAAATTGAAGCCAAGGTTCAATTAGCAAGTCTCTTCTTAGTTAAACCCTGGCTTTGATTTTTTTCCTAAAGCTCATTTAAATAAAGCGGTCAAAAAGATGTTACTTTCAGTTTAAGGGAGAGCACCCCATGCTCTCCCTATAGAGACGTCAAAAATCATCTGAGTGTGGGGGAGAAGCCAGAGATAAGGAAGTGGAAAGGGTCATGTAGCTAGCCACCTCAGGGGCAAATTATGATCCTATCCCTTGCTTAGGGGCATTTAGAAACATTTTGATACAGCTGCAAAGGAACTTCCATGCAGGTAAGGAAGTATTCTCTTTCTTCTTTAGTGCACCTAAAAAGAGCAGAAAGGTACTCTTTTATTGTACAAAGAAAAGTCTCACACCATGGTTTTGTGACATTAGCACACTTATCTTAACACAGGGGCCACCATTGTTAGCTGCAAGGTGGGCACTGACTTCACAGGGCTGTAGTTAATGGAGCAGGGTGGTAACCCCTTCCCGAGCAGTTACAAATGACCCGGTGACCTGTCAGAAGAGGTAGTAGGGGCCAACATGCAAATGACCCACTGGGCCATTCACAGCACCAGGCAGTAAGTAGGTTGGGGGGTACTGAAATCAGATAAAAGCCAGAATGGAGGGCCCGGTGGTGCTGAGGGCTGAGGTGCTGAATGCCTTACCTCGCGCCACGCCGGCAACCCAGGTTTGGGAATGGACTCAAGTCATCTGGGAGCCAGCATGGGGGAGGGTCAGAGCAGGATTGAGCAGCCAGATGGCAGCTCTCCTCTCTGGAGGGCAGTCGCTGCCCAACAGAAGTCCTGCTGCCACCGGGTTAAGGCTCAGTGGTCAGTATAGGCGGTGGGGGTGACACGACACGTAGCAGGTGGATACTTCAAGACATGGCATACATATGCCTCCACATGTGTGCATGCATCTGAGGTAGGGGGCCGGGTTACAGGGAGAAAAATGGAAAAATACCATAAACTTCATATACGAAAAAAAAAGCCAGAATGGAGAATCAACTTTGGGGCAGCACCCTGTGTTAGTGCTAGACACAAAAAATAATTAGCCAATTGGTTTAACCCCACAATTTTCTTTTAGCCACAACCTCTTTTGTTTTAGTCATTAACAATATTTGCCATCTCTTCAAATAGACATATGCTATCATGGCATTAAAAATGTAAACAGTGGCTAATTAAAACAAAATTTAGCCAAATTATTTAAAAAGAGCCAAATGACTCAATGGCTAATACACAGAGCCAACACTGGGTGTGGTGCATCACTGCAGCACCAGGCATGGCAGCCAATGAGGAGCTAGGGAGGGAGGTATCTTTAGACTAACAGGGACCACAATGGCAAGGGAGTTGATAAAGGGGCCATAGGTTCACAGGGAAGTCTACCAATTGAGTGGGGGAGGCACTGGTTCACTAGGGTATGTTTCTATGTGGGTGCGTTAGGGAGGGAGGATCTGCTAGGCAGGATGCATGTGTGCCCAGCACTGTAACTGGTCAAGTCCTAGCATAACGCCATGCACATGATGCAAGACCATGCTGTGACCTGGTTGTAGGCCAAATCCTGCCTTTGAGCAGGTCCCACTTGTTACCATTGACACCTGGGTTTTGAGTTTAATTATTCCTCTGTCGGGGGGGGGGTTGCGATGCAACTGTCCATCTGAAATCCATCAAGTTTTCACCATCCTCAGTAATGACTGAGAATCAGGTATTTTGCTTTCATAAAACTTTTTGGGAGGTTGCAGTAATGGACAATTTTCTTGTCTGAGCTAAGATTTGTTTGACATCTAAGGTGTCTTAAACTAAGGTGTCTTAAACTATAATGAAGGTGTCTGAAATAGAAGCTTTTATTTGATACACTTATAAGAGTGAGGAGTACGAGGACTCAAGATAAATGCATTTTTAATGGATAACTTGTAGCTTGACAAGAATGTGAGGAGGTATTTGATATATTAGGAGACTATGTAATTGCTTCTAAAAAAAATAACTTAAAAAAAAACCCACTTAGGTTGCATTTATTGACCAGAGGAAATCTATTTTACAGACTTATTTCTGTTATAACTGTTATGTTTTAATATTTCATTTCTGTAGCTCCCCTTCCAGGAACTTTGTCCATATGGCCATGGTGTTATCCCAGGAGTTGGGGGAACCCGTGAGGGTATGTGCATTTTCTGCTGTCTCTATGGTTCTGCTCCTATTTTAGCAAGATGTGGAATCCTCACTGATTTTTTTTTTTTCACTCTTTCTGTTAACTTACTGCAGATGTGAATGAGTGTGAACAGAGCCCTGGAATCTGCGTAAATGGACACTGTATTAATACTGATAGTTCATTCCGCTGTGAGTGTTCCTTCGGGTACAAACTGGACTACACTGGAGTCAATTGTGTCGGTACGTCTTTAAATAATCAGAATGGTAAACAAGAGAGTACTGCATCCACGTGCACATTATATTGCATTGCAACCTATTATCATTACGCCCCTGAACTTGTTTGGTTTTCTAGGAAAAATACTTTTATTAATACATAGTCCATCCTTACAGTTTTTCCTGCCTATAGTTTGCTGGCATGGTTGCCCATGGTCTGAATGTTTGACAGGTGAATGCCTGAGTTTTTGCACCACTTTCCCTTCCCGGTTTGTTTTTTCTGACCTGGCCTCAATATACAAGAGCCCAAAAAGGTATATAGTAGATAGTGTGCATAGGGGTTAAAATATTCGCAATGTATAGCCCAGTATAACATGCCAAAAAAGTGCTAGAGGCTTGTGTCTTTCATTAATGGAAGCTAAGACTTACCACCCAGACTTAATCTTGTTCTCCATGTCATCTACATTTGTGTTAGTGACAAGATTGTAGTTTGGCTTAGCTGGTACTTTCTTGTGCTCGTGGGAATGTGAGTAAGCATTTGCAGAATATTCAAATCTCTGTACATGTTCTGCTGTGAGTTAGCCTTTGATAAGTGGGAGTTGCATCCAAGCCTGAGTAGCCCTGTGTATTAAGGAGAACCAAGATATAGGAGCTGATTTAAGTGACCCAGCTTTGACATGACTGCTGATTCTTAGTAGTAAAATTCTTTAAAGCTTCAGTCTACCTATGGAAAAAAGCATTTAATTCTTTATGAAATACAACGTCACATACACCCCAATAATGTAAAGCAGCATGGTATATATGTATATCGAAATTGCGATGAACAATTTAGACTGTGCTTTAAGCAGGAGTGCATGGTGCCACATGGCCTTTCACACATCTGCAAATTCTGAGAACAAAAGACACCAACACATGATTTATCCTTCTCAGGACTCATCAGTGTGCCTCATCTGCATCTCAACCCAGAGGTGAACAAACCAGCCTTTATGTGGTCCCATGAGGTTTGGGTCATGGTGGGCCCAAAATAAGAAAGTAAGCTAAAAAGGCAACCTCGGCACAAAAGCACAGAGGCAAGGGTTATCCGAAAAGAACATTGGCAACAAAGCCAGGTTTCAAAGAAATACAAAATCACACATACTGCAATAAAGCAAAGCATCATGGGGTGTATATGCAAATTACCATGAAAAATTAGACTGGTTCTGCTATCGAATCCTTTAGTAAGACCTCCTGCTTGATTTTTTGTTATATTTTTGAGAATTGGATACCCTCTGATTTTTGGCGGTGACTTCTGGTACTTTGGTATCAGGACACTGACTGCATTCTCTTGAAATCTGTTTTTCTGGTTGGATTCATACAACCCAAAATAGCTTCAAAGTATTGAATTAAATTATGCCTAAAGAAGCTAAAATTCAACTGGGCTGCAAATAGAAAACAATATATTGATATTTGACCAAATACTAAGACAGTAGAAGTTGCATCAGCTATTTGTACATACATAATTCTGTAGGAGTTCAATATTTTAACACAATGATTATGTCACTGGACCTCTCTCTCTTGCTCCCTACCATAGACATTGATGAGTGCACCATTGGTAACCCGTGTGGTAATGGTACCTGCACCAACATGAATGGAGGATTTGAATGTGCCTGTGATGATGGATTTGAGCCAGGTCCTATGATGACTTGTGAAGGTAAGGTTGTCAAAACATGGTACTCTGACTAAAATGTGTGCATCTATTTATAATTTTGCTTTCCATTTTTCAGAGTATTACCTTTCTTTGTTGGCTGCTAGGTTAGAAAACTTCATGATTAAAAAGCAGAAATTCAAACTGGGTCATATTCTATGTATACCTTGATTTATATGTTTTGTTGGATATACATACTTGGTTATAGACAGTAAAAACCATAAACAGTTGCCTACACACTTTTTTTTCTAGTCTCAGTCTTTTACAGTTGATTAGTTACTACATTTAAACAAAAGAGTAAGTTTGCATCTAATGTTGCCTTTTACGCTTTTTATGGTTAACAACTATTCTTAACCTCTCTTCAGATATCAATGAGTGTGCCCTGAATCCTCTCCTGTGTGCGTTCCGTTGTATCAACACTTTTGGGTCCTATGAGTGTACCTGCCCTGCTGGATACACTCTCCGAGAGGACAACAGAATGTGCAAAGGTAAGAAATTAAAGAAAAATATCATAGAGAAATGTAAAAAATTTCAAAATTAAAAAAGAAAGAATACCTAGTTTTCAGTCAACATTTGGAGATATGAATGAAGTACTTCTTAGCCAATACACTCTTGAACAATATGACATTTTTAAAGACATTTACTTTTTTGGTTGAATGTATTTGCATTGTAAGAACATGTTGATATGTGCTGATGTATTTATCTTTCTCTGTGTGTGTGTGTGTGTGTGTGTGTGTGTTAGTATGTACAGTAGGACCTCGGAGTTATGAACGGCATGGGAATTACGCTGTTCATAACTTCGAGAAATTCGTAGGTCTGAAATGTGTGAAATATTTGTGGAAGGCAGTAAACAACACAATGCACCAGAATTATTGCTAAAAAATACTTTTATTTATAAATTAAGTTTATTAAAATAGAATCTATTTCTTTATTAAGGTGCTGTAAAATTGATTTGAGTAATTAAAGTACTTATGGCTCTGCCACAGAAGGGGGGTTTGATCGCTTGAGAAACGTCTTAATAGTGCTTTGCCCAAGGGTGCTGAATTGCTTTTTTAATGCTAGTATGTGCAGGTCTTGCAACTGCATAAGACTCATAGGAGTCACCTCGGGTTGCTGCTCTAGCCATTGCAAACATGTTGCAAAGCACTCTTCAGTCTTCGTATGTGGTATTGCAGCAGCCTCTTCCTCTTCTTCATCTGTCTCTGTTTCACTCTCAGGAGTATCCCTTGCTATCTCAATGATTTCTTTGTCAGTCAGGATCTGGTGACTGTTTTCATCAATGTCTGCACTAAGCCATTCCTCTTGTTCATCTGATGTCATACTAAAATTGTGGGGATTACTGTTTATTTATGATGTTATTTGCATAAGGTGTATGCATTCTTGAAGTCATGTAAAAAAAAACAACACAAAAGTGAAAAAAAAAGACCCGACTAGTGTGCTGTAAAGTTACAGTAATCAAGGATAAATAAAAATGATTTTCCAGTTTTTGGGAAACAAATTAAAATTGCCATTGGCAGGACTCAACTCTCCGAACATTCTGAAACAATGTGAATTTCTGGACATTTCGTTTTATGTTAATAAAGACATTTGCATTAGTACAAGTTCTTTATCCCTTAAACTTTATCTTTCCCTGCTGCTTATCCAGCTTTAGACTCATATTCCTCTGCATGTGACATCAATCATTTTCATGGCAACAGGATGTGATGTCATAAACATAGGACTGAGACTTCACAGCAGGCATCAGCAACTTGAACAGAAAAAGTCTAAGGGGAAAGGATTCTGTTCCAACGAAAATGTGAAAATAATTTTGGTAATAAAAAATGAAAAATCCTGAAATTCAATTGGGGTGAGGTGAGAGTTCGTGCAACTTAGTTCCGCTGATGCCAGATGTGATTTCTGTTTGCTAGAAGCTGGATGGTCTGTCAAATAAATGCTGGTTACAGGAAGGACATCTGCTGTGCAAGGGAGTAGCTTGAAGACACTGTTGCTCTAGGAGTCTTTCAAACACAGCAGGCAAGGCTGAACCAGTCGAGGCCTCACTCTTCATTTTGTCATTGGTTGCAGATCTGGATGAGTGTGCTGCTGGGCTCCATGATTGCGACTCCCGTGGGATGATGTGTAAGAACCTCATTGGTACCTTCATGTGTGTATCTGTCCTCCGGGAATGCAGCGCAGGCCCGATGGCGAGAGCTGCGTGGGTAAGTTAAGATCTTCAAGGATATCTATTTTCCTAAGCTACATTCCTTGGACTGGTATCACCCATGGCAGGATCCTTCAGGAACGTTAGAACTTTTGGTAGTCCATGCCATAGTTATGCAGCTGATGTGTGACCTACCCCCATGCATTGACACCATAAAACAGTGATCTTTTTTCCCCAGTGGGCAACTTATTTTGCTAGCAATAATTTCATTTACTTAGTTTGCTAAAAATGCCAGGGGCAGAATTTTCAGAAGAACCAGATGCTGATGTAGAGATTTACAGTAGTTCACATCTGTCAGCATCTGTCTGATCATATCAAAACTTGAGAGCCTTATTTTCATAGGCTCCCAAGTTTCACTATCAGTGTTCATGATTTGTGGCAGCTTGCATCAAAAAAAGGAAGCATGTTTCATTTGTCTGGCACAAGTTCTGTGTGTTTTGCCACAATTTTCCATTGCTGCATCTGAAGCTTAGAAGCTGTTCGATCACATTAGGTCAACACCCAAACTGCAGATACAGTTCTATGAAAATGCACTCAGAACAGTTGAATTTCTTTAAAATTCCTGCCCTATATTTTTATAGCTTTGACTTTCCCCATAAGGCACCAGAGTGTGTCTGTTGCCAGTAGTAGCGGGCTCTGGCAAGGACAGCAGGAATAATCAGCTGTTCTCTTGAGGAGGGTGTCTTTCCAACAGTCCTGAAGAAGGCTCTGGTGGGGCTGCTTATAAAGGAAAAAACATTGTTTTCCCCTGATTCTGTTGCAAATTGCATACCAGTCTCTCAACTCCCCTTTTTGGGGACGGTTATTCAGAATGTAGTGATATTGCAGCTTGATGCTCACCTGAAGAACTTCAACATCTATAAGCCACTTCCATCTGGTTTTATGCTGTGAAATAACATTGGGACATTTTACACTATGGAGCAGCACTGAGACACTACTCATCAGAGTGAAAAATGACCTCTTGGCTAGATAGTGAGGTGATTGCATTATTCTTAGCCTCCTTAATCTGTCATCAGCATGTGACGCTGTGGACCATGGCATGGTGTTAGATCATTTGAGGTACTATGGAGGACTCACAGATACAAGACAAATGCTAAAGCTGGCTAAGGAGAGCTCGTCTGGAGCCGTATGCACCAACCAATATGTGTTACACCAAAAAGCATGGCCCAAAAAACAGACACTGGACTTAAAAAAACAAAGGACCAGGGCTTAGTCGTAGGATAAAGCAGGATTTTATTCCAGAATAAATATAGAGTGGTACTTACTACTGCACAACCCACCAAACATTTTTGCACATGTGCTGCATGTTTTTTCAAGGCAAAGACTGCTGAGTGGGTTGTGCACTGGTGAGTACTACTCAACATATCCTTTGTTTTGAAATCCAGTGTCTGTCTTTTGAGCCATGTTTTTTTGTGTAGTAAGCAGAGTGGGTGGGACAAATCAGTTTGTGATCTGGTGGTCACTGTGGCTACTAGATTTCAAAATCTGGTAGCCAACTCAATATTTTTAGTAGCCAACCTTTTTAAGGGCTTAAAAATCACTTTGTGCATAAGTAGCCAACTGGCCAATAACTTTTAAAAATATGGTAGCCAAACCAAATTTTTTAGTTGCTGTTGGCCACCTGGCTACCCAATTTGTCCCACCCTGGTAATAAGGACTTGTGCGTAGCATGTTGGGGCAGTTTGAGTCCTTTCTTATGGGCAGAGGGAGCAGGTGGGTAATTTTACCTCAGCCCCAACAACTGGGGGACAGAATGGAACAGGGGAGTAATTTTACTTCGGCCCCTGCAACTCTGTTTTGGGGTGTTACAGCATGCTACCAAAAGATGGCTGTTCACTGTTCCTAGTTGACCAGAAGCAATACTGCACCCCTCGGGATAGCCTCATGTAGAGTGTATATCTAGTTTCCAAGAGGGTCATTACAGCAGCAGGGTTTCCACAACTTACTATTCTTGTTATATATTTAGAATACATGCACTGTACATGTTTTGAGACATTTGCACTAATGTTTTTGATATTTGTTCTGTCCATGTATATAGCATTCCATAATGTACTTTACTTGTGTCACTCATTGTAACCTTATTGCTTGTACCTAATTTTGACGCGGAACTTTTTTAAAAGAGCCTTGGCTCAAAGGTATTAATTCCTAGTATTCAATAAGCAAACAAAATAAACATGTTACTATAGATGGCAAAATTATGGTCATACTGTTCATGACAATCATAAAATTCAGCAGTATTTACATTCACATTTATTTACGTCAGCATTGCAGAGATGTAGTGACTTGAAGAGTGTGTAGACTTTGGGGAGGACTATAGCAAGGCGTGGAGAAGAAAGGGATGGGTGACAGAAACTTTAAAATACCTCAAGGGAATCAACAAAGTCCAAAAAGGTCACATCTTTCAGAAAAAAACATGTGCAAGAACAAGGGGACACAATTTGAAGATAGAGGGGGGACAGCTCAGAGGTAATGTGAGGAAGTATTTTGTCACAGAGAGGGCTATAGATGCATGGAACAGCTTTTCTGAGGCGGTCATAGAGTCAAAAACAGTGGGGGAATTTAAGAATGCATGGGACAGATATAAGGCAATTCTAGTGGGGGGTAGGAGGAAGTAGGCTGTTGGTTAACTAGGATCTGCAGCTTATCCGTTAGGTAGAAAAATGGGCAGACTAGGTGGGCCAAGTGGGCCTTATCTGCCATCAAATTCTATGTTTCTATGGGGCAAGGGGAAGAGGTCAGTATGGCTAGAAAAATATGTGCAGGGTATACAGAGGTGGATACCTTTTTAAAGTGTAATAGGTTCCTTGACTTCATTACATTGTTCAGTACTGCATTTCAGCTGATCGGAGCAGCAACAGAGAAAACCTTGACACCAGTTGCTTTGCAGTGTCCAAGGAATCTGACCTGGGATCTTAATCTCAAATCCCAGTTTTAAATCAGCTGAAATATGGTAGAGAAGTCATGGTGCATTCATGTGTTGCTTCAGTCCAGTTTTAGCATGATAACCTTCAGCCACTAAAGTCCACACTAAATCATTTAAAAGTCACAAACACTATGGTTGCTAAACAAGGAATTATTTTTTTCACTAGATGAGAATGAATGCCGCACCAAGCCTGGAATTTGCCAGAATGGCCGCTGTGTGAACACTGTTGGTAGCTACAGATGTGATTGCAATGAGGGATTCCAGACTAGTTCTACTGGTACTGATTGTATTGGTAAGTACCCTGGAAAACATTGTATAGGGAAAGACTATAATAATTATTTAAACATTGTCATTATGACATTGTCTTAGCAGTTAGTGGTACCTAAAGGTCTTGGTTAGACTACAATTGGAGTACTGTATCCAGTTTTGGTCCCACTGCAGTACATAAAGAACACTGAAGAGATTGAGAGGGTCCAGCATAGGACCACCAAGCTAATTAGCTACTTAGGTGGCTACTAGGATAAACTGGACATACTCAGATTACTCAACACAGAAAAGAGAAGGCTGATCGAACAAGATCATGGCATTTTGATAATGTAAAGGGATAGGGTGGAGTATACCAAGATGTTTGAGCTGGTGAGTACAAGCAGAATTACTAGAGGACATACTGTGCACTCAGTCTGAGGGGAGGCCAGTGGCTCCAGGACAAGACAGCAGGGGCTTGGGCCAGGCAGATCATGCCAAACTTAATAGACTTTTTCAATTGGGTCACAAAGGCAGTTAACAAGGGCTAAGCAGTAGTCATACTATATCTGGACATTAGCAAGGCCTTCAACTCTGTGCCTCCTGGAAGACTTGTGAAACACCCAAGGGTCTGGGGATGCAAGGCAAATTACTTAGGTGGAATATTAACTGGCTGGCAGGAAGAACACAGAGGACACTTGTCAATGGGGAATAATTGGGGTTAGAGAGGTTACTAGTGGGGATACTACAGGGGCAGTCCTGGGGCCAGTCCTTTTTAATGTATTCATCTGTGATATAGGTGAGGAAATGCCAGAAAAACTTGATCTTACTGCAGGTGATAACCAAAATCAGTCACAAAGTAGATACAGAAGAGAAAATATGGGAAATGAAAACAGACTTGGACACACTGGAAAAGAAGTCCAAGATATGGTAATTCCACTTTAATGCCAAGGCACGTAAAGTCATGTATTTTGGCAGAAGAAATCCAAAAACAGTACTGTTTGGGGAAGTGAAGGTAGAGCAGATGTTGGAGGAAAGGGAGCTAGGGATCAATTTTGTTAGTGACGGTCTAAAATCCCATACCCAATTTCAGAAGGCTGCAGAGAAAACACATACAGTATGATGTTAGGGAGTATAGGGGGTTGCTAGCAGAAGAAAGGAAGTGATTGTGCCCCTGTACAAATCCTTGGTGAGCTCTCTCCCAGAGTGCTGTGCACAGTTTTGAAGCCCACACTTGAAAGAGGTCAGGGACTTTATGGAAGCTGTTCCGAGGAAAGCTACAAATATGATTCAGGGGCTGCAGGGGAACATGAATGAGGAAAGGTTGGAGAGTCTTGATATGTACACACCAGAGGCCAGGACAGAGGGGAGGGACAGGATGGAGGCCCTTAAGTACCAAAGGGATATTAACAAAGTGGGCAGCAGTGTCCTTTTTGCAAGAAGTGAGAGTAAGGTAAGAAGTGGCCATGGAAGGAAACTGGTGGGGAGAAGCTTCAGGGTGGATGTAAAGAAGTTCTGGGGGGGGGGGTGCAGGAGTGGAATCTGTTGCCAGAAGAACTGGTAAGTTTGGAGTCCATCACTGACTTTAAACACAGCTAAGATACACACAAGGGAATGGTGCTAACCAGAAGAGAGAGTGTTAATTTTCAAGTGAAGGGGGGTGCTGAAATAAGTCAGAACCAGTGGCAAACCAGGCCCTCTGAAGGCTCCGTGGAAGTGCACCACACTTTTATGCACATGTTTAGAAGTGGACCTGGGGAGCCTGGATCAGGGTTGCAGAGTGTTGCCAAGGGCAATACAAGCCTGCCTGAGGAGGGAGACATCCAGGTCCTGGCATAGCAATGGCCCATCATGTTGAGCCAGGGGTCCTGTTCCTTAGTTTTGGGTGGCATCAGTGCATAACACACTGCTCTGCCTGAGGCCATTGCCTGGCATCAGGGGAGGTGCACGGGACTTGGAAGGCAGAGAGGGAAACACAAAAAGAATGTGCAATAAGCTGTCTACAGGATGGTCATGGCTCCTTGGGCCCTGACCTGTACAGATCTCCACCAGTTTGATGGTGGGGAGAGGAAGTGATGTGGGTGGCAGGCCAAAGTAAGGAAGAGGTGATGGCTTGAAAGGCCAAAAAGTTATGTTAAAAAGAAAAGAACCAGCAGTAGACTAGCTCTAGTCCAGCAATGGGCTGCATGTAGATGCAGGTCGGAACTTGGCAGATTCAGGCCAGTAGGCTTTTTTTCTGCCAGTAACATCTATGTTTCTAAGTAAGGGACTTCTGAGGGCACCACGCTTTTCTGAGACCCAAGGAAGACTGCTATCAGAGTTAAGTAACTCCCAGGCATTCAAGTTTGGTTTTCAGAGAGGAAAACTGGAACACTGGGTGACTTCACAGCCAGTCCACTCAGAGCTACAACTTTTCTTTCCTGTGTGATGACAGTCTGACTCAGAGTACCATCCAACACCCTCTCATCATGCATTCCATTCTTCCCTTTCAGACACCCGCCAAGGATTCTGCTACACCGAGGCATTGCAAACCATGTGCCAGCTGTCCTCCACAAACCGCAACTTGGTTACCAAGTCTGAGTGCTGCTGTAATGGGGGCCGGGGCTGGGGATCCCAGTGTGAGCTTTGCCCTCTTCCTGGAACTACACAATATAAAAAGATGTGCCCCTTCGGACCTGGGTACACCACTGATGGAAAAGGTAAAAGGAGGTGTTTTAAACCGCAACACAGCTATAACTTGGATGTTCAGTAATTCAGTTGATAGTAAATGTAGGCTCAGACCTGAAATTATATTATAACTTTTCTTCAGTATTTTTGAACAACTCAGAAATACTTGTTACTATTGTATTATTTCCTAATAGGAATTATTTTGCTTTCTTTGCAACTTCCATTTTTGCTAGTAATAACATGTACAGAAAATAGTGAAAGCTGATTGGTCTAGAGGTAGTCCCAGCTGTGATGTTACCCCAGTATAACATTACAGTCTGAAAGTAATCTGAAGAAAAACCTACAAAAAAAAGCTTATTTGTCACCCAGAAAGATACATTTTATAATTGCTATAAGGTACTCCAAGATGTGTGTTATGTCATGGCTGGCTTCACTTCTTGGGGCAATGAATACCTCTGACCATGCTTCACAGTTCACAGTGCACCTAAGGTGTGACATTATTGCAGCAAAACACACACCATGTCATGCCTTGCTGCTTACTTCAGAAATTTTTTTTTTCCACAGTACTGCAGGTAGAAGACCCCCACCCTACCTCTCCCCAAAGTGGAATGTAAGACTTATAAAACAAGCCATAATTGGTGGATTTTTGTTTTCTAGATATCAATGAGTGTCGAGTTTTGCCAGGTCTCTGCAAGAACGGGCAGTGCATCAACAGCATTGGCTCCTTCCGTTGTCACTGCAAAACAGGCTACACCACTGACATCAGCGGAACCTCCTGTGTCGGTAAGGATCACTTAGGTAGTTTGTCTCTCTGCCCCAGGAAAAATGAATGGCAGCTCAGGGGCAACAGTAAAACACTTCAGACCACAGATAGGGCTTCCCCAATTAGTACTTTTGACCTATAATGTATTGCCTCTTCATCAATAGGAGTTCCCCAATTAGTATTTTTAACCAATAATGTATTACCCTTGCTTGGTATGTTTTATGTTACAGAAATAAGTACTAAAATGCCACGGCAACAGTTGTAATGTCACAAGCAGATTTTTACAACTTTAGGTGGGGAGTAAGCAACAATAATAGCGTTTAAACAGACACAATTTCTGTTTATGTGCAAATATTCAAAGTAAAGAAGACACGGGACATGGAAATACAGAAATCTAGAAAATATAAACAGAGATATGTCACTATGTTTTTAAACGATTTCCCAGAGATGTCCGCTGCTCTTTAAAACTGCCATTTTTAATAAAGGGCTGTAGATTGCTCTGCGACCACTATGCATTACAACAACGGTAAGTTATATTTTTAAATTCCCCAGAGATGTATCACCACCATGGGATTAATATATTTAAGAGAAAAGTATTACAAAAATAGAAGTTCAGGTTTACAGTGGCTGCCCGTCAAGCGCACTCCGTGATGCCAGCAACCTTTGTTTGGGAATGAGCTGAGGTCTCGGGGAGTGACATCCCAGAGGAAGCTTTCTTCCTCCATGGAGGAGAGGGGACAATAGTAAATTTGAATGCAATACTGCCACCTGGGTACAAGTGGCAGTGTGCGCAGGACGGCATAAGCTGGGGGAGGAACGATTAGTGGTGACGTGCTCTGCGTGCATGTGTGTGTGAGCTTGTATCAACATCCCACAGAGGGACACCAGAAAAAAAGTCCAGGATTGGTTGCAGCTAGCCTGTAATAATGGTGCAGGGGGCTCTGAGCATCTCAGTTCTAACCAAAAAAAGACCAGATCCAAATTCTCCTTCTCCCAGCAAACAACTGTATTATAAATAGTGACCTGTGAAATTCACAGACACAGATAAGAAAATTCACAGGTTGGTCATAAGAATGGTAGATGGCATAGTTTGCCTAAACTACATTTTAACTGATAGGAAAGGTTATTGCAAGTTATTTTAGAATTTGTATTAACTTTTTAATTAATAAATAGTAAAGGTTTTCTTTATCAACATGCAACCTCTGGGAGTTAATGTTTTTTAAAACAGCATAACGTGAGTTTTTTCAAAACTCAAGAACAGGCTGCCGGTGTAGCGGTAGCACTACCAATCATGGCACCGATGGCCCAAAGTCAGGAGCAGCCTCGGGAGTCAGAGGGTCGGCTGGTGGGGGGTGGAGATCGAGTGTTCCAAGGACTGTTCTCCTCCAGGAAGGGGTAGAACCAGTGGTGGGCATTAGCTTGGCCTCTAGCAGTGGCTGGGAGTTCAGCACACCGACACTGTACATAAGGGGGTGGCAGAGGCAGGGCAGATGCCATGTGTGCTGTATATGGTAGCATCCGCAACACAGCCATTGGCATCATTGCATGCCACTTCCTCCACACCAGGGAGAAAACAGGGAAAATGCTGACCAGTAGGATGACACCTGTCTCCCACAGGCCCCGCACCCAGCTATCTGGGTAGGTCATGGTGAACCAGATCCTGTTCCTGATGTGGCTTGAGAAGGGCTGCCCTGCCAACCCCACCAGGGGCAAGCCCTGTGGGATGAGCCTGACAAAGGTAAGTCCCAGAGGACAGTGGGGTGATGAGGCTGGGGCACCAGTGGATGGGGGCTGGTGGACATGGGGAGATAAACAAGTTAACAAAACAAAAGCACTCAAGAACAGTAGATACCAATAAAAAATGGCAAAAAATATAGTCATGGCACACTTGTCACAGTAAAATCATAGGTTTTCAAGGGTTTCACGTGAGATTCCAGATGCCGATTTTCATGAAAATCATGACTTCATGGAAATATGATTTAAACAGGAGCTTGATTTTAAAATACTGTGGGCCCCACGTTCAGACCATTAGCACTGCATTAACCGCCTTGATGCCATGCTAATAGGGTATAGTATATACAACGGCCTGTTAGTGCAGCTGCTGCTTAGTGTATTGCTAAGTGGTTAGTGTGGTCATGCTAAGTACACCACTGCAGCCATAAAAATGAGATAAACCTCTTGCATACAAGACACAGTGATACACTGAAAGGTTTTGAAAAGTATTAAATGGCCGCTGTGGCAATGCTATTTAATGCTTCTGAAACCCTACTCTTATCAACGCACACAGTGGTGTGTGACCCTCCAGCCCCACAGCACTGATGCTATCAAATGCACACAAAACATGCTCCCCTCCTCAACTGATCCCCGTCATGATGCTGTAACATCCCTGGTGCTAGTTGTTCCCTCTCACCCCAATTTTTATCTGAATGAACAAGTCATCCTTGTTGCTAATGGTAACCCCTCCTGCCATGATCCCTATTTGAATAAATGAATCATCCTTGGTGTGGGTGGAACACTCTTCTTCCTCGCCCAATCCCCACTTGAATGATAAAGCACCCCTAGTGCTATTGGAACCTTTATCCCTCACCCAGTGTTTCCCTGGTAGTCTAGTGCCCAGCCCAGTAATCTCTAACCCCCTTATGCTAACTCCCTCCCACAACTCTCCCTCCTTTCTGGCCACTGTCTCTACCCCACAAGTCCTATAGCAGATACAAAGCAGTATATTGTTACAGGACATTTCCAAAAATTAACTAAGTAGTTGTCAGGAAAAGGTAATTTTTACATTCAGAAATGTAGTTTTCAAGTTACTTCCATTTAAGAACAGGAAGTACTGTAGAAGATATGTGAGCCTACTTAGTTCCTGCATAGAAGACGTGACCTTGGTGGAAACAGATCATTCTATCCTGTGTAAAGTCAAATTTAGCCTTTGCTCCTTGGATTTGATAAAAGTAGATCTGTACTGTGTTCTTGTTGGTCTTTGGTGTGCAACTATTTTATCCTTGTGTTATTTATATACTTTTTTATTTGTAATTTAGACATGGATGAGTGTTCTCAGTCTCCTAAACCATGCAACTTCATCTGTAAGAACACAGAAGGCAGCTACCTATGCTCCTGTCCAAGAGGGTATGTCCTTCAGGAAGATGGCAGGACCTGCAAAGGTAAAAAAAAAAAAAAAAAAAAAACAGAACAAAACACAATGTCAAGTTCTACCACCCCTCCTTACTTATGGTGTTGGTTGTTACTTAGGTGACATCCTTTACACTTATAGGTCTGTACTTTAGGTCCACACAAGAAACTGTTCGTGGCTCAGTGAGTGTCATCTTAGGTTCAAATCCTGTTTGGGGGAAATAGAGGGATGTAATTTGTGCTGCCCAATTTGGTGTGCATAAATCACTGTACTACTGAAAGGCCCAATCTTAATGAGGAACAATTCAGCACCAAGGGCCCCACACTCCAAGTGTGGGGCTGGTCCCAGTGTAAATTTTGTGTGCAAAAACATTTAAGTATAGTAGATTGTATCGGACTGTTTGTTCTTAGTTATAGGCTAGCATCTTCTGTTACTACAAATCCCAGAATCCCCTGCCGCTGACATCCGAGCAGTAGGCAGCCATTGGAGATTCAATAGCCTGCAGTGTGCACTATGTTAGAGTTTATATAAACTCTGAGGCCAGATATTCAAAAGTTAGCACTGGTGCAAGCAGCGTTTATATCCTCACTATCTGGGTTTGCATCCTTTTGTTTGGGTGGGGGCTATATTTAGAAGCCACAGCAGGGCATACTAAACCCATTAGTGCCTAGGTGCTAACATAACATTGCTCTCATGCAAATGAGGGGCCGCCCTCCTACATACAGGTGCAGCAGTATTTTCAAAAGTTTGTATCCACAGTAAATGATACCCAAAGTGTTGCTACTTTCTGCCGCTATAACCTCAACTTTTTTTTTTTTGTCGACTCTTATTTCTCACTTGCCATCCTGGGGCTTCTCTCAGGTTGTGCTTGCTCGACTTCTGCCCCTAACCACCCACCTGAACCACTCCTCCAACAGATACATCAGTGTCAGGATCCCCACCTCTCCCAGCCTCAGAGGAGAAGGTCAAGGATCCTGGGGGGGGGGGTAGAGTCAGAGTTGTGGCCAGCGATGGGCATGTGGAGCAGCAGCCCCTGGAGGTCGCTGTTGTCTCACCCTTCCGGCAGGATTTTTTTCCACTTTGTCTCCCCTAGGAGTGCAGTGTGCAGGGACACCTGCACATGGCTGCCCTGCTGGAGTCTGCTGCACTCCTCCCTTGCATCAGCTAGTGTACCTGCAGTGCCCCCAATCTCCATCAGGGGCCGCCATTACACTGAGCAACCCTGGGTCCCTCCCCAGAGAGAGGAGAGCAGTCCTCTGGATGCTCCATCCTCTCCCTGCCCTGTCAACCCCCGGCTACCCGAGTCCATCACCAAATCTGGGTTGCCAGCATGGCATGAGGTGTGGCGTCCAGTGCCTCAACCCTCAATGCCACTGGGCTGGCTGTATAACCTCATCTTAACCAAGTGCTAAGCCTGCATCCCCATGCCATTGATGGCAGGATGGTAGTACTGTAGCTGCCCACCCTTGATCATTGGCATACAACAAGGTTTCAGGCCCTGTTATCAGTCAAACCCCTATCTCTGACCACCTGTTCTATATATGGCACACCACTCCCTGGTGTCTAGTGGCATCCCCCATACCCGATCACCTGTCCCATAGTAAAACACATATCCCTGGGGTCTAGTGGCACCCCACCACCCCTGGATACCTGTCCCATAGTAAAAAGGGTTTTCAACCGTAACACTCACCCTACTGTGATGTAGCCTTCAAACATACAGAACTATGTCTCCCCACATGTTGCCAAGAACCTGTAGGCCCTGCCTGAAGAAAACGGTTCACCTTATTTGGTTATGGAGTGGGGTTAGCATTATGGCTGAGAACCCCAAGGAAGACCCCACCCCTGATTCAGCAAGAGTCAGGGCAATGAAAACTGTAATTTTTTTTCCTTTTCCTGCTTTGAGGGTGGGGGGGGAGTTAGGGTTGGAAACCCTAATGTCACATTTCCTTACTTTTGTCAGTTTAATCTGAATCCTAGCTGATGCATTAATACAGTTTTTTGCAAAGAATTTCCTTATATTTTGAAATAGTAGAATCATATCCTCAATCATGCTGGTCCCGAAGGAGGTGGTATGAACACATCCCTCAAGCTAGGTAAGTGCAGGGCACTCTGGACCTTGTGCTTCCATCTCCCCATAAATGAACACATCCATCTGGCTGTGGATGCAGGGCTTTCTGAGCACTATGATTCCATGCCTCCAGAAAAGCAATGTGTGCACTTGGTTGTAATTGTTTTTTTGTGGGGCTCACTTTAAAGGGGCTCACTTAAAAGGAAAAAAATATATCAAGTGTCCCTCTTAACTGCCAGTGGTTCATTGTATATGGACAAAATATGTTTTTTGCCTTATTACCCATAAGTCAAAAATGTTTTGTTGAGATGCTTTGAAATTTGCTATGGTTATAGTGCAAGATGAGATACACCTTTGGTGCATTTGTGATGATGATCACACTTTCATTGTGGATTTGGCACCATAGTGGAAACCAGAGGTAATTTTAGGGTGCTATGCATACCCCATGAATGTTTAGTGGGGGATTATACATTAGTGTCATACTACCCATTGACACCTTTTATTTTGTTAAATACATTGTCTCTTAACTCCAATTATTGATGAACTTATGGCTTGTTAAAGTTGCAATGTTATCCTATAGAAATTTAATTTTTTAATTATTTTTTTATATGGCCCTATATGTGTTTAGGGGTATTATGTGTTAGTGTTGTAGTACTCATTGAAATAATTTTTATCTTGATACATATAGTCTCCCTTAACTCCACAGAGTGGTGGAGTTATGACTTGATAAAGTTGTAATGTTATCCAATGGGGATTTTCATGTTTTAATCTTTATGGTTTTTCAAATGGCCCTTAAATATTTTTGGAAGATATTATGCGTTAGTGTTGTAATACTCATTGAGATCTTTTTTTGATACATAGATTCTCCCTTAACTCCACAGAGTGATAGAGCTATGGCTTGTTAAAGCTGCAGCGTTATCCTATGGGAATTTTTATTTTTTAATATTTATGTTTTTTTATGTGGCCCCTAATTTTTTTGGGGGGGGCATTATGTGTGTTACTGTTGTAGTACTCATTGAAATTTTTTTTTATACATACAGTAGATTCTCCCTTAGCTCCACAGAGTGACAGAGTTATTGTCTGTTAAAATTGCAATGTTATCCTATGGGAATTTCCATTTTTTTAATTTAATCTTTTTTTTTTTATCTGGCCCCTAAATTTTATGGGGGTATTATGTGTTACAGTTGTAGTACTCATTTAGACCCTTTTGTATATATAGACTGTCCCTTTACTTCAAAGAATGACAGACTTACACCTTGTTAAAATTACAACGTTATCCTGTGGGAATTAAAATGTTTTAATTTTTTTTTTATATTGCCCCTGATTTCATTTGTAGGGTATTATGTGTTAGTTTTATAGTACTCATTAAGACCTCTCTTATGATATATAGATTGTCCCTTAACTGAAAATATTGGCACAGTTATGGCTTGTTAAAGGTGAAATGTAGAAAAAAACTTTTTTTGTATGAAAGAATCCTTTCCTGTGAAATTATGTTGTCCTCATGAAAAAGGATTCCTTCACACAAAAAAGGTAGTGAAAAAAATAACCAAATTCTTTGTTCATATGAAAAGGAATCTTTTTTCATGAGATTGTCATTCCCATGAAAAGGATTCCTACATACAAAAAAAGAATGTGAAAAAAATATTAAGTCCAAATTCTTTTTTTGTTTGAAAGAATCTCTTTTGTGAGATTGTGTCATTCTCATGAAACAAGATTCAAAGAAAAAGAATGCAAAAAAAAACCCTAAGTCCATATTCTTTTCTTGTATGGAGCTAATCTTTTTTATTATGGCCCTATTCCTGTTTCATAAGGCCATATGAAAAGGGAAAATTGTCTCACAGAAAGGAATGTTAAAATGCATTAAAAATGCATTTTTGGATCATATTTCCAAAAACTAACTGCATAATCCAGCTAATGGGATCCCAATTAGCAAGCTACATGTGTTGGTGTCTTTCCATGATATGATTTGTTTGGGGTTTTCAAAAACATTTTTTGGAAAAAAAAAACAAGAAATGGAACAGGATGACAACCATACAAAAAATAATTTTTTCTCACTAAACAGGATTACCCCCCCAATATGAAACAGACTCCTTTTTCATATGTCCAGATTCTTTTTATGTATGAGACAGCTATCCAAAAGAAAGTACTGAGCATGCTCAGAACCAAAATTTCAAATTATTATAATTCTTTTAACGGATTAATATTTTTTCACTAAACCAACAAAAGACAACATTCTGGGGCAAGCCCTTTCTACCGTGCAAATTTCAGACCAAAATTCCAAACTGTCTAGGCACTAGGCAATGACAAAAAATAACACCCCCCACCCCATTGTTTCACTTTTTTCACTATCTGGATCTCGTGATTCCGCACATCACCATAATAAAACTTAGTACTTCAAGAGACCTTGCCCCCAAGACTGCACAGGCAAATGTTTGTGCAAATCAGTTGAATGGGGGTGACGCTATTAAAGTGCAAAGTTAGATGTTTAACATTAAACAGCCTTTTCTACCCTAACTATAGTGGCGCTACCTCAACACTATAATACTCCTTTGATAAAATCATTATTCAGTTCTGAAAAAGGTTTTAGAGCTCCAAATCTTAACTGCATGCTTCCCCATTATCACATTAGAAAGTACTCAATCATGCTTCAAGATGGTCACTTCTGGCATCTGCTACACATTTCCACTGCCAATATTAGAGGGCTGTCTGCCATAACTGCTTCTTCTTTTATGGAAAGCCAGAGAATCTTGCTCTAGGCAGTATATGATGTCAGTGACACTTGCTGCATCCTTAATGTCATGACATCACAACGCATTCACATGGGACATGCCACACTGCCTGGTCCCATCTGGGAAGCTCACTGAAAACTGTCAAAATAGCTCTTTACACTGAAAAGTGCAAAACGTGAGCTGAGTGGATTCTTTACACATTACTAAGCTAATAATGTCACCGTAATCCATACAAAGTGAACTTCTGAAGTTTGGTGCATGTTTTCTATTCAAAAAAATCTCAAGAGACTAAATCTCATCCACTCGATCTATTACTCCAAATATACACTGTAATACTAACCAAATATCAATACAAGTAATATTGAACATATCATTATAAACACAGAGATATCAAAACAAAATAAACAAACTGAAAAATCATAGCTCCCCTGGCCCTAATCTAATCTCAGATCATATGGTAAAATTTACGAGTGATCATATTCTGACACCTTCGAAGTTAATTTAAGAAAAGTCAATCAATGATGGATTGGTTCCAAAGGACTGGAAATTGGCTAAAATTTTCCTATCCATTAAAAAAGGTAGTAAAGCAGATGTTAAAAACTCCAGAGACCAGATATTCAAAAGTTTGGGTGGGCACTAAGTTTGCCTGCAGAAACCAGGTTTTGCTCTGGAGCCCAATATTCAGAAAGGCTGAGTTGCAAAGAGGGCGAGCACCTGTGCAAACCAGAATGAAGAGGTATGCAAATGGGGGTGGATAGGGACAAGAATATCACAACAAGCTGATATGCAGCAGACTTGTGCTGCACAAAAGGGATTAGCACTGTCCTTTTACACCATGCTAATACCACCATACAAAACCCCTCTTACTCCATGCAACCCTAGTGGCTGCCAGAGGTAATGCAGCCAACTAGCCGGCTGGCCAGTGAGGGAGCATACCCACCACCTGTAGTCCATGGCATCCCCCTCTGATCACCAGCCTATAGGTAAAAATTCACCTCCCTGGTGCTAGTGGCCCCCCCAATTGCCAGCCATTGTTTGTTAAAAATACCCATCCCTGGTGCTAGTGGTCCCCCCGATCACCAGTCCGTAGGTAAAGATACCCATCCCTTGTGCTAGTGGTTCCCCCTCACTCTGATCACCAGCCTTTAGGTCAAAATACCTCCCCTTGATGTCCAGTGGTTCCCCCTCCTTCCAATCACCAGCCCTTAATTCAAAATACCCATCCATGGAACAAGTGGTTCCCTCCTCTCTCCAATCATCAGCCCCTAGGTAAAAGTACCCCTCACTTGCATCCAGTGGTCCCCCTGGCACCGATCTGTGGTATCTCTGGTCATAATCCCATAATACCTGGCATCTAGTGGCCCCCCCACTGCAGCACCAAACACCCATCCCCATCACCTTACCTGTACTTTTGGTGCTGCGGGTGCATACAGTGACTGGTGCAGCCCTACTTACATCTCCTCAGTTGGCCACCATATATCCAGGCAGGGAGTGTGTGTGTTATTTATAGGTTAGGACCAAGATGCATGCTCGCTGCCTGGACATATGGCAGCTAACTAAGGAGGTATGAGGAGGACTGCACCGGTCACTGTATGCACCCCAGCACCAAGGGTACTGGTAAGGTGATGGGGGGTGGGTGTTCAGTGCTGTGGTGGGGGGGGTTGCTAGATGCCAGGGATTATGGGATTGTGACCGGCAGTACCATGGATCGGTGCTGGAAGGAGGGGGAGCACTGGATGCCAGGGAGGGGTATTTTGACCTACAGGCTGGTGATTGGAGGGAGGGGGCAACCACTAGCACTGGAGATCAATATTTTGAACTAAGAGATTGGGATTGGAGGGAGGAGGGAACCACTAGCACCAGGGAAGGGTATTTTGACCTACAGGCTGGCAAACAGAGGAAAGAGGGGAACCACTAGCACTAGCGATGGGTATTTTCAATTAATGGCTGGTGATCAGAGGGAGGGGGGACCACTGGATGCCAGGAAGGGGTATTTATACCTACAGGCTGGCAGTCAGGGGGGTTACCACTAGGCACAAGGGATATCTACAAATGTGTTGAACTATGGAAAAGAGGGATGGTGCTGTGCTGATCTGCCTCTGCAACCTATGCAAATGAGCTCATAGCAGGCATGCAAATGGCCCCTTAGTGCCTTGCATGCCCAATGGACTCATTTGCATGGGTCTCTTTGAAAATTGCAGATAGTGATCTTGTGCTAGCCACTCTTGAGGCCCACTTCAGAAGCCATGTCTGGGCAGTGCTACTTGACTTAGCACTATGCTGACATGACCCTATATTCGGTTGGATAGTGCTGGTGTGCTATCCAACGGCATCTAGCACCCTCGGACCCCTGGGCAATTGCAAAGTGCAACACAAACCTTTGCAGTCTGCTTTGTGCTTTTCTGAATATCAGGCTCCAGACCTATGTCCCTAGGCCTTCAAGCCATGTTCGGCTTTGTGGACCAAACATTCACCACCAGGGGAGTAGTTCACCATACCCTGCTCCTCTCCAAAGGAAACCCTCACTAGGCCAAGCCAGCTTTTCCTACAGATCTGCCAAACCCTGGAATGGGCTGCCTCCCTCCTTAAAAGCAGACTGCTCCCTTTTCCAATTTAAATCCTTTCTCTTCTCCTCCCTCTCCTTATCTGGTTCTGGAAAATCTAAATAAGCTACTGTGAACTGTTACTATTAATTGTTTTTAACGATGCCCACAGCTTCAGCGTGGCAGCACCTAAATGTAGAAGGTAACAAGTTTGTGAATCAGAATGTATAGTAGTATGTCGTTGTCTGAAGTGCTGTAAGTATTGCCCTGCCTCAGTGTTTACTGAATTATACTGTATTCACCTGTTATTTTTCCTGTTGATGCTGACTATAGACCCTTTATAAATAGGCCCTGCCTAAAGAGTTTTATATGGAATAAATAAATATCAGCCTCGTGTCTGTTCCTGGTAAAATTCTTGAAGGAATAATTAAAGACAAAATAATCATGTTGCACTCTCAGATAATGAAGACGCAGAACAACATTGATTCACAGCCAGTAGGTCATGCACTACAAACCTTATCGGTTTTTATGAAAATGTCAGTAAAGAACTAGGTAACAAAACACACATTGACGTAATATACCGTCACTTCTGCAAAGCTTTTGATCTTGTCCCACATTGGGCAGTAACTGGGAAAATGCAAAGTCTGTAAATCAATCCACTGTTAATAAACTGGGTAAAACAATGGTTAACAAACAGAACACAAAAAGTAATAACTAGCAGTTATAAATCAGCTTCTGGCAGTATTTCCAATGAGGTACCTCATGGATCAGTGTTGGGCCCAATTGCATTCCAAATTTTTATGTCAAATGAGAATAAGGATGTATCAATATGGTAAAAAAAATGCAGATAACTCAAAACTAGGGGTCATTGTGGTACAGTTGAACAAATCAAAGATATTCTGACTTTTATGGACGAGATTACAAACTGGACCAAGAAATGGGAAATGAAATTTAATTTGGAAAAATGTTGCATTATGCTCCTTGGCTCCAGGAATGGTTGTTAACACTTACACACTATGCAAAGTAAAATTAAAAACCGCTACTGAACTGATGAGAAAGATCTGGGGGAGATGGTGTGTAACTCACTGGAGTATAATTAACAGTGTAATACGGCCTTATCTAAAACTAACAAAATAATGTGGTCAATTAAGAAAAGCATTCATAGTAGCATTAAAGAAGTTTTGTAACATGGCATTAATGGAAGCACAGAAACAAAGAGAATTCATTGGTAGAAATGCATCACATGGGGCATTTTCAACCGTGCATTAATTCCCTAGATATGCATGATTGAGCAGTACCCAAAGCAACCACAAAACTTACTGAAATAATAGAACAGTAGCACTACTCACCCACCCACCCAGTGAATACCATAGTAAAGCCACACCACCACATCCTAACTGAACCTCACAGAAAACAAACACCACAGCACAGAATCAGACCACCGAAAATCAGCAGGAAACAAGACATAGTAAAGAAACCAACACTAACCAGAGCCCTAGCAATCCACCAAGCAGTAGAGGAGACGAGATCACTTACGATCAACGGTCCCATAAATTGCCAGTATCACGCATCCTCAGGGAAATAATGCCTGGTGCATAACCTCTGTCTCGAAGGGCTGATACCGGAATTATGAATGACATGGATGTAGCACCAGAACAGATCACAAAATTATTGCTCATATCTGATACTAGAAAAGCAAACTATAGTCATGTACAACTAATAAACAAGTTCACAACTTTAAATGTTATCTTACTTGTTAGTAGGGCATACTCGTTACCACTACACAGTTAATCATCGTGCAGCATTATGCAGATTAGCAGTAGATCCCACAATGCACAGTCTAAGGGGATCGTGACAGATGGTAAAACGAGTTCAGTAAAAAATGTTGTACCGCGTTAAAAAAAAAAAAAGTAATGGACGGTTATTAAAACCTAGAGAAATGAAAGCACAGTAGTGAAAAAAATTCAACGTTTATTATGAAGTATGTTAAAAAGTATTGCTTAAACAACATGGGTCATCCTGGAAACAAGACGTTTTCATATAAACAGACCATCACACTTTTACAGTTCTCTCATTTTATTTATCTAATACCTGTAAGACAATTACTAGCATTCTGACCTATTTACAAATCCATTTTACAAGTGCATTAATCACCTCAACAGAAGGGCATTTCCCAGGAATTATTGCATGGTTGGGTGGTAGGAAACACTCGGCCCCCCCAACCATGCATTAATTCCTGGGAAATGCCCTCCTGTCTCAGTGATTAATGCTTACATATTGCCTCTATACAGAGCATACCTAAGACAACACTTAAGACTACATTTGTCAGTTTTGGTGCCCACACAAAAAACAATATATAAGCAACACAGAAAAAAATACATTCGCACAAAAAAAAATACATAAATACGGTAGAAATAATACATTGTAATACCACAAAAATAATAAAAGAATACAATGAACTATCATACGAAGAATGACTGTTTCAACTTAGCCTCAAGACTCTTGAAACACAGGGTTGTGGATATTTATTACTAGTGTATGAAGCTGTCAATGACCCACAATTGTGTGACATGAAGACAGAATTTAAACAAAATATTACTGTCGCAAGGTGTCATGCGTTGCAACAAAGGAGATAAAAACGTTACTCCATGAAATGGCAATATTTCCCACCCCTCCAAAGAATTATCACTCCCATGGAACACACAACCAATAAATATTATAATAAGTAAAACAAAAGTGGAATTTAAACATAAACTAGACAGATATATGCTAAACAAAGCAGTTCTAAAATATGTTGACTCGTCAGTGGTGGATCTGTTCATGGGCTAACCCATGATTTGTGGCTCCTATCCTATGGACCTTCATATACTTTAGTAAGTACTCAGGATCAATCAGTTAGCAGTGTTACGCTTGGCTAAAGCTGTTTTTTCATTCTTCCCCCAGATCTGGATGAGTGTTCCACTAAACAACACAATTGCCAGTTCCTGTGTGTGAACACAATTGGTGGATTCACCTGTAAATGTCCCCCTGGATTTACCCAGCATCAGTCATCTTGTGTTGGTAGGTAGACTCTCCCTTCTAAAATTCCATCACAGCTCTGGGCAGTAAGTAACATAAGTAAGTACACAAGTCACCAATCAGTTTCCTGTTATGGGCAAGATAGTGGATGAACCATTCTGAGTGACATCCTCTGAATATTAGTTGATTTATTTAGTTTTTTGTTCACCGGGAAAGGAGGGCTAGGCAATTCTGTCTATCATTGGCCTTGTCCCAGGGGAAGAGAGGAAGATACAGATGCAGACTGACACAATGACGAGATTAAGCTGTTGGTGGTATTTGTAGAGAATGAGGGAAATTTGGACAGGACATTACATGGCCAAGCCTACCTGATAGAATGGCTGTAAATGACTCTTTTAAGCACAAATCTATCACTGAGAGAAACTGTCCCAGAGAATCTTGTACAAACATTCCAGAAACTCAGTCAGCTTCTCTTGGAATGCCCCTTTGCTGTCTCCTTTTGGGAGTTCCTGAGTAAGGCATGGACAAAGACATTTTCAAGAAGTAACTTACGTGCTTGTTGTCTTAGGCTTGGACAGTGGACCGGGGAAGAAGTTTTACCCTTCTACCCTGCAATTAATTTTTGTATGTTGTAGCTATTACATGGCATGTTTTTTTTATATATTCTTCAATATGATGTAATTGATTGCTTATGATGTAATTGATTATATAGAGAATAAAGTATGGGGTGATGTGTGTAACAATAAGTTTACACACACACACCTGAGGGGTTAGATGCTACATAAACCTCAAGAGCGAAGCTTGAGGGCTTTGTGCAAGCATCTAACCGAGGGTGTAAACCGAGTTTACACATCAATCTATTATTTTATTTTATATAATTGCTGGGTTTCCGTTTTCTGCCACAGCAATTATATAAAATACCAGAGGTTCTGGCCAAGGAGGACCGCACTCTGTTTTCCTTCGGTGACCATGTGTGTGGTTTTAAAATCTTTAAAAATGCCTGTTTGTCCCCATAACTGTGGAATTTGACCAGAATTCTTAAAAAATAATATAACTTACTGCTGAGTTTCTGTGGCGGACAGCAGTTGACTTATCATCAACAGGGCAAACAGCACGATCGGGAAGTGGTGAACTGTGGCGGGCGCATGTGCAGAGTGAGGGAAACAGTGCACATGTTTGCCGTTATAAACGCTCCTTTATAATGGCAAATTATTCCACGGCTTCCCTATGGGAAAAAGGGGAACCCATTTATTATTAATTAATTATTTATGTGTGCTGGATTGTTTGTATGATTTCAATAGCTTAATAAAATTCCCCTGCTCTTTTTGAGAAGTGGCATGGGATCTTTAACGTCCACCTGAACAATCACCAGAACAGGTAGATGGGTCCTCAGTTTAACATCTCATCCAAAAGGTGGTCCTTCAGGAGTGCAGCACTCTCATCATGCTGCACTACAGTGTCAGTATTGGGAGTCACCCCACAAGTTCCTGCTGTGGGGCAAGAAGCAACAGCCTGCCAATTTTCTGGCTTCAGAGGCCATTCTACAGAATGTCTGTGACAGAACAGATATTTCCTGCAGAAGTGCAGATTTGGCATGGTTTCCAATGTAGAAATGTGCATAATTGAAATCCCACAGAAGAAATGTTGATTTCGCCTGGATTCGACTACTAATTCCACCTGCAAAGACAGGTGGGATGCCCAAGCAGAATCAGGAGATTCCCCAGGAAACCTTCTATTGGCAGACAGGACTGAAAATGGAATAGTCACTGGGGGAACCTGCCACCTTTGATTCAGGGCCGAGTATACCTGACAAGAGTCTAGGGACATATTTCATCATTATATGTTGCAATTTTACACTTTCTTTATTTAGCTTATACTTTTAGGGCAGTACATTTTACACAGGAGCAGTCCTTCTCCATATTACTCCTGGAATGGAGTCTCACTTTTAATTTCACTCCCAGAACTGAGTTCAACTGAGAAAAACATTCTGGTTTTGAAATTTAAATGTTTCACTGCTGATGTAGTTCTGTGGAATTTTCTGAATTTTCACAGAATTCCATTCCATTGGAATGCAAAGAATTTGTACAACACAACCAGTTTTGTTCTAATGTTATTTTTTTTTGGAACTCCAAAAAAAAAAAAATAGCAGAAAGAAACTTTTTTTCCTGAAAATCTGTTTTTTAAACTAAGGTGGTCTTTTTTCCTTTTTATACAGATAACAATGAGTGCGTTGCTCAGCCCACCTTGTGTGGCACCCAAGGAATGTGTCAAAATACACCAGGCAGCTTCAACTGTGATTGCCAGAAGGGATTCTCCCTTGATGGTACTGGACTCAACTGTGAAGGTACAGCTTTCTGAATTCTCAATCCTAACGATCGCAAGTGAAATCTAATATATCCAGTCCCTTGTAGGGAACAGGGCATCTCGGGACAAACCCCCCCCCCCCTTTCTCATGCATGCAAGTGAGATCTTGCAGTTTTGTGGGATTTCTTCAGTCTTTGGTAAGCAGTAACACACAACGGTGTGGTGGTTGTCATGGGTTAATACATGCTCAGGTGTCTTGTGAGGTGCCAAACACTTGCACTGAGTGCCTTCAGCACCTGGAAGTGCATTAACCCATGACAACCACCACCCCAGAGTGTCTTATTGCATTTATAAAATGGATACCTTTGCCCCCCCCCCAAAAAAAAAATTGAGAACAAATGTAAATAATCGGGGAAACATAAAAAATTGTATTATTTCAGGTGAGCAGAAAAAAATAGTTCCTACTTCAGGTTACTGTGGCTTGGTTACTGTGGCTTCAACGTGCCACTGTGTGGCGCTGTTGTGTTTGTAAGGTTTCCCAGCATCATTAGGAGTGATAGAGAGCTGTGCAGACTTTAGCCCACTAGGCACAAGTGCCTGTTTTCAGGAGCAACCCGGGAGTACTGGGGAGGTTAAGTGACTTGCTCAGGGTCACACCATATGCAAATGAAGGTTATGGGACTCAAACCCAGGTCTGCTGGATATACCAAGCTCATTCACAACTTGTTAGTCTAACATCTATGCTACACTGCCAGCCCTAATACCATGCAGACAACCCAGGTTCAAATACTGAACCCAACTCCCTCACAGGGCTGGTGGAGTCTAGGGTGTACTGCAGAGGCTAGGTCGAGTATTTTCAAAGAATTGTGAAGAACACAACAGCAAGTTGGGTCACTTTTGCATTGCAAATCACAGTTGCATCTGCATCAGAAGGTTGCCCTATTATCAGAAGGTGGTTGCACCACATTCTGCTGCTCTTGCAGTTGCGTCCAGATTAGGGACACAAAAGTGATGCAGCTGTGATGCAGCCCACATTTGCACTGAAAATATGGCACAAGTATGGTGTACTGTAAGTATAACTGTTGGTTTTGACACAGTAATGAAAATAAGAACATAAGAAAATAGCCAGCAGGAGGAGAGCTCATGGTCTATCATATCTGTTCAAATAACAATGCAGGGTCCCGACCTTAACACTAAAAATACGGCACAATTAAATATTGCATCTGTGTAACGCAAATTTATGCATTGCAACTTCCTCATTTTTTAGCACTACTGAAAATGCATGGGAGGAAGGGAACCATTAGCTTAGATGGTACTGATCAATTGGCGCACATTAATTTATACATTAATCAACTCTATTTGCTACCATCTATGTTAGCATTTCAATGCAAGAACACCAATGCAGATGCTGGTAACTCCCCCAGCATGCCGTCCAGCTATGAGAATAGTACAGTGTGCTGGAGGGAGAGAAAGGGGCCTGTTTACTGGCTGTAGAACATATCTGACCCCTCCCAAGTAAAACATTGGGGTCCTGGGGTTAAAGACCTTAGCCAAATATTTGGGTTTTACATTACTGGAAGGTCCAAAAGTGAGTGTGGGGGAGAAATGACTCAGTGAATGAGATTTGACCATAAGACTAGCCTCAGTCACCTATTATTTATTTA
Source organism: Neoceratodus forsteri (assembly GCA_016271365.2). Classification (NCBI taxonomy): domain Eukaryota; kingdom Metazoa; phylum Chordata; order Ceratodontiformes; family Ceratodontidae; genus Neoceratodus; species Neoceratodus forsteri. The sequence continues at coordinate 185,513,067 of JADMNL010000031.1, forward strand.
TTTGTAAATTCTGACCAGGAGAGGCAAACTGAGCTGGGACAATTTATTTTGCTTGCCACTTTGGCATCAATTACAGTACATGGGCCTGTTTAGTTGGAGAGAAAATGTTGCCCAGGACATTGGAGAAAATCCCCTGCTCTTACAATAAGTTCCATTGACTCTTTATCTCACACCAGGACAACCACAAGCCATGGGCAGAAGAGAGTTCAGTTTAACATTTCATCCTGGATGGCACCTCAACAGTGCTACACCCCTCAGTGCTTCAGTACAGTGTCAGTACTGGGTATTAGCCCAAGTTTATGGTATGGGACTAGTACTCTGACCTTCTGATCCTCCAGCCCCAAAGTCAAGCATTTTTAGAACTACTGTAATTTGCCTCAGAAAAAAATTCCAGCTAGCGCCATGCCAGATCAAATACCTTTCTAAATACCCAAACATTTGATATTCAGATCCAAATTAAAATCCTGTTATTTGCATGCTATTTAGAAAAATACTTGATTAAATGTATACCCCTATAAAAATGCATTTTATGAAAATGTCCAGTCTCTAGAGGATTTTTGGTGAACGCAATAAATTATGTTGAAATCATGTCAGCTTGACATAAAAATTTTGTTTCTAAACTTGCTTATGTTATATTTTCATCTAATCCACTTGTGAAACTAAAGATGTGATACCTACACCATAATTTGTTAACAGCGCTTTTGTCTTATCTTCCATTAGATGTGGATGAGTGTGATGGTAACCACCGGTGCCAGCATGGCTGTCAGAACATGCTGGGTGGTTTCCGCTGTGGCTGTCCCCAAGGATACATGCAACACTACCAGTGGAACCAGTGTGTCGGTAAGCAGAGACCAAACCTCCTAAATACCCAACTCTACTATTTCAGATTGCCCATAAAGCACAAGTTACTGTAGACAATTAAATTATTACAGATAAGCTTTTAGCATCAGCACTTACCTTGGAGACATGGATCAAATATCTTAGCAAGTGACGGTTTCTGAAATGAATTCTGAGCACATTAAAGAGCTAGCGTACTGCCAAAAACTAAGATTTGTTTTTAAAAGCAGTCAACCATTACCTTTTATGTTTGAGGAACTTTTTCTTTCCCTTTGTTTAATTAGAATATTGTTAGCTGATGTTAGTAGGTATGATGTGTAGGTAGCACTTTGCTTGGCAGTGGACATATCTATCTCCACCCCCCCCACACACACACACTACATCATCAGCATTGTGACCTCACTGACTGTGACATCATTGCTGCTTAGGAACAGCCACTCAGTGGCTGACAGGTCAGTCACCTGTGATGTCACAATCGGTGAGATCACAATGCTGATGATGTGGTGGAGGCAAATAGACACAGACACATCCAGCAAAATATTATCACATAGGAGACTTTCTAATTGGTAAAAGAAAAGTACTTCAGAAATAAAAACAACTGACTTTAGACTTCTTAAAATTTGTATTATTTTCCTGTCTACCTGTTTTGGCTCCACTAGCTGTTTAATGGCTCAAATCAGTTTGCATTACTGAGGGCCTAGCATGTAAAGGTATTGAAGAGTCAACACTTCCAGTGCCAATTGAACATAAACTTCCAGTCACCTTGTGACATCCTGACTACTTGCTTTGCTGCTGTGCAAGACGCTGGTTTGCCTCTTGATCCCAGGACTTCCACCTTAGACAGACAGAATCCCAATCGCATGCCCAATACAATTAAAGTCACTCAATAAAGGAGCAACAGTCCCTCACGGGGGGGGGGGCCCTATGCACTATTGGAGCATACTGGCTATGTGCGCATATGTGGGGTGCACAGCCACTCCTCACCCTACGTGCCCCCCTTGTGCAGGATGCACCAAGAGGGGCATGCAGCACCTACTTCAATCAATCAATTTCTTTATGTTACCAGGTGAAACACCATTGAGAACTCATTTGCAAGGTGGACCTGGGAGGTCATAAAAAATAATTTACATAGGTAAAAAATGTATGAAGGACAGTGATAGTATATGTACAGAACAAAGAAAAAAATTGACAGTATGTGTGCAGAAATGTATATACGGTAACATTGCAACTATGGTTCAAGTAGACTACCAAATAATGTGCTAGTGGTATAACAGCTCTCGCAAACCAATCAACAGTCATAGTACCACTATAGATATCAGTGGTACATGCAAGAGGTAGCTTGTACGCTACCCAAGAATAGCCTCACCTCTATGTGAGTGAATTGCCTGAGGTCATTCAGGTCAAAGGGGAGAGGACATGCAAGTCAGAAAGGGGAGGTAGAGAAGGGTGGAGGTATACAGAGCTGTTGAGAAGTAGGGGGAATACCGGGGAAGGGAGTAGAGAGGGGATAAGGGCGTCATCAACAGAAACAATTGCAGACCTCTTTGAAGGTGCATGAGTACAGTGTTTTGAAAACAGCTTCAAGAGGTTCATAAGTCTCAGAGCTTTCTGTATGGAGTTTCATAGAGCTGGGAGAGCATGGCTTATAGCCACTTTACCAAAATGTGTCCTGATCTTTGGGACCGATAGAGAGATATACGAGAGGCTTCCCAATGGGTAGTTGCTGGCCCTGCAAACAGACAAGCAATTCAATATGTACTGGGGCAGCAAGCTAACGAACGATCTGTAGGTCCAATAGGCAGCATTTCTTTGTCATCTGGTGTTTAACGAGCTCCAGCCTACCTTGGCGTAGAGAGTGCAATGGTGGGTCGCATTAGGTAGTCCGCTAATAAATATAATAGCACGATGATAAAGAGTGTCCAGTTTGGACAAGGCAGTGGTTAGTCCCTGTCCATAGATGAAGTCAGCATAATCCAGTAGGGGCAAGAAGGTAGTAAGGACTAACCTGGTTTTTGCTTCCTGGGTAAGAAAGTTCCTGATTTGAAAGAAGAGACCAAGTCTCTGTTTTAACTTTTTGGATAGTTCCTCGATGTGATCAATGAAGGACAGGTTGATATCTGTCCAGAAGCCAGGATATTTAAATTTAGTTACGAACTCCAGAGGTTCACCTAGGAGTGTGTTTACTTGAGAAGAAGTGCCAGAAGCATAGGACTTAGAGGTGCTGGCAGAAGGGGGAACAGCATAGCTTTGTTTTTTTTTTTTTTGCATTCAGCAATACGTTAAAGTGCAGCAGGTTCTCTTGTAGTTGGTCGAAGTTATGTTGCAGGTCCCTGCAGGCTAATACTGGCATGGGTCTGGCAATGTACAGAACTGTATCATCTGCAAATAAGTGAATGTTTGCCGATTCAAGACCCTTATTAATATTATTGATATAGATGGCGAATAGTAAGGGGCCTAAGATAGACCCTTGGGGAACATCTCTGAGTAGATATTTTGGTGAGAAGATGATCCCACTAGCCTTGACCAGTTTTTTGCGATCTGTTAAGTAGTTATTAAACCATTTTAGGGCTGATTTGCCCACCCCAATGAATTCCATCTCAGTCAGGAACAGGTCACGGTCCACAGTATCAAAGGCTTTGCTCAACTCAAGGAACAAAGCACTTGCCTAATCCCCTGGCCATGTGAAGAGCATCGCACTGGAGGTGGGTGAGGGGTGTGCCAGCACTACACATCATGCACCAAGGCACGTTGTGCTGGCCATGGGGGTGCACAGGGGCACAAGGTACACCAGGGAGAACCCTGCCATAAGCCCCCTATGCGCCCCGTGAACAGAGCGGGAGTTATCCAACAACAGGGCAAGTAGCCCACCCACACTCCAGGGCTACTGCATATGGCCATCCAGTGCCTTCCACCTGCCCCAGCACACATCGGTCCCCCTCTCCCAGGACACCCCACACACAGGGGCACAGGACATGGATGCTATCCCTGCCCCCCGAATGGTACTGCCTGCCTACCCCCCACTGACGGCGGGGAACAGTACCTCCTCCTGCACCGCCGATTGCCATGCCCCACCCCATCCCTGTGCACCTTTCTGGTGCCATCAGAGGGCCGGTGGCATTGCCCTCCACACACCACCACAGCTGCTGGCCCTCGGACATCCGTGGAGCATGCTGCCAACGTGCGCCCTACCGCATATGGGATCTACTGTGGGTCTCAGTCCAGGCATCCAACTGGATGCTTGGCTGGACCTGCAACTCCACCCCTGGCTGCCCTGCAGATTCCTGTGTGCTGGGGGGGGGTAGGACCATTGACAGGTGATGGCCAGTAGTGAATACCGGCCAGTGCGCACCTATCTGCAGTGTGCAGCTACACGGGCAGGGTATGAGCGGTTTCTGCATACCCCCGTCCGCATAGTGCATAGGGCCCAGGATAAGTAGAGAGCAGCCTTAATGCCAGACCTGGAGAAAGATACACATGTGAACCAGAGCTCGGTTGCAGAAGGTAGGAGCCCATGCTACAGATAAGATCCCACACAAAAACAAACAAAAAACCCTCAGTGTCATCATTTTTGAAATCAATAGTGTCTGGACAAAGTGATCCAAATGATTCTTTTGTAAGCCACCATGAGCACCCAGGCACTGATGCCTACATTGTACACTGAGACTCTAGATGCATTGCTGATGTTTTAAATGGAAACAGGACCTTGGTCACTTTGAGTTCCTTGCTTCCAGCTCAGTCATTACCCTGCCATCCTTTTTCTTCATAGTACTTCTAGGTAATAAGCCACGACAGGGTGTGCATTATAGGATTTTAATGCACACCCCAAGGGTGCAGTAAGGCACCAGGCTGAAGGCTAAGTGTCCTTATGCCCCTGGGCAGTGCATTAAAATCATATAATGCACACCCTGGAAGAGCTTTTTACACATATCAAGTGGCACTAAGTAGGTTTTTGGGGAGGAAAATGAGGCTCAGTACCTGACCATGCATTTACAAAGATTTAATGCATGGTCAAGCGAAGTCTCTCGGCCAACGAAATTTCCAGATTTTTTTCTTGTCATTGTATAAATCCAGTTTAAGTCTGAAGGTAGAAATAGTGTCAATTGACACCACCAAGAAGTCTATGACTCATCACAAGTATGTGCTTCAAAGTTCAGATTTTTTCAGGTTTCAAGTTGACTTTCCTCCTAGTGGAGTGGCCAGAATCCCACATGTGGAGGTTTCACAAGTACACCAGGATGGCTTGTGACAAATGATTATTTAGTGAAAATCATTTTGCCTGTTCTATGTAGTCTTTTTTAAGTTAAAAAGGGCCACCCAAGCTCCCTGAGTATACTATAACTCCTGCAATCTGCTCACCACTGTTAGCCAAGCACGGAACGTGTTTATGAACCTGAGTTTCCTAGTTTATTTCACTTTGTTTCGCTTGCAGATGAAAATGAATGCTCCAATTCACAGTCATGCGGCTCTGCCTCCTGCTACAACACCCTCGGCAGCTACAAATGTGTGTGTCCCTCTGGCTTTGACTTTGACCAGTCAAACGGTGGATGCCAGGATGTAGATGAATGCTCAGCATCGGGTAACCCGTGCTCTTATGGATGTTCAAACACTGATGGTGGCTACCTTTGTGGCTGCCCAGGTGGATACTTTAGAGCTGGACAAGGGTATGTATTGCATGAGCTCTACCTTTTGGTTACTTCTTTAATGGGGCAGATATGCAGGCAGCTGGGCAGGTGACTTATTGATCCGGTGTATTATGTTAATTAGCTACATTGCAATCCTTTATGACAGTCTGATTTGCATCATTCACTATGTAGACCATGCTCCCACCCATGCAGTCAGCTGATGGTCTGATACCTGCCAGTGCTGATAGTAGGAGGGAGACCAACTGGATATATGGAATGTTATAAAATGGGTTTGAAAAATTCTGTGCTGTGATTGGTTGGAATCTGATCACATGACTGTGCATTATTCCAGCACAACAGCACAGGTCAGAAATGTTTAACTTTCTAAACCTTGTTACATGGTCCTAAACATAAAATCAGGGAGGCCATTTTACAACCTCAATAAGGCACACCAGAGTGTGCATTATTGTGGGATAATGGCACTTTTTGGTTGCATAAAGCACACAATTTTGTCTCATGTCTCAGTTCCTGAGATGTGCCATTGTCTCATAATAATGCACACCCTGTCATTCCTCATTGCTTAATTCCCCCTATCATGAATAGGAGGGCAGGGGAGGCACCAGGCAGCACAAGTATAATTCGCTTGTCCAGAGGGGTGTTATGTACTTCAAAGACTGTGTTGTTCAGATGTCCTATGGCACACTGCACTACTATGTAGGGAACTTGACACTGGGATTGAGCGTGGCTCTTCTGCAATTGGGCAGCTGTGGTTGTGGAGTGCTACTGGTAGCAGTGCACCTCTGACCAGAGAAGGGAGGTTCTACATCCCACAGTCATAGTGACCCCTGCTAAAGGCCAAGGAGTTTGTGTCCTTCACAGGAGATGCTACATGCCTATAGAAGGCAAACAGCATTGTGTTGTGTATGGCATCAGTGCAAGGGACAAGAATGATGCCAGATAGAAAAAGCCTCCGTTAACTGGAAAGACAGACAACAGTATTCTAGGGCCCTATGCCACATACTGACAAGGTGCTGGAAGGTCATCAGTGCACCTGAGGGAGAGAAAAAAAAAAAAAATACTGTATGTGTAAAAAAAAAAAAAAAAAAAAAAGACTGCGTTTGGTGAAGGACGGGTGGACACAACTGAGCTGCTGGCAGTATCTATATTGCCCACCGCCTAAACAAGGATGCAAGATTGGAGGGCACACTTTGTTCTAACATGTTTGTGCCCTTAGAAGGCCTGAGTGGTTTGGGTTAAGGAGATGAGGGGCTAAAAGATGGTGTCAGGCACTGGGAATGGCTGACAGGAATACAGGATGCCAGAATATTGTTTTTGTTGTTGTTTTTTTCTACCTTTGGAGGGACAGAAGGGGGGACAGAAGGACCAATGGGGGGGAGTCGACTGAGGGGGAATGGTCATAGGACTAGATCAGGTTACCTTACAGGAGGGAGTAAGGTTTTCCAAAAACTTTTCTGATCTATTTTTGTCCTGAATAACAATTTGTGTGTGAAATATGAATAGTGAGGATGAATATTCACCAGGAGGTACTCACGCACCACTAACGAGTATGGGTCATCTAGACACTGTTGTTTAGGTTGATGTTTCAAGTTACGATGGTACATTGAGCTACTGGTTGACAGATGCAGTACCAGTGTAGTCAGAGGACATATTAATCTGCAGAGGTGAGAGGAAGAGTTTGTCACTGCCAAGCTGGCCAGTGTCCCTGAACCATACAGTATTGCCATTACCCCGGGCATGGCATGAAACACAAAAACATAAAATTGGATGCTAGATAAGGACTGCAAGGTGCTGCATTTTGGGGCTAAAAACCCTAAGAGGAGCTACTAAATGGGGGATTAGCAGCTGGCTGTGACTGAGGGGAAAAAGGATCTGGGGGTGCTCATTACGGGAGCTATGAACAACTCAGCACGATGTAGAAAGGCAGCTGCAAAGGCCAACAGGATGCTGGGTTGTATTGCTAGGGGTATATCCTCAAGGAGGGGGGAGGTGATTTTGCCATTGTATAGATCGTGGTTAGGCCACACCTGGAATACTGCATGTAGTACTGGTGCCCATACCTGAAGAGGGACATTAAGTTACTGAAAGGGATGCAGCACAGGGCAACAAAGATGATCAATGGTCTGGGGGACTTATCTTATGAAAGCAGGTTGAGGGACTTGAACATGTACTCACTGGAGGAGAGGAGGGAGAGGGTTGATATGACTGAAACCTTCAAGTACATGAAAGGAATAAACAAGTCTTGTATGGAGGGATTTTTCAAACTAAGGAAGGGGAAGGACACCCAAGGCCATGATATGAGATTGGAGGGGGAAGGTTCTGGAGGAAATGAGACAACACTTTTTTTATGGAGAGGGTGGTCGCTGGGTGGAACACGTTACCGGTAAAGGTGGGATCCAGTAGAACAGTGGGTGGCTTCAAGGGGCGGAAAGGGCAAGAGGGAGGGTAGGGGGGCAAGGGAGGGAGGGGCAGCTGCAGAATAAGGGCGCTAGCTGCACAATTGAGCAGACTTGGTAGACCATAAGGCCTTTTTCTGCTGGCAATTTTCATATGTTCGTACCACTGGGCCTATCCAGTCTGCCCATTTTCCCTACCTACTGCAAAACACGCAGACCTTCCTTGATCTCCAGCTTTGCCTTCTTATTCCTATTGCTAGGGTTCCCCATGCCTGTCCCATGCATTTTTGAATCCCCCCCACTGTGACTTAAAGGCAGCCAAAATATGTGCCAAGGCTGCGGGGAGATCCAGTGAGATTGCCACAACCACCTCTGCTGGGAGTCTATTCTATGCATCCACCATCCTTTCCATGAAGAAATACTTCCTCATGTTACCCCTAGTCTACCCCTTCCAACCTCATGTCATGCCCCCTCGTTCCTGAACATCTCCTTTTCTGAAAGATGCTACCCTCCAGTACCCTATTTATGCCCTTTGGATATTTGTAGGTTTCTATCTTATCTCCCCTGCCTCTCCTCTCCTCTCCTTCTATTAAGGTCTCCCAGTCTCTCCTCATGTGACTTTTTGTACAGGTCCTGCAAAATCTTTGTTGCCTTTCTTTGAACTGCCTCCGCCCTGTCTATGTCCTTATGGAGGTGCGGCCTCCAGAACTGGACACAGTACTCCAAATCAGGTCTCACCAATGATCTGTATAGTGGCATCACCACCTCTTTTCTTCTGCTGGTGATACCTCTCCCTATGCACCCCAGCATCCCACTGGATCTCCCCGCAGCCTTGGCACATATTTTGGCTGCCTTTAAGTCATCAGATATGATTACCCCCAAATCCCTTTTCTGTTTGGTGACTGTCAGTATCCCCCCCCACATCATGTAACCCTCCCCTGGGTTCTTGCACCCCAAATGTATGGTTTTGCACTTTTTTGCATTGAATCTCAGCTGCCACACTCTAGACCATTCCTCCAGTTTACCTAGGTCCTGCCTCATTTTTTTTCCACCCCCCTGGAGTGTCCACCCTGTTGCAGATCTTAGTGTCATCTGCAAAGAGGCACACCTTCCCTTCCAGCCCTTCTGCAATATCACTTATGAAGACATTGAACAGGACTGGCCCCAGAACTGATCCCTGAGGCACCCGCTGGTCACCCTCCTTTCGTCAGATTGAGCTCCATTTACCACCACCCTCTGTCTTCTATCACTCAGCCAGTTCCTAACCCAGTTTATCACCTTGTGACATACTCCCAAGCTGTGCAGCTTGTTCACAAGTCTTCTATGTGGAACAGTATTGAAGGCCTTGCCTGAAATCTAGATAGGGCCCATCCACCGCTCCCCCTAATCCACTTCCTTAGTCACCCAGTCAAAGAAATCAGTTACTGTGTAACAGGAAATAATCACAATCCTGTTATATTCACTATGTTTGCGGTTTTGCGCTTTGCACTAATATAAGAGAATTGTGAATATTTTTGGTCATTTCCATTCGACTTCGTAAGCCCCCCAAAAAAGGAGCTGATACTACAGTAGTGATATTGCAGTATGTTTGCACTTTATTAAAGAAAAATTAAATGCAAGTTACTAATAGTTAAATTCATTAACCCAAAGACAATAAAAAAGAGCCTTGAACTAGAACCGAGACCTAGAGTCTGTTTAGTAAAGTGTCACTCATCTGACTGCTCTGTAGACTGTGGATCTGAAAAAAAGCAGAAGAAAAAAAAACACATTCAGGACATGGAAATTACATTACATTATTATGAAAATTGTGAAATACAGTACCAGTACTAGTATCTATCACACAGGCACTGCTCATGTGCTTGTTATATACCTGCTTGAACGAAACCACGGACACAGGCATTGCTCTTCTGTTTAAGTTTATTGAAGCTGCACTCCAGCCAGCATGCATGCTTCTCTTTCAGAGTCTTCATTTTTAGATCCACTTTTACATTTGCCACACCTTCCGAAATCTGCTCTGATATTAGGCCAGAATACCAGTCCATGAAACATTGTTTAATCTCATCCTTGAACAACTTGTTCAGTGAAATGTCCAAGGGGTGGAAGAGGTCCGTACAGGAAGCAGGCACAAAGACTGGAATGTACCCTGCCTCTTCCAACTGCTCAATTACTGAGGCTGCAGTGTGTGCCCGAAATAAACCCAAAATTAAAAGTGCCTTCTGTTGCTTTGGCAGTGCAAGAGACCACTTCATTTTCTCAAGGTACAGTACCAAAACAGAGGAAATGTACTCTTTTGTTGTCACCTCATTTGTCCAGTGGTTAGGGTAAAGAGTAACTGACCACTCCTTAGGGAATTTGTAATTAGGGTGGCATGCACTAGTTTTACTGGACTAAATTATTTGGGGGTAATAGGTCTCCAAACAGGGTGCAGGCAAGAACAAGTGACACTTGACATTTCCCACCCAGACCTGTCGAAGCAACTTGTCTTGAGACATTCTCAGCCATAGTCCATTGTGAGACCAGTACCAGATTAACACTGGTCTCATCTAAATTAACCACCAACTCTGGTGGTATCAATTCCTGCACAGCTGCCTTGGAAATCCTGGCAAGGAAACCGTTCTTTAATGATTGGAAATCAAGAGGAGTTTTGCAGGCAGCCTTGGTGTCCTTTCTTTTGCTGTACATGAGCCTGTTAAGGAACCCCCAAGCCCATTTTGTTGTAATGGAGACCCCATCACCATTCTCTACCAGAATCTGTGAGCAGTTTGATTTTACAATTCCAATTGCCAGAGCATGTACTACCTGTGCATTGATGACTGTACCCTCAGACCGAAGGTTTTTTATATCACTTTCGAATTTTTCCTCCAAATCATCAATTAGCAGGGTTGGGCTGCCTCGGGGTTTAGTTGGTAGTGAAGAAGGGAGGGTGCTTGTATTGGGGGTCTGCAGTAAACATCTTCTGTAGTCCATTTTAAAATTATGGACAGTGGACTCATTTATTGTTTTATGGTACTTTGAGCTATAGTACCTCTCAGCTGACATCACGCCGTTTATACTGGCATATTTGCCGACCTCGAATCAAACCTCTTCTGGATAGGTGGTGTATGAGGAGGGATGCTTTTTTTGGAAGGATGTGGATTACAGGCTGTAAGTTCAGTGGACACAGAGGTTGCCGTTTCCTGGTCTAAGCCAGACCGTGTCAGCTGCTCGCAGGATACTACTGCAATGTCCACTGGATACTCTCGCTTTACAGCTTTTGCAGTATTTACCCACTTTAGAATAGAAATCCTGTGGGCAACAGAACAGATCAGATCAGGTAAGCGTACTGCATAGTTAGTTAAAGAGGCAAAATGTACTGCTGTGCAGCAGAGATGATTTTATACAGCTGCCCCTGCTGCAGGTTACTGTAGGTCATTTCAGCAAGCCAGCCAGCTGTAATAAACAGCTATGGCAACAGCTGTGGATATGGCAACAAAGCAATAAAGACCTACAGAAAACAGAACAGTAACTGACGGTAATTAACAGGACAAAGTTGCAACATTTGATGCGTGAACTTACAACAGTATAGTAGCTGCTTGACCGCAAATATTTTCAGGTGCCAAAAAGTTTTAACCTTCGGCTGTGCTAATATTAGTGGGTGCAAATATTTTCAGGTATGCAGTAGATTTGTTTGACGTGACCTTCCTGCTGTGAATCACTGCTGTCTTAGATCCTATGCTCTGCTGGAGTCAAGGTGTTCCACAATCCTTTCTTTAAGTAGTGATTCCATAATTTTCCCCACTGTTGAGGTGAGGTTGACTATAGTTTCTAGCCTCCATCTGGTTCCCACTTTTTTGAAGAGGGTCTACATCAGCCCTTCTCCAGTCCTCTGGAACCACTCCTGTATCGACTGACTTGTTGAAGAGGGCTGCCAACCAGCACCTCACATAGCTCCCTTAATATTCTAGGATGTATCCCATCTGGTCCCATTGCCAATGCAGGTACTAAAAACAAGAGTAATGTTACCTTAAAGAAAAACAGTGTGCAATGTGTTATCAAAATAAAACACACACACACACTAGAGTTCAAAGTTTACTTCATTTAGCAGCCTGAGCAAACCAAAATTGTGGGCAGAATAGTACTTTCTAGCGGCTGGTTTCGTGTTTTAAATACCAGGCAGGGGTATCATTTAGAGGTTGCAGTTTCAGCCCCTATGATGTCCATTGTGACCCCTAGAAACACCTAAAACAGGTTTCTCTAGCAATTATTTATATAACATTTGGTGGGGTAAGAGCTTTGCAACCCCTATGATTGTACTGCAAGGATGCTACTGATACCAGGTTGAAATTTATTTTTTGACAACATGCATAAAAGCACAGTGAAACTATATTTTGCTTACTATTGTATCAGATTTCTGGACAGACTACAGTACTAACATAAGAACTGAGGTATTCATGTGAAACACCAAAATAATTTTTTTTTTTAGCCCTGCTTATACATGGTATTATCAGTTTTAATACACAGAAAGGAGTTTTGAGAATAGAACCTTTGCAGGTTTCAAGAAAGTAGAGGATGATTGAAACTTACTTGGAATATCATTAATGAAAGATCTGTGAAGCAGGTATTGTAGAAGCATGGAAGTATTAGATGGAAAATGGACTTAACTGAGATTCTCGTGCCTGTCTCCCATTTTTCAATGGTCAATAACCTTCTGTTCTATGGTCTGTCATATCTGTCAAGCTTATTTGTAAACATATTTATTGAATTACAAGATACTGTGTCCTCTGGAAGTTTGTTCCACACACTAACCACCCTCTGTGTAAAAAAAAAAACTCATCCATAATTCTGCCCTGAATCTACTGTCCCCTGGTTGCAATTTGTCTCCTCTTCTTATATGTATTATATCTGGTTTTTTTTTATTACTCAGATATCAGATATAGACTTTAATTCCTAGGTGCTTTATAATCCAGGATCAAATCTCCTCTTGAGACTATGAAGGCTTAGTTCGTTGTAAATGTTGTTGCTTCTCATCGCTCAGTTCTCCCAAGTGCACTACTTGTCTAGTCACCGTTCTCTGTACTCTTCAAGTCTGCTTTTGTCTACCGATCTGTGATGTTAGTCTCATGTGAAATAATTTAAAATATCAAACATTCTCTAACTGTGCTAGTATTACCTAAGGCACTGACATTTTTGGGTTTCACTACAGTAAAGCCTCATAAAAATGGCCTGGTAAAAGTAGGAAAATGGGCAAAATTCAGAACTAGGAGAATTGGTATTGTTTGCTTTGTTCAAATCACTACAGTAGAACTGTAGCTGCAGCGAAGACCATATATTTTAATTGCACTAGTGATCTGTTGCATTATCCATTAACAAGCCAAACTCATCAATCTTATTTCTCTCACCCCCCCACCAACCACCACCGCTGGACCACAGACACTGCATTACTGGTGTGGGCTTCAACAAGAACCAGTACCTGTCCAGTCCTGCAGAGGAGGAGGAGGAGGATGGAGAGAATGTCTTGTCTCCTGAAACCTGCTATGAGTGCAAGATCAATGGATCTCCCAAGCGAGGCAGACAGCGACGTAGTGCTAACAAAAATGAAACAGAATCTCAGGAAGTAAGTCAACTAGGATAACCAAATTATGAATCTAATGCATTGTGTTCACAGGATTTCAAGGGCTTCTCGTTTCCATTTCTTGCAGTAGCTGATTTGAGCTAGAGGTATGCCAAACCAGTTTACTAAAAAAGGGCACATATCAGTTCTTTAATTGAGTGCTGAACTTCCCTTTAAAAATGGGTTTGAAATGCAAGGAAGCAATCAGCATATGATTTAAGAGGCAAGGTACACAGGAAGGGGGTTTATCATAAGGTACTCTCACCCCACCTTGTGCACTAAAATGGCGAGTGTAGTTCGCCACTTGGCTGACATTATTGATTAATAACCCACTCCCACACAGTCACCTTACCACTATTATGAAATGCCGCAAGGCATTTTAAGCATTACTTATAACTTAACAAAGATTTAAAATTGACCACCGACTTCATTGTGCACATCCTGTATCACACAATGGCAAGATGTACAACTCACATGAATACCATGAGGTCCCTAGCTAATCAGAAGGCTGGATTTCTCATGTGAGTTTTATAATTAAGCACATGAGGGTGTGTGGTATATCAAGGGAGTCTATCACAACTCGGGTGCATTAGGAGTCATGAGGCTGCGGACCAAGTAACTCATGCACTTAAAAAGTGATTATATCCCAAGATATGACACACCCTGGAGGGTATTATTGCTATTATACAACAAAAAAGAGGACTGGAAACAGTCATCATTTTCAATTGAAGATAATTTATTTGAGAAAAAAATAGTCCCAACTTTAACTTTAAGTTAATGGGTTAAAAACATAATTAAATAGTTACATTTATTTTAGGAATGCCTTTATGATGTGACTTTCAGCCATCTAAAGTAAGCTCCTCTGAAGAGAATGGCAGTATAGTGATTTATTATTTAAGTTAGGTCTATGTCTGGAACTTTTTTACTGCTATTGCTGGGATTTTATAACAGCTGTTAGCCAGTCAAGTTTCTTTTTTTCCTTAAGACCAATGTACAGTAGCATATAAATGCCATTTCAAAGGTATTTCAATGGTATTTGCATAGCAGCATATATATAACATTGAAATATATTCATATTACTGGTTTGAAAAGAGGGTTCCCATTGTTAAGAATCTTACCTGAGCAACTAGATTAATGGTAAATGCAGGAAATGCTATCATGCCTATGGTAGTATCTGAGGGCCACCTTAAAGATATTCTGACAGTTGCTACACTCATGTACAAGTGAAGAGGTTAAGGACTTGGGAGCATTATATGTTAATTGTCAGTTTTCATTAAGGATCACAGCCAGCTTGATTAAACCCTTGTTCCACAATCATACCAATTACTTTCTCCACAAACAAGCGGACTTTATATGGTTACTTAATGTGGAGAAATGTTCCATTCATATCACTTTGGTTGATTCTGACACAAAAAAACATTAGATCAAAATATGTTAAGTAAATACCTATAACTGTCAGTTACACATAATTCTAAATATTGGTTAATTGTCAAGGAGTTCCCTATCAGTTACTTTACTATCCCCTTACTCTTTCTAATTCCCTTGTTGTAGTACATGTGGTTTCCTTCCTCCGAGGATTATACCCCCAAGCCTTCAACTCTGTGTAAATACCTGCTCTTTACAGGAGACACTGAAATACATACAGGTCCATGGCTGCAGCCTGTGGTTAGAGAATGGAGCTATGTTTGCTTACAGTTTTATATGCTGTTCATGTTTTCAAGTGTGTGTATCATTATTATATTTAAATATGTTTTAATATTTTGCCATGTTAATGTGTATTTAGTTCTATATTTAGATACGGGACAAGGCAAAGGCTTGAGGCTGTTAGTCTTAATACTCTAAATGAAAAGAGGTTCAGAACAAGAACCTTTTGGAACCTTGTTGGCTCAGATAGAAATGGGGTTGGATTAGAATGAGAAAAGCTGGTCGTGCCTGAAAATAGGCAGGATTTGTCTAGTGCACTTACCCGGTCAACAAAAAAAACTTAAACTAAACCCTAATTTGATCTAGAGCTACTCAGATAATTCCCTGGTACTAACTGATATCCCCGGGTTTCACAGTTTTCATCCATTGCAGGTAATACAGATAGTGAGAGCATGTCTCTAGGTAACTTGGAGTCCTACTTCTGCAGCGGTTGTTTATCATTAGCCATCATTATCTACTAGACGTAACCTGGATAATGAAAACTTATTACAGAATAACCCAATTGATTCATCAGGATAATGACCAGAACATTGCATTATTCTCTATAGACAAATCTGTCCCTTAAATTGCAACTATCAAGGGTATCCAAAGACCCTATGATGAATTCTGACCCTGAATTTGAAAAATGAATTCCAAATATGGAACAGTGTTCCCTGCAGTGTGACCCAGAGGAGCTGTGCCCAAGATAAGGTTAACTACTGGATAACCAAGTAGAATTGTTCAGAATCCAGTGAACAGAATTGGATTCACTGGAGTCTGATCTGATTTTCCAAATTAGGATTTTCATATTTGAAATCCAAAAATCTTAATAAATTATGTATTTAAAGTCCAAACACTGTATTTCCTAAATTACGTATTTGAAATCCAAAAATTGTATTTCCTAAATTATGTATTTGAAGTCCATAAATCATATTTCCTAAATTATGTATTTGTACTCCAGGGGCCAGATATTCAAAACTTAGCCCTGGGGCAAAATTAGCACTGCCCATGGTGCAGAATTATCCCAGAACCATTTGCATGCTATATTCAAAGGAATAGCCCAGGCGCTAAATCAGTTAAATACAGCATGATAGGGAAGCTGTGCAAACAGGACAGAGAGTGCAGTGCAAAAATAGCACAGCAAATAAAACAACTCTGAATATAGCAACCTGCCAGTGCAAACTGCAACAGCATCCCAATGCACACAGAGGTGGAGTAAGGCCATACCTCTCAACTGTCCCACATTACGAGGAGCAGTTCCATATTATACCTCAGAAAAGCCCTCTGTTCCACATTGAGTGGGTACTGTCCCACATGTCATGCTGAAAGTCTGAAGCAGAAATCCATATCATGAGTGTGAAAAATGTGTTGCTCAATAAATAGAAAACTTTGAGAACATGAAAACACACATTTACACAGTGTTCTGAGTTTCTGTCTTTGTGATTTGCTGATTTGTTCCACATTGTGAACAAAAGTGTTACACAGTTTGGGGTTGAAAGGTTGAGAGGTATGAGTAAGGCAGTGTTGCAGCATGTGGCCAATATAAGTGACAGCACTGAAGAGGTGCACCACAACTGCAAACAACATTGCAGGCCACATACTGCAGAAATGCGCTATTGGTTTGAGAGGTCTGGCCGGGGCTAACTCTTTTGCACGGTGCTAACACATTAGCCCAGAGCAAACATCTGTCATATTCAAAGCCCCTATGCAAATGAGCCTACTCAGGCAATCCGTGGGCAAACAGCCACATAAGCATCTCATTATGGCCTGCTTTGCATGCAGTCCCATGTAGTTTGCCCAGAACTATTGCATGGAGCACACAGCTCCACCTGCTGGTCACACAGGAACTACAGGTCAGTAGCCACAGGCTGGGAGGTGCACACAGCTCCACCTGTATGTCAGACATGAGAAACAGTTCTGGAGATGCAGGCCACTCAGTGCATACCTCTCAACCTGTCATCACTGAAAGGAGGGACACAGATGCACCAAATGAGGGACACTGATCCACGGAATGTGGGACACACATGCAAAAATGGAGATACAAGCTCATAACGCAGTGGAAAGCATTATGTTGACCTATGTAAGGTGTATTGATGAGGTAGACTCTGTGAATATTATACATGTGTGCATTAAGAAATGAGGTTACAGCACATGCACTGTGCGAACAGTACTGTTTCCCCGAGGGACGGACTGAGCAATATCGAGGGGTACAATGAGGGACACTCCCGATAATCAGGGACAGTTGAGAGGTATGTACTGTGCTCAGAACAGTAAAGCCAGGAAACTCCAGGGGCAACATGATCCCCAGGCCAGGGAAACAAACAAACAGGGCCTGATGTACATGGAGGACTTTTGTCCCCTCCTTGGATGCTGTAGTGTGGGTTCATGGATGGCCTATGGAGGATGTGTTGGTGGAACACTTAGAGGTCATGACTGCGTGCATGGCCTGATTCAGTCTGCATGCACTAATGCTGGTGTGAATGAACGTCTGGAAGGTGGTCCCGTACCCCCAAACCCCAGTCTTACATACATGTTGTGAGATGGATAGATAGCTAGATATCGATATATATATATATATATATATATATATATATATATATATATATGCATGTGTGTGTGTGTGTGTGTGTGTGTGTGTGTATATATATATATATAGATATGTATATGTATATAAATATATATCTAATATATATATATATATATATATATATATATATATATATAGGATACATGATGGGCATGATGTGACATGAAAAATATTTTCACTCCTTTAGAGTGACCTCTGGATATTCATAGGCCTCCCCTACCCCAGTCACATACTTTTATAGCCTATCCTATTCCTTGGTAGCCTAGTGCCCCACCCCCATCTCCATGATGTAACATTAGTACATTCCTGGAGGGTCCATTGACAGCTTCAGCACTGATCTCCAGAACTACAATTGTAAACATCCCCAGTGGTCCCATGCACAGCCCCAGCCCCAGTCCCGAGCTCCATAACAACATTTGTAAGTTTTCCCGGTGGTCCTCTAACCAGCGTCAGCCCGATCTCCACATAATTAATTGTAAGTGTCCCCAGTGGTCCCCTGAGCAACGTCAGCCCCAATCTCCACATAATTAATTGTAAGTGTCCCCAGCGGTCCTCTAATCAGCGTCAGCCCGATCTCCACATAATTAATTGTAAGTGTCCCCGGTGGTCCCCTGAGCAACGTCAGCCCCAATCTCCACATAATTATTTTTAAGTGTCCCCAGTGGTCCTCTAATCAGCGTCAGCCCCAGTCTCCACATAATTATTTCTAAATGTCCCCAGTGGTCCCCTAATTAGCATCAGCCCCAATCTCCACATATTAATATTAAGTGTCCCTGGTGGTCCCCTGAGCAGCGGCAGCTCCAATCTTGACATATTTATTTTTAAGTGTCCCTGGTGGTCCCTTAATCAGCATCAGCCCTGACCCCCCATAAGATATCAATTCCCAAATACCTAGTAGTCTAGTGGACCCCCCTCTGCAGTGCCTACCACCCCACCCCCATCCCAGAACTGAGCTGGTGACTGGCACAGCCCACTGGTCACCTCCACGTCCAGCCACCGACTGGCCGGGGAGGTGAGCTAGCATGGTTCCGGGATGGGGGAGCAGGGTGTTAGGCACTGCGGACAGTCCACTAGACCACCAGGTGTTTGGGAAATGATATCTACAAGGGATCAGTGCTGACACAGATTAGGAGACCGCCAGGGACACTTAAAAATAAATAAATGTGGAGATTGGGGCTGCCACTGCTCAGGGGACCACTGGGGACACTCAATATTAATTATGTGGAGATCGGGGCTGATGCTGGTTAAGGGGTCACTGGGGACACTTAAAAATAAATATGTGGAGAACAGGGCTGGGGCTGTGCACGGGAACACAATGGATGTTTGCACCTTTATTTCTGGGGATCGGGGCTGGGGGGTGGGCACTGGACAACCAAGGACTAGGCAGTCTATTTTACCTACATGTATCGGGGATCAGGGAGGCCACTTGCGCATGTTTGCCCAGAGTTACTGCTTGCCTTTCAGTGGCGGTATTTAGCACAGCACTACAGGTCACAGTAAGGCCTGTAGCACGGTGCTGCTGTTTTCAGTATCCTGGTATGCCAGTATTCCTGTCCCCACCCCTCGGTCAGTCCCCTGCATACATTATTATTTAGCGCCGGCACTATCACATTGCGCCAGCACTCTTTCCACATTTGAATATTGCAGTCGGGTGCAAATGCAGCGTAAACAGTTTGCGCCCAGTGAAAGCTTTTGAATATCTGGTCTCAAAAGTCTTATTTCCTAAATTACATATTTTAAGTTCAAAAGTCGTATTTCCTAAATTAAGTATTTGAAGTCCAAAAATCTTATTTCCTAAATTAAATCCTAAAACCTATTTTTATATTGGAATTTAGGATTTCAAATCCGAATCTGAGTCAGATTTTGAGGTACTTTTAATAACTGGATAGCAATTCGATTAGGAATCAAAAATTCCTAAATTTTTAAGCAGTCCATTCAGATCAGAATTTAACAAATTCCAAGCTACTGTACCTGATAACCAAGTTATCTGCCCGAAAATGAACTGAGCTGTTTTGTCATTGTCTGAACAACTCTGATTTGAACAAGAACAAGTTTTCAGGTGCTATATTTTGGTTAGTGCCTGATTTCAGGGGAAGGTCGGGGACAGAGTCAGACCTTTCAAAGGCTGTACAAGGTGTTTAAATAGTGAAGTAACGTAAGTTTCTTACTGGCTAGTTCCCACTACACCCCCAGACCATGCATTTGAATTTCACCTCTACTGCTTGAAGCAGGCTAACAAATAATGGCAGGCAGGCAGTAAGGGTGTAAGTAGAAATGAGCTGGTCAGACTGGGGAGGGAGCACTGCCTAAAGTGGTGGCCCTCCAGTGCGAGGTACCAGTGAAATGGGCTGGGTCTCAACAGCACTGAGTTGAATCCATCTTCATTCGGACATCTTTGTTAGGGGAAGGCTCAAGGTCATGTCTCAGTCCTGCTGCTAACAGTGGGTGTTGCTGTGTATCAGTGCGTGACAGCTAGACACGGGTTTGAATAAGGAAAAATATTGGGGGTTGATTAAAAACAGGAGGAGCAAAGCAAACAACATAAAGCCTTTTGGGTTTGGGACTAACACGTATCATAAACTTGTTATTACCTGACTGTAATGGACTACAATGGCAGTAACATTTTTTACGGCTGAAGAGTAGCTGTTCAACAAGCAGGAACTTTACCCTCACTAACTACAATCATTAGGATGCCTAATTTGTGATAACAATAGGTTTATTTAAAGATGGTGTTGCAGTTAGTTAATGGCATACCTCTCAACCTTTCTTCACCAAAATGTGTGACACGATGTGTGACAAATAAACAAAATGTGTGACATATCGTCTAACATGGCACTGCAAGCTCAGAACACTATAGCTATCAGTGCACTAATGTTCATAATATTTTTTGATAACTGAGCATAATAAATTATTATGAATTTCTGCTTTAAAGTCTCAGTGAGGAATGTGGAGTATCACCTTCCCCATGATGGGCGAAGGGTTTCTGAGAGGTAAAATGAGTGACGTACCTCATAATGTGTGACAGTTGAGAGGTATGGTTAATGGCCCTGTTGGATGGTACATTCCATGTATTCAGCCTCACCTTGATACTCTTAACCGCACAGAGCAGTCCATTATCTCAGAGTAATGTTAATACTGCAATAAGACCGGTTCTTTTGCTTTTTTCACAAAGCCCTTGCTGCTTATCTGACTACCCAGTAACAAAAAAACAGACAGTGATGTTGGAGAAGAACTTGGTCGGGTGCAGCCGCACCCCTGTTAATGGGGAAAGCAATCACAAAAAAACAACTGCAAAACAAAAAACACAGACAGCACACCCCAGAAGAAGGTTAACAATTTTATTCAATACTGAATAAACAGAGGAGCAGGAAAAAGGAGTGTAGTGAGACCCACTGAGCCCCAACATTTTGTGGACACTCCTCCTCTTCAGCAGGGGATCCAACTACCAACTCCAACACCATAAGATGATTCCATCAGTCCTCCTGCAACTTACTGCACCCATGTTCTGTCCTTGCAGCTCCCCCTCCTCTATAGTGAGACATGCTTTCTTGATCTCCAGGATTCAGCTGGGGGGGGGGGTGCAGGGACATGCAAGCACAGTGCATGAGCAGATGAGTAGGCACTATCCTTCCATGCCTCCTCTTGATTTTTCCCCTTTGTTGGACCACCCATGACCCACATCTCTATTATTTCATCCAACCAGTTTTGGCCTGAACTTGTCATTAGCGAGGAGAGATGCTACACTGTCATTGTTGTGTCAGTGCCACTCGAAGCCTAATCAGAGTGACTACTTGTGTGATGCAATGCCCATCCCCCCCAGAATTAGAGCACACTGCCTCAGCAGCACTTCCTATACTCCACAGCACTTTCTGTGTTCTACTAGACTGGACCAGGAGGAAGAAGAAAATTGTATTTATATAGCACTTTTCATACACGTTACATTCCAATGCACTTTACAAACAATGGTAAACTGGTAGTGAAGTGATTGTAAATGTGTAGTGGCAGCCATTTCACACATCAACATCAGCATCAACACGAACACACAGCCTTGGACAATTGCCTGAACTGGTTTTATGGAAAAGGGAATGTTGACCAGGGCACCTGGGGAAAATCTTATACTCTTGGGAAAAGTGCCTGGGCTTGTATTACTTCCATGTGGACACCCACCAGGACAGCACCAGAGATGGGCAGAAGGGAGCTTGGCTTAATGGCTCTTCTGAAAGATAGAACACCCAAACAGTACAGTATCCCCCAGTGCCACATTCATGAGCCAGTATTTATCTATGAGCCCCAGTCCTGGTGTAGGATTAGACCCCATGGCCTTCTAGATGGTTGTGCTACAAAGTGATTTCAGCTGACATCTGGGGTTCAGGCTACTGGTATACCATCACCGCATCGAAACCCCGATGGCGGAGACCACCACAGCGACAGGATTCAGCCAAAATCTGCCTGTCGCTGTGATGGTCTCTGCATGGCCAGGGGATTGCATCGCAGGGTGTTTCACCCCCCCAGTCCAACTCTGACTCAGAGTTGGAATCCTAGAGACCCAGGGGTGTGGGGGCAGAGCCCCCCATATGGGGGGGTTCAGGGGGTGCAGCCCCCCTATGGAAACAGGAGGCATCCCCAACACTGCATTGCCGACACTTGGCAATGCGGCTGTCACTGTCAGGGATGTCTCCATAGCCGCTGTTGCTGCAGCATGGTAAAACCCAGTCTACCACATGGAAGTACAGTGCTGTACCGCAGCACCCCGAAACCAGGCAACCCATCATTTGTTATTACTGCGTTTCTCTTGCTATATTAATATTAAAGGTGAGAAATTTGATGCAACCATTTTTAGCAGAAACATTTACAGCAGACTGCCCGAGTTTCTTTGACTCAATAAAAAGGGAAAGGTTGGATTGAAAGCTCCATGACTGTGGGAATGCCTACAGTACAGTCTGGTGGGGTGGCTCCTGAGACTGTCAGTGCTGCAAGTCTAACAATGTATGTAAAGGCCTGAGATACTGAGCAATCTCTCTCAAAAAAATTCTAAAGATTGTTTCATGAGCCAGTTCTTTGATATACAGCAGATATGAAAATGACAGTGTACAGACTGATCCCCTGATACCATATTTGCCAGCAGTTTTGCACCAAATGCACTGTGTCATGTATTAAAGAACTGAATCACAGAGCTAAGTGAGTCTTTTGAACTTTTTGAGGAAAAAGTGCTTAGTATCCTTGAACTTTAGCTGCCTACCATTAGAAGATTCAGTGTGAAACACAATTTTTTTCTTACTTTCCAGCTACAAAACTTGTAAATGTATCTGGTTGACCCTGCCATCCCCTACCGCTGAAATTTAAGATTAAGGGCCCAATTCACAAAGCTCATGGCAGGGTACAAGGGCCTTGCACCACAAAGAATGGCGCAAAGTGCCCTTGCCCCAAAAGATGCACTGGGAGCTATTCACAAAGGCAGCCTGTGGCAGCCGCAGGCTGCCTGCTCCAAACCGGGCTTGCACTGCTCACACAACACAAAATGGGCTGTGGCCTGGTGCAGGGGGGATAAGACATATGCAAGCTGCTGCATCCTTGAATGTTTGGTTCATAAAACTCCACCAGAGAGAGAATTTCTAAGTACCCTTAGAGCAGCCAGGGCTGGTCTAAGGGTACTTAGAAATATCCCTCTGGGAGAGCCTGGCATGGTGTGGCATCCCGATATGCCTTTTCTTCAAACAAGTATATTTTAAGTTATCCTGGTGGTCTAGCGGTCCTGCCCCTCCCAGCAAATAGTGCCCACCTCCCCCCCAACCCGAACCCCCGAGCCGTGACTGGCACAGCCCTACTCACAACATCTCGGCCAGCCCTGACTGAACTGTCACTGAGCGCTTAATACAATACAGTAAGTGCTCATATTGTTTTAGGCGCTCAGTGACAGTTCTGTCAGGGCCAGCTGAGGTGGTGTGAGGAGGGCTGTGCTGGTTCCGGCTCAAGGTTCAGGTTGGGGGAGAGTGGCCTGGTGGGCACTACTTGCTGGGGGGGATGGGACTACTAGATCACTAGGATAAAGTACATTATACTTGTGTTAAGAACGGGCATATCGGGGTTGGGAGGAGGGACCACTAGACCACCAGGATAAAGTAAAATATACTTGTTTGAAAAATGGGCATATCGGGGTGGGGGAAGGGACCACTACACTGCCAGGATGCCTTAATGTATATGACCAGGCATATCAGGGCAGGGGGCGCTAGCCACCGAGGGCCCTGCTGGACTGGTGCACAACTGCCTCACAGTTTGCGGCAAGCCCTCCTGCTGCACTGTGTGTTTAGTGCATGGCTAGGACTGCCACAGGCCTAGGGAGTTAGCCACCAGGACCCTGCCAGTTAGAGAATCAGGCGCAGGGTCCCTGGCTTACTGGGTTTCGATGCAAGCTGCTGTTTGCCGCAGCTTGTGCCGATCTAAGCCCCTTTGAGAATCGGGCCCTTAATGTTGTTCCAGGATTCTCCAGAATCCCCTGTGACTGAAGTCAGTCCCATGCTGCAGTTGCAGAAGGTCCAACTGCTGGTACAGGAACATGGAGCTTTGTAAAGCGTCGGTTCTTTAGCTGTTAGTTATGTAGTACCCCCGATGTTAAGTACCAGTTGCACAAAGTAAAATGTTGGAGGTAGTGGACAGCAGGCTCAACAAGATACCTTTACAGTTTGGTGTAGCTACTGTAAGTGTGTCTTTATACATTACAATCTTCATTTAGCTTATAAGAAATACAGTATGTTTGGAAGCAATGTATATATTGAAGACCAGCTGATGCCATGAATGGAACTGATATAATTATTTTATATAAGTTTTTATTTTAACTTCTAAAGAGTAATTAATAACAACAGCACAGTATTATTACTGTGTTTAGTAATTGGTAGGTTTTGATTATTTCACTATTACATAACATACATAATTTAACCCTTAGCCTGCCAGAAGATTTAGAACGCATAGGTTTTTAGGACAAGATATCTTGTCAGCAGCAGCCTAAGGGTTAATACCAACATTCACTGTTAGTAAGGGATTTAGGACAGATTAGGTAGGCCAAGTAGTCCTTATCTACCAACAACTTCTGTGTTTTACTGTGAACATCAGTTATCCTGAATTGTACAAAATTCTCTGTATTTGTATTGTCTGCAACCCAATTATTCTTTAATTTCCTTATTTTATAACATACTATATTGCACATAATGAATTTCTACTGCACACTAATATTAATTTTCATAAGGGGCAATTTAAGGTGGACTCTTAACTTTGGGATTAATTGATTAACATCAACCTCTATTTGTTAATGAATTTTTTCAATACCCACAGCAAAAAGCTTGAGTTAAAATGTGTCATATTTTCTCAAATCAGGAACACATTAGTCTGGCCAGTGTGGACACCGAGGGGCCAATCCGCATGGACCTTAACATCTCTGACCTAGTAAACAGGGAGCACATTCTGGAACTGCTGCCTGCCATTGAGCCTTTGGAGAACCACGTGCGCTACATCATCTCCCATGGCAACGAGGAAGGCTACTTCCGCGTCCACCAGAAGGATGGCCTCAGCTACCTTCACCTCAGCCGCAAGAAGGTCATGCCTGGCACCTACAACCTGGAGATTGCCAGCATGTCCCTCTACCGTAAGCAGGAACTGCAAAAACTGGAGGACAAGAATGACGTCAACTACCTCTTGGGCGAGATCGGAGAGGCACTCAGGATGAAGCTGGAAATAAAGCTTAATTAAAAACCGACTTTAATCAAACAAAAGCAAAGTATTAACATTTTCATTAAAAAGGGGGAATCCTACCAGCTTTCTCTGTTGGCACCTCAGTACCAAATTGTAAAAACAATGGGAAATGGGTAATAGCGGTTATAAAAAAACAAACAAAAAAGACGTTCTCATTTTGGCATATATATTTTTTATAACTTTGTTAATAAAGGGTTTCGTAAAGGTTTATATTTTTAAACTTTTGTATGTTTTGTGTGGCTAACTCTTCAACCTTTGCTTTTCATCAGTCATTCCCATTCTTTCTGTTCAGCAGGTTTAGAAACAGTGCAACATTCCCTTATTTGAACGACTAAAAAGAAATGCTTTCTTCTGTTTTATCTGCATAGTTAGTGGTGGGGTGGGATGGGTTGGGAAGGTTGCTGGCTAGTTACCAAAGAGATATGATGTATTTGGAATGTAATTTCCCTGAAGATGTTGCATTTCAAAAGTGCCTTATTTTGATTTTTTTTTTAATTTGCTACATGACATGGAAAGGCACTGTTTCAATTTTCCCTGAGCACTACTGTGGCTTCTAAACTGCTTTAGCCCTGTTGCCTGCTGTCCCACATGTATCGTTTCCATGGAAATAAGGGGAAAGGGGCATTTCTGTACAGCAGCCAGTGTAATCTTGCATAACATGCAGGTTAATATAAAGGACTGCAAGTTTCTATTACTGTTCGGGTCCTAACTATTGCAGTATTCTGGACATGTGCAATACTAGCTAGTACTGTTTGTAACATCTCCATTTAAATTGGCTAAACCTGAGATGCACAACTGCGTGTGTATGTGTGTGTGTGTGTGTGTGTGTGTGTAATTAGTTATCCAGTGGTTATACCACAGAGGGCAAATGCCTTTTGAAAGGATCTAAAAATGTCATTGAATAGAATGAACGTATGAAATTTACAGCCTCGGAGCAAAAAGGAAAAAAAAAAAAGATAAATTGTGATTCCACTCCAAACCCAGCATTTGTAATCAAAAGAATGTACAAACAAGCTTTTTGATATATTGTGGGCATATTTATTAGTTTTGAGGCTACCTTGTTAAGTCAAGGTGCATTGGGCAGTGGCAAAACTTGGGTTATACTGTGGAATTTGCATACATAGAAACATAGAACGTGATGGCAGAAAAATACCGGGGGGTCCACCAAGGCTACCCAAAGTTTCCCGGGACCTAGCGTCAATCAGGGGACCTACCTCCTCCCCTGCAACTCATCCTTCCCTGAGATCTTAAATGTAAATATGCTAATGGATGCATTCTGTTTCTCTCTCTCTCTGTATGAAGTATACTGGGTTAATTTGCTGCTTTTCTGTTTGATGCCAAGGATAGATTGTTAAACTGAAATCACTCAAAGACTTAGAACCAGAGCCAGACTCCAGCTTCATTGTAATTGGTGGGCATGTCCCTGCTCATTTACATTCTAATTTTGTGTTAAGAATGTAACACTTGCTTTATGTGTTAAGTAGGTGTTTGCATACTCATCCCTTCATCATCCTGATATGGGGCACTGATCCTCAAAATGAGGAACACATTGCCAAACATGTAAATTCAAGATTAGAACGCTGTGCAAACTAGTTTGAAGTTAATAAACCATCAACAATAAATATAAATGTCTGGTTAAAAGTTTGGGGGCACAGTTCAAAGGAGCCAACCACTCACAGGATGACACACAGGTAGATAAAAACAAAGAACTCACTACAAATTCTCCAAACAGAAAAATACTTTCATCCAGCCCGGTGATGTGAGAGCAAAGGTACAAAACAAGTGTCAGCCACAGTCACAAACCAATGCATGCTCAGTGCTTGGCTCCTTTGGACTGTGTTGTTAATGACATGGGGTTAGCTACCCCACACCGAGCACCAGGCCCCCATCCCCACTGAGCACACTCGCCTGTAGTGTGTTAAAATCTTAGGGGACAACAGCTTCCTTATCTGGGATTGAGGGTTTTCAAGTAATAAGTGAAGGATGTCCCTTTTAATAAGAGACAGCTGAAAAGTACGAGTGTACTCAAAAATCAGTTAGCTAGGAATCTGTCAGATGTGCAGTACAAATCCTTTGTAACAGTTGGCCCAGACTAGTTCAGTTCTACAAGCGCTCACATCAAAACATCAACCTCTATAATTTAAGTAACATGATTATTATTATATTATTAATATACATTCCTGCTTCTCAGAATCATATCCTGTATGGATCTATCTTCTTCAGTGTTCATACTTTACTGAGTTACCCCACCTACCACTGCCTCTGATTTTTTGTTCCACAAGGGGAAAAGACGTTAAACAGGCAAAACATGAAACTTTAGTAAAATGAAGACCAAACCTACAAAATATCATATTAGCGTGTGCATATCTGCCTTGCTATGTTACAGCTTGACAGACATGCTAGGTGCCTTGTTCAGCTGTCAGAGAGCTTTCATATTCTGTCTGCCACACTGAGGTGAAATTCCCACATGACTGCACTGCATGGCACTACAATAGTGATGTCACAAAATGCAGTGAAAAGGTTTACCACTGGAAAACGAATCTGCAAGCTTCAATACCCATCTCAAATAGGCCAGTTAAACAGAGGAGGTGTACAGTTCTGGTGTCCATTAATACATTATCAATGTTACTGTTTAATCTCAGACTTTACATTGAATGAGATTCCTGCCCCAGACACATGGGATGTTAAAACTCAGGTCTAGCTTCTTTAAAACTGTTTGTGAGTTCTGTTCAGGTGCTATTTAAAAAAAAAACAATCTGGAAATCATTGATATAAACGCACTGTAATTAGAATACCTTCTAGCAAAACTGTTGACTAGTTACAAGGATAACTTGTAATAGTAGTTTGTACAGTCTTGATTCCCTCAGCTAGTTTCTTTGTGTGATTTTTTTTATACTGTTTTGGATTTTTTGGGGGGGGGAAACAATTCAGTAGAACATAGCTTTGTGGTTCTGCCTCCCAGTTCCACATCAGAACTTTGGAAGGTGCTATTTCACTCATGGTATCACATGACTACCTGATGATTTGTTTATAATTCAAAGGTGCTTATGATTTTGAAAAAACAAATTGGTGCTGGTATTGAAACATCAGGGTTACTGCACTGTATACATCTTTTTCTATATTTATGTATAACCAATGTTTTTACAGTTTCCTTTTTTTGTGAGTGCATATATGTGTAGCTTTTTGTTGAGTACTCTTTTAATACTGGTAAAACTGCCACTTCATACAAAGTCACAGAAATGTGTTTAATACTGTATATTTGACATGTGTCAAACTTGAATCCTCTTTCATTAATCCAGTCTTTGAATTAGGGAAGTCCAACTGCAGTGCAAATAAATTGAATCTGATTACACGTGTTAGGAACCTTTGACAAAGTAGATCATTAATTAACATTTTTTGAATTGATTTTCTTACCTGTGGTGAGCCATATGTGTTTAAAAAAAGAGAGAGAGAATTATTGATCCAGAATGCTTTGTATTATTTCTTAAATCTTTTTCCTTTTTTTCCCCCTCGGAAAAACATGTGTTGTCAATTGCTTTGAATATTGGGTACATACATTATGAAAATTGTAAACCTGTTGTGTGGTATCTTTGTGGATTTTTGTATCAAACATCTGCCACAATAAAATTATTTTGGGTTACAGTTTTTTGGTATGTTATTTCTAAAAAAAAAAAAAAAAAACAAGCTGGACGAATATCCCACTCACTAGAGAAAAGAGGGATGACTGGGTTACAAAGATTTCCCTCATCTAAATAGAATGGGCATACATATCAAAGGGGAATTATTTCAATAAGCACTGCCATGGTCCCTTTTTAATGCACCCTTGACATCGTCCCCCTGTGGCATGTGACATCAATTACTTTTGAAGTTGCTGCCATTGACCATGCAAAGTTCACAAGGATCTAGAATTTTGCCTATGTCTCTCACTACTGAGGTAGTAAGTTTCTTCAGACAGTGGAAATACAGTATACATTTGTCAAAATTAGCAAATGGAAGACCATCTCTGTGTCAGTTCAGGACTCCTCAGAGCAGCCCATCTCAACTCAGTGTGGGAAATCAGAGCTATTTCTGACTCGATTGATTTGATCCAGACCAATCCATTGACCCGGTTCAGATCTGCAGTTGACCTGGTGCTTACCTGGTCCAGATAATGTGAAAGTATTTGGGGGTTTATTCTTATAAAATGCGATAAAATTGGTGGAAAAAATATAAAAGTAACTATTTTACATTGTGAACTTTCATAACAAAAAGGCCTATCACAGGGAATAAGGACAACCCAGTTCTGTTATTTAGCAAGGTCTGGATCTGCCTTTGACTAGGTTCTGGCCTAGTCTAGAAAATGCACCTATTTTGACAAACCAGAGTAAACAAGAACCTTTTGGGGGAAATACTGAAGTCAGAATCAGAACTGGGTCACAGCAGGCCCTCCCATCCATAATCAAAATAATGCTCACCAACATGGTTACAGATAAAAAAATTACACTTTATGACTATCTTCTGATGCTTAGAAGCCTGCAAAAGCAAAGGAAGACTTGGGGTGATTGGACTGGAAAGGAAGATTTTATGTAACATGATTGATAAACCATTTTAGCCACACATATTCATATTCAAAATTGTTCCATTACCATTTATACATTTTGCACTGATGCATTGAAATTGTATTGACAGGACTTATTTTTATTTATTTATTTATTTGTCGTATAATCAGATTTACAACCTTTGAGCCAGTGGCTCGTTTACAAAGGTACCTCGTCACAGAGAGGGCACACATGGTTAACACAATTTACAGAGTACAGTCAAGACAGATAACACATTTTTTACATATTTACAGAATACAGACATACAGATTCACATAGTTTTACATAGGTTGCATGAACAGAAATACATAGTATTACATACAATTGCTTGAACACGTGTAATTAACAAACATTTCAATTAGTACCAGCACGTACTGGCAGAGGAGAGAGGGCCCGGGGTGAGTGGGGTGGTGTGGGGGTGGGTGGGTGTTCAGCCCAGTGGGCCACATCAATAGTGCCAGAAGAGCAGCAGAGTATCTTTTAGAGACAGGTGCAGCAGTGGGTGTTGAACAGCAGGTCTCGTAAGGCAGCTTTGAAGGGGGCAATTTTGGCAGTGTTGGAAATGGCTGCGGGGAGTGAGTTGAACCAGGTAGGGGCTCTGTAGCTGAAAGATCTCTGAGCCCAGGTGGTCCTAGTTCTGGGCACTAGTAGAATGACCTTGTCCAAAGTTCAGGTGGTGGCTCTGGGTGGTGTAAATTGGATGGAGGCAGACACCCCGGGGGGGGGGAGAGTCCAAGTAGAATCTTCTTAGCAGGCCAGTTTGGTAGTGGATGCGTTCATCGAGGTTTAGGAGTTTGGCCATGTCATAGAGTTGACAGGTGTGGGTGAGTCTAGGGGCACTGGTCAGTAGCCTGCAAGCCTTATTTAGCGTGAGCCTAATCTTGCTGAAGGCAGTGGAACCAGCAGCAGCACCATATACTGGGAGGCTGTAATCAATAAGGGACATTACTGCGGATGTGATGGCAAGCCTGAGGGCATCAGGTGGGAGGCAGTCCTTGTGCCAGTAGAGGATGCCAAGGCACGTGTTTGTGGTGGAAGCAAGGGCAGTAATGTGGGCATGAAAGGTGAGGGCCGAGTCAAATGTGATTCCAAGGTATTTGTGCGAGTAAACTTGTTCGAGTGGTTGACAAGTGCTGGGGAAGATTTGGAGGGGACTTTTGCTGGCTTTGTTCTGGTGGTGGGCGAAGAGCATTGCTTTAGTTTTTTTGAGGTTACTTACTAGTCTGCTCTTCTTAAACCAATTCTCAGCATCATTGAAAGAGTGCTGGAGGGAGGTGAGATTTTTGTGAGCTGCATAAATCACGGTGTCTTTAGCATATAGTAGAATATTGCCAGAACAGGCACTAGGCAGGGCATTTAGATACAGGCTAAAGAGTAGTGGGCCCAGGATAGAGCCCTGGGGAACCCCAGAGCAGATGGGACAGGTTTCAGAGAGCACCCCATTGTTTTTGACACATTGGGAGTGGGCTGATCGGTAGCTCACACACCAGGAGAGGGGGCCAGCAGAGAAACCCATATGGTTGAGGGCATTTAGTAGGAGTGGGTGGGAGACAGTGTCAAAGGCCTTAGAGAGGTCAATGAACACTGCCCCAACTAGGGAGCTGAGGTACAGAGAAGCGTGTAGGAAGTTGGAGATCTCCATTAAAGCTGTGCCTGTACTGTGACCAGTGCAGAAGCCATGCTGTTCTGGGCACAGGATGTTATGTTTTGCTAGATATTCAGTGAGTTGGGTGGCCACCACTTTTTCTAAGGCTTTGGGGGGGGGGAGAATGGAAATTGGCCGATAGTTGCTGGGGGCGGACAGGTCACCACCTTTGTGAATAGGTGTGACTGTTGAGTTTTCCATTCTGTTGGGAATTGCCCCAGACAGAGGGATTGGTTCAGTAGATCTGTAAGTGGGACCAGGAGTTCATCCAGGAACAGACAAAGTAATTTTGGATCCAGGGAGTCGCTTCTAGGACTGGTGCCTTTTAGTGCTTTAAGCAGGAGTGGTTTGGCTTCCTGAGTGGATACCTTGCATAGGTAGAACCAGGGGGCACTGCAGATCAGAGGGCGGTGGGTTGTGAGTAGGGTCGAAAAAGTTACTTGGGAGGACAGAGCTGAGATCAGTAAAGGAGGAGTTAAGGCAGTTGGCAATGTCAGTGGGGTAAGTGATGGTGGCGCCATTGACTGTAAGGTGGGCTGGGAGGCAAAGCATGATTTCCCAGTTATTTCTTTTATATTGTCCCAGAAGTTCCGGGCGCAGCCCCTTGAGGAGGTGAGGGTGGCCTGGTAGTGGTCAGCCTTGGCTTTGTGGATGGCCCATGTGCACCTGTTCCGGGCAGCGTTATATGCTTGTCTGTCGGCAGCCCGACCAGTCTCAGTGGCTGTATGCCAGAGGTTATCCTTCTCCCTGAGTAGTTGGAGTAGGGCAGGGTGACCCAGCGTGCATTTTGTTTTTTGGAGCGGATCATGGTGTAGGGTGCAAAAAGATCACAGGGCTTGGTAAAAGCTTCTGAAAATAGGTAAAGGGCAGTGTCAATGCTCGTTGCATGGCAGATGGGAGACCAATCAATGTGAGTGAGGAATTTGCCTATGTTTTAACAGTCCTCCTGGGTGAAGGCACCTGCGGTGAGTGGTTTGGGCTACAGGTTTGGGGGGGTAGACCAGAGGAATAGGAGAGGGGAGGTGGTCACTTAAGGAATCTGGGAGGACTTGAATATCATGAATCTTTTGGGGGCAGTTTGAGACAATGACGTCTAGGAGGGTACTTGTCCCTGATTTTTGGTTATGTCTGGTGTGTTGTGAGACAAGTTGGGTCAGGTCCAATGCAGCAGATGTGTTTCTTATCGGTGAGGCAGTGGGACTGAGCTAGTTTACATTGAGGTCTCCTACTAGGACTTGTTGGGCCTTATGGGGGGAGGGAGGAGAGATATTCGGTGAGAGATATTGCAGGGGTCTGGTTCCTTGGGGGGATATAGGAGACTGTGAGATGGAGGGGGCTCTTGGATGGGTCTGGGGTGAGTTTGAGGGTGAGGGTCTGGGCACCATCTACAAGCCTGGGGGCAGGGAGGGCGTGGCCTGTGATGGTGTCACGAGCATAGAATGCATAACCACCTCCATGTTTACCTACTTGATCCTCGTGATATAGGGTGTAGCCTGGGAGGGAGACCAAGGAGTCTGGGGTGGACTTAGTTAGCCAGGTTTCTACTAGGGCTAAGATGTCTAGTTGGTGTGATATAATCCAGCACTGAAAGGCAGCAAATTTTTTTAAGCAGGCTGCATACGTTCATGGAGGCAATGCTGAGTTCGTTGGACTTAGTTGGTGAATTGGTGGGGTCAGGGCCTGGGTTTGGGTGGATATTACCAGAGAGGAGTAATAGTATGACTAAGACTCTAGCCCTGGGATGGCAGTTAGTTTCTTGTGGGTACATTGAGGTGCCAGGCAGGTAGTGGGTGAACAGGGAATGGGCAGGGTTTGGAGGGTCTGGAAGATGCAGAGGTGGTGGAGCCAGGGCTGGAGGTGGGGTTGGGGGGGCAGCAAGGAAGTGGATACAGGGGTCCAGGGTGCACTGACATGGTGGTGGGTGGGTGGGCTACAGTGGTATGTTATGGTATGTAGGTACAATTGACCATAGGCAAGGGCTGAGGTCTGGCTGGTGGGAGATAGGTTCCAGGAAGTGTAAGAAGATGATACATATAAGGTGGAGATTAGCAATCATGATGACAGGTAGCTTTAGAGTCAGAGCACAGTGGCTGGGAGGGGGGAGCCAAAGCTTTAAGAGCTGTAGGAGTCAAGTCAAGATTATCTTGGCTTGCTGGCTTGGTGAATAGAGCTGCTGACTTCCCTCTCAAGGGTGC
Organism: Neoceratodus forsteri; assembly: GCA_016271365.2. Classification (NCBI taxonomy): domain Eukaryota; kingdom Metazoa; phylum Chordata; order Ceratodontiformes; family Ceratodontidae; genus Neoceratodus; species Neoceratodus forsteri. Next base: position 185,546,960 of record JADMNL010000031.1, read on the forward strand.
TGGGTTTGAGACCTGGGAAGGGACAGTGGATTTCCTTTTTTTTCTTTTTTTAACTCTGTCAGGGACCTCATCTGAAAAGCAAGACTTATACTAAAAGAGCATTGCCTGAGAAGTAAATTGTTAAAGAAACACAAAATTATACATACCACCCTCCTAATGATGACATCCTGACTAATAAATGTAAGTCATCATGAAGGAAGGCTGACTGGGATTTAAGTAAGACTGAGAACAGCTCAAGAAAGACTCATATTTTATCCTTGTTAGGACTCATCAGCGTGCTATAGCTGTGGAGCTGGCCAGGATGCAGTGCAGTATTCTATAACACTGAGTGACACAAGTGATTCACTGACATTGAAATTGGTTCATTTACTGCAGTAACAATACTGCAGTATACTGTCGTTTTGTGTGATACGTGTGCACACACACACACACACATACACACACACACATGTACAGTCTATATAACATGAACAGGACCATAGCAGAGCCACCAGTGAGTTACAGAAGTTGTGCCCACTCACAAGAGATGATAAACTGTTTTGAGTCATGCTATTTTATATTCAAAATATACATTAAGCTAAAAAGACAAAGAACTTCAGAACAAGGGTACTAAGGCAAGGATTACCCAAAAAGGGCACTGGTAACAAAACCAGGTTTCAAAGAAATACAAAATCAAATTACACATACCTCCATAATGCAAAGCATCATGGGATGTATCACACATACCGCCATAATGCAAAGCATCATGGGATGTATCGCTAATTAACCTGGAAAATGTAGGCTCCTTCTGTTTTAAACTGGAATGCATGGTGTAAAAAGGCCTGTCACACAATCTGCAAAGGCTGAGAACAGAAGACACAGACACTTGTTTTATCCTACTCAGGACTCATCAGTGGGTCTAATCCATATCTTGCCCCAGGAGAAAAGAATGAACCATCCCTTAAGTGGTCTTATGAGTTTGGGTCATGGTGGACTCCAAATAAAAAAAGAGATATTTGTAATGTTGTGGTTATTTAACACTTGTCTCCACAGCCAATTAGATTTTAGAGTAACCTATGCTTTGGTGCTTTCGAATTTTGTGCTTTCTGTCAAGGGATGGGGGGAAATGTTCTACGTCAGATCAGGACCCTCCCAAACCAGCTGGGCTCAACCTGACTCTGGAAATTAGAGCTCTTTATGATTTCACTCTGATTTTACCCTGTCCAGTCCATTGTCTAGGTTTACATCTGCCAATGTGATCTAGTTCTGACCCAGTCCAGATAATGTAATTGATCTTGAATATTTTTTTTTGATATTTCAGAAAAGTTTACAATTTTGTATATTTTCTATTTTAAGCTGGTGTAACTGTGGGTGTGAATGATACTGAAGAGCCCACTGAAAACTGGCTCAGTCATGCTTTGCCTTTCTGTGTGATTTAATGAATAAACATGTTGACCACTACAGTACAATCTACAGGAGGGACAGGGAGGGAAGAAGAGGAGGAGGAGTAGCTCTCCATGTAAGGGAAGGGATCAAAGCAACAGAACTAAAGGGTAAACAGGGAGGAGAGAAGGCACTGTGGGTCATCCAAGGGACTGAAAATGGCTCCACAATCTGCACAGGGGTTGTAAAGAGACCCCCATCTCAGGGGGAGGAAATGGACAAGGAAAGGATAGAAGGCATCCTTGGGATGGCAGAGAAAGGGGAGATAATGCTGATGGGGGATCTGAATATGCCAGATGTTAACTGGAGCACCTTTGCTGCAGCCACATCCAAGAGCAGGGCCATTCTCGATGGCCTACAGGGGGCATGCCTCAGACAGCTAGTTTTGAAACCCACTCCGGAGGGAGTAATCTTAGACCTGGTACTCTCAAATGAAGATGGAGAGAGGATCTCTGATCTTGAAGTGGGTAGCCATCTGGGAACAAGCGACCACCAAACAGTGTGGTTCACAATAAACTTAGCTGTAGAGTCAAGCCACACAAAAGTGAAGGTCCTGGACTTCAGGAGGGCTGATTTTGTCAAAATGGGAGAGTGCCTCAGAAAATCACTAGCAAACAGGCAAGAAGGTGGGGTGGAGCAACAATGGGGAAACATCAAAACTACCATCACAGAGGCAACAAGCCTTTGTGTGAAGCAAATAAACAAATCAAAATGAAAGAAAAAAAACACCATGGTTCTCAAAAGAAGTGGCGGGGAAGGTAAGGGAGAAAAAGATAGCATTCAGGAAGTATGAGGAAACACAGAAGGAGCAGGACAGAGAACTGTACCAGTTAAAGCAGAAGGAAGGGGGAAGGCAGTCAGAATAGCAAAGGCCCAAACCGAGGAAAAGATAGCCAACTCGGTAAAGAAGGGGGATAAAACCTTTTATAGGTACATTAAGGAGCAAAGAAAGAGGAAGGCAGGGATACTGAGGCTGAATAAAGAGGAAGATGGTTGGGCAGAGAGTGACAGTGAAAAAGCAGGGATACTGAACGAATATTTCTGCTCAGTAGTCACAGTGGAAAAGCAGGGGGAGATACCTATTTCCAGTCAATAGAAGCACTCTGGATAGGGGGGTTGATATTAGTCCTTTCACAGAAGAAAGGGTTCTGAAAGAACTCTTAAAACTTAAGGTGGATAAAGCAATGGGGCCTGATGGGATTCACCCCAGAATTATAAAAGAACTAAGGGAAGAACTAGTAACACCACTGACTACCCTTTTTAATAAATCATGGGAGGATGGTGTGGTACCTGAGGACTGGAGAAGGGCGGATGTGATTCCCCTTCACAAAAGTGGGAGCAAGACAGAGGCAGGAAACTACAGACTTGTCTGTTTGACCTCAGTGGTAGGGAAAATGATGGAATCACTTCTGAAGGAAAGAATTGTTGAGTACCTAGAGGCCAGTGGGGAACAGGACCCAAGGCAGCATGGATTCACAGCAGGAAGGTCATGTCAAACAAACCTAATTGATTTCTTTGACTGGGTGACTAATGTAGTAGACCAGGAAGGGGCTGTGGACATGGCCTACCTAGACTTTAGCAAGGCATTTGACACAGTCCTGCACAAAAGATTAATAAACAAATTATCCAGCCTGGGAGTGGGTCCCAGGGTGGTAGCCTGGGTAAAACACTGGCTGGACAACAGGACACAGCGGTAGTATTAAATGGAGTCCACAGTGAAGAAAGGAGGGTTACTAGTAAGGGCACCACAGGGTTCAGTACTGGGCTGGTCCTTTTAATGTCTTTATAAGTGACATTGCAGAGGGACTGAAGGGAAAGTATGTCTCTTTGCAGATGACACAAAGATCTGCAACAGGGTTGATATGCAAGGTAGGGTGGAAAGGATGAAAAGGGACTTGGCAAGGTTGGAGAAATGGTCAAATGTATAGCAGCTTAGATTCAACGCAAAGAAGTGCAAAGTAATGCACCTGGGAAACAAAAACCCATGGGAAGAGTACACAATGGGGGGTGAGACACTGACAACAACAAAAATAGAAAGGGACCTGGGGGTAGTCATATCAGATAACTTAAAGGTGGGCCAGCAATGTGAGAAGGCAGTAAGGAGGGCTGGGGGGATACTGGGATGCATAGGGAGAGGCATCACCAGTAGAGACCAAGAAGTTGTTGGCCCTCTGTACAGACAGTTGGTAAGACCACATCTGGAGTACTATGTACAGTTCTGGAGACCCCATCTCCGCAAAGACATAGACAGGGTCGAGGCTGTCCAGAGGAGGGCAACCAAAATGGTGCAGGGTCTGCACCAGAAGACATATGAAGAAAGACTAAAGATGTATAACCTCGAGGAAAGGAGGGAGAGGGGGGATATGATAGAAACTTTCAAATACCTCAAGGGAATCAACAAAGTCCAAGAGGGTAGCATTTTTCAGAAAAAGAGATGTGCAAGAACAAGGGGGCATAATTTGAAGATAGAGGGGGGACGGCTCAGAGGTAATGTGAGGAAGTATTTCTTCACAGAGAGGGTTGTAGATGCATGGAACAGCCTTCCTGAGGAGGTCATAGAGTCAAACACAGTGGGGGAATTCAAGAATGCATGGGAGAGGCATATGGCAATTCTAGTGGGGGGGTAGGAGGAAGTAGGCTGTTGGTTAACTAGGATCTGCAGCTTATCCATTAAGTAGGGAAATGGGCAGAATAGGTGTGCCAAGCAGTCCTTATCTGCTGCCAAATTCTGTTTCTATGTATGATTACTACTGTTTATTTCTGATACAAATTGTAGAAAAAATTGGTAGAAAAAAGACAAAAATAGCTATTGATAATATTATGTAATGTAACTAAAAGGCTCTTAAAGGAGGAGTAAGATCAACCTGATTCTATCATTTGACCCAGTCCAGATCTGTCTCTGACCAGGTTTTGTTCTGATCTGGAAAATGTTCCCGTTTTAGGCAAGCCAGATTAAATCATAATAAATCAGAACCTCTTAGAAAAAGATTAGAGTCAAAACCACAACCAAGTTATAGCCATCCCTCCCATCCCTATTCTGTCCTTTTAAACTTTTTCCTCTTTTGATCTCACCTTGACCCAAACAATTCCCATCATGTGGCTGGTCAGATCCATGTCTTGGGCTGAGACAAACACATCTAGCACACACCGATGAGTTTGAAAAAGGCTGAAATACTGTATGTGTCTGCAGTTTGTTATTCTTGGTCTTTGCAGCTTGTTTGTGAGACTATTTGGCACCCTATGGTCTTGCTTAAAGCCTAGCCAGCCTTAAGTCCTTCATGATGATTTGCATATATTACCCATGGTTCCTTGTCTTACAGGGATATGTGTAATTTTATGTTTCTTTGATACTTGGATACAGAGTCGATGCACTTATAGTGCAACTCTTCCTCAGGGGCTTCTGCGTGACAGTTTCTATTCTTTCAAATGTTATTCCTCTGTTAGGCTCTCCAGGATCCATACCATTCCCATGATCCAATTGATCAATTCAGTGTCCTTGGCAGAGGTAAAAAGCTATTGACCAGTGATGAATTCTAACAAGACAAAATACGTATCTGTGGTTTGCTGTTCTTAGCCTTTGCAGATTCTCTGTGAGGCCATATGTTATGTTAGGATCCTGCTTAAAGTTCCAGTAGCCTTCATTCCTTCACTGTGGATTGCACTTATTAACCATGTTACCTTGCATATTGAAACTATAATAGAAACTGTAATAGGCACTGTATATCTACTTGCTGGAGGCCAGACGAGAGAGGGGTGATATGATGGAAGCTTCAAGTTCCTGAAAGGAATGCAGAAGGTAAATTTAGAGGAACTTCTTAGCAAAAGTAGTGGATCAAGATCATGGGGAAGCACAAGTAGAAGCTGGGAGGGGAGGTTCAAGAAGGAAATGATGGGGTGAGTGCCAAAACTATCAAATGTTCCAAACATGGCTGAAACAGAATGAAGGGCTTTGTGGTTTCTCAGGGTGATAGCGGTAGGGTAGGGAGCAGGGCATGGATAGTGTGGGTTAGATCTAGGAGTGGGCACATTTTTAAATTTGCCAGCAAAGTTATCATGAAGTGTCCTTCTACGCTCTTTGGATAGTGTAGGCAAATTGGGCACTTCATGCTATGTAAGAATTAGCATATCAGTTCACCAAAAACAGCCACAAAGTACTTCATATAGCTTTGCACTAGGCAAAGTGTGAACTCTGCATTCCATATACAGTATGTACATAGTACAAACTTTGTGAAGTATGTCACTATGCGAAGTTATGCACTACGCATAGTTCTTCGTGAAGTGTACAGTTTTTTTCATTTTACCCAAAGCTAGATAGAACCTTATATGGACAAGTGGTCCTAGATATGGTAGGGTTTTATGGTCAGGCTGGATGGACCAATGGTCTTTTTCTGACATCATTGTCCATGTTTCTAAGTTTTTATTAGATAATACATAAAAAGTATTGATATTGAAAATATGTATCGGATATGCAACTGGGGACAGTTATATAACTGATTTATCTATATCAGTTTGACCTAGGGTAACCTCACAAATGGCATAAGCCATGAGTGAGGTGGATGAGGGCAAATTGCAAGATTTATCTATATTCATGCAGTTTTACCTTGGGTAACCTCACACGTGGCATGAGTGAGGTGGCCAAATGCAAACTGCATGAATATAGATAAATCAGTTATGTATCTGTCCCCATTGTATATTTCATGTATGCAATAAGTATCAGTTTGGATAGTATAGATTGTTTTGTTTTTGTATTTTATTTTATTTTTTGTAATTATAATAGACTTTTTTGAAACTTCACTGTGTAGGTTCACCTTATGGACATGTTGCTAGGCAGTTGCTATAGGCGCTGTGACGTTCTGCCACCTGTGACACCCCCGACATATGTTTTCATTGGTGGGCATGTTCCTTTATTCATAATTACAGATAAAAAATGGCAGCAGCTCTAATCAAGAAGGTAGAATGGATTATGTTACGTTCCATGTGTCCGTTTTGTATATTTAAAAAAAAAAAGAATGCTTCTTTTTATTTGGGACCATTTTGCCCTTGTGTTAAAAGATAGCAGAGAGACTGATGGTGGCAATTTAAACAAGTGTGGAGTGGTGTGTGCAGTGTTGCGTGGAGCCAACATCGCCATGTAAGTAAACATCCAGGATGTGAAGAACTGAATGTTCAGGAGGCATAAAATAGAGTAAACAAAAAACCTTTTTTTGTGTTTTTCCAAGAGGGCGGGTGCTGTGGAGAAACTGGTGTGGTGATGGCCTCGTGAGGTTAGGGAGTTGTGGGTGAGCAGGATCCAGCACTACAGAGTGAGAATGGGAGCACAATTCAGGAGCCAAAAGAAAATATACAAAGGTATTTTTGTTTCTGTTAGGGTATAACACAGCTGAGAGGGTTTTTATGATTTGTGGAGTTGGTGGGGGTTGGTTTGCAGGACATTTTGTTGAGGGTGGCGTAGTTGTGCATGTGTGTCTGGTAAGATGGGGTCCTGTGTTGGTTTATGCTTCCATGTTTTTTCTTCCAGTTCACACTCCTGCATGGGTATCTTTCTGTACAAATAGATGATGTTGTATTCTGACCTTCCCGCGTGGGGTCCTGCCTGTCACATATACTATTAACTACTGTTATGCTCTCTACTTTGTAACTTTGTTTTCTGTACTATCCCGGGTCGTGCTTGAAAATAGGCAGGTCTAATTGCCTAATGCACTTACCTGGTCAACAAAAGGTAATAAATAAATAAATAAGTAGTGCCATCAGGTTGGGAGGCTGCCAGCAGAATGGTGATGACAGTACTATGTGAATAAATTGGTGATGATGGCAGTAATATATAAATAAATTCATGGTCACTGATTCACTGATTTATTCACATAGTTGCTCTGATAACTATGTTTATGAGTGGTTATCAGAGTCCAAACCTATTGCAAAAATACTTTTTAAATAACAACACTGAAAAATCATTTACATGAGGTTGGACAATATTAGCATATTAATTTATTCAAAGTGAACACTAATAATTGCAGAAAAATAACCTTATAAGATTGATGCACAAAAAGTATATTTTGGTTATATCTAGCTGGCAGTATAGCCTAGCAGTTAGAAGCTGGCAGTTTCTACCTGTTTTCACATGGTAATGTGCTCCACTTTGCCAGGGAAAGACAGGTAGGAACTCTGTGCATTGGCACCATCTTGATAAAGTACCACCATGCGTAGTCTTTCCTAAGGTGGGCACTTCACCAGGTGAAGAACTACATGAAAGGACATTCTGTACTACACCAAGTCAGGACACTTTGTGTAGTTCTATGCAGAGTGACTCTGCACACCTCATCACATTCAATATACAGAAAATCCAGTGGCACAACTCCGTCCAGAAAGTCTGCAACATATCTGGTCTGTTTGATCTTCTGGAGTTTAAGAAAGTGAAAGAGGACTATGTTCTTTTCAGAATCCTAATCTCAACCCTTTCTCTCTTCCTGTCACCACATTATAAACCCTCATTTGCCCCTTCTAAGTCACCATGTGGCTGTTTTATCAGTTACTAAGCTTCCTGGCAAAACCTCTTTTCATATCCTTGGAATCAAGCTGTCTGGAAAATAGCATAGAACTTTCCACATTCAATTGATTTTCCCATGGCTCATGTAAAGAATTTATAGCCAGTCAGCCTCTGCTTTGAAGGCTTGTCACTGAAGCATGCAGTGCAGGTGAGTTAACCAGTTCTGGGATCCTTAGACATCAAATTCAGCAACTATCCTTTTGCAAACAACAAATGGTAAGTCACCATGCTTAAGTAAAAAAAAAAAAAAATCAACCTCAAAGAAAGTTATTCAGCTGTATTACCTTCATTTTTTTGTCAACTCTTTTTTTTGCCAGTTTTCCTCCTAACACCAGGAAGAGGACCTCTTTTGGTGATGACAGACTTCATATCTGCTGAGGAAACCACTCAATGACAGCCTCTGTAACCCAACACTGTCGTACTCTTCCTCCCATCCTCTCGGAATGGCTGAATGAGCTCCATGATCGATGCACCCTATAGAAGACTTACTACCCTTCCCAGCCTCTCCAAATGGCTGAGTGAGCACCACAATGTACACACCCATAGGAGACATACTCCCCCTCTGTACTCTGCAATGCTGGGTGAGCTCCACTTCAAAGGACTCAACCAATTGGGCAAACTACTTACTGCTGGTCAGGGGTTGGAGTGTGGAAGCCAGAGCTGCTCCTGTAGAATGGAGGCAGTGGTCATGTCACCTTCCCAGCCCTGGTAGATTTTTTTTGGCAAAGATATCTTTTTTAATGAACAGTTTCAGTTTAGAAGCTTCTGAGATCTCTATGGTATCTTTTTCTGGTACGTAACCTTTCCTGGCAAGGATTTCCTTGTTTGTCCTTCTGCTTCTTCGTCTTAATAGAATGCACAAACAATACGTTTTATTGAAAATAACATTTTGTGATTGCAAGAGCTTGTTTGCAAATTTATGTTTAGGAAAACCTATGTTTTTTTTTTCTTCTTTATAAGTTAAGCAGAGCCAATGTAGCTATTGCTTCCATTTGAATATGAAAGTGCCTCACATTTCATGGAGTAAGACAGCTCTACTTTTAAAACCTTTTATGTAGTCCAAGAAGGAAGGAATTATATTTTGGCTCTGAGGATTTGGCAGCCCAAGCTCCTCCCCATCCCCATTCAGGTAAAACTGCTCCCATGTGTTGAAATTCTCTGATTTAAGAGCCTGTTTAGGGATCGATGTGTGTATCTTTCTAGATCTTTTTTTGCATATTTGATGGTCAGTTCTTTCAAATCAAACCCACTGATCAACTAACAAGATCCCCATTAGTTGAGTGGTTGCTCTGATTTTTAAGAAATGAAAATGTAACATAAAACAATACCCAAAAGGACACCCCATTGATCCCTATGGAGAATGCTGCAACCCTCTCTAGACTTTGATGTCAGAGAGCGCTGCTACATGGGGCAGGGCTGATTGAATAGGGAAGTGGAAGGGATTGGTCTTCTGGCTTCTTGGAGCCAAAATGAGATCCCTTCCATTCATTTTGGAACTAAAAATAATTTGGACATAGTGCTGTCTAGCTCTGTGGAAGATAAGGCTTCTTCATGTTGGGGGGGGGTTCTTAACTGTCAGCCTGATTGATGCACTTTAATAAAATATTAGACCACAGTAAAAGGTTTCCGCAAGCTTTCAGTCATAGTGTTTCTTTGCTCAAATATTGCTGTATGTGGATTTCTCATACCACCCCTCTGCACCTCATGACACAAACTCAGATACAGCAGCTTAAAAGAGAATCACGTGTCATTTGTGAAATACACAAAGGCAGTGTATACCAGGAGGATGCCAGTGCAACATAGAGCAGACCAACAGATAAGCCATAATATATTTTATTAATAAGTGCACTAATACAATCAAGGCACATGATTTATATTATCACACTCGCCTAGCTATTGAATACAAACTTATTGCTACTATTTAAGTACTGCAATAGTTTGAGTATATCTGGAAAACATGACCACGCCAATGGAAAGAGCAGGTGTACAGTACAGTGTTCTCTTTCCAGAAAATATCATTTTGTTATGACTGGGTATTGGCCTGCCAATAGTTGTTTGTTCATGAAATATTGCATGTAGAATGGTGTATTGAAGAGCTTCAGCTACTATGCTTTCCCTTTGAGTTTATAACCCAATATAGTCCAAATAAGATGAAAGGTCTCATTTACAGTGGAATTCTGCTTTTATCCAGGTTCCATTGCTGGTTGCACTGAGACACAGAGGTCAAGTACAGTACCGTGCGTAGGGCCGTTCAGTGAGTCAGTGGATGAACTAGGATTTGGATGAGACTCTTTTGGTTTGCAAGTCTCCACTGGAACCAGTGGACCAAATGCTATTTTGGTATAATTTTACTGGTGTTTTGCCTTTCTTGGTGCACAGCAAACTCATTCAGAGGCCGGTGCTATAAGTTTGTTTTTTTTGTATCAAGACCATTTTTGGCATGGAAACAAACAGCTATTTCTTGGTGCATTAAATGTGCATTATTCTAATGCATCCAAAATATTTTCAAGGCTGTTTACTGGCACAAATACATATATATATATAATGATTATTAATGCTAATACCCTATTTTATTAAACTTTAGGAAAAAACTCCAGGTCTTTGATTCGACCAGAGCCAGTCATATGACATATAAAGTTTCTGAGCTATTACCTAGTTCAAAACAAAGAACCAGGCAACAGTTTATTAGAGCCAGGCAATAGTTCATTAAAACCAGGCAAACTGGGAAAGTTTTTTTTTTCAACTATTGCCTGTTCTAATCTTCATAACTGAGGCAAGGTTTAATAAAACAGATATTGACTGCAGCTGTGTCAGGCTAAAGTGAAAAAATATACATCCCTCAGGATGCACTATTGCCTTTCAATAGTCATATTGCCCTCAGCCTTTGGCTTTGGGCAAAAATAACTATTCTCAGAAAATAATTCAAACCCCAGGGTAAATATTTTCCCACTATTTCCTTCACCTCTGGTCAATATTTGTGTATTGGTATGTCCAGCTAAGGTTCTAAATAAGATAACTATGAGGGAATAAGCTCACACAGTAATAACCATTGTCATCTTTCATGATACTCTAAGCACTTGTCTGTCTGTCTGGGGTTACTTTCTTTATTTTATATTAAAAGTTTTTGTCAATCTGTATGTAGTTCTGCATTGCTAGAATGGTGTTCTAACTTTTTTTTTTTTATTATTTTTGTCCTGAGTCAGCAAGCTCTAAAACTGCTTCTGTAAAAGCACATGCAGGAAAAAGCAGCATGGTAACCCCTAAATTTCTGCCAAAAAGGTTTTATGAAAATTACATGGGATTTACATGGTTTTATGCATAAAAGCATACAAAAATCCCCCAAATGTTTGGAAATGTTCATTCACAAGAGTGTCACTGTAGTGGCAATGTACACTATTTTTGCACTGGTGGAAACAATAATGAAAACATCATGACAAACGTGTCCTTTTTTCATTTTTTCATTCACACTAATGTTGACGCCTGAAACACTGATGTGATAACTAGCAAAAATAAGCTGACCCTTTACTGATTTTTTTCCCAGCAAAAAGGATGAAGTCTCACCATGTAACTCCAAAATAAGCCTTGCAACCCATGGTTTATTTTGCAGATTTTAAATGTTTAGATAACCATTACGCACTGGGCAAAATGTTAAACATTTGACATGGGGTGCAGCAAAAATCTGTAACTGTAATGCAGGTCAGGGTGATTAGTTATAAAATTTTGGTGACACTACCCTGCAAAAACTGGACAGACATTCACTTTTGTTGTATGCTGATCCCATCTGAGTTAAAGCAAGCTGCAACTATGTTGGCATGGGAAGGGAGTGGAAGTGTTATTTCAAATCAAGGAAAGGCAAGCTTTCTGCCCAGCTGACTGTGTAGTAGACAAAGTTCTCCTCTCACTCTTGGTTAAAATGACAGACATGTTTGTTAAGTTGCCATGATACTTTCTTTAGATGGCATAACTGGGTTAATTTGGCAATCATTTCTAATTCTGAATACCATGTATCTGATGCCAGCTTTGCCAGTTGATTTCTGACCATGTTTTGCCAAGGTGAGTTCGGAATTCTGCCAGCAACAAACATTTTCTGGCAAAAGTGCATGACATTCAGGGGGACAAAGTGAACAAGTACACCTTTAAACAAAAGGTTAAAGGAAAACTGAACTGCAACTCTAAGTCACTTCTTCCTGTGAGATGGTTTTCAAATCGTGGTTCCAGTTCAGCTATGGTTCCATCTTCACTAGCATTTTAATAAACTTAGGTGGTGTTGCTGGTTTACATACAGGTTGTATTATTTAGAACATATCACATAGTTTACAGTATGTCCCTTTCAACCACAAAGTTATAGAATTGTAGAATGTGGATGCATATTGACAACATAAGAGCTTGACAAGGACAGCAATTACATCACACAGTTCTCAAATAGTCTGTACCACCCGTGTTTAAATCAGACGTACTCACTGAATTTACTAAAAAGGACAAGATGGAACAATAATAGACTGTGAACCCGAATTAAAAACACATCTTCTACAGTAAATACTGTCTTACAAGTTCAAAGCAGGTTTCCTTTAACTGATGTTATGCAGTGCCTTACCTCAAAAAAAGGTACATAAATGTGTCTTCAGTATTCTTGGTGACATGAGGATATAGAAAAGGAAGCTGTAGAAATCAGGACAAGTGAGGGTTCTTAGAATAGCATCCAGAAGGACAACTGTGCCTTCCGAGAACATCTTCCAGTTTAGAAAGCACACATAAGGCCACATTTCTACAGGAAATGGCAGGCAAGGTTTGCAGTCAGATATTAATTGCCTGCAATTGCTAACAATTTTGTTTTCATGAATACAATTTAAGCTACCTAGACTGTACACCTACTTGTTGCATTGGAAAAGCCAGGAAAACATATTGTAAAAGTTGTTACAAATCCAGAGTAACGACATTCCATTAGTGTTCCAGATCTGAGTGCAAATATGAAGAAACATTCATTCTGCAGTGATACAGTATTTGGGCATGTACAAATGACAGTAACGTTTGTGCCACTTGACATAACCTGAGGCTAAAACCTATTTCAACAGAACATTTGTGTCTCTTTACCAATCAGGATCACCTAGAAGGTAATCCTCAATGCATCTAACTACTAAAGAATCAAATTGTAACAAACACACCCAGATACTAGGGACTGACCCTTAAATAATTAAACCATCGGGACTTAGAGGCATTTTATGCTTTATCACTAGAGAAGCACTGCTGGTCATACAAGTGTGGAAACCTTGCATTTAGACTGCTTGGAGGTAGGACGCAGGAGAAGCAATTTGCAAGACAAACCATGTGTAGGACACACTTAAATTTACACAGGGAGACAAAAATATCCAAACTATCTGGTTTCTGTGTCTCTCTTTTCCAATGATATGCATACATTCAGAAGCCCCTAAATCAATGCAAAACATCAGGATCGTAGTATGCAATTGGTTGCATCCCATAAGATACAGTATAAGATGTATTCGCTCGTGAGTGAATATTTATGCTTCTTTAAAACATACTGCATGTAGAAGATGACACTGGAAAGCAATAAGGTAAGCAGAAAATGAACGAAGTGCAACTGAAAGGATAAGAGCCAGGTATTAACTGTATCCCACAGACATACTCCCAGTGAATGGAGAATTATAAAGTTGAGTCTGATGAGACCACTGTAAATCCCACAGCCAGTCCAACTCTTAGCATCTTCCAAATGCACATTCAATATTTAATAAAAAAAAAGGCATGACAGGGTGTGTGTTATGCTGGTATAATGTCATGCCTTGTGTCTGTTATGAGGCATACCCACAGCTGAGTGCCTTTGCACCCCAAAAACTGACATTAAAGCAGCAGTGCATGTTAGCAGTGAAAAGTTTGACCTTTCTTTTTTTTATTCTGTTTTAGATTGTACCTTTCCTTCTTTTTTCCCCACGTTGAGTTTGCTTTAGTACTTTCATTTTACATTTGAAATAATAAAAATATATATTATTTTTAATATGGCTTGGTCCAGGTTTTAATCAGTATTTTCTGCTGTTTTTGAACACTCCGGGGGGGGGGGAGGTTCAAACAACTGCATCCATTCTTCGGACACAGTTGCCTGCCCAGACAGACCACCTAAGAGGTGATCTAGCATCTGGACATGATTACCACAGCTTGTGTTCCAAAAATGATGCATGCATCTAAATTCAGAGATACCTGTAATAATTGTTTCCCTGTAAATCAGGTAAAGTACCATAAATGTGTCAGGATGTTAGAAAATAGGATGCAAAGATCCTGACACATTTACCTGGAATCAGAAATATGGATGCAAGTGCTTTGTCAAGAGTTTTGAGCCCCCCCAATTCTTTAACATCATTTTTCTTGAGACTAAAATGAACTAGCATATAGCAGACACTGCTCCTAGACCTTATGGGACAACAGGTGTAAAGAAACAGCTGTGTATTATTTCAAAAGTAAAATAAAGTGTTAAAGCAGACTCAAAATAGGGAAAGAAGGGTATGGTACAAGATAGGAGGAAAGGAGCAATCTAAAATGAAATAAAAAAGTATAGGTTAAAATGGTCACAATACCATGCACTTCATGCTTTAACTAGCTTAACAAATGCCCAGGAGTGTCTTATTGTGATGACTGAATGGATTCTGCAGAATAAAAAAGGTTTTTTATGCAGATTTCTCTTTACTGTAGTTTCAGTCCACGATGTTATACTGGGATAACCTTTACTCCTGCATCACAATAAATGTGCCAAAATGTTCGCATGCTATTCTCAAATATTTTGATGCATTTTTGACAGTTGTACCCACTTTATGGCACAAAAAATGTTGCATGATTCATATAGTGGCATAAGCCTCAATTTTTCTGACAAAAGTTGGAGCCAAAGTGCCGCTAACTGTGGCAACTGTGCCATAAAGTTACACAACTTTTTTTGGCATGAACATTTTGTCGCAAGTTGTCCAGTTCTGCTAGAGAAGTGGCACATAACCTAGACCACATCTTGAAAATCTGTGCGCTGTGTTTTTGAAGTACAGTGCAGAGTGTGACCGGCCTATCTGCCTGCCTGCTCTAACTTAGCTATATTCTTTTATTTGTGCAATTCCGTGCCGTGAAGCAACTGAGCAAAGCATGAAGTACTGTGTGTGTGTTTATGGATGATGAATCAACCCCTCACTACAGTATGCAAAACTAAGGGGGGGGGTGTCACATGCTGTGATAGTAACATCCATTAAAGGACTCCAAGGGTTAACACTATTTAAAAAACAAACACAGAAAGCATAACATGCATATGACTCTTGGAAAAAAAATTAAGAATTTGTTTTGTATGCCATCAGGGTGCCTGTAAAAAAAAAGGGCATTTTAATTATGGGAAAACATGATCTTGGATCACCCTTCTGCATTAGTTATTAAAGTGACCAAGTACCTGTAATTACTTAATTAACAGAACAAAACAGAAAAGAACTGAACAGAATAGAACTTGGTTTTGTATTAAGTGCCTCTTAGTTTCATACAGATGCTCTCACAGCAATTTCTAATGATACTGTTAGCGCAATGACTGTTTTCTGTCAAATAGCAGCTTAATCTGCTTGGCAACATCCCACACACAATCATGGGCTTCTACAATAAAGCAGCTCAAGGTCTATGCTCAGCTAACATGAGCCTCAACAAATGGCATGCTGAAATATTACAAAAAAAGTATCTGGGGCCACCCAGTGGCTCAATGGCAGTGCATCATACTGCTGTACAGATGACCCAGTTTTGAGAGTAGAGTTGGGTCACCGTATTGGGAGCCCAGCTGAGGTGCCACTCAGCAGTACACCTCAGCCAGGGAAGGTTGACAGTGAGTTCCAGTGCCATAGCAACTCCAACAGCTGGGCCAGGGAGCTTTCTTCTCACCATAGGAATGCAGTGACATCAAGGCTGGTAGTAGAATGGCCCATGTCACAGGGGTGTAGAGCAGGATTGGGGAGAATATGGGTCAAAAAACACTCCCGGATGTCTCCATGAGAGCTCATAGAGACTGAACAGGATATATCCCTGATTACAGGGTATATCTTCAGAAGGATGACTTGGGGGGACACTAGACTGAAAAAAAAAAGTATCTTAAAAAAGCACCCCCATTAACTTCCACAGGGCATGCTCCCATGATTTCCCAACTGAGATGCCATGAGATGTCTGAATGCAGTGGTGGGGCTCACACTCAGAGTGAAAGGGATCCCATGATCGGCTCCATGCAGCCACAACACAATTCCTTCACTTCCCTTCTAAACCCCTAACATCCCACCAGCAAAAATTATAGGTACTGGCCTAAAAGACAGCTTAATAGGTATGGATCCTATACTCCCTTTTGTGTCTGTCTTTGAGTTCAGCATGACTGGTTCTATTTAAAAATCTACCCTGTTTAGTCATTAAATTGGGACCAGATCATTATCTGGAAGTCTACATTTTTAAGCAATAGTAAGTTTTTTTGTAACTGTGTATCAGAGTTGATTGGATGTGGATTTTACTTTATGTGCAAAAATCATGTGATCTGAAAATACTGAAAGGATTTGGGTGTTTTGAGCATCAGCGAAATTATATGAAAAGTTTGCTTTTCAAGTGAAATTGCCATCTTCATGCCCAAAAAATGATCAATTCTAAAGTAAAAATGTCAGTTTCTGAAAAACTGGGATTTTTGTTTGAAAAATTAAAATATTGCATACATTTTCACTCTTTCTTAAGAAAAACTGGTGTTTGTCAAAATATCAAGAAGTTATTAATCACTCAATCAATTTAAAATCCACATTGATCTTTCATTGGGTCCAATGGTATCATCAGATATTGCCACAGGAGGAAAAGGATTTTTCTTAAATATAATACCATATCATCTAGACAGGTTTTTATTCTGTCAGTGAATGCCAGAAAAAAAATATATTTTTAAAGACAATGCTGCAACAATGTCGTAGTCACTGGAGGGCCAATATGGATGACCAACTAAGGTGGATCAAGACAGAGCAGGACCATTTGTCCACTGAGGTTATTTCTCTGTTTTCCTAGCAGTAGTAACCCAAAATATTGTTGTCCCCCCAAAATTTATTTAGTCCAGACTTAAAGAAGAACAGCACTGAACCTGTATTTTATATATTACTACTGGGCTCAGAAATATAGATTCTACAATAAGAACTTCATAGAAAAGTTTGCACCCTATCTCCCTTTTCCCCAATCCTAAAAGATAAGGATACATATATTTTTTTTGTCTTTGATGTGTAAAAAAGCAGAAAACTGTCTAGTGTTGGAGATATCCTATCTCCTCAGTGTCCTGCTGTAGAATTGCTGAACAGTGAAGTCCTCACCTACAGAAACACCAGACTGACTGACAAGCAACCAGGCAATTTTTACTATAGGTGAGGACATCATTTAACAATAATGCATGATCAGGGGTTAGAATAATAAAGCAGTAAACCACAACAGGGTGTGGGTTGTGCAGGGATTAACCCACGCCTGGTGTGGTTTAGTCATGAGGCTGCAGGCCGAGTGAGTAAACTACACCAGAAATGGACATATCCCAGCTTACCACACCCTGGAGTGGTTTACTGCAATTATACAATGTCCCGCTTTTTTTGTTGACAAAAAAAAAAAATAAAGAAAAAGACGGTTTTTTTTTGTATTTTAAATTATTTTTTTTGATGTTATTGCTCTGCCAGAAAAAATAGTTCTTTGTTGCTAGAGAGACCCTGCCTAGTTTCCTCATTTCTCTGGTCCTGCTAGTCTTTCTAATAGTAATTAAAAGAAGTGCTGTGTTTGATGCCTAGAAAATGCACACCATACTGATCTTTTTTTTTAAAGCAAGAGTCTGCCAGTTGTGAGTTTTCTTTTTTTTTTTGAGAGAGAGAGCCTGCTACTGTCTCTTTAAGTGACTGTGCAAAACAGTGTTTTGTGAGCACCGTGCCATTGCTTACCTTGTGGTTTTTGGGTAATGTCAGCTTTTGTGATGGGGAAGAAGTAACACTTTCCTTCAGTGCCTGGCATGTTATTAGTTTTTTCAAGGGGGAGTAAATAATTTGAGTACCAGTAAGGCAGAAGGAGCCAGCACTTTGAGGACCTGTGATGCTTTGTGGAATGTGGGAATGGAGGTGAGTGACGGTGAGAAAAAAAAAAAACGCTTGACTGGTGAGCTGGGTGAAATCGGGAAGTGGTTATGGGTTTTGCCTGTGATGTGGGTATTCCCCCTATTTCGAGAGTTAGTCTGCTTTAGTCTACTTTATTGTGAGTGCTGCAACGAGAGTTGTTAGAGATTGGTACGTTTACCGGTGATCCAATATGGCAGCTTCCTCACCTTTGATATTTGGGGGTTGGAGGGATTCTAAAAATGTGGGGATTCCAGATGCAGCTGACTGGTAACTTTATCTGTGGGTCATGCCAGGATTTACCATGGCTGAAAGGTGCCAGTCAGCCAATCAGGTTTCAGCATTCTTGGTCCATTGTATAATAGTCTATTAATCACACCCTAGGGGCATAATGTGGTATGAGGCATAGCTGAGTGCCATATTGCCCTTAGGGGGTGATTAACTGACTGTTACTCTAACCGCTGGTCATTCCTTATTGCTATTATAAAACAACTGATTTCATAAGAAACCAAACCAAAATGCCACAAGTGTTAGGAGTGTACCTTTTGGGTGTTTTCCTCATTAAGAGGGAGATTTTTTAATAAAATACTGTATAGCTGTTTAAAATTGTGCCTCTTATATTTTGTACAACTTTCAGATGGTCCCTAATTTGTGCCAGTGATTTTTCACACGCTTTTCCCATGACTGCCAGCTGTCATTATATTTAACCTGATGTTGACTCACTGTGCCTGATTTCTGCTAAACTTGCCAAACTGGCCAACTTTCAGAAAACTGTCAGCAGAGATGCCTACTCAGTGGATCCAGCGAAACTCAATTAAGCGGCTGTGAGCCTACCTGCTTGACATACGCAATTTAAAAGCTAGTGAAGCTGCAGAGTGTCCAGGTGTTGAGCCTTTATTTATTTATTTATTTTGAAAGTTACCCCAAGAAAGGCATACTGAGTTGAGAACAGCTCCTTTCCAGATGCATCGGGGACATAATCAAGGTACACAATACAAAAAAATACAAAGTACAAAATAATACTAAGGTACAAGAGCAGCAGTGTTTAGGTTTAGGTAACAGCGATGAGAAATACATTATGTGCATACAGTAGGTGTAATACATTATGAAAATAAAGTGCATTGTATGTATTTGGGGAAGGGGAAGAGGGCAGCATAGTAGGAGTTAACAAGAGTGCGGATACAGAAAAATGGGGGAAGGAAGGATGGGTGGACAGAAGAGGGTATAAAAGATCTACATCACAGCAGATAATTTGTGGGGGGGAGAGTAACACAAGAGGGCTGCAAGGGGAGAGGAAAATAAGAAAGGGGAGAGGGAAGAAATGGAAGGGAGGAGGGGATCAGGTACAGTTGCAAGAGGGGGAGATGAGGAGGAGGAGCCTTCAGTTACTGGTGCTGTTGGCTGCGAGCTGTTAGCCTTGTCTCCCCCCAAAACAAACAAAAAAAACAGCCTTCCACATATGCCACCTATACTCCAGATCTGAGATTCAAACTGGGAAAGTATGCCTGCAATCATGGGGTGATGACTGCAGTTCACTATTATTCAACCAAACACAATGGCACAATAAATGAGAGTTCAGTCCGAAGATTTAAATTAGACTACTACACCAGCTGTGCACTACTCCCGACCCTACTAACCTGTCACCATGGCTTCATAAAAAGCCACAGGGTCGACTGATGCTTCTGGGTGAGGAGCCTGAAAATAAGCTAAAAAAAACTGTTCAAAGTTGTGCTCAGATAGAGCCATTGTCAATGCCAGAGTTGTACAAGCAATCACCCTGGGGACTGTCAAAGCCTACTCATCCCAACTACCATGTAAAAATGGTGGTATTTTACTATGTAACACCAAGTGGGCATGAAACTTCCTATGCCAAATGGGTTTTAGCCATGGGAAAGGAACCAAAGCTTCCCAGAAAACCACTTCTGATTTCACAGCACTGTAAGCTGGTTTTCTGTCCTATATTCAGAAAGCTGTTGCACAAGAACTTATCCCACTGGGATGTAAACATACCAAGGTGCACTATCTACAGGAGGGACAGGGATGGTAAAAGAGGAGGAGGAGTAGCTCTCTACATAAGGGAAGGAATCAAAGCAACAGAACAAAAGGGGAAACGGGGAGGAGAGGAAGCACTGTGGGTCAACTTGAAGGCAGGCAATGGTACCACAATCCACACAGGGGTTGTATACAGACCCCACTCTTGGGGAGGAAATGGACAAGGAAATGATAGAAGGTATCCTTAGAATGATAGAAAAAGGGGAGATATTGTTGATGGGGATCTGAATATGCCAGATGTTAACTGGAGTGCATTTGCTGCAACCACATCCAAGAGTGGGGCCATTCTAGATGCCCTACAGGGGGCATGCCTTAGACAACTAGTATTGGAACCCACTTGGGAGGGAGCAATCTTAGATCTGGTGCTTGCAAATGGAGATGGAGAGAGAATCACAGATGTAGAAGTGGGTAGCCATCTGGGAACTAGCAACCATCGAACAGTATGGTTCACGATAAACACAGCAACAGAGTCAAGCTATACAAAGGCAAAGGTCCTGGACTTTAGGAGGGCTGACTTTGTCAAAATGGGTGAGTGCCTAAGGAATGCACTAGCAAATGGGCAGGAAGGAGAGGTGGAAGAACAATGGGGAATAATCAAACTGCCATCACAGAGGTAACGAGCCTTTGTGTGAAACAAATAAACAAAATAAAATGATGTAAAAAACCACTATGGTTCTCAAAGGAGGTGGCAGGGAAGATTAGGAGAAAAAGATGGCATTCAGGAAGTACAAGGAATCACTGAAGGAGCAGGACAGAGAACTGTATCAGTTAAAGCAGAAGGAAGCAGGAAGGCAGTCAGAACAGCAAAGACCCAAACTGAGGAAAAGATAGCCAACTCAGTTAAGAAGGGGATAAAACACTTTATAGGTACATCAGGAGTGAAGGAAGACCAAGGGAGGATAGTGAGGAGCTTAATAAAGGGGAGGGAGGGGTGGGCAGAGGGTGACTGTAAAAAGGCAGAGATACTAAACAAATATTTTTGCTCAGTATTCACAAATGAAGAAGGGGAGATACCTAAACCAAACAAGAGAAACACTCTGGATAGGTGGTTGATACCAGCCCATTCACAGAAGAAAGAGTTCTGAAAGAATTCTTAAAACTGAAGATGGACAAAACAATGGGGCCTGATGGGATTCATCCCAGAATTCCAACAGAACTAAGGGTAGAACTAGTGACACCACTGACTACCCTCTTTAACAAATCATGGGAGGATGGGGTGGTACCTGAGGACTGGAGGAGGGCTGATGTTATTCCACTTCACAAAAGTGGAAGCAGGGCAGAGGTAGGAAACTACAGACCTGTTAGTTTGACTCCAGTGAAAGGGCAAATGATGGAATCACTTCTGAAGGAAAGAATTGTTGAGTACCTAGAGGCCAGTGGGGTACAGGACCCAAGGCAGCATGGGTTCACAATGGGAAAGTCATGTCAGACGAATCTAATTGATTTCTTTGACTGGGTGACCAAACTAGTAGACCAGGGAGGGGCTGTGGACATGGCCTACCTAGACTTTAGCAAGGCATTTGACACAGTCCCACACAAAAGATTAATAGTCAAATTAACCAGCCTTGGAGTGGGTCCCAGGGTGGTAGCCTGGGTAAAACATTGGCTGAACAACAGGACACAGACAGTAATAGTAAATGGAGTCCACTTTGAAGAAAGTGGGGTTACTAGTTGGGTACCACAGGGTTCAGTTCTAGGACTGGTCCTCTTCAATGTCTTTATAAGTGACATTGTAGAGGGACTGAAAGGAAAAGTATGTCTCTTTGCAGAAGACACAAAGATCTGCAACAGAGTTGATTCACAAGGTGGGGTGGAAAGGATGAGAAGGGACTTGGCAAGGTTGGAGGAATGGTCAAATGTATGGCAGCTTAGATTCAATGCTAAGAAGTGCAAAGTAATGCACCTGGGAAACAAAAACCAAGGGGAAGTGTACACAATGGGGGTGAGATACTAACAACAACAAAAATGGAAAGGGGCATGGGGTAGTCATATCAGATGACCTAAATGTGGGCAAGCAATGTGACAGGGCAGTAAGGAGGGTTGGGAGGGATACTGGGATGTATAGGGAGAGGCATCGCCAGTAGAAAAAAGGGAAATTGTTATCCCTCTGTACAGACAGCTGGTGAGACCCCATCTGGAGTACTGCGTGCAGTTCTGGAGACCCAATCTGTGCAAGGATATAGACAGGATGGAAGCAGTCCAGAGGAGGGCAACTAAAATGGTGCAGAGTCTGTACCAGAAGACATATGAAGAGAGACTTAAGGAGCTTAATATGTAAACTCTTGAGGAAAGAAGGGACAGGAGGGACATGATAGAAACTTTCAAGTACCTCAAGGGAATCAACAAAGTCCAAGAGGGTAGCATCTTTCAGAAAAAGAGGTGTGCAAGAACAAGGGGGCACAATTTGAAGATAGAAGGGGGACAGCTCAGAGGTAATGTGAGGAAGTATTTTTTCAGAGAGAGGGTTCTGGATGCGTGGAATGGCCTTCCTTAGAAGATTGTGGAGTCAAACACAGTGGGGGAATTCAAGAATCCATGGGACAGACATAAGGCAATTCTAGGGGGTGGAGGTATGAGGAAGTAGGCTGTTAATGAACTAGGATCTGCAGCTAATCCATTAGGTAGGGAAATGGGCAGACTGGGTGGGCCATGCAGTCCTTATCTGCCATCAAATTCTATGTTTCTATGTAGTGATTAGCCTGGATGAGATGGGGATTAACACGGTTCTTGTGGCATAGTGGACCATGGAGGCAACAGGTTCTAAACAGGTGCCAGTCACAGGGATAAGTGACAAGAGGCAGGTGTCACTGGTGTCAGCATGCACTCTAGCTGGTGATTTCCTCCCACCCCAAGTCAGCTACATGGGTAAAACACCTGCCTGCCATCCTGCCCACAAATTCCCTAATGACTGGGCAATAACACAGTCCCCCAATCACTGGGCAAACAAAAACCTCATGATTGAATTTATTGTCAAAATTCTGATGCCGTATTTTGATTTCACTAAATAGAGACTGGGGCTGCCATGTGAGCAGAAAGTACTGCTCATAATGGATTTGTTTAGGGGACACACAACTGCCAAGTATGGGAGCAGCTTGAAAGTTGCAGCATTGTGCCTGTTTATGTCCCAGCCTGTTGTATGTACTTGCTGCAACCGCTTGATGTAGTAATTAAGCAATATACCATGGCAGGGTGTGGATTATGCTGGGATTTACCCAAGCTAGGTTCAGTTATGAGGCTGCAGGCTGAGTGAGTAAACCATACCAGAAGTGGGTAAATTCCAGCATAACCCACGCCCTGGAGTGGTGTGTTGCTATTATACAATGTTCCTTTTTTTGTGAAAAAACAAATATATAGAAAATGAGTTATTTTTACCCCATTTACGGTTATTTTTATTGAGTTTATTCCTACGCAACAAAAAATAATTCTCTGTTGCTAGGTCTGTGGTTTTGGGTTGCTAGGGTTCCCGTTTGCTGTGCATGCACAAGACTGGTTTGCCATTCCCGGTGCTTTTTGTGGAGCTGGGAAATCATTACTGCTATGCCCCTTGTCACCAGTTCACACTCTCCTGGCTCTGTTTTTGTTATAGGAGTCGAGACAGTCTTGTGAAGTCGTTCTATGCCCGGCTTTAAGGTACAGAGCACTAGGTCCGGTTTTGGTGCATTGTGTGCAGCACGGCAGGGTGCATTGCTGCCATGCTATAAAACTAGTTCACCAGCCCTTTCCTGCTCCTGGGCCAGGGGAAACAAAGTAGACTTTTTTTTCCTGTGGTCTTCTTTGGCTCCTGGGAGATGGCCCGAGATCACAGGGTGTGGAGGGGCCACAGCCACACATTTCTGTTGTAGAGCTGGTCACTGAAATCAAGGAGGCTGCGAGTGGCAAGAGGAAGGCAGTGTGCAGCACCGAGTCAGCCACCAAAGAGGTAATTTTTTTTTTTCCTTTAAAGAAGGGTCACTAGGAGAGTTTTGCTAGGCAGGGTTTACAGGTTTGTTTGTGGAGCTATATAACTACATGTACTGCTGTTGTTCATATTTGTATTTCATCGTTAAGCAAGGTGGTTTACTGGCATCCAATATGGCGGTTTTTGCCTTTGATATCGGGGCTGCAGAATTATTTTAAAAGGGGGTTTAGATGCAGCTGCCTGGCACCTTTTTCCATGGGTCATGCCAGGATTTACCACAGCTGAAAGGTGTCAGTCAGTCAATCAGGTTTGAGTATTTTGAGAGCTATTGTACAATATACTTTTAAAAGATTCACTGAAAGCACAATTTACTACATGGTACACTGGTGTAGTCTCCTCCCAGCTTGAAAGTAGAACTGCTAAGAGTGGGTCAAGGTGGATTTAATAATAAACAACCTTAATGACCGCCATGCACAGTGGCTCGAGCACAGTTTTAATGAACTTTGCACAGACGTGAAGACGTGTTTCAGGGGTTCTCAGAGGATGGGATCCAGGAAGCTCATATAACTTGCCTGAACAAAGAGGAGGTAAATGACTGTATCACCAGTTAACAAATCAATTAAAAGCCAGCCACTCGCACAGCAGTACAGCTACTGCTGCGACGCCAACAAGCCGGTTCGGAAGCTTAAGCCTGGTTGTTGGACGCCAGCCGGGGAAAGATCGTGCATCCCATGGAGCGCCCTCCTTCTCTGGGGTAGGGAGGTCTGCCAGTCTCGCTACAGTACTGCCACCTGGATGAGCACAGGTGGCAGTGCAACCGAGCATGTCAACACAATGGAGGAGGGTGACGTCAACTGGAGGACCAACACTCTGCGTCCACCAGCCATGCATGGGTGCATTGATCTCCCCATGTGTGTGCTGATGTTGTCAGGGGCTCTCCTCCACCAGGAAGAAGCTTGACTCTGGTGCTGGCTTCCAGTTGGACCCTGGTAAATCTGTGGCAGTCCTTGCCAACTCCACAAACCCACCCGATGAGGTGCAAAACTGGGGGGTGTAGCCGGCCTCCCCCTAGCCCTACCCAGAGGGTAAGCCAAGGCTCCATGGGGGCGGGCTGCAGTGGATCAGGCAAGGTCTGAGGATGGTCCAGTGTTTCCTAGCTGGAGGACTGGCCCAGTGAATCGGGGGCATAAATAATAAAAATAACCAATTAAACAATACAATATATGAAAACTGAATGACATTATTTATTTTCAGGTTACAGTCTGCGAGAAAGTGCCAGAGGACTTTTCTGAGGATGAGAATGAGGAATGAATATGAGTGAAATGGATTGTCAGCAAGCATGCTGTGAAGTCCTAAAAAGCTGATATTTCTGTTTTTTTGTTTTTTTTTACAATGCATGTTACAATGAACTCTGCATTTGAATGCACTAAAGTTGCCCTTTACACTGGGTATCTGTGTAAAGATGGGGGAATAATCAGGAGTGAGTTAGGTGATAAAAATGGCATGTCAGTCAGGGAACACCAAGATCGCTGAAGATTTATTTTTACTTGTTTTTGAAACTAACTAAATACAGCACATTAAATAAAGATAATGTGTGTAGATGGTTCATATTAATATATACTGTATTTGTTGGCAGTGTATGTGTGTGAGCGTGTGATGCCAGTACCTGCCACGTAACATGCTGTAACAGTGTAACTTAAACCAATATATTTTGCTTTCCGTTTATTTTAGCACAGTTTTGGTGGGTGCAATAATTGTGAAAATAAAAGGCTGGCTAAATATTTTAGTTATACAAGCCTGACCACTTCGGCAAAGTGACCACCTCCATTGGTCAGGTAAAAAGCATCACATTTTCACTTGCCTTATCAGAGCTGAAGTCTCCCTGCTTTCTCTATTGTTTTGAAGACCACTCTCCTGGCTTCATTACTTATAATGTTTTCTGGCCAATGAAAGGCTCACAGGTGTTTAATAGGGAGCTTAACAATTAGAAGAAGGCCACAGTTCTCCTACATTCAAATCAGTACAAAAGGTTTGCAAGCTCAACCCCTGTATGTAAAATGTGATGCTTTTTACCTGACCAATGGAGGTGGTCACTTTGCTGAAGTGGTCAGGCTTAATCATGGTTCAGCTGGATAATGAGAACCAAAAGCCCCTCTGAAAAGTAAGAACACTGGAGTTAATTTGAAAAAAGTGAAGGCTTTAATGCAGCAAAATGGAGGGGGGGGGGGGATGTGCCTTGGTACTTTAACTATGTGTTTTTGTTTGGTCACACACCAGGAGCCACCCCACTAGTTTTCCTAAATTGTATTGTAAATACAGGGGTTGAGCTTGCAAACATTTTGTACTGATTTGAATGTAGGAGAACTGTGGCCTTCTTCTAATTGCTAAGTTCTCTATTAGACAGATGTCAGCCTTTCATTGGCCAGAGCACACTATAAGTAATGAAGCCAGGAGAGTGGTCTCTTCATTAAAAATAGAGGAAGCAAGGAGACCTCAGCTCTGATAAGGCAAGTTAAAATGTGATGCTTTTTGCCTGTCCGATGGAGGTAAACACTTTGCCAAAGTGGTCAGGCTTAATCATGGTTCAGCTGGATAATGAGAACTAAGAGCCCCACCTAAAACTATGAAAAGTAAGAACATTGGGTTTTAATGAAAATTGGGAGGGTGCCCTGTGCCCTGTGCCCTGGTACTTTAACTATATTTTTCTGTTTGATCGGAATCAGGATACATCATTCCACAGTGCTAGAGAAAAGAATGCTGGCAGGAAGAATTCCTGCACCATGGTGATCAGGCTGTATATGACAGTATAAGTAAGTAATAATACCCAACAGAGTGGATGGTATTGTGCTATACTGGACCACCCAGGGGCATAATGAGGCCCAATACCACAGCCAGAGGGCCTTATAGCCCCTGGAAGGTCCAGTTTAGTACAATACCACTCTCCCTGGAGGGTATTATTGTGCTTAGGAAGTGGGCAACAGTATTATGTATGTTTGAAGAAAAAATATAGTTAACTGTTAGGTTTTTATTGATTTTTGTAGTCAAATAGTTCCTCTTTGTGTGTGTATGTGCAGATGGTTGTAATGGTAAGCCCCCCACCCCACATACACACACATACACAGACAGCCCAGTCTCGGTGTTGAAGTAGGTAATCAGCACTAATGGTAGTATTTGGTAGCAGCTAGAGTCAGGTACTGTTTTTGTTTTGTTTTAATTATTTTACTTGTCACTACATTAACTGCAGCAGCAGTAGAAGGCACTCACTTGTAATGGGCAAATCAGCGCAAGTGAGAAAGAGAGTGCTATCTCCACTACCGCTGCACTGTGTGAGAGATTAGCATTCCCAAGAGTTAACTGGCAACAGTCTGACTAGCAACACTGATAGCCATAAGATGACTGGATGGACGGAGAAGGGAGAGATGAGTGACTGAACTGACAGGAATAATTCAAGGTGCCTGCGAAGTGAGAGGAGCGGTACCATTCATCTGCAGTACGAGAAAGGAAGAAAGTGATGCTCCTCTCATGCAGCGTAGCAGTACCGAAACTGCCGCTGCTTCTCTTTAGAAGGTGGAATACAGTTTTGTAAGGGCTCTGCAGAGTACTTCTTGCAAAAGAAGGTGATTGGCACATTAATTTATGGCTCGTTTAGCAAGCGAAAAAAATAATGGCGGCTGGCAAGTTTCAAAATTTGGGGTGCCCAAGAATACCCTAAGTAATGGGGCACCCCGAATTGGCACTTATATTTTTTTTTACTGGGCTCTATTGTTAGCTAGACCAGGGCTCTGGGAAGGGAATTGGCCAATCAAAAGTCAGGATCATACATGCCCATTTTCTAACAGATATTATTGTATGTCTCTCAGAATGCTGACAGCCAATCACAATGGAGCATTTCTCAGACCCTTTTTATAATGCTCATTCATTCTACAGCAAGAAACTAAGGAGAGAGGACATAGAGAATACTGGATGGGCAACTATGCACAATCAGCGTGTCCTGCCACAGAGGGGTTCTGATTCCCTGTGACCTCAACAGCGAAGCTCCAGAGATCCATGGGAATTGGAACCCCGAGGTGGCAGTATACACTGGTTGGGCACTGAGTTGCCCATCCAGTATTTTTTATACTGTGTGGTACCTCCTAGGTAATTTAAAAACATGTTAAGTACATTATTATTTTTTGAATACAAAAAACAAACTGCTGCTGTGTCCTATTCAGGGAGTTAGGGCTGGTTGCTAGGATGAGTTGCTAGTTGCTAGGGACCAGATGCTCCTACATCTCCAGCACGCACTCTCATTGGTTGTCAGTCGGGTTTGGGAGGTCTTTAAAAAAAATGCAGATGTATGTCTCACTTAGCGAGCAGAGGTGGATGCCCAGAATGTATTTTCATAATCTGCTCAGCTGGAACACTGTTATACCACAGAAGGGTTGAACAGTGTTCTATGCCCTTTAAATTGTGGTACAACAGCTTTTCAGTGGAGATAAAAATCAAGATAGA
Organism: Neoceratodus forsteri; assembly: GCA_016271365.2. Lineage (NCBI taxonomy): Eukaryota > Metazoa > Chordata > Ceratodontiformes > Ceratodontidae > Neoceratodus > Neoceratodus forsteri. The sequence goes on from JADMNL010000031.1 coordinate 185,575,476, forward strand.
ACACTGTTTTACCATACATTACATCACAAATACTGGACAGTATTCTTTTGTTTACATATTAGAAAAAGATTATGTGTATCCACCCTGGGAGAAGGAGGGAGGTTGGGTGATACTATAGTGGTAGGGTGGAGGAGGTCCTTGTGATTATTATCACTTGGGTGAGACGGGCACAGGCTGGGGGAGTTGGGTGATCTGTTTTAATAATGTGGCAATGATTGGGGGGACAGGATATTGATTATCAATTTCATTTTTTTATAAACACTTTGCTGGAACTGTGGGGAAGGGAACAGGGAGGTGGTTGCTGGGGGTGGGTCATTTCATTAAAAAGGTCTGAGTAGTGAGTGGGGGTGGGAACAGACTGTCACACTGGGTGGGGTAGGTTACATTTTTAAAAAACAGTTTTGTGGTCAGTTTGTGGTTAAGAAAGGAACACTATGCATAGTTTTCACCAGTGAAATGTTACTTTACACAGTATTAAAAAGTACGCATAGTGGCACTTTGCAGACACCTATACCCACAAAATGCCCCTATTCATAGTCTTCATCTGGTGAATGTGGTCACTTTTCCAAGTGAAAACTAAGCGGTGCCAGCCCCGGCAGAGCAAAAAGTTGGAGGATATCACTTCTGCACACCCCTAGCAGTGAAACCTGACTTGAGGATGAATTCTCTTATTTCTAATCTAATTCTAATCCTGCACTAGCACCAACACCTCCTAAAGTGGAACTCAGACATCGGAAAAGGGATAGCAGATTTTTTAAATGTGTGATTTTCAAACTTTACTTTAATCTGCAACAGATTAACTAGGTAATAAAGCATGACAAAATGCACATTATTGTGGGATAAGAGCACATCCTGGGAAGTGAGGCAAAAGGTAAAGCCAAGTTACTCACATGCTGGGGAAGCACAGTTATCTCATAATTGCACACACCCTGAAATGCCTCACCATGACTATCAAATAATTCCACTGATTTTTCATTTTAAAACTAAGTAATGAGGCTCTCTGTGCTGGTGTTCTGGAATAACCAACAGTCATGTGATCATGTTTAACCAGTCATGTTTCTTGTCTTTCTTTACCCATTTTATCATATTCTTTGGCATTTCAGGTTATTGTAAGTTAACTAGTTTAAGCTGGTCTAGATTAGCAGTTTATAGCTACCAGTCTGAATGGGACATTATGCAGGCGGTAACCATTCATTCATGCCTGATTGTATATCCTCAATAAATGCTATTTTTGGACACAAAAACAGATTCCAGCATGAGAAAAGTACCAGGTAACTCTGACATGACATACTGCAACAGCTCTGGTTTCAGTCAATGGTGTTATAAGTACTGTATTGTGATTCCTAACAATTTTTCAGTTTTTTCTGTCCATCAGACCAGTGTACAAACCTTTGCAGCCAAGCACCACATCACTTGATCCAGTCAGAAATAACAAACTGGAACATAAGGTTTACATTTTGCATGTGCTCCCAACTGGGAATCATTGTAAATTCAGTGTGAGAACACAGCACGTTGTGCTATACCCGCTAAGTACATCTAATCTATAATCATAGACTCAAACTGAAGAAGGCCTCTACTGGAATGCATTTAGGAGTAAAACGTGAGCACACTTTGATGATTCCCCCGGATTAGTAAGACGGGTGGCAGATCTTTGGACAGGGTCTCCAGCCAGGCCATGTACAATGCATTGGATACAGCCCCCTTTCGAGCAACTGGCATAGACCTGTTGAGAAAAACAGAAAACCAATCAGCCCATCAAAAAACACTGGATTACCAGAGTCACAGCTAACTAGAACTGCATAGCTGGATAGAAGATTGTAGGAGCATGATTAGACCTGCTTGGCTCTGTGAGAACTGAGGGTTAACATTTTCTGTTGTCGCCCCATGTCCTGAAGACCCAAACACTACAAACTGCTTGCATGTAGTTTATCAACAAAAGAGGATGGTGTTTCAGGATGACTTTGCCCTCTCACAGGTTCAACAAAACCAGTAATTCAGAGCAGAAAACTTCCTTGCAGTTGACTCCAACTAATAAATTCAAAAAACTGAATGCTCCACTCCTGTGTACACTTTCCATGTAGGTACTTTTATTACTCCACCAAGTGAGATCACAGGAGTTTCATGGCCCAGTCACTTTATCAGGGAAATGGTGGTGTAATATTCTGACTCATGTATTAGAATGTTCTATTGCATGGGTAGTAAATGCAGGTAAAAAAAAAAAATCTGTCCTTATTAGTTAAGCAGCCAGTTTGATTTTAGCCAAATGGACACCTCAAATAAAAAAAAGTGTATTAAACAGATGCCCCTTTTGATTTCAACAGAAGGCACCCCTCTGCTCTAGAAAATAAGACATCACAAAATATAAGGCATGGTTGTGATGCAGAAAGAGCATTTGAGAGCTAGCATCAGGAAAGGGAACAACCCAGGAGGCCAAGCTCATTTCTAGTACCATCAGGGGAATCATTAATACACGGCTGATCAAGGGAGCATAGAAAATTACTAACATTTCAAAAAATGAAAAAAGAAACTCCAACTGAATATTTTACTTGTTGTAGAATTAGAGTGTATCATGCACGGGGGGATGCAGCACTCTGACTGGCTAGAAGTGCTCCCTCAATCTATAATGAAAATTGGAATTTTTTTTCCCCACAAATTGGATACTGCAGAAAATAAAACTCACAATTTTCTCACGTAGAAACAAATATTCCTCAGAAAGTACTAACAATTTTGTGAGGTTGTTTTCCTATAATCGGAGAGTGTCAAAAATTCTGGAAATCCCTCACTTTGTGCATTCTTTTTTTACCAACATTGCAAATTTCATGAATTGTGATGAGAGTTTTGTCACATTTTATGAAAATTGCAATTGCAAAGTTCAGCAAGTTCACCTAACCTTTTGTATTTGTCAGTTAGTAGCCCACCAAGGGACACAGTTTAAATAACGTTATCAGACACATCTCGTGCCTCACACAGGGACACAGTTTAAATAACGTTATCAGAAACATCTCATGCCCCACACAGGGACACAGTTTAAATAACGTCATTAGAAACATATCGTGCCCCACACAAGGACACAGTTTAAATAACGTTATCAGAAACATCTCGTGCCCTACACAGGGACACAGTTTAAATGACATTATCAGAAACATCTCGTGCCCCACACAGGGAAACAGTTAACTAGATTTTGAGAGTATCTGACTTCCCAAAAGTAAGTTAAAAACTCCCATAATAATATGGGGGCGTGTCTCAAAAGGGGAGAAAGAAAATGATGTGGCAACCAATCCTGCAGGCATGGAAGTCATAGCGGGGGGGGGGGCTGACATTTTCTGAAAGACATTTCATGTTAAGTTCCAAATGTTGGTCTATGTTAAGCAGGAATTGCATCCAAAATTTGGGATCCAGGAAGTATTTTAGACTTTCCAAATATTGTAATGACCTCTAAATTTGCAGATGTGGAAGTTTTTGACTTCTGTGGAAAACAAACTAACAATGACCGTCATGATCCATGTGAAAGGCCACTGATTTACAATGATGGAAATAACGAAATTCCATTTTCAGGCTTTCAAATCTGGGATTGCGCTAGTGATTGCTAGTTTAATTTCTGAATTTTACCCGGATTCTACTGTCAGTCTTTAAGTATGTGTATTAATAAATAGAAGAAAAGTAGGATTAATATATAGCAAATTTAATAAAGCAAAATGAAAATAGTAAAGGTAGCGATTTAAAGAAAAAAAACAAGTTCCATAGCTTTATTGAATCAGCAGAAAATGGCAAATTTCATGAAATTCCTTGTTTTAACCGGTATGTAAACAATGAAGATTCCAGAATTTTACTGGGTCTTCCAGTACAATATGAAAACCAGTGGCCTTGCCCATGTGTGCCATGTTTCCACTCATTCTGTAACACTATCCAGACAGTACACACTACAGCAAATGGAATACAAACTTTCTGATCCAATGACCTCCGAAGAAATTTCATTTCACTGCTTCTCTCATGAACACTCCTCACTCCTAGACCTCTCAGTTTTCACTGCTTACTCCCTCCATTCATCTGATACCAAATCCTTCTCTGCCCCCTCCCCCAACACTGCCAAATCTCTGCTGGCCAATCTGCCTTCTCCAGCTGCCCAGGAACTTCATGGCATGAGAATTCTGTTTTTTTTTTCTGCAATGTTTAAGAGTTGCTCTTTTTCATGTATCATATTGCTTGTATAGACTATTATTTTTGTAAATCTACTCATTACTGTTTATTTTTTCTCCTTCTGTACTATCCATACCCCCAACCCCCCACCCGATGCATCTGGAAAGGAGTTATCAGCTTAGTATTTCTTTCCAGTTAAAATGTATGAAATAAATAAAAACAAATACATTTTAGAGGAAGCACACAATTGAGACAAACCTAAATGTAACACTAAATTACACTATACCAGACTTCCTGAGCCTTAAATGCATTCTTTGGATGAGAATGGGGGCCACATACCCCTCCAAACTCTATAGACAAAATGGCCCTGAGTGCCACATTCTCCACCTCTGATACAGCCTCTCCCCTCCCCACCCACTCCTCATCCTCCTTCTTCTCATTCCACCTGTCTTTTAAAGACCTCCTAGGGGTCATTTGGCCCCTTTCTGTGCCTGCAGCTAGCCATATTTGTCCCATTCCTCCCACTTTCACTCCCTCTTCCACTTTACCTGCCCTGCTGCTTTCCTCCTCCTCCTCCTCCTCCTCTGTCCCAAGTCATAAATGCCAATATTGGCTCATTTGTGCATGCTATGCCTCCCTAGCCCACTTACTTGCATTAATTCAGTGGTACCACCTTGTATTTACTTCCACAGTTTTGTATGTATTTTCCACTGTATTTATTTGTATCAAGCATCTTTTGTGCCATGTTCATTCTGACTTGTGTGTGCCACTGTACTTTATTTTTTTGCATTGCTGCAAGGCACAATACATTCAGTTATGTCCCCCTTTACTGTTGTTTGTACTCATATAACACACAGGTCAAACATGAAAAGGAGCTTCGGCTCAGTGTGCCTTTCCCAGAAAACAAGTTATAAATCAATAAATTAGATTGAATGGATAGTATCTAGATAGTTCAGTATCCTTTGGGTTATGTGTCAGGAAGGTTATCATATGCTACAAGCCTGATACAGAGAGATTGTTTTCCTCTGCTTGCTGATACTTACATGACTATGAGATTCGCTGAGCTGGAGTATTGCTGTACGAGCTCATTCAAGCGAATCTGCCTCTGAGTCTAGAAAAAAAAATTATTGTCTCATTATTCCATCTTCTCCCCACATATATACACAATGCCATAGATAGACAGACAGACAGACAGATACACAACTGGGATCTGTGGAATAAATAATTAATTTTCACTAGTGCTGTTTGATCTTGGGTAACCTCATGAGTGGCATAAACCACAAGTGATGAGCTCAAGGTCAAACAGCACAACTGAAAATAAACCGTTTATTCCACAGAGTCCCTGTTGAGTATTTCTTTTATGCAATAAGACAGGGACTTTGTGAGATGTTTACCTTTTATTAGAGTTTTAAACTGTTTTGTAAAATACATAATGTGGGACTTGTTGATAAAGTAGTGTTGGTCCATTTTTTGTGTGAGGTGTTGCCATGGACACACTGGCATGACACCCACGCTAATGTTGCTGCATCAACACTCATTAGCTGAAGCAGTAGCTATCCCAAAAATCTGAATTAATATGGTGGCGGAGTTTAGTGAGCAAGTCTAAATCGACTCAGTGAATTAGCTGCAGTCAGTAGCTGAGTAATGTGTACATAGTTTCTACATCATCCCTCCACCCACACCCACCCCACCCACTCCTACTGCCTGCCGGCTGGCCAGCACTACTTCCTAACTTTCAATTCAGCATAGCATTCTACAGTGAAGGCCTTTAGGTCCTGCTGCTATTTGTCTGGGGAGCTGAATTGAAAATTAAGAAGTAGTGCCAGTCGGCAGTCGGCAGGCGGGGGGGGGGATGTAGAAACTGTACATAAATGCCTGATGACCTAGTAACTATGCGCATAAATGAAATTTATGTACACAGTCACTCAGATAAATGGATTTATACAATGGGTGTGAGAGCTATTCCAGTAGAATAAATGGAGATATTCTCACTGCAGTGAGATAAATGCTGATGACATCAGTGGAGTGAGATATAGTCTGTGTATCCATACTCTGTTGATGTCACCACTCACTCACTCAAGCTAGCTTTCTAAATGAAAGTGCTTTAGACATCAGTTTCTGTTTCTCACTGAAGCCTGCAATTTACTCAGTAAGCACTGCAAAGCACATTTATCTGTGCCCATTAGTTTCTAACACTCCTAGCCCATTACTGTGCTAATGTCAGCTTCAAAACAACCTGAATTCTAAAGGAAATTCCTTTACAAAGCAGTTTCTCTTTCTTAGTGCAAGCTGCAACTAACTCAATTAGGATTGCAAAACACAATCACCTGATTCCCATTGTGTTTCTAACAATCCCAGCCTATACAGAAATGCTCTCACACCCTCAGATCACACACAAACAGTGCTGTCAGTATAGCCTAGAGGCCCTAGAAGTTAGAGTAATGAGCTCTGCGCAAGCTTGGTACAGTCAATAAACCAGACCTGGGTTTGATTCTCACAACCTCGCCTTCCATACTGTGTGACTCTGAACAAGTCACTTAACTGTCCAGTGTTCCCAGGTCACTCCTAAAAACTCACTTAGTTACCAAAGAATAAAGCACATAGAAATAGAAAAGACACAGCAAAACATAACAACACTTCTTAAACTCCTACCCCATTGTATAAATAATGCAGATCATGTGCAAGGGGAAATATTCTCACTCCTGCAGAGTGAGCTGTGCATTCTCACTTGTGCCTTTGGCACTCATGAGAATACAGAGCTCTGTAGGAGTGAGAATATTTCCCATATCACACTCCTGCCCATCATGTATCCCCTATTTATCACAGTCCATTTATGTCCACACCTATTGTGTATGTGTATATATATATATAATATGTACTGACCCGATTCAGAATATGGAATTTATTTTCACTAGGGAAGGACAATATATATATATATATATTTTTTTTTTTTGACTGGGTAAGTGCACTAGACAAATCCTGCCTATTTTCAGGCACAACCCAGGGAAGGGGGATACTAATGAATGCCAACTGATCTTGAACCAGATTAAGCTGTTGGTGGCATTTTTCGTGAATGGAGGAAATTTTGCCATTGCATCGGGAAAGTTCCCCTGCTCTTTTCAAGAAGTGCCATGGGATCTTGAACATCCATCTGAACTACCACCAGAACAGGCAGATGGGACCTCAGTTTGACGTCTCATCTGAAAGATGGCACCTCAGGAGTGCAGCATCCCCCTCATGCTGCACTACAGTGTCAGTATTGGGATATTAACCCAAGTGCCTGGTTTGGGGATAGAACCCACAGCCTACTGATCTCCCAGCCTCAGAGACAAGTAATATCTCACGAGTGACATAACTCACTTGTGACTCTGCAAGTCAGGTTTCCTCATTAAATGATGATAAGTGGCATATCCTGAGCCAGACCATTGTGTGTCCAATTTATACACTATATTTAGAAACATAGAAACATTGACTGTGATGGTAGATAAAGACTGCTTGGCCCACCCAGCCTGCCCATTTCCCTACCTATTACATAAGCTGCAGATCCTAGTTAACCAACAGCCCACTTCCTCCTACCCCCCCCCACTAGAATTGCTTTATGTCTGTCCCATGGATTCTTGAATTCCCCCACTGTTTTTGACCCCATGACCTCCTCAGGAAGGCCATTCCATGCATCCACCACCCTCTCCGTAAAAAAAAAAATTCTTCCACACATTGCCCCTGAGCCGTCCCCCCTCTATCTTCAAATTGTGCCCCTTGTTCTTGCACATCTCTTTTTCAGAAAGATGCTACCCTCTTGAAATTAAAATTAAAAAGAAGTTCTTTTTATGAAGATTTACAGTAGCTGTTTCTGTTCCTTTTATGAAGATTTACGGTAATTGTTTCTGTTTGATTTCGTTGCTCTGAGTGCAGCAGAGGCCACTGTGATATCATAAGGAAGTGCTCAAGCTGCTCTCTCATTGGTTATGGATTCCTTTGTGATCTGTCTAAACTAAAGATAAAAGGCTAAAATGAAGATAAATTAAAATTATTTACTTTCAGTCAAGATGCTTCTATGTCTAAATAAATTTTTTTATCAGTAAGGTTTGATCCTTACCTACATTGTACCCAGGTAGATCGCGAGACAGACAGACAGACAGACATTCAGATGGATGGATGTATACAGGAATAGGTAATGGACTGACTCAAAATATGCAACTTCTTTCCAAGTATGAGGGGGCAGCACCATAACTCATGAGTGGAAGAGCCACAAGTGAGTTACGACAGTCTTGCCCACTCACAAGTGATGATAAATTGCCTAGTTTGAGTCAGGCTATTGTATATTTGATATATACAACAGAGGTTTATAAGCTGTAGCTTTTAAATTTTCTGCTTATCTGATGATATTGCTCTTTTTCTTTAGTTTTAACAGCTGGTTTCAGTGATGCACTGCACATTGTGATGTCATCAGCATTGAGAAAGCTGCCCTCTGATTGATTCGGTTTCCACTGTGATGACAGTAACCTTAAGAATATCCATTGTGACAAAAGTAAAAACAATATTTTTTGATATGTTGCTGTTGCTGATGTCACTAACTAAGATATCACTTTTATCTTGTCATTTTTACCCCCACTCCTGCTGTGTATATGTATAGATACAGATACGGATACAGATATATAAGGGATATACCACAACCGAACTGAGAATTCCATTGATATTCAGAGTGCAGTCTGACCTTATGACACCATGAGTGGTGTATCCACAAGAGATGTCAAAGGTCAAACTACATGAGGGGAGAATATCAAGTGATAGCCTCAGTCACAGGCCATGGCACATTTAATTTATTCTACGCTATGTGTCTACAAAAGGGTGCTCTAGACCAAAGAGTCATGATATGAAGCTGGAGGGGGTGTAGATTCAGGAGAGGGATGAGGAAATACTTATTCACAAAAAGGGTGGTGGATGCCTGGAACAGCCTGTCAGCAGAGGCAGTGAGGGGCAAAAGCAGTAGTGGAATTCAAAACAGCCTAGGATAGGCACAAGAGTATCATAAAAGAAAGGAAGGGGGTGGGAGAGAAAGTGACACGGACCAAGTAGTGTCTGCAGCAAAAGCAATTGCACTGAAAATGGGTAGACTGGATGGGCCAAGTGGCCCTTATCTGCTGTCAGTTTCTATGTTTCTGTTTATGCAATGCTTTGTTGTTTTTTATTTAAAACATTGCTTTTCTTTTGTTTTAGTGTTTCAGTTTAAGATGACCCAGCAGTGAGTGAGTGAATGCTGACACGAGTGCTGACAGCATGTGTCAGTGCATCAGGGGAATCACAGTAACTGCAATAGCTGGAGTAAGTTGCAACAGGTGGAGAGTGGACAGCTGTGTTGCTGCAGACTGGAGGAAGTGTTCCTGTTGGCAGCATCAGGACATGACAAGTGCTGGCAGAGGTACAGTAGTTGTCAGGGGGGGTGGAGTCTGTCAGGGGAGGGAGATACTGAAAAGTTCTTCAGGAAAGACTTTGGGCACTTTGAAGGTGCTTTTAGGCAGACTGTGCTGTCTGTTAATTGTTTCAGTGTTTTTTTAAATAGTTTGCAGGGGGGAGTGCTTTCTAGGTCACAGGCTTTGTGAAGACTGTTGGAGCTGGGGATTTGGAGCCAGCGAATGAGTGAGCTGCAGCCAGTGTAAGTGAAACTGAGCTTCTCGCCCTGCCAGCTCCAACCAATCCCCACCTACAGTGGTGTGATGGTGTGGATAAATTCTGGCATGGGGGACCTACAGTAAAGATAAACCTAATATCCTTACTCTAGGTCTGACCACCAGTATACCGTGAGTATAATGACCAAATATGGGTGCCACGTCAAAACGGTGACCCATATTGGGCACTCTACTCTTGGGCTACCCTGCAAGGGTAGCAACTTTACATGACCACAAGGGTAGTGGACGGTGACAGGAAGGGGAGGATAGTGAGGGGAAGGGGAGGGACAGGGAAGGGGTTTTGAGGGACAGGTGTGCCTGCTGCTGTCGAGCTAGCCATGTGGTGTGATGGTGTGGGTGGCTAGCTCTGGTGCAGCAGGTACAGGGTTTGGGACCGGGTGTGTAGAAATGTTGCCTGTGGCTGCGGCACTTAATTTTTGTGCAATATAGGATTTTGCCCCTTCCCCGACATGCACCCCCCTGGAGTTGATAATCTATATTCAGGGGGGTGTGGGGGCAAAGCCCTCCCATGAGGGGGGTGCTCCTTTCTGGATGTCGAATCACCTGGCAGTGTATATTGCCGATTTGCTTTTTGGCAATACACACACACACACCATAATAAGGATCGCTATTCTGGGATCGCTATTGTGACATGGAACCTGACCACCCTCTAGATATCATGAATATTTGCTAGAATTTGTCCTCACTAGCATTGCACAAATAGATATTTCATTTATTTTCTCCTCATTCTAGATTATTGTAGCTATCTGGTTGAAGTCTAACCAACTATCCTTCAATGCCAAAAAAACTGTCTTCATGACAGAGGCTTTCTCCCTTCTTTTCACATTCTTGATGGTGCTGTTACTGAGAATGTTTCCTCTTTTAAGTACCTTGGTGTCTGGCTTGATCGTCATCTTGATTTCTCGATTCATATTGTTGCCATTCACCAAAAGCTTCACCCCAAGCTTGGTGCACTTGACAGGAACAAAGTGAGTATCCTGTTTCCTGTCCACCGTGAGGTTGTTTTTAAAGACGATCTTATGTATGTTTAGGCACTTTTACACAGAGGTTTCTATAACGGAATGACTGTTACGGAAACAGTGTACTGTTACATCCCCTGTGTGTAAAACGCGATCTGTTCCGTTCTCCTAGTGAATGTTCACCCAAACCCAATCTCTACCTTCCTCGGTTCATCCCGATGTGTTCTGTTTCATCTGGCTGTGTAAAACAGCCGTTCAGCAGCAGTACAAAAACAGCCATAGAGCTCCACACTCCGTGGGGAAGCAGAAACACAAAATATTGAAAACGGAGACGGGGGCGGGGGGGGGTTGCCGGAATACCTTCTGTATAAAGTGAACCACAAACGGAACAGAGTACAATGGTGGCACACAGGTAATGGTCATTCCGTTGTATTCACCTGTGTATAAAAGCGCCTTTTGATTATGGTGATACAGTCTACAGTGGAGCTCCCAAATCCACCCTTGCTAGACTGAACCCCCTTTTAACTCTTTTTGTCATTTTGCTTTAGATTGTTCCACGCGTACTCACCACTGTTCACTCTACTCTGCTCTTTCACTCCCTTCTCTTAATGCCAAGAGCCATTCCCACTGTGCCGCCTTTATATCTAAATTCTGGTTTGGTTCCCTTGCTTCCTACCTTATTTCCTTCTTATCCTCTCTCTCAGCTTCCTGCTATCCTACACATAATACTGCTTCTCATTCCCTTGCTATTCCTTCTAGGAAATCTACAGCTGGTCAATCTGCCATCTCTTATCACTTTCCTAAACTTTGGTCCTCCCTTCCCTTGTCTATTCACCTTTCTTCTTAAAGTCTTTCCTTCATTACTTTTTCTCTCCTTCCTGCAACTGTCCATAACCCTTCTACTTCTTCCTCTCACTTTGTTACCCCAGAGATCTGTTTTCCCTTACCTGTGCATCTGTTATTCTGATTTGTATTTAAAGTTTTATTATTGCTTCATTTAATTAAATAGTGTTGCTGTATTCTGTCTCCGTATATATTGTAAATGTTTTATATGATGTTCCTCATCCCCTTCCCCCAGGATGCATCTGGAAATGAGCTGTTACCAGCTCAATATGTCTCTCCTTGTGTAGCAAGGAAGAAATGGAGAGAGTGGGAGAGGGGGAGAAGGAGACAGGGAGAAGGAGAGAAAGAGAGAAGACAGAAATCTGTATGAAAACAGGATCCTTTTCCCTTGGTATCTGGCTTTGCTGTCAAAAATCCTCTGTGAAATTATTCATTGTCTGCTATTAAGAAAATGAACATGAGGAGGTGCTAACCAGTACTTAAATAGCTGCTCACTGATCAGTTTGCCCCTGCGTTGCAGTTTAAAAAAAAATGCCAGCATATACTTAGAGATTTAGAAAGTCATGATGTAGCATTCTCAGCCTTGGCTAGCTGAATCAGTTCAGTCATATTTTAGGGTACTCCTGCACAATTACAGGCTTCCTGTGGCAGTATCTGGTAGGGATGTGCGAAAATTAATTTCTGCCGGTGGGATTTTGGCGAAAGTGCGAATTTCGCTTCTGCAAAAGTTCGGAAATCATTTTCAGAACTTTCACAGAAATTCGGCCTTAAAACTGTGGAAAAATTATAAAAAAACTGCGGGATAATTTATTGAACTGCAGGAAAAAATCCGCATAAAGCATCATTGCCAGTGGTAATTTCTGAGCCTTTTTTTAACTGCAATTTAACTCATTAATCCACCCCCACCCAATGATTAGGGGTCCCAGTAAAGACCTCTAATCCCTTCCTTGGACTCTTATGGTTTCTAGTGCCCCGCCCACCCACCGATCATGGCTCCAAAAACATTTTGTTTCCCCTGATGTCTAGCAGACCCCTTCCCTATCCTGGATTCTTTAGTCTACAAATAAACAGCCGGCAGTCAACCAACTTATCCCCCTCTAGTCCCAATATTCCCTGATGTCTAGTGGACCTCCCCATCCCAGATCCCTTGTTTAGAAAAAAAAAATCTCAATTCCCTGGTGTCTATTAGACCCCCCCAAACAACACCCTGACAGTTCATCTGCCACCACCCAACTCCCTTCCCCACCCTGCCCCTGAGCAGGCCACCAGCGCAGCACTCCTCTCTCCTCCACTACCAGTGGCCCACTGAATTGTCAGTGAATAACTGTATGGTTGTACAAGCAGGCACTCATTGACTGACAGTTCATTAAACTGTGAAATAATAAATTCTGCAGTTTATATGCATTTCCTGCAGTTCACAAAAGTCCTAGAACTCGGCGAAAATCACGGAAAAATCTACTTTATGCTGGCGAAAGTTCTGCAATTTCCGTAAAATTTCTGAAATTTCGCAGAAGTTCCACAAAACCGGAATTCGCAACTTTTGCCCACCCCTAGTATCTGGGGTAGGTACTGGACTTTGCTGCATTGTATAAGCCACTCACCACCAGTTGTACCGTAGAATATGACTTATTGATTCAGGTAGCAAGGATTCAGCAGGTAACATCTTGAATTTGTAAATGATTAGAGGGGGTGTGGCTGAGTGCTTTTTAACCTGCAGTCCATCCACCATTTGGGAACACCATTTCTGGCTGCACTTCATAAACGTGAGACAAGGAAGCTGGAGGGAGGTCTGTACATAAAAGGAGAATGAAGCAGCAGGACCACAACTTGTACCAGCAATGCCAAAATCTCAGCTGACAATTATTAACTAAAAACCCCTGTTTAAAGCACAGCACGATAAGAAGAAATTAGTTACTATAGATAAATATAAAAAAAACTCAATTACATGCCTTAGCGAGAGAAGAGGGGCACAATAAACATTGTTCTTATAAAATGAGTCATGTGAGCCGGCCTACCGGTGCAGCAGTAGAGCTACCCGTTTTCGAAGCTGCCAACCTGAGTTCAGGAGCGGATTGGGGTGGCTGGAGGGCCAACTGGGGGTAGGTGGATGGAGTGGCATAAGCACACTCACTACCTGCAGGGGGGGTTGTTCTCCGGGCAGGGATCCTGGGTAACCACAGGACATCCTGTCTCCAGCAATCCAGCTAGAGCTGGCTATAGAAGGCATGCCGAATGCATGGTGTGGTTGTGCCACAGCATCATTGCACACCACTCCTCCCACCATAGATGGGAAAAACACCCTAAAGGATGCACCTAATGACACCCTCATTGTGCCACCATGTAGTGAGCCCAAAACCAGACACCACAGTTCTGAAGGGATATGGGGGAGCCCCAGAGGCCCCAACCTGGGGTGTACAGCCAGGGATAAACCAGGTAGGGACGGCACCACCACAGTGGTGGACATGTGCACCACAGAGAGCTGACAGGGAGAAGCTGTCCTCTCTAAAAGCATAGTCGGTGGAAAAAAAAATAAGTCCTGTAAATTCTGAAACCTCAATGGTCAAAGCATGTCACATGACTGACTATTTTCTGACAATTTTTTTTTTCATTTAGTTGTTTAACCAGGTATAGCACACTAAACTGATAGCTTTTTTACAGGAGCAACCTGGGAGCACAAGGAGGTTAAGTGACTTGCTCAAGGTCACACAGTATGCAAGTGGAAGCTGTGAGATTCAAATCCAGGTCTGGTTTGCTGGATGTCACCAGATTTGCAGCTCAGAGCCTTAGACCACTGCGCTATACTGCCTCCAATTGCACCCCACATCTCAGCTACATATTTTTTTAAACAAATAAAAGTCCTTTTTTTGTAGTTAAAAGATTTATTGAGTTTTTGGTCACACTTTAAGTGTCAGTTTCAATGTAACTGCGGGGTAGGTAATCATTAATGATATGAAATGGGCAACTACGCTGTACTTACATGTTTTCTGTATACAACTACAGTGCAGCTGTAATGCAGTTACACTGTAACTACAGTGCAGTTAAGAAAATTTAAAATAAAGTGTTACCATATTTTTTACTTAAAAGGAAAAGAGATATAGGTACATAAAGCCAATTTTATAAGTGGAATAACACACTCCAGAGGATGTAATCATAATTGAATAATGTACTTCTTGGCTTATTGCAGCACTTGGCTATACCTTGTGCCTAAAAACCACCAAAGATGTGCATTATTCTGTTATACTTGCACATCCTGTCATGTATTATCCCTTACATATCCTCAGAGGCTTGAACTCTTCAGTAGATAGCTCTGACAGGGTTTTAAGGAATAAAAGGCCATCTGATAAAACTTAGACAATGTATAACTTTGTGCCCAGTATGTGGGGGAAGTTACCCACCAATCATGTTCTGCCTTCAGGCTCTGGATCAACATGGGCAGCAACTCCTTCTCAACTGCCTCATCCTGAACAGGGGACAAACCTGAAAGTTCTTTAATGCCACTATCATATCTAGTCTCTGCATTCCAAGCGGACAAGAGTGACTAGTAAAGTTAGAAAAAGTACTGCACTGGGTAGTATTTTGGACAATTGAAAAGATCAAACGTTGAATTGAGCCAATGGAAGAACAAACATCAACAGAAAACATTGTTGGGGGGGGGCTTCTAATGAATGCTCGCTGCCAAAGCCTCATCTAATGCCCTGCTCTATGACCAAACAGTGACTAATGCACATGTTGAGAGGCAGAAACGCATACAAGCACTTTAAAAAAAATCTATGTTTTATTGGGGCGTGATTCAACTATATGCCTGCCTTTCACAATAAAAACTGCATATAGCAAATGTTAAAAGGTTTGTTTCATTTAGAGTCTGCTTCTTCAGTTGAATATACTACAGAGATTCCTGGGGGAGAGTGACATTGAGGGTAACATGGCATGAATGAGCAGGAGTAGCATTCTGGTTGATAAGCTTGGATGTCTGTACTCAATTTGAGTATTGTCACTGCTCTGTGGCAAGAAGGGCAGACACGTCCTTTCCTGCTACCGCAATACTTGGTTAAACTTATAGCACTGTGTTACTAATCATCAGCATATCAGAATAAAACTAGCAAGTTGATACCACTAGAGGGAGCTGTGGTTCCACCTTCAAGAAATCACATAGCAATGATAATTCTGGTATTTGATTCAAATCATTTAATGCTTGACTGTAATATTATCTTTCAGCAAGGAAGAAGTAACAAAAACACCCCAAAAAACATGTCTTCTTTGAATGGATTTATACCCATATGTTCCCTGTCTGTTTGACCATACAGAACTGCAGAAAACGGTTCCTACCAAACTGGTTTTCAGCGAAGCAGGTGTTCTAGCTACAGTGCATTCCCCTGCATGCTCAAATCATACTTTTCTTGGGAAAGCCCCTTTTTTAATGTTGCAGATACAAGCCCTGCCCACAGCAGCATGTCCCACCCTGGGGTGCAGCATACAGGTTTTGCCACCGTAGTGATACCCTATGGTGGACCAAGGGAGCTTGTACGGTGGACCAAGTTACGCTACTACGTGTGTACAGTGTCATCAATGGGATGCACCTGACGCAAGGGGAGGTGCAAGGGTCAGAAACTGAGGGTGCAATGGAATAAAAACACTGCAACCACCCAGGCCTGGGTGACTACATCCACACTCCCAGGTCCCATGCCTTCCACCATACTAACCAGATCCTGTTCCTGCCTAGGGAGTGAAGAGTCACCTTAAATAGTCCTGTCCCGCTATGGAGTGAAGAGACAGGAGAACCAGGTACAAGAACAGGGACTGGGTGATCTTTTGAAAACAAGTCTGATTTTTTGGGGGGAGAGGGGCTGGAAGATAGAGAATAAAAAGCTTTGTTAAAAACATGGTGTTGCATGTAGCTTTCATTGATTTTATTTATTTATTTGTAAGAATCAGTTTACAACCTTTGAGCCAGAGGCTCGTTTCCAAAGGTACTTCGTCACATAAAGACATACATTGTGTTTTTGGTTATATAGCATAGATTTGCAAAACAATAGGCGTTCAACAGAGGCGCCACGTCACACTGTGGTCAGACAAATACAATTAGGTTACAGGGTACATGTAATTGATAACAGGTGTTACACAAGTTGGTATCAAGTGAGCAATCTAGTTGGCAAACACTGAAACAGCTGGCACTGGCCAGGTTAAACATAGGCACGGTGTACAGGGGAAGTGGTGGTGGGGATGGCTAGGTGGACAGCTGCCCAGAGGGCGTTGTCAAGCGAAGCAGAGGTGGAGGCTACTTTCAGAGACAGGAGCAGTTACGAGTGCTATGATATGCACCATACTCTCTTACAATTAAGTAGAAACAATTGGAGTCTTGTAAATACATTTGTCTTGCATTTATTTCTTCTGCATGATTTATACCCTATAACAATGTAAGTACTGCACAATTTCATTTAGTACGTTTATTGTTCAGCACATAGTAGGGGTGTGCAACTAACAAACAGTATTTCCTGAACACCATGAATAATGCACTATTCATTATTTCAGAATGAATAGTGAATAGTTGCACTATTTGTGCCTATTCCTATTCAGGAAATGCAATTTGTAAAAAAAAAAAAAAAAAACCCCTCCTCCCAGCCCAATCCTTTAAAATTCAACCCCCATCCCCACACCCTCTGCTACAATCCCAGTTCCCTCCTCCTCCTCCTCCTCCTCTCCAGCACACACAGTTTCATGTTTACAAAGAAAAAACTCACACAATGGGTGACCGGCATAACCCACCAACCTCTGTGGCTCATCTTTAGCACTTTTCAGTTATCAAAAAACAATACCCCCCCCCCAGCAGTGATCAGCTGTTTTACTATGCGAGCAAACAGGGAGCACTTTCATTCAGTAGAAGGTGGCCAGCCATGGAGGACGGCAGGTTGTGGAGGAAGGAGGGTGGGCTGTGTCAGTCACCTTTTGTCTTCTGTCACTGGGGGCGTTATCTTTTAAAAGAAAAATCGGGTGTGGGGGGGAGGACAGTGGGAATTGGGTGCTGCTGGTGGGGGGGACACTGTTTTTTGATAATTGAAAAGAGCTAAAGATGGCAGCCAGCCACGAAGGTAGGCGGGTCGCACCGGTTACCCATCGTGGGAGGTATTTTGGGCAAACATGAAGTTGTGGGTGCTGTGGAAGGTGGGACTGGGATTGCAGCAGAGGGTGGGGGGACTGGGGTTGTATTTTAAGGGATTGGGCTAAGGAGAAGGAGGAGGCAGGTGGGGGCTGTTCCTTTTTCTTTCTTTTTTTTTTTCCACAGGCACATGAAAAATGAATATGAATACCCGAATACCTGGGGCCCTGAATATAAGTGTTTGGCAAAATATTGGAAATAAGGCATTTGCCCACCCCAGCACATAGCTGCCAGCAGAGGTGGTGGGTAAGAGAACCAATAATGGTTTCAAACGTGGCTGGGACCAAGCAAAAGGCTCAATAGTTACACAGGGCAGGGGAAAGCAGTAAGGCACGGGGCAAGAGGGGGAGGTGAGGGCAATAACCCCCACCAGATATTCAGTTCTGAGGTAGGACAGGAGAGGACAGGACAGGACAGGACAGGATAGGATAGGATAGGATAGGATAGGATAGGATAGGATAGGATTGGGTAAGCAGGACAGACTGGATTGACCATTGGTCGTTTCTGCTGACATTTTCTAGGTATTTTACAGCATGAGACATAACCCAACCAGGTGCACAGAAGACCTGATGAAGCTGTTTCTAGTGATACCAGTAGGTTCTAGTGTGGGAGCACCTTTTACCAACTGTTTGGGCAATTGGTTTATTTTGCACATTGTTTTGCTACAGTTTATAGCACTGAGTAAAGCTGAGTGCACTTTACTTGGAGTATCTGTTGCCAGCCTCTTCCTGCTGTTGTACATTCCTTTTTGCCATGGCACACACAGCCTTGGATGGAGTGACTTCCATGTGTGTGCTTATGTTAAGTAAGTATTATGCTATGTGTTAAGAGTTCACTGGAATCTGTCATATAGAACTGGATTTGTCGGATTCCAATCTGATTTTCGAAATTAGGATACTTCAGAACTGCAATCCCAGAATCCCAATTCCTAAACTGAATCCTTAAGCCTCTTTTTATATACGAGTTTAGGATTTAGGACTCTAAATCTGAATCTGATTCCGATTTTGAGGTTCTTTTAGGATTTCAGTCAGAATCGGATTTGGAATCTGAACATCCTAAATTCCTATACAGTGCAATCGGATCGAAACGGGTGGATTTTGAGCAACCCTAGTATATAAGCATGCTCCCCTCCAACCACAAGTCAGAGTTCAAGTAATTTATTCAACTGCAAACTCACTACTGTCATTTTATTCTCAATACACTGGCTACTGAGCAACCAGAACAGTCATTATTGTCAGTAAAATGACAGCTGGGACAGTACCATCCTATCTTACACTCTGATTGTCTGCACTCACAGCAGCACCATACACAAGTGCAGTGAAGGAAGGTGGAGGAGTGCAGTTTGCACAAACTTACCTAGAGAAAAAAAACAGTACCACTAGCGTTTTTCAGACATGTGAAGGATAACAGTGATAATGTGCTAATAGAGTGACTATCCTCAGCAATAATGTCTTCGGGCTTGTACTGTATTTTATTCACTCAACAATCACATTTTTGCCTCATATAGTCACAGAATCATAGAACCTGCTGGCAGAAAAGGACCATACAGCCCATCGAGTCTGCCCAAAAACTCTGATCCCTTCCCCCCTCCCTTTTAACCCCTCCCTCTGCCCACTCTCTATCCCTGCCTAGCCCCATGTGGGTGTCCCATGCCCTTTTGAATGTATCCACTGTATTCATATCCACTACCTATTTCAGCAACCTAATCCATGGCCTCACCACCCTTTGTAAGAAGTAACACCCCCTGACGTCACCCCGATATTTGCCTCCTCTAGCTTGAGTGCATGACCCCTGGTGGATTTGTTTGTATACTGAGACAACTAGCACATTATGACTTAAATAAGGCGTGGCACAGGTTCATATCTGTCTGTCACTGTAAGAAATAAGTTATAGATTCAAGGTCAAGACCATGAGTGAGAGATGCATTCTTACTATGCTTTGTTAAATAACCGGGATCTCTTTAAGGGAAACGAACCCTGAGAGTTGTTTGTTTATAAAACCTAAAATATTGATGTCTTATATAACAGTTTGAGGGCTGTAGTTATTGTGATCTATGTAAGCAATAAGGCACAAAGGTGTGTGTAAAACATATTTCACAGCACGGCCGGGACGTAGTAAGGCATGAGGCTGAAGGTCGAGTGACTTCAGCCACTGGACATGCTGTAAAATATGTTTTACACACATCCTTGAGTGCCTTATTGCACTTATAAAATTGGCTCCTTTTCCTTTTTACTTTTTACTATTGGGAAAAGCATGTTTATATGTAAAAACAATAGATTTACTTGTGTGCGTGTGTGATAAAATAGTCCTTCTGCTCACTGCAAGTGATGTCGCTGTATTATTGCCTACTTTCTTCTTCTTGTTTTTTTTTTCCCTCTGTTTTTCTCCACATTCAAGATATGGAATGTTTATCACAGAATGTTTACCATGGAATACATGGATTCAAAATTCTGTTCAGTTCCACTGGCAGAATGTTTCTCTCCTAACACTCTGTACACACAGACAAGAAAGGCCTTTGTTAAAGCCAGAGACTCAATTATCTCACTGTTAGGTCAAGAAGAAGTGAGTTCCCCCAATGAGCAGGTAAAGATAGAAGGGGAATTTTTTCACTGTCAGCAAAGAAACAGTTGTAGTGAAAACTATAAACAATACTTATTGTTTCTGATTTTTTTGTGTGTAAGGAGAGTGTGATGATCAGAGAAACACCATTTAATTAATTTGCTTTATTTTTTATTTAAGGCAGTTTTATTTTTAAGGCCAGTTTTTTTTTTTTTTTTGCAGTGTAAAGCCAGCAGCCATGTTTGTGGTGGAAGATCAGTTCTGGCTGTAGGGGGGCTAACTGAAATGCCAGTGTTCCAAATGCCCATTGATCTGAGTTCCAGACTCTTCACTGCTGAGCAGTCCTTTTTTTTAACCATGTGTAAACCGTATTTTACACATAAATAAGAGCCAATCAGATTACTGGATTTTACCCTGCCATTTTATAAGGATTTGTATATTAATAGTTATCATTTAAGAAATGTATATATTTGATGTGAATTTACGTATTTTTATTTGGATCTTATCTTAATTGGAGGCAGTACAGCATAGTGGTTAAGGGCACTAAGCTGTAGACTTGGAGAACTGGGTTTGAATTCCACAGCCACCACCTGCATACTGTGTAATTGTGAGCAAGACACTTAACTTCCCTGGGTACCCAGGACACACCGGAAAACAAGCCTCAGCTTAGTGCATCTTTCCTGGCCAAAAATTGTAAAATAAATAAAAATAAATATCTTCAAAAATTGTAATGTGATTTAAGAAGGCATGGGACAAGTATAAGGGAACATTAGAAGCAAGGAAGGGGGGGTAAAGCCAGAGAACAAGTAGGGTCTACGGTGTGGCAGTAGGTAGGGAACATGGGCAGACTAGGTGGGCCAAGCAGTCCTTTTCTGCTGTCAGATTCTATATTTCTATGTTTCAATAAAATTTAATTGAGAAAAAAAAATAAGGTATGACAGGGTGTGCATAATTGTGGGATAACAACCCACCTTGGGAAGTTAGCCATGAAGCAATACCGAGTGCCTTATGCACCTGAGAAGTGATGTTATGCCACAATTACACACACTATGGAATGCCTTACTGCAATTATAATATACATCCTCTAACCCCTGCTGAGCCGTGTTTGTCCCTTTAAATGGGTGGGTAAACATTTCACATACTTAGATGTGCAGATTTCTAAGGATTTGGGATTGTTATTTCATATTAATTATGAACCTCTAGACTAGACGAGCCAGTTAAATCTAGAACATTGATCAAGCCTTCCCTTTACAATGGTGGCCAGGGTAGAAACAATCAGGATGAACGTTCTGCCATGGACGCTGTGTTTGTTCTCTACTCTGCCAATAGAACCACCTAAAACTTTCTGGATTAAGTTAACAAATTATGTGTCTAAATTTGTCTGGGTGGTTCAGAAGCCTAGACTGTGATGGGAACTTAATGAAGCATAGCAGAGGGAAGAGGGACCTGAGGGTCCCCAACTTCAGGAGATACTTCATTACCTGTCAAGCCCAAAACATGCTCCCACGTGCTTTGCAGAGTGAACCACCAAACTTGGTTGGCCTAGAAGGTGGGTGCATAGCTTTGTGGAGGGCGGGGATTTCACCTTTACTACTATGGATAAATAGCTGATCAGTCAAATTCCAAATCCTTGGGGAAAAAGTCACAGTGAAGGCTTGGCTGCAGGTGGTGGAATTGGTCAAAGGGAATAAAGGAATCAGTGGGCTTTCCCCCCCATACGGGTCTGCACAGAATTCGTGCCAGGGGCAACAGACCCCCACACATCAAAGATGGGAAAGGCTGGGCCTGGGTAGGGTGCGGCAGTTGTTCTTGGAAGGGATCCTGAAATCTTTCCGGCAACTGATGCATGATTTTGACCTGTAGCAGACAGACTTTTACCACTGTCTGCAGCATAAAAGATTTCTTCAGGCAACCCCTAGAAAGACCCAATTGCAAAAACCCCAGGATGGTATGCAGCAGGCCCTCTCATTGCATCAGACTACCCCAGAGTTGGAACTCTAGGTCTCCCTTCTATACAATACCATAACTAACCTACATATGACTCCAAGGATAACTATCCAAGCTAAGTGGGAATCCAAAGCAGACACCCAGCTCTCCAAGTAGGAATGGAAAGAGGTGTGGGAAGGTGCAGCCAAAGTTTCAGTCTCCTATGGAGCAGCACAGGTGGAAAAAGGTAACAAGGTTTTATAGAATGATTTCAATTACAAAACATTTTGGGGATACTTACACTGACCTGTGTTGGCATGGGTGCAGCCAGGCTGCCCACCACACACCCGTATTTTGGGAGTGCCTAAAACTGATGTTTTTCTGGGAGACCATACAGAAGGCTTTATCACAGATATCCGAAAAAAAATGTTTCCAAAGAGCTAAAACACCTTCTCGTGGGGTTCATGCCACCAGGCCTGGGGGAATATTAAATATTTGTTCCAGATCCTAATCGGTTGCAAAGCTAAAACAATAATATAAAGATAGCTTCAGAAACCCACCCCAGACCTCGAAGCATTGCTCTACATTTGTAAAAGAGCACAAAGGATGGACGGTATCACAGGTCATCTGTAGAGACCCGTGTTTTTCTTAAATAAGAATATCAAGAAATAACAGGAAATTTTATGTACAACAAGATATAACAAGAAATTCAAGGTATAAAAAGAAATAAGAAAAAAATTCAACATGTGAAAGAATACAACGAAAACAAACACAGGAATAAAGTGAAAAAAAATAGCTTTTGAGGGAGCAAAAAGAAAATAAATGTTTGCAGCAGTTGTTGTTTAGGCTCCGTTGTTACCACAGAGATGGTCCACAAGGAAGCGACAGCGGAATTGTTTCATTCACAAAACCTTTCAAGACCACAGCATAATGCTGCTTAATACAACGTAGTATGCTAGGAGAGTGATTTCTAGTGTGTATAAAGTCATTTTGAGGTAGTTTATCAATATAAATATCATAACAAGAAATAAAACTTAATTTTCAATGAATAAAAAGAAATAACAAGAAATTTAAGAAAAATAAAAAGACAAATTATAAAAAATAAAAAGAATTTCACGGGTCTCTAGACATCTGCACCTGAAGCACAAACAACACACTGCAAGGTGGTTCCCTTTCATGCATTATTTAGAACAAGTCACTGACCACTCAGATCCAGACTAGCTGGCAGGGCCGGATGAGTTAAAGGGCCCACTGCCCAACCATAGAATACTCTACCCTAATGGTATAAAATCCACCAAAGATTATTGTCCCAGCCTGATAAAATGGATCACTGGGATCAAAAGCTGAACTCACAACCCAGTTAGTGTTAATGAAATGTAAGCTTTCAAATTTCCTAAGTGATATATGCTGTTTTTGTGAGGTATTTATTTTGTTACTGTCAACTGTTTTCACTTTCTTCTTCTGTTTTTGTCATACACTGTTCAAATATGTCCATGATGTACTATTGTCAAATTCTTGTCTATGACTTTACTGTTCCATGTTATGTATGAAAAATATTTTTCAATAAACTTTGATTGCAAAAAAAACATAAAAAAATTTCCCGATTTTGTTTTTAAAAACTAAGTAATGAGATTCAGAAAAGTTAAGTATTTCTGACCCATGCTGTTGGGCTGGAACAATGCAGTCATGTGATCACAGGTGTTGGTTTCTCTTATCCATTTTATAATTATCTATTTATCACCCTCTGGGGCTGTGCCCAGCAACCAGTACGGGGCCTGCAGGGGGTCAATCTTCACCCTGCTGCCTAGAGTGATTTTCCACCTATTTTCTCCCCTCCCCCCGTTGTTGGGGTGCAACACATCAGCATGTATACGTGGAGGTGTACACACACTGCAGAGTCCCACAGCACCCTCCCTTTTGTTTGGCATCCCCGACCCATTCTACCCTCAAGCCTCCACTTGGGGGCAGTCGTTTGGAAGGACTACCAAGCCACCCTCCCTGCGAGAGGAGAGCTGTCCTTTGGACGCTCAATCCTCTCCCTCCCTGGCCGATCCCCACTAACCCTCTTGCACTGTGAACATGGGTCGTCAACATGGCAGGAGGTAAGGCACCAGTACCTCAGCCTGCCATGCCACTGGGCAGTCTACTGGGGTCACATACTTCTACAGGGTGTTCAACTTACCATAAACATAATCCTTGGTCATGCCATACTGGTATTATAATAAAAATTGCACATTTGCAATGATAAGCAGTGGTGTACATTGTTCAGAAAGCAATTATCTTTTACAAGTTTGTTAACCAGAGACTAATACAAAACTGATAGGATTTTTACAGCCAATCAGGAAGCTCTATTTCTCTGACTCTTTTTTTATAATAAAGAAGGAGAAGAGACATAAAACACTTCACAAATGCGTATACTGATTACATAAGGTGAAAATATAAGTTTGGAAAAACACTCTTGATTTGCCTATCTACCCCATTAATTCATTAATAATTCTGTTCCATTTAATACTGTCTGTAAAGCTGTGATTACCTTTTCTCGAAACATTTTAAGCTCATCATCTGTAATTTTCCAGGATTCGATAGTTTTCATTTTCTCCGCAATTTCTGACTCAAAGTCTTCCTCATGGAGGCGGTGCAGCTCAACTAGGTCATAGAAAGTCTGTAAGCTTGAGAGAACATGAAATGATACAAATCGGCTGCAATGGCATTCCCAAAGTCACATGCTTGCTGGCTGAACTAACTGCTACCAAGGCCTTGAAAAATTAAAAAAGGGTGTGGTTCTCCTTTACTGGAAAACTATCAGTACCTTTGAAAGCCATAGTCTTCTACGGTATGTCAAGTATACCCCACCCCCAGTTATCTCCCATTCTATAATTCCCCACTTATTTCCATACAGTGATTCTGTAAAAGTCAATTTCTGGCATGGGAACAGGAGCTGACCCTGTCATTTCACCAGGGCTCCAACCTTCCAACACCCCCAGCCACAAACAGCAATTTATCTGACATAGCCCACCCCTAATTAACCCCTGATCCATATTTTGGTGAGGAAATAGTTACTGAATTCCAGGCAAACTCAGAAGGCCCCTGCCCTCTAATCTTCAGTGTGTTGTTCGTAAATCACATCTGCTGACTTAATATGGAATTAGACTACTGTTGGGCTCCCCATAGTATGGACTGAGGCCAGGACTAAAGCCCACTTGTAATAAATGCCCCTTTGGGGAAGGGGGCAGGCTGTGAAGGGGGCTTATTGGAAAGACTGTGTTACTGGCTCCTGGCACCATGACAACAAAGATCAAACAAAACAGAAATGTTTTAAAACCTGATTGGCAGAGATTTATTGGCATTCTGTATTCGAAGACATCTCCAGAAGTCAAATTGACCTAGGCAATACCTGACCAGAACTGCTCAGATCAGAAGATCATATGGTTATGGGGATCCAATAAGTGCTTTATAGAAATAAAGTCCTTCCAGACTGGCCAATTAAGGGGCTGATTATCTATTTTAAATAGGAGGCAATTTCAAAGAGGACAAATTGGAGACCTTTCTGTTTTCCGGCCTAAGCCTTCCAAACTGGGACCAAAACTGGGTGTGAATATTAGGAATAATATTAAGCTGTTTTAAATCTCTGGTTATGTCTGACCCCATCATGTCACACAAGACTGCAAAGCAAGTCGTAGTTTCAGTGACTGGTACATTTTTGGGATTTCTTGAATCTCCCCTGGAGCAGGTGAATGTCTCCACTGGGAGGTCGGCTTCACAATTCAAGAAAAACAAGTCCTTTCTGAATATGATGGAGATGCCACCATTCAAAAATTGGTAGAGTTGGTACATTTATTGAAGCAGTGTGCCCAGATGTTCCTGTTCGATATCTACGCTGAGGACTTCAATGAGGAACAAGAGGACTGGCTGGAGAAATTCACTGATGCTACCAAACTGGGAGGAATTCAAAGGCTACGTCTGCAATTAACTGGGCAGGAGCTACCAGCCATGATACCTCCCCCCCTTCCTGAGCTATTCAAGCTAGCTTCCTCCAGTCTCAGTTGGAAGCACTGTTTCTTTGCTTCAGCCGGAGGCCTGCCCCCCCCCCCAACAACCACCACATTCCCCATATTTGTCTCCCGTTTTCTCTTTGTGCTTCTAGACTTTATGTTTGGTCTGTGCCTCTAGCAGCTTTTTAGGTTAGTATTCTGCTTTTCTACTTTCCTGGCTGCACTTTGTGCTTCTCTCAGTCAACTACACTTGCTGTACTCCTGTTCTCGTGTAACTCCTGTGTTTCTTTCTGTTTTGTTTCTTGTGTACGTATTCGTTTTCACAGTGTCCTGCCTTTTTCATTCTTCATTTTGACTTGTACTATTTCAGGCTTCCCATTTTTTTTTTTTTTTACTCTTGTTATTTATCCCCTCCTTCCTACCTTGGTGTCCACTCCTTCAGACTGCTCATTCCTCCGGGCCACTGCTCCAGGATCTGCCCCTAGAGTGCTTCTTCTCCTCCCTCCTCTCTGCATAGCGGGGTCTGTCCCAGAATTGGTGGTCCTGGGTGGAGCCATCGTCATCTAAGACCATCGAGGGGCTTATCCGTTTTTCTGTGCTCCCTTCAACCCCACCCCCTGGGACGCCGGCGCAAGGACGTACATCCAGAGAGGCGACGTGCTGACGCATGTCTCTCTAAAGCGCCCAACAGCATCCCCCCTCCCCGACTCCATGAACGGAGCCACCAGTCCCCCTCGAGAGCCCGTGTTCCCACTGTCTCTCTCAGGGAGTTGGGTGCAAATTGCATCCCTGGTATCTCTCCCCTGAGGGAGGAGAGCATCCGTTGGGACGCTCAATCCTCCCTCTCCTGGCCGACCCCCACTGACCCGAGTCCATTCCCGAACCAGGGTCGCCGGCGTGGCTCGAGGTGTGGTGTCCAGTCCTCAACCCTCAGTGCCACCGGGCCGGCTCAGGCTTCCCATTTTGATGTTCTTCCAGACCATTTGCAATCTCCCAGTTCATCTGAAATCCTTACTTGTTTTCACCTGACTTCCTAGCAAGGTAGTCACTTTCATTTACATAGAGGAGTTGTCAAGGATATGGCAGCTGGGGTTCAATGCGAAAAAGTGCAAAACAATGCACTTAGGGCACTGAAACCTGGAGCAGAGTACAAAATGGGTGGAGTGGTATTAATGACCACCAAGCAGGAAAGAGACCCGGGGGTAATCATACTGAATGACCTAAAGGTAGCCAGGCAGTGTGATAAGGCAGTCAGGAGAGCTAGTAGGATGCTGAGGTGCATGGAGGGATATCACCAGCAGAAAGAGGGAGGTGGTGTTGTATAGATCGCTGGAAAGACCTCACTTAGAGTACTGTGTCCAGTTCTGGAGACTGAATAGGGTCTGTGGTGACACTATAGGTAGGGAAAATAGGGTAGACTAGGTGGGACATCAGGTCCTTAATTGCTGACAGATTCTATGTTTCTATGACCCCCATCTCCTGAAGGATATTGACAGAGTGGAGATGGCCCAGTGGAGGGCAACTAAAATGGTGCAGGGTCTGCATCAAAGGCCCTATGAGGAAAGACTAAAGGACCTCAACATGTACACCCTTCAACAGAGGAGGGAGGGGGGATACAATGAAGACCTTTAAATACCTCACATGGGTAAATTATGTACAGGAGGGAAGTATTTTTCAGAAGAAAAGGTGCTCAAGAACAAAGGACATCCTATGAAACTGGAAGGGGTAGATTCAGGAGAGAGATGTGAGGAAGTACTTCTTTACAGAAAGAGTGGTGGTTCCTGGAACAGCCTTCTGGCAGAGGTGGTGGGGTTCAAGAATGCATGGGATAAGCATAAAGGAATCATAATGGAAAGGAAGTGGGGAGGAAGAAGGAGCTGTAGCTTGGGCAGGTCTGCAGTAAAAGTGTAGGTAGGGAGGAACAGACGGACTGGATGGGCAAAGCACTTTCATTGGCTGACTGGTACTAGCAATATGAGTACAAACATGTACTGAATAAGGAGTTATAAGTTATTAAATGTTAAAAGGCATACAGGTGTCCCTGGCAGCTTAGCCCATCATACATGTCATCAATGGGCTGGCTGCAAGGGACTCTAGGAGCATAAAGTGATGGTTATGACTGGTGGCGGGGGTCACATGATCAACCAGATAAATATGCATACAGCAGACTAGTAAGTAGATTAAAACTTACATTCTTGTTGAATTTTAATAAATTGGGACCTATAGGTCCTGTTGCTATTTGTCTGAGGAGCTGAGAGTTCCCCTTTAACTTTTCGTTAGCCTAATAAAAATATAATCTTCATCCAGCAATCAGAGTTGAGAAATGTAAAATTTTAATTGAATGCAGAAAAGTGCACATGAATGCACTTTGGCAAAAAATAAAACTGTCATGGCAGAATATTACCTAAATGGAAAGAAACTTAGAGAAACTGATGAGGAGAGGAACTTGAGGTAATAAGCTCAAACTACATAAAACACAGCTACCAATGTGAAAAGAAGTTGATAAAGACCAATCCAATAGTGGGGTGCAGTAACAGAAATTTAGGAGGAAAGGAAGCAGGAGGTAATCCTTCCACTATACAGATCATTGGTACGACATCATATTGTTTGATTGTTTATCAAATTAGCCAGCCTGGGAGTGGGTCCCAGGGTGGTAGCCTCGTTAAAAAATTGGCTGGACAACAGGACACTGAGGGTAATAGGAAACAGAGTCCACTCTGAAGAAAGGGGGTTACTAGCAGGGTACTGCAGGCTTCAGTACTGGGGCCAGTTCTTTTTAATGTCTTTATAAGTGACATTGTGGAGGGACAGGAGGAAAGGAATGCCTCCTTGCAGACGACACAAAGATCTGCAGCAGGGTTGATACACAAGGAGGGGGGATGGAAAGGATAAGCAGGGACTTGGCAAGGTTGGAGGAATGGTCAAAAGTATGGCAGCTTAGATTCAATGCAAAGAAGTGGAAAGTAATGCACCTGGAAAACAAAAACCCAGGGGAAGAGTACACAATGGAGGGGGAAGGTACTGACAACAACAAAAATGGAAAGGGATCTGGGGGTAGTCATATCAGATGACCTAAAGGTAAGCATGCAATGTGAGAAGGCAGTAAGGAGGGCTGGAGGATACTGGGATGTATAGGAAGAAGCATCACCAGTAGGAAACAAGAAGTTGTTATTCCTCTGTACAGATGGTTGGTGAGACCCCATCTGGAGTACAGTGTGCAGTTCTGGAGACTCCATCTCCGCAAGGAAATAGGCAGAATGGAGGCAGTCCAGAGGAGGGGAAACTAAAATGGTGCGGGGTGTGCAACAGAAGCCATACGAAGAGAGACTAAAGGAGCTTAATATGTATACCCTCGAGGAAAGGAGGGAGAGGGGGGACATGATAGAAACTTTCAAGTACCTCAAGGGAATCAGCAAAGTCCAGGAGGGTAGCATCATTCAGAAAAAGAGATGTGCAAGAACAAGGGAGCACAATTTGAAGATAGAGGGGGGACAGCTCAAGGGCAATGTGAGGAAGTATTTTTTCATGGAGAGGATGGTGAACACGTGGAACAGACTTCCTGAGGAGATAGTGGGGTCAAAAACAGTGAAGCAATTCAAGAATGCATGGCACAGACATAAGGCAATTCTGGTGGGGGGGGGAGTAGGAAGAAGTAGGCTGTTTAACTAGGATCTGCAGCTTATCCAATAGGCAGGGAAATGGGCAGACTGGGGGAGCCAAGCGGTCCTTATCTACCATCAAAGTCTATGTTTCTATGTAAATTTCTATAACCCCCCCCCCCCCGAGCTCAGTGCACCTATGCAATGCACACAATCAATAAACTGATCACAAATCAGCTATGATGATGATGCAGCCCTTTTCTGTCAGGACAAAAACCCCACCACTCTCATTAATAAACTCCAATTCAATTTCAGCAGACTTCATGCCTGGTTCATGTCCAATGGTCTAGTACTCAACTCCAAAAAAACAAGTTCATGGTTTTCTCCAGCCCACGCAAACCCCTAGGCCTTGACCTCTCCCTCTATGACAACCTTGGCAACTCCATAGAAAGAATCAAATAATTCAAGTACCTTGGCTTACTCCTGGACAGCCATCTCAATTTTGATGCACACACTAGCCTCACTATCAAAAAAGCCTACCAATGTCTCGGTATCCTCCACAGAACCAAGCAGTACAGGGAATCCAAATCTCTCCTTGTTTCTAGCATCCTCCTTCCTGTTTTTGACTATGTTTCTCTTGTCTGCCTCCCCTGCCTCTCCATCAAAAATTTCTCCAGACTCCGGACCTTCTACCACAATGCTATCTTTGTCTCCGGTCTCCCTAAATCCACGCACCACTGTGACCTTTATAAGCTCACCGGTTGGCCCTCCCTTGAGGCCCGCCTCAACAGCAAGATGGCTACCTTCTTCTTCAAACTCTCTTGTGGGCTGCTCCCGGATTGCCTCACCTCCCTCTTCCAGTCATCCACCTCCACCAGGACCACTAAACTATCCTCCACTCTCGCATTCACTATTCCTTTCTGCCGCACCACTCAAGGCCAGAAAACACTCTCCTATATGAGACCCAAGCTCTTCAACTCTCTCCCCCAGAACTAAAACTCTGTCCCTCCACTAACATCTTCAAACACAGCATCAAGAGACATTTCTCCTGCACCTACTCCTGCACTTGCACGCAACCCTAAACTGGCTCCCCTCCTGCCCTCCATTCCCCAGTTCCTCTGGCTATCCTCCTCCTTTGGCACTTACCCTCCCTCTATTTTTGCACTTTTGGAATTGCTTATTTGCCTAGGCTAGTCTCTATCGCACTTAACTCTATTAGTCCCAATGTATCATTGTAAATCTGCTCCTCATTGAATGCTTCATCACCTGTTGTATTGTTATCTCACATAGGATAGTTTTCCAGCATGCCCTATGTCTATTTGCCCTGTGTTTTTGTACCATTGTCTTAACCCTCGCTGTATGTCGAATGTATCTTGATTCATGTATTGTCTCATGATTTTTGTTTGTAACTGGACGCTTGTGTAAACGGGCAGCAACGCTCACATGCCTTTCCAGTATAACCAGTAAATGAAATGAAATGAAAATAACATAAAACCAGCAATACCTTACATACAGTCATATAAATATCTTTCTATACATATGAAATATAGTTGCCAAATGAGGGCACCTTACTTTAAAAAAGTACATTACATGGGTAGACAGGGCACAAAGGAGGGTGACCAAGATGATTAGGGGATGGAGGAAAAGAGTCAGGACAGACTAAGTATTATGGGTCTCTATAGTCTGGAAATAAAGGTTAAGGAGAGATTTAATACAAGTATATAAATTGGTACAAGATAGCACCGGCAGAGCTTCACTACTGAGCTAAAAGGAGACAGCAGAACCACTAGAGCACATAACCAGCATGCAACTGTTATGTGAGCAATTTAGGCCCTGTTCACACTTACAATCGTGGGAGCATAACGGTTTCGGAACTGGTTTAGTGCTTACCGTTACAGCCGGTCTACACTATCTCGAAACTGTGTTTCCCCAAGGTGTGCACCCGCTTGTCTCATATCCACATTCCACTACTCCAGTGTGTTGGTGGCAGCCACAATGATCCGAATTCAGTGAAGTGACGCACACAATCCCAGAATGCTGCACTGCCCCAGTATATAGCTACTGTCACTGCCTGAATTTGTAGGCCACTTGTAGGCACTTTTAGGCAGCCTGTATTTCTGTTTGCTGTGGCTGTACTGGCTGCATCCAAAGCACCTAAAGCTTAAACTGTTCCCAAATTGTAATTAACTGGCTACTTGTCCACCAGCCTGGCTAGCTAGCATGTGAGCACACACACACGTCTGGATGGCAATCTATGTAATGTTGGATTTTGGCTGTCATAACTGGGCATATAAATAGCCCACTTCAGAGCACTTCTGGGTTCGTGATGCACTTTTAACATGCATGTGTGTATGCCGTACTCCCTCATGGGATGCCTGGTTGGGCCATGGAGGACCAGCAGTTACTGAATGGAGCGCTCTCCCATCCGCACTGGTGAGTTAACACTTTTGCCCACAGTTTTAACAGCTAACCATTTCTGCTACCGATCTCGAGACTACCTTCCAACAGGTCTCCAGATCAGTAGCAAAAATGCATCGAGTACCATTACCAGTGTGGATGCAAACCATTTTTAGCATGTTCCGTAACAGTTGCAACTCATGGTAACGGTACTCACAGGCGGGTGTGGACAGAGCCTTAGCGATTAAAGGAACAGAGAGTGGTGGTGTGGAAATGCCTGCTAAGTGAGGGGGTGGAGTCTGCAACTTCAGATACCTTTAAGACAAACATAGACAAATTCACAAGAGAGTTAGAGCTCGGGGGTAATAACTATTGAGAAATAGGGAAGGGGATAGATGAGATAAATCATCCTGCATCCATCTCAGATTCCAATGCTCTTTTTACCACACATGCAGTTTTTTGTGGCTTAGCTATTACAGTAGATCTGGTCCTTCTGACTTAGCTACTCCTTGAAACATAGAATAATATGGAGGTAGTATATATAACAAGAATTTTACATGTTCCTGAGGTATTGGATGCTACATAAATCCTGAGAGCAAAGCTCAAGGGGTTTGTACAAGCATACAACACTGAGGGTGTGTGTAAAATTTGTGTTTTTACACACTACCCCATGTGTTATTTTGTATAATTGCTGTGGAATTTTTTTGGCCACAGCCATTATATAAATAGAAATAGATCTCAGTGCTGGTGGCCACAGTCAGGTTGAAGGAGCCAATGAAGTGTGTGTGTGTGTGTGTGTGTGTGTGTGTAAGGCAAGAACGCAATGGGCGCATGCATGGAGCAGCGAAGGAAACCCAATGCATGTTTGCCGTTATAACCACCTGGTCATAACAGCAAATTTATAATTGCAGATTATGACAGGGGTTCCTTATGGGAAAAACACACTCCCCTGTTATTATAAATATCTAAACATACAGTAGAAACTGATAGTAGAAAAAAACCCACAACCCATCTAGTCTGCCCTACTCACATCAAAGTGTCTTTTTATTTATTTTTTGTATAGAATCAGAATCACAATCCTTTGAGTCATAAACTCACTTGCAAAGGCTCCACGTCAGTTAAAGAAAAAACAATACAGTGTGTAAGAGAAAAGAATACAGAGTAAAACAAAATACAGAAATTAGACATATACAGGTAACACATGTTTACAAGAAATTGTCGTAATACATGGACCGTATGTCCAGGTTATAGCTTATATAGTGAGTTACCGCAACTGGGAGCATAGAGAAGTTCCTGGTCAGTGCCAATAAAGGAAATAGTTTCATAGGTTCTTGAGGGGCCCAGAGTTGCATTGGCAGTACAGTGGGGGGCATAAGAGGGTGGGGTGGCAACCTGCTAATCATTTGTTACAAAATAGCAAGCTGAGCTGGAGTAGGCTCCTGTGTGGCCACTGTTTCAGTAATTAAGGTGGGGGGGTGCCATCATTATGTGAGTGAGATGAATTACAGTTAAAGGTTGCTGAGTCCAGGAGCAGGGTTTTGAGACCTGTCTTGAATTGGCTGAGGCTATGGCTCATGGAGATGGAGGACGGAAGACTGTTCAGCCATAGGGGGGCACGATAGTGGAAGGATCTTTGTCCAACTGAGGTTCTACAGTGGGGGACTAGAAGGGTAGAGTTTGCTGAGCATCTTAGAGTCCGCCTATGGGGGGCTGTGCGGATGAGCGGGTGGAGGCCGGAGGGGGCTTGCTTAAGGTGTATCTTTTTGGCAAGGAGGCGTGTAAAGTACTTAAGCCAGCCTTGGAAATGTAGCCATCCTGTCTGATTATAAAGCTCACATGTATGCGTTAACCTAACACATCCCAAGACTAGACGGCAAGCTTTATTAAGGGCAATGTCGATGCTACGTAGGGTGGTTTGATCAGCTGATCCATATATGATAATACCGTAGTCTACCAAGGAAAGTACAGATGAGGACACAGCGAGATGCATGGCCTGAGGGGGTTGGGAGCGCTTATGCCTGTAAAGGATACCTAATCTCGTGTTAATAGAGGAGGTGACCTGTTGGATATGTGAGTGGTAGGAGAGGGAGGAGTCTAAGGTGACTCCAAGGTATTTGAAACTTGTGACCTGCTCAAGGTTGGAGTCATGGGTGTTTCTTACCACTATGGGTGCTTGACAATGGGGGCTTTGGCAGTGTACAAAGATCATGGTCTTTGTGCTCTTGTAGTTGATTATAAGATGGTGTTCAGAGAACCATGTTTCTATTTCCCTAAAGTGACCTTGTGGAACTGATTGAAGGGAATTAGGATGAGGATGTTTCCAATATAAAACCGCATCATCCACATATAGCAGCATGTGACCACTGCAGGATTTAGGGAGAGAATTAAGGTAGAGGGTGAAAAGTAGGGGGCCAAGGATAGACCCTTGCGGGACACCAGTACGAATTGTTTTGCATGAGGAGATAGTAGTATTATTTTGACTTGTTGGGTCCAATTAAAGAGGTAGTTTTTGAACCAGGCTGAGACTTCAGGAGCAAAGTTTAGGGATGGAAGGGTATGGAGTAGGAGCTCATGGCTAACAGTATCGAATGCTTTGGCCAGGTCCACATAGTTCCAGCCATGGAGCCTTAATCTAGTGCCTCATGGACAAAAGTAGTGAGTTGAATAAGCGCTGTGGAGGTGCTGTGGCCCTTTCGGAAGCCATGCTGTTCATGGCAGGTCACGTTTGGATAGGTAGTTGGTTAGTTGATCCGATACTATTTTTTCAAGAGCCTTAGAGAGGGGTGGGAGGATTGATATTGGCCTATAGTTGCTTGTGGCTGTGGGGTCTCCACTCTTCAGGATGGTCGAGATTACTGCTCTCTTCCAGGCCGAGGGAAATTGGCTGAGGCATAAGGACAGGTTGAGGATTTTAGTGAGATCAGGCAGTGTCACATCCAGTGAAAGCCAAATAAGTTTGAGGTCCAGGGAATCACTGCTGTAATGAGAGTTCTCCAGAGCCTTGGTGAGATATCTTATGGCCTCCTTACACGAGATGACTTTTAGCCTAAAGGGGGCAGGGATGTTGGCAGCCGAGGGGATGTGGGATACATGGGTGGTAGGGTCAAAGAAGTGAGGCGGGAGAATATGAGAGAGGTCTGAGAAGGAGGTGTTTAGTGCCTCCAAGATAGCCATAGGGTCATGGGTAGTAGCCACATATACTATAAGTTGTACAGGGGTAGGGGAAACAGTTTTCCCACAGAGATCCTTGATATTGCTCCAGAAATTTTTCCCAGAGCCCCAGGTGGAGGTGAGGGTTTGTTTATAGTACGTGGATTTGACTTATCTAGTGGCCCATGTGCATTTGTTACGTGCCTCTCTGTAACGTTGACAATCCTGTGGGAGCTGCAAGTCAAGGGCCTTATGCCACAGGTTATCCCTCAGTTGCATTTGTTCAAGTACAGCTTGGGAGATCCAAGGTGTGTTACTTTTCTTTTAAATTTGTTTGGAGAAGGGTGCGAAAATATCACAGACCCTATTGAAGATGGCAATAAAGTAGGTGAGTGCAGCATCCACTGACCGGGCTGTGTGAACAGGGGACCAGTCGCAGGAGGCAAGGTGGGATTTGAAACATGCTAGATTACCTTTTTTAAGTCGTCTGTGACTAGTGACATTTGTGGGGAGGGGGGATTCTTGTGGACCACAGGCAGGTCACGGGAGTGGTCGCTAATAGAATCAGGGAGCACGGTGACTTGTGAGATGTTTTTAGGCCTGTTGGTGAAGATAAGGTCGATGAGGATTGATGTCCCTGTTCTGATATCCAGTCTGGTTGGGGAAGTGACAACCTGGGTGAGGTCACAAGCTAAAGCTGAGTGTTTGCTTTGGGATGAGGCAGGCGAGAGCCAGTTGACATTGAAGTCACCCAGTAAAATGATTTCACTCCGAGGTGGGAGATGGGAGATACTATCCAGTATGGAATAGAAGGCTAGTTTTTGGTTGCCAGTCTTTACTGAATAGTGCCTCATATTTTCTGGGGGTACAGCACATTATAATCTACACATCATAAACAAAGTTTAAATATGCCCAGTGGTTAACGGGTAAGCCATTATACTCCCTACTGATTGCACTGTAGTTCCCCTGAACTGTGTCTCTATGGTTTTTGGATTTACCTCTGTTTACTGGGTTTTGTGTTGATGTCTTCAATGATCATGATGTCAGAAAAATCAATACGGAAGTTGCTCAACAGAGTTGCCATCCTGTTGGGATTGATAAAAAAACAAATTAGCTTTTGTGTAGTACAAGTCGCATGAAAAGGCTTGTTACAAGCTATGGGATATCACACATCTTGTTGTTTTTTTTTATTGTTTTGATGAGTTTATTTGACCTTGATCTGGTTTGGGCACAAACTCATTAACAACAAAAATGATAGAACATTCTGTTATTAAAACAGTGTGGCTTGGGAAAAGGGATTGGGCCTGCGAACCTCCTGTCTGATAAATAAGTGTGAACTATAATTACACCTCTAAGTATTGCTGCTTGCTGCTTAAAGGGAACATAAACCTTTCTTAACCTTTTGATGTAACTGGAAACTTGGGCATGTGCTGAGCTTCTTTAATCTCCCTACAGTAATAATTCGTTTGTTCACTTTGAAATAATCTGTTTTTTTCCCATGTTTAGGATGCCTCGTTGATGCTTCCTTTTCCCATCTGATATTTGCATTTTTGTTACTGATCAGTTTTTGAACTCAGCGAGAATAAAAAAGCCACACATATTCTCAGATTTCCAATAGTATAAAAAAAAAAAAAGTAAAGATGGACAGCCCATTGGCAAGGCCATAGGGATACCACTTGCAATGCCGGGGACCTGGGTTCAGGAACAAACTCGGGTTCTCAGCAGGCTGGCTGGGGACAGAGGACAGAGTGCCCCAACAGATGCTCTCTTCCTACGGGGAGGGAGGATTGGAGCCCTCGCAGCACTTCGGCCACCTGGGTGACCAGAGGTGGTAGCACAGCATTAGCAAGAGAGAGAGAGAGAGAGAGAGAGAGAGAGGGAGGGTGGAAGGAAGTCAGCTGGCACCTGGCGAGGGCACCATCTTATGTGCATCTGCATTGCACTCCTTGTGAACTGATGCCTGGGGGCTGGGAGGAAAACATAGAAAATAGCCCCAGGCACCTGCCATAATTGCTCCATGTATATCCAGGCTTGGTGCCACTGTCAGAGATGTCACTTGTTGAAACTTGAAGTTTCTGGGGTAAACTGCCCTGCCCTGACCTTGCCTAGGATGCATAGCCTAGGCTCTGTGGAGGCCAGCATTCAAGTAGGAATATCAGAGGATTGGCTGTGCCTAGGGATTTGAATGAAGGAGTCGGGTGCTGGAGATCTGAATTGTCAAAAAAAAAGTAAAGACAGAGGTTATGATCCTTGCCTGTGGACCAGCTGTTTACTGTTTTTGTTTTGGGTGGCCTGTTGGCCAGAGAGCTTGGCTAGAAGAGAATTGAGATGGTTTTCCAGTGTCCTGAGTTCAAGTCCCAGTTAAGTCACATTATTTCTTTTTCATTACAATTTGGGGTTCAAATGCTTAGCAGTGGCTTATTCAACACCTACAGCCTAGCTGGTTCTGGAATTTAGAAACCCAGAGAGTCCCACCTGAATAACGCTGGGCAGAAACTACGAATTCCAATTCTGAGAAAAATTAGCAAAATGTCACAAATTTCATGAAACTTTCTGAAATGCCAACACTGACAAAGTCTGAATCCCCTGAATATGTTCCATGCATTTCTGCACAGTTTCACAAAATTTTCTGGCTGAATTGTGGAGTGATGCACATGAACTGCTGAATGACAGTTCTACAGAACTCTGTTCAACAGTTTAAGTATCAATAAGCAATACATGAAGTAATCATATAGTTCTATAGATCACCAAGTGATCAGTTCTGCAGAATTTCATTCTGCAATTTAATACAATGATCCACAATCCATACATTCTTTCTGCCATTCTAAGTCGAAGTTTCATATAAGTTGTCAAATGGCCTTCCGAAATTTTGAGGAAGTGAAATTCTGACTTTTGCGGTAATTCTGCTGGTGGGATTTTCCTTTTTTTTAATCATGACTATTTTTTTTGACTCCCTGGGTTGGCTAGGGGATATACCCTACATCGATCAGATTTGGTCCCTGCAAGGATCCCGGACATCTTACTGGCTTGTCCAAGTAGCATTTCTGCTGCGTGGTTCCCCCGTGGCTCCTTCTTGATAGATGTGGATGTGCAATGACCTCAATGCATGGCTGGGTGAGCTCCTGTCCCTAACATGCAGACGTCCTCCACCTCTACCTCTCTGGCCTTCAGTACTGATCACAGACTTACCTACCCATAGCCTTCACTAGGGACTGGTAGTTGCTGGGTGCCAGATCCCCTTCCTCCCTGGAGAATGTGAGCAGTCCACCGATGCTCAGCCTTCTCCCCTCGGCTGGCACTCTGACAGCCCTGGGTTCAATCCGAAACATGGATCATTTGGATCACAATTGGTAGTGCTACCACTGCATCGGCAGGCTGGCTGGAATTTTATTTTTGCATAGCACTATGCCTGAAAGAAATGGTAGGAGTGATTCTCACATGTAAATCAGGAACGACTGCAAGTGTAACTGGGCAGTGGAAGGTGTTATAAATAAGTCTTGTGGGCCCCATACATGGTTATTCAGCTCCAAATCCAAGAAAGGTCCTGAATGTGAGAACCTTAAATACAAATACAAATACTGGGAGACCTGTGAACAATTTTAACCAATGCAATGTCATCTTAAGCACTTCTGAAAACCTACTTGAAGAATAGCTAAATCCAGTAACCGAAGAGACTTGAAACTTTGTCGTACACTACTTCAAGTTCATTCACAGGGCCCTTCTTTTCTCAGTTTGACTCAAAGTTCAGATACATGCAGTTTGCATCCAAATTCACCTTGTTAGAGGAGACTGAATCCAGATCTGACTTTCAACACTCTAAACTATTTCCATGGCATATTGGGAAATGCATTAAATTAGTTTTCTACTATCTTCTGGCCATTTAAATCAGTAAATGGGGTATGTAGGTTCTACAGCCTGAGGATTTAACCTACTGTAGGTGATGCTCTGCATTTCTGAACGTTTCATCCACAAGCCTTCTGCTTCAGAATCACGTATAACACTGTACCAACACAAAATGGGGTATGATCTAACATTCCTGCACTGTTTACCAGTCTGTTCCTACTGGCACAGAGAAAACTGGCTACAACTAGAATCTGGAAAAGGCAAAATATCCTCAGTGGAAGAAACAGTGGGGTTGGGGGCAGGGATGAAGTGTGTATGAAGGAGGGTGGCACTGGAGGCCGACTAATATTGAAAACTTCCCCCACACCAAATTACCAGTATTGCTTTAATTCTGAATTCAAATCAGGATTCAGATTCAGCAGCTGCATGCACAAACAAGAGATTCCATTGCAAAGTCTTCCAATTGTACTGCACACTGCGTCTTAATAAGAGCCATAGTCTGTGACTGAATCTGGAGCCATTATTTCATATCTATTGCAATTCGTAGATTTACAGCTGGTTGTGGGACCACAAGCAGTGCCCTGTGTTAGACTGTGTCCATTCGTGGCTACCAGTTAGAAAGCACTGTGACTAGGATAAAAACAAAAGCTGGATTTGTGGTACTTCAGCACAAAACTGGACAGCGACACAAGCTAGAACTTACATTAACTGGTGGTGGGAAGTTTGCAGTTCTCCTATGGGGCTTGCAGATTGTATGTCCCCTTCGAAAATGTGATCTCTAGTGTCTAGTTAATGCACTATGCAGCCACATTAAAAAGTAATACACAATATATAGGACAGCGTACGAGGAACAGTGCACAACGAGGCTGTGCTTCTACCGAGGGGTTTACTGTGACAACGTAGTGACCCCGCGAGGCCCCTGTTGTCACGGTAACCCGAGGTAGAAGCACAGCCTTGTTGTGCACTGTTTCCCATATACTTTTCTATATAGTGTATGGTGTTTAACTACCTGGGAAACAGAAATAGAGAGGAAAGACAAAGTTAACATACTGATGGTAAGTCCCCCCCCCCCGCTGATGCGTACGACCCTACAACCACCTAACGCCATCCGATCTATGAGTGGCACCAGTGGGGACACCTGTATTGTGATCTAGCTACTACAGCAGAATGGAAAGTCATTCTGCTGTAGTAGCTATCTCACTACTGCAGCAGAATGACTTTTTTAAGTGTATGGATTTCAATACACACCAACACCCCACCATACACTATATACATTTTCTTTCAGCGCAGTGTGTTTTTCATGACCTGGCTCATGGCCCCTCTGTCAATTATAATGTCTCAGAACAGTCAGTAAGAGCACAGTTTTGATAAGGTATAAAATAGGGTTGCCAGGATGAAGCCGGTCTCCCCACCGCACCAGGTAAGCTGGCGCCTCAAATTGGTGAGAGATGATTGCCGGCATGATGGCCAGTGGTGGTAATGGGGGGGGGGGCGGTGGAAGGAGTCTGGTCAGTGGGGGGATAAATAAATAAAAAAAAAAATAAGAACTAGTTCTAAAAAGATTAGAACCCTTTGAGAACCCAGAGGTTTGACTTCTAATTTAGAACTTGAACACCCATGTGTTCTGTGCATTAAGGGTTCTAAATACTAAATAAAAATAGAACTGTGGATGACTGACCATCCACAACAAGGCTGTGTTTCCATCAAGGGAGCTGATGACATCATAGAGACTATGAGAGAGAAGTTCGAGACATCTCGATGATGTCATTAACTCCTGAGATGGAGACTCAGCCTTGTTGTAGATGGTCACTCATCTGCTGTTTTCTATAGTATATAAGCACCGTTTGTTCTGTATCATGTTTTACAATGGGAAAATAAAAAGGTACTTATAGTTTTAGGCAGCCTGAGACATCAATTCATTTCAGAGAATAAACAAAGTCTCTGAGACATCAATTCATTTCAGAGAATAAACAAAGTCTGCCAACAGTTGATCTAGCTCTGAGACGAATTAAATGAATTGGCCATTTTCTCCCACCTTTTCCAGATAGAATAGAAGCATTTTCACATTGGTCAGTGTGTTTTTTTCACTGTCCATTTGTTTTCTTGGTCAGCGACGAATTTCTCATTTACTACAGATATCGCCGCTTCCAACACTTGCCATGTAGGTAATTTTGGCAGTTGCGCTGTGAGGATTTTAAACAATGAAGTCTGATTTTTCTTCTCTTCTCTTCTCTTAGCTGTGGCATGCGCTTCTGACGACAGCTTGTTGTTGCACCATGGATCCGGCATCAGATCGATGATACAACAGCAGTGTGATGTCAGATCAGTGGTACAACAGCATTTTGGTTGTCACTAAACTGTACCCTGAACAATCTGTAAATACTATAAGTTGCAAGCCTGGAAAATGAACCAATTATTGAGAATTACATCTTGAGATATTTTAGAGAGAGACAATATGAGAATGTGCTACTCATGTGCAGATGTGTAAAATGAATGGAATTGTGACACTTGGCATTTGCATTTTGAAAGGCATAATGTGTTTCTCTTTTCTACATGTACAATGAAACAACATTATTGTTGTGCTGAGAGGGCAGGTCTTTTGTTTATGTTTTTTTCTCTCCTCTCAGTACCTTTATCTGTTCTGTAATCAGGGCCCCTAGTGCTTTGCGGCGGAATTTTCTGATTTCTGCGGCAGGGCTACTTGGTTTCTGCGGCAGCATTTTCTGATTTCTGCAGCATGATTTGTTTATTTCTCTGGCAAAACGCAGTCCTGCCATTGGCTAAATATGATGTGATGTCATCGATGACATCACATGCTAAGCGCAGAAGAGGGGCTTCAGGATAAAAGAGATGGGAAAGAAAGCCCGACACTATGGAAAAACTGTTTATATAAATGAAAATTTACAAAAAACAATGAATTCTGCGGCACCATATATAGTCTGTGGCATGATGCAAATTCTGAGGAAAATTCTGCAACCACAGAATCGCAGAATTCCAAGGGCCTTGTCTATAATGTATGGTAGAAGTTTGTTATTAGGAGAAATCTATTATTTCCTAATGTTGTTGTACCATCGATGAGACATCACAATGTTGTTATACCATTGATGGTACGTCACATCAATGGTACAACAAAATGGAATTAGCTTGTGCAGACGTCTCCTAGGCAGCACGGCCGATTGAATGGCCAGAATGCAGTTTGAAGCCTTGTGCTAAACAACAGTTACACACTTTTTAGTGAAACCTACTTGGAAGTGTAAAATGTGCCCCGTGCCCACCCCTCCAAACCTCCTCAGAGCAGGAACCTTACAAACCCGCTCTCACTCACCCATTTAGGTGTGGTGCCATATAAAATGCTGTGCTATTCCTGCCTGCTAAAGTTCTGTTTTTCTTTTGTTTCTCTTGTGTGTCTCCTTTGCAGGTTGGCTAGCACTGGAAAAGCAATAAAAGTTCAACGCTTCATTGCAAACCACATTGCCTGTTTTCAGTCACATGATATTGTTTTTGTTCCTACTTTATGTTGGCTATTAACTGTTGCTGTCACTGTTACAGTGTTCATCAAAAGGTTTTTTTCCATTCATTCAGTGTTTGTTTAGTTTTATTTCTCAGATGTGATTGCATGAAATGTGACAAAGGTGACAGAATAAGGTAAGAAATTTGTAACAGTTAGTCGTGGTGGTCATGGGGTGTAGTGATGTGCAATGAATTTAAAATGGAATCATAGCAGGCATTCTTTGAGAAATTTGGAGATGATATTGATGCCCATACACTATAAAAGACAATGAATGGGCATCGATGAACAACCACACTAAGCTGGCAGCTCGTGGGTTACCTTGGCAACTTTTGTAAACCTTATATGAGTTGCCAAAGTAACTACTCGATGCTAGCATAGCGTGGTTGTTCATCGATGTCCATACATTATCCTCTTTCTCTTCAGTCCTATACCCAAAAGGGACCGACTTCTAAAGACTTGAACCCTAGAACTATTTGTAAAGTTCTAGACTAGAACTGGAACCCAGACTTC
The DNA here is from genome assembly GCA_016271365.2 of Neoceratodus forsteri. NCBI lineage: Eukaryota > Metazoa > Chordata > Ceratodontiformes > Ceratodontidae > Neoceratodus > Neoceratodus forsteri. The sequence continues at coordinate 185,618,743 of JADMNL010000031.1, forward strand.
AGTGGGTTACGACAACCCTAGAATAAAGAGGACAAGCATTGGACTGGAGTTACCTTGCACTATTATGCAGAAAATGCTTTAATTAGCTAAAGAAAAAAGTAAAAGTTCCGGGTACGGCAAAAAAAAAAAAGAAAATTAATTTGGCTACTTTTTAAAAAAAGAAGATTTTTAAGGATACAGTAGCTCTTTAAGTTGCTTGCATTCACTCAGAATGTCTATTCTTGAAGGATGTCAAATGTGACTGAGTTTCGTTTATTTGTATTTCCCATCTCTTCTTCCCCTTTTTTACTTTTAGAATGTGCTCCTTCTGTATGGCTCTGATAGCACTGCTCTAGGTCACAGCAGCACTCACAAAACAGATGTCTGCTTTGGGTGGCAAATAAGGCCCCCACTGTTACTCCTCTAGTAAAGTCCGAGCAATGCTTTCTTTAACTCTAACTCCAACAATGTGTGAGTCACCTTCTTTGCACAAGGTGACTATAAACCCCCTCCCACCTCCTTAGGGGCAAATGCTCATGAGTGCCCCTTAGTGTACCTCGGAGTCAAAGGCATTGCAATTTAGAAAATGGGCAAGTAAAATACTGTATTCTGACTGGCTGTTGCCACTCCATTGAGTACTTGAGCTGTGTGTAATTTTCAAATTCTGCTTCCACTGGAATCCCACAGAATTTTGGAAATTCCACCTGATTCCATGAAATTCCATCGAAGGCAGAATTTCAAAATTCCAAAACTGGAATTTTGTTTTTAAAACTGCAGATTAATAATCCACACTTTATATAAACCATGGAATGGTATGCAACAGTTTAAATAAACAGTGGCTTCATTTTCCACAAATCTAAGTAATTATTGTTCTATGGATTCATAGAAATACATTTTGGAATTGTGCAGAATTACAAAAGAGATGACAATTGGATGTTCTGGTACAGTATTAGCCACCACCTAGCAATTAAATCACAAATTGTAATGAAAAAGAAATAATGTGATCTACTGGGAATTTAACCTAGGCCCAAAACCATATGAAATACAAAAGAAAGGAAGTGTGTCCAAGTACCCCAGGTCTGGTATACCGTTCACACAGTGATGGCAATACCGTAAAGACCATTACAGCAACAGAATCTGCAGGTCGCTGTAACAGTCTGCGGTATTGCCGACACTGCTGTCTGCCGTGATTTCGCCCCCTTCGCAAAACAACTCTGACTCGAAGTTGATAATCTAAAATGTGGGGGCAGCGGGGGGGGCAGAGCCCCCACAAAAAACACCTTCTGCTCCTGATGGCACAATGCCAACTGTCAGCGAAATGCCAATCAATAATTTTCATGTCAATGCGGCACGGTGGAACCCCCAGGTCCAACCATGTGAGCCTGTAGCGCAGAAGTTAGAGTACTGGGATGGTATTCTGAGAGCCGGGGGTTCAGTTCCCAGAAGGTCATATTATTTCTTTCTCACTACAATCTGGATTTTAAAAAGAAATTCAGAAAAGCATTTTGAAAACAGAACTGCCATCTGCACAAATTCTGCTGCAGGGCTCCACATTCTGCTCAGCTCTTGTGGATGACTTTTTCAAATACTCAGTGTGTTCATACTCTGCACCTTAAACACCAGGCAATTCATTATGTGGAACTCTGCATTTGGGCAAATTTAAAGAAAATAAAACAATCTTAACAAAGAAAAAAACACTAGCCCTTCCCAGGTGGCCACTGTTATCCCAGTTGACAACCCTTCCCCCCCAGTCATTTCAACCTCTAGCCCCTTCCTCTAAGTTAGAGATGTCAGGAGGAAGCTGAAATCTCAGAGCATGCCGATGCTATGACTGAGATGCCCAGTCCTCCGAACACCACCAACAATGTCCAAATATGACAAGAGTAAATATGCCGACTACTAACGTGCGTTTGTCATCATCAATGGTATTCACTTTGCCACCCGTGAAAACTCTAATCTTACAGTCCTTCCACTGCTTCTTCGTAGTTAGTAGATAAGGGATTAGCAGGGTTAATCCTTAAAAAGAAAAAGAGAGAAGACAACAAAAAGGCATAATTAATTCCAGAAACACACTTCATTCACATTGAATTAAAATGTTACTGTGCCATAGAGCAGTCAGTGAAGGGACATTCCACTCCACAATATCAATGAAAATTATGTGTATTCTGTCCATTCTAAAATGTTTTCAGCAAACCACTGCAAGTGCAACAGAGCAAGCCAAGAACCAGGCAATTGCGTTGGAGTTAAATGATGTTTTGAAATTTGCTTTTGGACTGTCTGTCCATAGCATGGTAACAAAACGGCAACTTGCTGGCAAGACACTAGTATCATTTATTTATTATTTATTAAATTTTGTTGACCTGGTAAGCCCACTGAGCCTAGAAGTCCCTTTTTCAGGGGCGACCCGGGGGAGGGGGGGATACAGATGGTAAGCAACTGAAACTGAACCAGATTAAGCTGTTGGTAGTATTTCTAGTGAATGGAAGACATCTGGCCAGGACACCGGGGAAATTCCCCTACTCTTTTTCGATAAGTGCCATGGGATCTTTAGCATCCACCTGAACTACCACCAATCCAGGCAGATGGGACCTCGGTTTAACATCTCATCTGAAAGACGGCACCTCAGAAGTGTAGCACCCCCCTCATGCTGCACTACAGTGTCAGTATTGGGATATTAACATACTAAAAGAAAGACTGCAATGATAAAAGGTAGTTTCCTTATGGTAACCATCCATTAATGAATTATAGATCACCATTTCTGATTCTCATTTGAAACCAAAAAGGTGTTACAATGTTCTTGTTTATCAATATGTCTTGAAAAACTCATAATTTCTATACAGATACATATTATCCAAATGTAAATTGTATGCTTATTACTAATTTACCTTTTAAACCATTTCAAACTTTTTAAGGGAAAGATCCTTTTGGTTCTAAATTTTAGAAATAGGCAGGTTCTAAGTGGTTCTCTGATGTGGAATTGGTTCAGCCCATATCCCTAACAGTAACCTTTTTATTTATTTAATTACTGAATTTTGTTGACCCGGTAGGCCCACTGAGACTAGAAGTCCCTTTTTCAGGGGCGACCCGGGGGAGGGGGATACAGATGGTAACCAACTGAAATTGAACCAGATTAAGCTGTTGGTATTTTTAGTGATTTTTTTTCCACAGAACAGTGCACCTCTGGGGCCCAATTTTCCGAGGAATGGATATCTGCACACATGCAGGGCAAACAGTTGTGCAAAGGAAGGTACTCATGCACATCTTCAGTTTTGTCCTCATGTGCCCCATTTTCATACAGGCTAGTGCTTTATGGCCATTTCCGTGACTTATGGCAAACCAAGCTCCATTATTCACATAGTTGCTCAGAAATGCTATGGCTAGTACTGTGAGGCAAAGCACTGTTTCACAGCAGCCCAAGTATGGTAAATGTCGTCCCCTCAATCTGACCTGCAGAAACTTTCTCTCACATCTGTGAGGAGTAGTCACCACACCAGCATGTTACACATGGGGACTTAGAGGAGACCCCTGACGAAGAGGTCTTTGTGGCCTCAAAGCGCTGGCTGCTGTCACTGACTCGTTATGTGAACCTGTACATTATGTTTTATGAAATTATTTGAATATATTTTGCATGTGTATTTAAATTCTGCTTCCTATTAAGATGAGATCAATAAAACAATTCAAATCGTTATTGTTAGCCTGCAGTGCCGTTTCCTGTATATAGTATTTACATTTGTTGTTTATGGCACCCGACCTTTACTGAGTGCACCTTTTCTTCTTTTTTTCTTAGTATGGTAAATGTTGTCCATGCACTCTGATTTGCAGAAACTTTCTCTCACACCTGTGAGGAGTAGTCACCACACCAGCATGTTATACATGTGGACTTAGAGGAGCACAACAGTCAAAATTTGCAAAAACATATATTGTGCAGAGTGTTTTGATTTATGTGTATAGTCCTGATGTGTCCTTTCCTTTGTTTGCTATCAGGAGTTTTTTCTAAATTTGTCTACTAGTTTTATGGCCTCTGGGGATCTCCATGTTAGCATGGTTTATTGCTCTTCTTTTCCTTTAATGCTTCTTGTCCCATGTGACAGTGATGCATCCGGGACCATAGATTCAGCAAGTACTGGTTTAGAGTAGAGATGTGTGAAGTTAAACTCATGAAGTTTGCCCAGTTCATGAAGTTTCTGGCAGGCGAAGTAGTACTTTTTCAGGAGAAGTTATGCAAATTCCCTGGCAAAGTTGCAACTTCATCTTAACTTCGCCTGACTTTGCCTGAAAAAGTGCCATTTCCCCAGGAAATCTCAATGCGAAGTGGCAAAGTGGGAATGTGGGAAATTTGTGAAGTTATTTGTGAATTTCACAACTTCACTTTAACTTAACTGGCAAAAAAATATTTGCTACACTTCCAGTTTAGAGTCAATTTAAGAGCAGTAGAGCGTTGATTTTAAGTAACTTTCCTTATCCAATGTGCACTGAAGGGTACATTTACAGTTTAGCAAACACTTGAGGGCTAATTGAGTAGATATTCTGCAAGAAAACATCTAGAGTCCTTACTAATTATAGCATTGATGACCTAGGGTGATTTTATTTTGCTTTGTATGACTGGGTGTAATTTGGTGAAATGAAAAGTTTTAGAGGCAAAACATTTACTCCTGCTGGATAGACCTAGACACACACAGAAAAAAATAATGCATTAGAGTTATTTAGATGAGTCCAGTACATCAGGCTCCTGCCTACAGATTACTGCTGCAGTACCTTCTCCCACTGAATCACATCACTGTCACATGAAACAGAAGGTACTTTAGGAAAAAGAACAGCAATAAACCATGCTAACATGGAGAGACCCAGAGACCATAAAACTAGTAGGCAACTTTAGAAAACAACTAATAGCAAACAAAGGGAAGGACACACCTGGACTACACACACAAATCAAAACACTCCTCATAATATATGTTTTTGCAAATTTTGACTGCAGTGCTCCTTTAAGTCTCAAGTCAGACCCTTTAAAATTGGGCTCCTGTTGTTTACTAGTGCTAGATAACTCACAGACTGGAATGCAAATTATTTTGCCCTAAATATGCAACAGCGAGGATTTCCAAGGGGTCTGTCCTGGATCTGTCTGCCCATACTTTCAACTACAGACTAGTATCTGCTTCTGCCTGGTGATGCATTATAATTCTAACACTTCAGCCAAAATCTGTGTCAGGAATCAGAAGCAAATTGAATTACCATCTAATGTTTTTGTGATTCAGACTGTCACAGTGTCATGAATGGAGGTATCCTCTGAAATTTTGACACACTTTCAATGCAATGTTGGAGGCAACTCATGATGCAGATACAAGCCCAGTAGGCTGGTGTGCCTGCAACTCCCAGCTCTACTCACCCTTCCTGAAAATCCATCCACCCATGTTTGGAGTACATGAATCAAATGAATAAGCATCACACATATTGTCAGAAGCTTAGGTTCCTATCTGGACACTCAGTATGTGAGTAGTTTTTCACTGTAGGCAGGGATTCAGTTAACTTCATTTTGGGAGTACTATATGTGACTTCCAAACACAAGGCAAAAACTTTCAAAATAAAGGGGAAGGAAGGCATTGACTCCCAAATGTAAAACCAAAAATTAGATGACTTCCAAAACTGCAGTCATGGAAGTCAAGAAATTATGAATTTTTCTGAAAGAAACTGTATATTACCATTAATATATATATTAACATCCATTAATTGGTCCTTACTAGAATGCTGACTCCAAAATGTTGGTTTCGGGAAGTAATTCAACTGTCAAAATATTAGAATGACTTCCAGATTATGACCCATGGAAGTTTTAAACTTCCACTAAAAATAAATTAACTGAAACCTGACTGTAGGTGGTGCAATTGTCGCAGAAATAAAAACATTTATTTACCTCCTTGCACATTGATTTTCCTTTTTGAAGTTTCATTACTCAGGATAGCTCAACTGACATGTAACCGTTTTATTAGGGACCTGAATATATCCATTTCTACAGCTGGATGGACAGAAGTATTAAGTTGTTAAGCGACTTGTTTAGGGTCGCACATAGCTCTAGTGGGATTTGTATTTGGGTCCTCTGGTTTTAATGCTAGTGCTCTAGCCACTAGGCCACACTGCCTCTAGTTGCTATGGAATACCTCCTTTAAGGATAACAGGCTTCCATATCTAAGTGTACCGTGGCATAAACAATAACAGTCATAGCCTATCTATGCTGATTCAACCAATCAGCGGTAAGTACTTGTCAGCATAAAGGGACCTATTATACCAGCAAGGGAGCATTACTCCCAGTTTTTAAAAAGTGCCATGTGCTGGCTCCAAGGCACCAGGTGATGGGTGATCACCTAGCACACTGATAACCCAGATTCGCATCCGAGCCCAGGACAACAGGAGTGGAGGCCAGCAGGGAGGATTCAGGCACAAGTCTGCACTGCTCTGGAGAGGGTCCTGGCGGCCCGTTGGGGCAACGCATGATGTGGCGTGGGTGACCATGCGCCACCTGTGCATGTTGCCAAGGATGCCATGGTGTACAGCCACACAGTGGGTGGTGGATGGGCAAACACAGGAAACATGAGCTACCTGGGCCAGCCAGATGAAGGCTGCCAATCTGCCATGAAGCCCAGAGACGTCCGAACTGCTCCTCACCAAGCCCAGCATCGAAGGAAGTACCCGTTTGCACCAGTCTCCTCTCCCAGTGCAGCCATGGAAGGGGGGCTCCCTGACGGAGGGATATGTTGGGTAAACTAGGCTGCGGCATTTGAGGGGGGCAGTGGGTGGTGATGGGAGGGGTCTGGTGGTGGGGGCCCTTGGAAAGCCCAAAGGAGTGGTGGGCTAGGAGGGCTGGGAAAAAAAGGAAAGAAAAAGTGTCATGTTCTACTATTGAAACAGAGAATACTGAATGGACTACTGTGCACAACCAGTGTGCTCAACCACAGCAGGGTTCTTATTCCTGCTGACCTCAAGAGGAAAGCTAGAGAGGTCTGTGGTAATCAGAACTCTGGGGTTCTTTGGGGGGGGCATCTTCCCCCAGCTATGGGTTTTGTGACATGAGGCCCGAGTATGCCAGCTGTCAATGTCATCTAGATGGAACCTGACTGTTTCTTTCTTCCCTTCCTCCTTCCAGAGCCACTGGTAGTGGTCTTATAGACCCCGCACACACACAATGCTATCCTGTGGGGAGCTACCTCCCTAGCACTCCAAAGGAGTTGCTCTGGCACCAGTACCCCGGTGCCAGCCTAGCAAAGGAGTTGTTGTAGCACCAGTACCCAATGCCAGACCATCAAAGGAGTTGCAGTACGAGATCCAAGTGCCAGCCCACCAATAGAATTATTGTGGCACCAGAACCCAGTGCTAACCCACCAAAGGAGTTGCTGTGGCATCAGTGCCCAGTGCCAGCCCACCAATGTAGTTGCTGTGGCACCAATACCTTGTATCAACCCACTAAAGGAGTTGCTATAGCACCAGAACCCAGTGCCAACCCACCAAAGGAGTTGCTGTGGCACCAGAACCCAGTGCCAACCCACCAAAGAAGTTGCTGTGGCACCAGGACCCAGTGCCAGCCCACCAATGGAGCTACTGTGGTGCTAATATCTAGTACCAACTCACCAAAGGAGTTGCTGTGGCACCAGTACCCAGTACCAACCCACCAAAGAAGTTGCTGTGGCACCAGTGCCCAGTGCCAGCCCACCAAAGAAGTTGCTGTGGCACCAGTATCCAGTATTAGCCCACCTAAGGAGTTGCTGTGGCACCAGTGTCCAGTGCCAGCCCACCAAAGGAGTTGCTGTGGCACCAGTATCCAGTATGAGACCACCTAAGGAGTTGCTGTGGCACCAGTACTCAGTGCCAGCCCAACAAAGGAGTTGCTGTGGCATCAGTATTCAGTATCAGCCCACCAAAGGAGTTGTTGTGGCAGCAGAACCTAGTGCTAGCCCACCAAAGGAGTTGCTGTGGCACCAATACCCAGTGCCAGCCAACCAAAGCAGTTGCTGTGGCAGCAGAACCCAGTGCCAGCCCTTCCATTGCTGCTTGCACTGCCATGTGGCAGTACCTTCATACCTCCCTGTGCTGCTCTGCCAGCTCCTTAGTCCCCTCCTAAACCCAGGATGATGTCACAGCAGCACAACTGGCTACTGCTGGGCCTTCTGGCAATCCCTAACTACTGTGTTTGTTTCTTTGTTTTTTTAAAAGGGGGATGCTTTTCTGTTCTACATTTCAGAACTGGGCTGGTTCTATTGGCTCCTTTGCTTCAGAACTAGCCTAGCTCTTTCCTAGTGAAAACATGAATTAACCACAGTATGTGTACTACGTAGCACCACCAGTGACCTTGCAACCCCACTAAGCTACAGTTTGTTCACCGGGTATTAAAACTCTGTCTTGAGTGGTCACAAAAGTGTTTTGAGACAATTCAGGAAAGAGGGCAGGCCTGCCACACAAATAGCCCATAGGGCAAATCAAATAAGCATGGTGCCTCTAGCAAGCCAGTCACAACCTCCTGTACCTCCTGCAGGTTATCTCCTGTTAATATCAGGTGTATGGGGAGGTACAGTGATGAGAATGGATGCATCAGCCCCTGGGAAGGGGCTCATTTGGAAAGCAGACCACAGTCATTCAAGTGAGGGGATTCACTTGGTCTAGTCAACTGGGTTCCTAAGCAGTGATATACCTTTTACTTCTACCTTTTTTGACACTCATTTTGCTTTCCTTACCTCCATCATCAAACAGCCACCACACATCGATAGTCCCTTTACCCTGTTTCTTCTGGAACTTCAAGCTGGCTTCCAGTATTTTTTCATTATTATGAACTGTGGTTAAGGACTTGCTGTACTGAAAATCCTTAGCTTCTGAAGAAGGAAGTAAGGCAAAGTTATCCAACAACAAACTTGAATTATAGACTATATAGTGTAGTCCCTCTTCTCATGTTCCTCAGACAGAGACAAAGTCAATCCCTTCCTTTTATAATAATAGTAAAAGAGTTTGTAGCATCAATGCTCTGCTGGATCAAGGTATAAAAGTCAAAGCATCTGTGATGGTGACCATTTTAAGGAACTGTAAAGGACAGGAACCCATGACATAGTAGGCATAGCATCACTTACAAACAAGAACACAAAAATGGAGTACAAAATGAAAGGGGTGGTAGTGGAGAGCTTATCTGAGGAAAGGGACCTGGGGGTATTAATAATGGAGAACATGAGAGCATTGGCACAATGGAGTAGGGCTGTGGGCAAGGCACGTCAGATGCTGGGGTGCATAGGGAGAGGGATCACTAGCAGAAGGAGATAAAAAACACCTTGTATAGATCCCTGGTTTGCCCTCACTTGGAGTATTATGAACAATTTTGGAGCTCACATTTGAGGACGGACAAGGACAGGTTGGAGGTCTTGCAGAGATGAGCCACCAGAATGATACAGGGGCTATAGAGTAGGTCCTATGAGAAGTGCTTAGAGGATCTAAACATGTACATGCTGGAGGACACAAGAAAGAGGGGCAGCATGAATGAGATGTTGAAGTAACTCCATGGAACAAACGAGGTGGACAACAATGAGCTGTACACAAGTGACAACACGGGTACCAGGGGTAACTCCCTGAAACTGACAGGACGGGGTTTCATGAAAGATGTTAGTGGGGCCTTTTTTACAGAAAGGATGGTGGTGGACTGCAAAAAGCTTCAGCAGGGGGTCATCAGGGTTGAAGCTATGGAGGGTCCAAAGGGGGATGGGCCAGGCACATTGCAATAGCATATAAGGGGGCAGACTGGGGTGGAAGTAGGAAGGATGGTCAGGGGCCCAGTCCCCAAATTAGACAGGCTTGGGCAGACTGGGAGGGGTGGCTGCTAGGCCTTTATCTGTCTTCATTTTCTCTGTTTTTATGTTTCTATGTTTTCATTGCTCACCCCACTACCCAAATAAATTCCCAAGAGGATCAAGCAAGGTATCGTGAAGCATCCAAAAGGAAAGAAAATATATATAATCTATCTACATATATATATATATATATATATATATATATATATACATATATATATATATATATATGATATATATATATATATATATTGCAATTTCAATGCAAGAGTTGTGTTGGGGAATGCAAGATAAGGGAGGATTTCTTCACAGACTTGCAGCCTCCAAACACTAGGCAGGTGTGAGTTGTGCGATTTTTGTGAAACGAGCTGTCAGATTTTGATACAGATCTGAATAGTGGCACTGCTGTAATCATTTGCCCTTACACTTTATCATATGCTCACTGTATTTTTGTATTAGTATGCCATCTTGGTTATTCTGGAGTTCCTGGTTTAGCTTCTTAATAATGCTTTTTTTTTTTATCTTCACTGAGATTTAGTTGAGTTGGAGTTGATGCTGAAGCATTGTCACCAACTGTATACATAGACGTAGGCAGTGGCACTCCCTGATCCAATGGAGGTACATTTGATGTGCTGCTAAGGTTTAATGCAGGAGTGCAATGAAAAACATATTTGTTCAAAAAAGCTAGTTTCAGCTACATTCGAACTTTTTTAAGTACCTCATATGCTGTGCACCATACATTTTTTATTTTCTTGATCCTCCCCCTTACCAGATTTGCAATGGTATTTCTAAGCCAAATGTGGCAGCTATCATTTTTCTTGAGAAAAAGACTAAATTAAAACATATATAAAATACTCAAATGCTTGTAGAACTAGAACATTTTACTGCCAATTTAAACTGGAAGATGCCTGGAATAGTGAAAAAAAATGGTAGGATCAAATGTTTTGCCCCACTTCGTTGCACTGCTGTTTTAAATGAGGACTACACCTTAGTACATCTTGAGGTATGTACCACAGATGCACTGCTGTCTGAGAGGTTTACATGAGGTCAGCAGCACTGCAGCTACAGTGTCATCTAGGCACAGCAGACGTGCATCTAAAATGTTAATAAGCTACACCTCCCTTGAGGCATAGTTGATGTGCATCTAGACAATGCTAATGAGGTACAACTCAGTGGGGTGTACACCTCCACCAGTGGTGTAACCATTAGGTGCACCTCACTGAAGTGAACACCTCTACCAGAGGTGTAACCATAGGGTACACCTCATTGATATGTGCATCCCACCCAGAGGTGTGGCCATGAGGTGTAACTGAACACGTCGTCATGGCCAGTGTAGCTGTAAGAAATAAACTATAAATACAGAGCCGCTTGTGCATAAGACAAAGTAAACAATATTTGCCTAATTAGCTAATTTTAAGCTGAACCTTAAAAAGTATCTGAACAACCCTTAGCCTTCACCACACCCATTCTGAATATAAGCATCATACACAAAAAAGAACTCCAAGGAGTTTTTTTAACTAGGTAAATGGATCATTGCCTGCAGGAACAACATTCAAAAGACATTGTTTTCATGCATTTGTCACTGGAAATCGGGAACTTTGCACAATAGCACAGGAAAAGGACTATGGAGTTGCAGGCCCCCACCCCACCCATCCCACACACCCACACAAACAGCTAAATATACAGAAGAGACACAAACTTGCACAGCCTAGTAAGATCTTGTCACTTTTGCAACATAAAAGCACTCTTAAAACTTATTTTCACATAGGTGGCCATTTTGTATCAAAGTTTGCAATGGATGGTATAGACTTTTTACAGAGCTACTGGAAGTAATGACATGGAGATATCACACTCTGATATAGGTTGGTTTCTTTGCAAGCACTGCCGTGCTAAAAAAACTAACCCTAAATCGGAGCATTCATGAACCATATCAGATAGATAGATATTTTATTTATATAGTACCCCTCTCAAGAGACTTGGAGCACTTTACAATACAGTTTAAAAGCACAATAAAACATTAACAATACACAAATCCAATACAGAATAAACAGCAAAATACAAAAAAAAAAAAGAACAATTATCATATAACACAGTAATTAAAAACCACTGAATGCCTGGTGAAATAGCAAGGTTTTTAATCCCTTTCTAAAGAATTCCACTAAGGGTGCGTCCCATAGTTGTTGAGGAAGAGAGTTCCATTTGGTGTGTGCGTCCACTGAAAAGGTTCGGTCACCAGAGCTCCGCAACCTCACCTTCAGAACACTGAGGAGGCAACCCTCAGTGGAACGGAGAGTCCAACACAGGTGGTAGGGCACAAGACGATCTTGCAGGCAGACTGGTCCCCGACTGTGTAGGGCCTTATAGGTCAGTAATCTGACCTTGAAGATAATCCTGTATCTGAAATTCAGCCAGTGCAGTTCACAGAGGACGGATGTAATATGATCAAACCTTTGTATGCCTGACAATAGTTGAGCCGCTGCATTCTGAACTAGCTGCAGCCATCGGAGGCTACCTCCAGAAAGCCCCAGGTAAACAGCATTGCAGTAGTCCAGTTTAGACATGACAAAAGCATGTACCAGTGAGGTCAGGTCCTCAGGTGGTAGAAGGCGTCAGATCCGGGCAATATTTCTCAGATGATAAAATCCACTCTTAATGACGGCCAACACCTGAGCATCAAATGTTAGGCCAACATCGAGGATCACACCCGGATCCTTGATCTGCTCAAATGGGGCCAGGGGTACCTCCAGAACAAGACTGGGGGGATCCCACTGTGTCCCATCCCCTCCACGATGACTCGGATCCACCACCAGTACTTCGGTCTTGTCTGGGTTGACCTTTAACCAGTTATGAGACATCCAAGCCTGAATTTCAGCCATGCAGCTGTTAAATCACAGACCATATGGCTTCCTGGTGCACAGAACAGGTATAGCTGGGTATCATCAGCATAACAATGAAAACCCAGTCCATATCGCCTGATGATGTCCCCCAACGGCAGCATGTATACAGTGAACAACAAGGCTTGTGGCTACCAATAGCCCTTCCATGATGGCAGCCCATTTCTTCCTGATCCCAGTGAGGTCCCCTTTCAAAATACCCCCAATCTTTATATAGCCTGCCCTCCTGAAGTCCAGCACCCTTGTCCTAGTTCCTGTTCTCTATTTACCCATGTCCAAGTGAAACCACACCATACTGTGGTCACTTCTTGCCAATGGTTCTTCCACCCTCACCTCCTGAACATGTGCTCTATTCACCAGAACCAGGTCAAGTATAGCCTTCTCCCTGGTGGGTTCCTAGACACATTGTGACAGGAACCTACTCTGGAATACCTCCAGCAGCACCTGAGTCCTGGTACCAGTTGTAGCAGAGATCTTCCAATCCACCCCAGGTAGACTGAAGTCCCCAATGATCACTACCTCTGCTTTGCCGGCCATCTCCACAGTTTTGGACCCCAGCTCCCTGTCCAACTCCATCTCCTGGATTGGTGACCTGTACACAACTTCAAACCTTAGTTTACTGCCTTTCGATAACTGCATCTGCACCCACAGCAATTCTGTTTGTCCTACTGTCTCCTCCTTCCTAGTGCAGCTGATATCTTCCCTTACATCAGAGCCACTCCCCCACCTAACCTCCATCTCTTCTACGTAGCCTGTATCCCAGGATGGATAGATCGCCAGTCATGGTTAGGCACAGTCCATGTCTCTGTGATGGTAACAATGTTCATCTCCCCCTTCACCATCAGTGAATGCAGCACAGCCAGTTTGTTTCCCAGGCTCCTTGCATTTAGGGACACCATCCTCCACAAAGACTTGTGTCCTCCTCCAATCCTGGACTGCCTGCTCCTCCCTCCCATACATGGTCCCACACCCCTCCCTGTCCTCTCTTGCCCTCCCCTGCTCCTTCATCCTCTTGTCCTGACTGGGGGGAGGCCTAATGGCCTCATCCTCCTCCTCCAGGTAACAATGGATATTTCAACGCCTGCTGCCCCTTTCATCAGTTTAAATTTAGTTCCCTGCTAATATACCTATTGAATCCAACTTTTAGCACTTTCTTTCTCTCCTTGTTGAGGTGCAACTTTTCTGTGCATACAGGTCTTTGTTCCCCCAAGTGTTCCCCCAGTCACAAATTATTCTATATCCCTCCTCTTTGCACTGCCCCCGAGCCAGACATTGAATTCCCTTATCCTAGTCTTCTTGCAATGCTGGCCCTCTTTATTGGTAGCACTTCTGAGAAGGCTAGTGATCTCCCCCACCTTCCTACAGTTCTGTGCCACTTCTTTGAACCTGCCCTGGACCACCCCCACCCAACTGTTAGCCAGACTGTTCACAACCAGGTGAACAACGAGGTGCAGCTGCCCCTTCCTTGGCCAATAACCTCAACTATTCTTGGCCCCACCCTCCCTGCAGTCATCCTCGGCATAAAGTGCACTCTCCTGCAATTCCCTTTAGCACTTCTGTCTCCTCATCTCACTTCTTTAACTATGCAGTCTCCTAGAATCACAACCCTCTCTTCCCCACCTGCTGCCTGAGTTACCACCCCCTTCACTCTTGCCTGTCCCTCTGTTGCTGACCCTTCCTCCAACCTGCCCCCACTCTGACCACCTGCACCCCCTTGTATCAACCCCTCATTTTCCTGTTATGCCCCCCTCCATTAGGCCCCTTCCTTGCCCCCATTCCCTTCATGCCCTGCCTTCTTTACTCACTCCCCCATGTGTTCCCTTGTCCATGCCCTATGTACACCTCCCACAGCCTTTGTATCTCTCTCGTTATTGCTTCCTCCTCCCCCTCACCAATTTTATCCATACCTTCCCTAGTCAGCGGAAGGAATCTATTCCTCAATGGCACCTCTGAGGATGCTCCCACCGGCCTCCTTCCCATACTTGCCTCACTGTTCCTCTTACCAGTGTCCATTCCTCTCCCTGAGGCCCCTTTCTCTTTGGGGAAGTAGGACCAAGGGAACTTGCCGTAACGTCCCCTCCATTCCTCCCCCTGTCCTTCCCCCCACTAAGTCTCTGCTCCATCCCTCGACCCCACCACCAACTCTTCCCGTCTCCACCTATACCCCATTTCAGTTTACCCTTTCCCCTAGTGTTCCTAACTCCTTTCTAAGGTGACATATCTCTGTCCTTAGTGGGTCAAAGCTCCTGCAGAGCAGGCACCCCTCCACCTCCCAGAGAGTTCTGAGGAAAACTGCCACCCCACATCCCCTGCAAACACATTACCCTACCTGCCTCTCCCCCATCCCACTGGCTACCCCCTCAACACATTATACTATTTACTTCTCTCCTGACAGCGTATTTGTCCTGCTTTTGCACTTCTGTGGCTTAGCTCATGTACAGTTTTCCTGCCATCCCCCACAGAAACCTTCATTACGATCCTAGTACTTTAACCTAGGTGGGGATGGCTGAAAAGCTGCAACCCCTTAATCTGTTGTTCACTTAACTAACTACCCTATCCTAGGTGGGGATGGCTGAAAAGCTGAATTCCCTGCAAGAGCACTACTAGCCACTTTACCTATGAGGGAATGGCTGAAAAGCAGCAAACCCACAACTAGGTTTTTTTGCTGACACTAGACAGAAACCAGCTGCACTCCCTATAAAATCACTCTCCACCTGAACCCCTCTGTAGGTTGACCCCAGATAGAAATCAGTTATAGTCCCCTTACAAGACCTCCCTGTAACCATGCACCCTGGCCTTGCCTGATACCAGTTGAGCAGCATGGCCTGTGGTCTGCCCTGTAGACACTCTACTGATGTCCCCAGATGTCACTGAGGTAGAAGCTACACTCCTGCTGTGCGGCACTCATACAAGGGGTCACTGGAACCTCTGGGTATTACACAGGAACTACAGCCAGCATGACTGGCTGGCTGTAGTCACATTGTCTGCTGGGACCACCAGTGGTGCCAGAATTTGGCCACCAACCTCCATCCCTCAGCCCACCCTCTGGTGCCTCCCTCCCTACTTCTGAGTCTCACACACAGCCCCCTTAGTGAATCCAAACATATTGCAAGTAAAAAGAAGTCTACAACAACACAGGACTCAGGCCCCTCAGACCCAATCCTGTAGCTTCTCTTACCTGCTACAGGCCTCTGCTTACTCCCGCATGCTCAATGGCATCTTCCAATCTGAGAGAGCAGACTACAGAATCAAACTTTTTGTCTGAGTGAACTACAGCTGCCCTATTGGCTGGCTGTAGTCATATTGTCTGCTGGGACCACCAATGGTACAAGAATTCGGCCTCTGACCTCCCTCAGTCTGCCCTCTGCTGCCTTCCTTCCTCCCCAGACTCTTGCACACAGCCCCAAAGTGAATCAAAATATATTGCAGGCAAATAAAGTCTACATCAATACAGAACTCAGACCCACAAACATAATCTAGTAGCTGCACTTATCAGCTACATGGCTCCGTTTGTTCTCCATGCCCAGTGGCAACTTTCAATCTATGGGAGCGGGCTACAGAATCGGCCTTTCTATCAGAGTGAGCTATAGCTGCCCAGTTGGCTGGCTGTAGACACATGGTTCACCAGGACCAAGAATGGCACAGGAATTCAGCCATCAATCTCCCTCAGCCTGCCCTCTGGTGCCTCCCTCCCTCTTCCAGACTCTCCCACACAGCTTCCACAGTGAATCAAAACATATTGCAGGTAAAAACAAAATATACAACAATACAGAACCCAGCCCCACAAACGCAATCCAGTAGCTGCACTTATCTGCTACAGACCTCTATTCGCTCCTCCACACCCGATGGCATCGTCTGAAAATACCATATTTCACTGTTTAGAGGCCATGGCTTCTATTACATTTTTCTGTTTTGGTCTGCAACTTCTAAATAGGGGTGGCATTAACTAACAGCAAGCTGTATGCCATCCTCTGTGCAGTGCGCTCTCCTGAATTTCTCCCAGTACAGCCTAAGTAAGTCACCAACAGTAGTGCAGAGCAGCAGAGCAGACTGAAAAAGAGACCAACAAGATATGGTACATGAGCTCAGACAGACCATGTGGTGCACACCGGAGACCACTGACCAGAGAACGCCAACTGGAGAATGCCAACTGGGAAGCAATACAGCTCCTTTATTGGTCACAGGTACTAATATTTTTTTTTACAACTGAAGGGAAATCTTCTAGGGTATTACGAAACAGTGACAGTAATCAACAGAGTGAGACAGGTCAGCAGTTCCACATCGGTGTTTGAGTCAGTTTTGCATGTTTGGTTCTGTGGTACCTGTGGCAATTCTGGGCAGGGGGTGTAGCCAGAATTTTAAACTTGTACACAAACTGATGCACTGTTGCCCCCATTATATAAACAAAACCAAAACATACGCTCATTGCACTGCCATGCCATACTAACAATAGGCGCCCCCGTTTGCCATGTCTGAATTCAAGTAATCAGGTTCTTCCTGTATTTCTCCTTCCTTTGTTTTCTGCCTGCCTGGTAAGTTTTTTTTGTTTGTGTATTTGGCTGGTGGTATCAGTGCCCCATGGCCGAACAACAAAGGCAAAAGGGCTCAGCACAACACAGACACAATGTGACTCACAACATCCTTGCTTTCCTCTTTTTGTTGCCCCTTCCTGATTTTTTTATTGTACTCTGCTGAGTACAGTGCATATGCCTGCCAACACCCCTGATTTTGGGAGGCACTGTGAGGGTCCAGGCGCTCCTTGGGCATCAGAAGGGGAGAAGGCATAAAGACCGGCTGACTACTGAATAGGCACCAGTGTTAACAGGATGATGATTTCACCATTTTGCTAGCTGTCCCTTAAGCGATGGCTACAAGTCGAGGGCGGCTTCTATTTAGAAACTTTTATTTTGCTGCAGCTTTTATACCAGGGCAGCTTCTAAACAGTGACAGCTTCAAAACCGTGAAATACAGAACTCAGTTTCTTCATTCTTTATTAAGGGTCAGGACTTTCATAACTTAGTTGCAACTCTGCTACTGATGAGTTATGGTCTTGCCCTCAAACACTTGAAGATAAACTGCATGTTTTGAATTAGGCCATGGAATATATCCCTTATACTGTATACCAGTTGTCATCCATCTGACAGGGAGGGGTGGGGTTGGAGGTACAGCCATATTGTGGTCTATCAGTATTTTTATTCCAAACCACATGTACCTTAGATTTGCAATAAATCCTCTGAAAATATTGAAGGAACATTATCTTCAGCAGCCTAAAGGTAGTTCAGTGATACTGAAGTTTGAAAGTCCTACATTTCTAATTACTTTGGTTCCAGCAGGGAGACATACCTTGGTACAAGAGGGGTTGTGATTGTCTGCTTCCCTGCAGATTGTTCTTCACACTGCTTTCTGTAGAACAATATAATTGGGGAAAAATGTTAGTGCGACTGCATCTTTAATCACGCTGTACATGTTTAGCAATTTCCATAAACAGACATGTTTTTAAAAAAAATATAATTTTACTTCCTTGAAGGAGCACTTGCCACCTGGGCACTCCTTTCAATAATAAGTCCTATTCCTGTTTGGGGAAACCATTTCCTAGCCTTTGAGGGTTCCTGCAGACCCCTCCTCCAAGTCTCCACTGGCTTACCTCCTGTGTCTTCCCCACTACCATCACCAAGGTGGAACCAAGCGGGTCTATGACACTCAGGAAATGTCAAGATGGTCATTAGTGTCTAAGTTGTTTTATCCACAGACTTTTATGAGATGTTTATTACTTAGAAAGTAATGATATATGAATTTAAAGCAACCAAATTAATAACAGGGGTTCAATGTTCCCCTTTTTTCATGGAAGGAAAACTGGACCCCCTATTCAAAGAGTTTGTGCTTGCTAAATGGGACATGTGAAATAAAGCCTTGCTTGGTGGGTGCAAACCCTTAGTGCTCATCAATGCCATATTAGTTGGCATTAGCAAGAGTTTTACAGTACACCCTGGTACCCTCCTAATGATGACTGCATGTGTACAGCTATTGCAGCATTGTGGGAGGGCCAGCAGTCATTTGCATCCATTGCACATACACATTTAAATGGCCCACCTTCCTTAAAAACATGTGGCGAGTGGCTGAGCCATAAGAAGTGCAAAGGTCATATTTTGTGCCGTTTGTGACAGGGGTGGGCAAAATTGTTTATTCCACCTCAGCAAAATTCCATAGGATTTTTCTGAGGAATCTGAAATAAAAATCCTCTGGAATTTTAAATTTCATTGAATTTTTTTTAATTCTGTATGCAGAAAGCCATGGAGTTCCTCAGAGTTTGGCCTGGAGGAATGGCAATGCTTTGTCTGGTGGAATAAAACATTTTGTAAATCCCTACTTCACACCACCCAATGGAAACCAGGAAGACAGAGCCACAAGAGGCACGTGAGTGCCATTATGGAGGACAGGGTATGCTGATCATGGAAGGGAAGGGAAGTGGATTTAGGGGAGGGATTGCTAAAACAAATATAGGAGATATTGCTGAACCAGAGATTGGGAGGTTGATTGCTGTACCAGGGATGAGGAGATATTTCTATTCCAGGAACCGGGGGGCTGAACCAGAGATCAGGGGTGACAGGAGCATTAGAGATTGGGGGTGGATGATGGCTGCACCAGAAACTGGGGATCACAGACTGCTGCCTCGGGAATTGGGGGAAAGTGCTGTTCCAGGGATTGGGGATTGATCACTGTGCTGGGGACCGGGATGACTGCTGCCCAAAGGATTGGAAGGCAATTGCTGCCCTGTGATTACTGCACTGGGTATTAGGGATGCTGCTAAACCAGGAATGGGGGTCAGCTGGTGCACGGGGAACTGGACTGTATCAAGAACTGCGGAGTGATTTCTACACTGAAAACTGGGAGTGATTGCTGCATTGTGGATTGGGAGTGATTGCTCCACTGGGAATTGGGGGGTGGGTGACTGATGAATTGAAGATTGAAAAGATGTGCTTATGGAACTGTGGTGTGGAGGGAGAACATCCACATTTAGCTCTGCACTAGGGCTGTGTGAAAAATATAAGTTCATTTCCAAATACTCCAAATAATGGGATAGTCTGTACTCATTACTATTGTAAGTTAGATTTGCAGTATGGAAAATAAATACAAATTATTTTTCAATGTAACGAAAAAAATGAATGTCATGCCTACAAACTCCTTATTGGGAGAATACCTATCAACTGGGAAGGGGGCTATCATTTTTCCTTAAAAATCTCATTATTTCCAAGGGTAGAGCTAGCAGCCCAGAAGTCCAGATGCACTTTTACAGGACTCCAACAGTCTAGTGTAATCAATTTTAAATAAAATCATTATTCTGTACCCAATACAGCTGCAAGATTCCCTTTTCAAAGAAAATGCTAACATTTGGGGGCAGATTCACCAATGGGAATGCTTAAAAACACTGCTGGGCCATCTCAGAACTTTTTCAAGCCCAAACAGCCTGCTAAAGAGACAGGGAAGACAGCTGAGACAGGACTGGGGGAAGAACTGGACAGTATCCTCACTACATGAAATGCTACAGTATTAAAGATATGTAAATCACTTGAACTGCTCAATAACAAATTTACTCTTACTCACTAAAACTACAATCTGTCAAGCAGAGAGTGAGTGCCCAAACCTTGGAGGTCACAGAGGTGGCGAGCAGTGCAGGCAAGGCCCTCACTGTATCGGCAGGTCTGCTAAAAGAGAATCAACTGAGAAGAACCTGCTTGGAGCATGCAGAAAATTTACTATGGGAGAACAATGTCCACATAAATAGCTTGGTGGAGGGGTCTAAAGAAGAATCCCCAATTTTTGTCATGACCACAAGACTGGGAGAGGCTCTAGAACTGGATCCTACAGCTCAAGTTCTGCAGGTCGAGAAATATTATAGAATAACAAAGAGGAAAAAGACTACTGATTCTGTTCCTAGATTATTAAAAATGGGCTCAGTGAATCAAATAAATGTGATTTTACTGGCAACAATTAGAGCAGAGTACATGGAGGTGGCTGGAAATTAAATCTTAATGTTCCCCAATTTGTGCTTCTTGACAGGATAGAGGCAAAAGAGCTTTGAGGGGGAGACAATTTTGTGAACGGAACAACCCTTTCATCTGGGTGTACCCTGCGAAACTTAGGGTCTAATACACCAGCCACACATACATTTTCTCAGACCCAAATGATCTGGACACTTTGTTCGTCAATGTCGAAGACACTCCTTGTGCCATGGACGCTGAGTTAGACTCTGAAGCTGAATCATGATGAACTGGAGTGACAAGACTGTAAGTAAAGGAGACAAGAAGGGAGAGGGTGTCCGGTCGCTGCTTCATTTCAGGTTGTGGAAACTTGAACTTTATAGATTTGACAGTATTCAGACATCATTTGGAATAGCTCCCCTCCCGGACATGTTTATTAGTTTGTATTTCATGCTGCAACACCTAACCAAAATGGTGTTCTAACAGGGTCTGGGAGTTAGCACACCTTTTTTTAAAGGAAAATTAGGCTCTTAAGAAAGGGAAAACAGGAGGGCTGTTTAGTGTTTGCTGAGAGAGACAGGCAAGTAGACCCCAGCAGTGCTTGCACACGTACACACACACTCACACGCGCACACACACACATACTCAGTGTATGTGTGTACTGTAGTAAAACCAAAAGAGGTTTAAAGAGTTGCTGACATGTTCAGGAGAACCTTAACAAAACATAATATTTAGGTACTATCCAGCTTGTATTTCCCATTAATTCTGTATTCCTCCTCCCCATTATTTAGAAGTAAAGTCATTTGCATGAGTTCAAGATCTTTGCTCCTGAAGAGTTAATCTATTCCTGCTGTTTTCTCCCGATCTGAAGTCATGGAGCACTGCTTATGACCTCACAGTTGCTCCCATGGCAACAGATTGTGATGTCACAACAAAGAATTATGACTTGAAGTAGGGAGTAAGCTATAGAGGCAGATGAACTCAAAATGAAATCTAAGGGGCAGCAATCACATCCATACATATTTATTTAGAAATAAATTACTGGGAGGAGAAATGTATAAAATATAAATGGAAGGCAAGCAGAATTGTACCTAATTATTATGGTTTTTAAAATTTTCTTTGAGGTGTCAGTAGCACTTTAAAGCTACAGTGCAGTGTGCATGTAGTATAACAGCTTAAGGGAGTAAGGAATGTTTTGTTGTTTTGTTTTTTTATTAGAAATGTAAGGATTTTATAACTTAGTTGTCTGAAATAAAGAACAAGGCAAGTAGTCTAACTGAAGTACAGTTAGCTTTTCGGTACCTTTTTTCTGTTGTTGTTCATGGCCTGGCCTTGTGCCCAAGAAAACATTTTTTTCTGAGAATTTAGTCAGGCTTGACTAGAGTGAATGAGACTTGTCAGCTCAGCATTGCTGCAGTGACTTAAGTGACTTGATTTCATTCTATAATTTAAATTTAATATTGGAAATCCTTCTGTGAGGAACTCAGGCTTGGGTCCCTCCACAGCTACTTAAGCAAGTGCAAATGCATCGTACCTGCTGCTGGTAGGGCGGGACTATTCAGCTGACTCCCACCACTTCAGTTAGCTGTTTTATTGTTCAGTGTGCATTCATGGCTGTGCACTCAAGACATTTTTCTAACTTTATGACTGTATGTCCAAGAAGAAACAATTTTTTTCTTTTGTTTTATATCAGGCTTGACTATAATGAGTGAGATGTGCCAGCCCAGCACTGCTGCAGTAATCTGACTGACTTGTTTCCATAATAAATATAATTTGAATTCAATATTACACATCTTCTGTGAGGAACCCAGTCTTGGGTCTGTCCAATGCCACTTAAGCAAGTGTGAGTGCACCGTAGCTGTTAGTGTGGGACTAGTCGGCTAACTCATACTGCTTCAGTTAGGTGCTTTTCTGTTCTGGGTGTATACAAGGCTGTGCATGCAAGACATTTTCTATGTTTGTGGCTATCTGCCCAAGAAGAGATTAAAAAACATTTCCTGAGAATTTAGTCAGGCTTGACTATAGTAAGTGAGATTTGTCAGCTCAGCATTGCTGCAGGACTTACTAGGTTTACTAGGTTGTTTTTAGAAAAAAGTAGGCCAAGGCACATCTAGATTACCCCCACAATTGTGTAGGCTAATTTTATGTTATTTTGTTTGTCATTAACCAACATTCAAGACCTTTCTTAAATAACTCAAAGTCGCTACAGTCAACCTGTTCCTGTGGTAATGTATTCCAGAGTTTAGGTGATCACAGTGAAAATAAATTTTGTCAGAGATTTGTCCTTGCTCTTGGGACTGTAAGTTGCTTATTGTGGTGTCTTGGGACAATGTGATGAGTAGTGTAAGAGAGTCTGCATTGTTCCATAAGGTCTGACGATTTCATCAGTTTATATAAGAACAGCAGATCCCCTCTTTGCCTCCTATTCCGTAGAGAATTTAGGCCTGTAGCTTGTAGTCTAAACTGGTAGCTATTAGCTGATAATCTGGGAACCATTTTGGTTGCCCATCTCTGAACCCTTTCCAGTCATTTGATATCTTCCTTGAGGTGTGGGTTCCAGAAGGGGGACCCATAGTCGATGCATGGTCTGACACATGCCCTGTACAGCGGGACCAGACATTGTTCCAATCTGGAGACAAATAAACATTTTATTTGTCTAAGAAGACTATTAGTCATATTTGCCACCTTAGAGCAGTAGTCACCAGATGTGAGTTTGGTGTTTACCAGTATGCCCAAGTCCCTTTCCTTGCTTGTGGCTTTGAGTTGGATGTTGTTTATGTAGTAAATGTTTTGGGGATTTCGTATCCCAAAATGCAAAACCACACATTTATCGGCATTAAATTCCATTTTGTTCTCTTGGGCCCAGCATTCAATTTTCCTAAGCTCTGATTTAAGCGAATTAAGGTTTGTTGACTGTCCACTTTTCCCCCTAGTTTCAAATTGTCAGCAAATTTGGATAACCAGTTTTGGGCACTTACTTGCATGTTGCTTATATAGATGTTAAACAATACAGGACCAAGTACAGAGCCCTGGGGAACCCCACTTATAGCTGAACCCTGGTTGGGAAGGATGTAGTTTACAGCAACCCTCTGAGTCCTATTTATCAGCCATATGTTTGCCCAATTAATTAAACAATTAGAAAAGCCTAATGATTCTAGTTTTTTGATGAGATAATCATGTGGGACCTTGTCAAAAGCTTTGCTATAGTCAAATAAAATGACATCCATTTCATGGTTGTTATCCAGACCCTGACTGATATTATTATAAAAAGATATCAGATTTGCTGTACACGAGTGCCCTGGTCTGAATCTGTTTTGTGTACTATCATTAATCTTTAACTCCCCTGTTTCTTTTTCTAGTAGTGATTTGATTATTTTTTCCATAATTTTATAGGTGATGGATATGAAACTAATGGGGTGGTAGTTTTGAACATTTGACCTGTTTCCTTTTTTGTGTACAGGATGATTATAGCTGTTAGCCAGTCCAGAGGGATTTCCTCCTCCTGTAAGGATTTATTGAAAGTTATTCTCAAAGGTTTAGCTATTGCCTTATCTGTTTCCAGTAGGTGAGCTGCTTTGGTCAGGCCCTGAGCTAATTGTTTTCATTAAGGATTTAAGAAGCGGGATAATATCAGAAGATGAAATGGTATGTGTTAGTTTTGGATTTTTAATTGGCTGGGCTAAGGGGGTATAAGTGTCTTTTTTGGAAAATACCAAACAAAAATAGGTGTTAAATAGGTTGGCAGTTTCTTTGTCTGACTGCAGAATACTGCCATTGTGTGTTAGTGGCCCTATTTTCCTTGAATTGCCCTTTTTATTGTTTAGGTAGGAGAAAAGGGATTTATGTCCGTCCTTTGTATGGGCTAGTTTGAATTCTATTCTAATTTTGGCTTGTTTGATCATACGTTTTAGAACGTGTAATGATTTTTTGCATTTCATGTAGGCCTTTGTCCTCGGGTTGACTTTGCTTTAGTTTTTTGAAAAGTTTTTTCTTATGTTTAATTTGAATCTTAATGGATTTATTTAGCCATCTTGGTATCCTACCCTTTTTGTTATATTTGTTTTTGGTAGGTACACGGGTTTCTTCTAGCTTGTTAATTATAGTTTTCAATTTATTCCATGACTCATTTACTGGAAGGGGTGGAGGGTCTTTTCCCAAGGGATTTGATTAATTATTTTAATGATATTTTTTAAATGAGTGCCTTCATAGTTTTTGTAGGTTGTCTTTTTCTTTAGACTAAGATGCTCTCCTATTAATTTAAAAAAAAGGAGTAGTGGTCACTGCTCCCTAGGGGGATCTAGAGTTTGAATATTGAGAAGGCTATGACTCATATTTGTAATGAGAAGATCAAGAATGTTACTGCCTCTAGTGGGTGTAGTAATAAGTTGTGATAGGCCATTATCAGTTAATGTGGACAAAAATTCTGTTTCATACCTACAGCTACTTGTGAGGGAGGGCCAGTCAATATGGGGCATATTAAAATCTCCCAAGATTATTACATCTTTCTGGTTTGAGAAGTTGGGAATGTCCATCAACAGTTCTGCTTTGTAGTTTAAATCTGATGTTGGGGGGCTATAGCAGTTTCCTATAATCACTTGTAGTAAACCCTTGGAATTGCACTGATACCCAAACACCTTCAGTACTATTTTGGCACAGGATTTCATAGGAAGGGATGTCATCCCTGACATATATACATACCCCGCCACCTTTTTTTACCAGTTCTGTCCTTGTGATATAGATTGTAACCCTTTATTTGTTGATTCCAAAATGAATTAGAATCACACCAGGTTTCTGTTATTGCTATAATGCCTAGGTTTAAAAGTTTGCTTTTTGCCTCCAGTTCCGCCCGTTTAGTTACGTTAAGGGATCATGCAATAAGTGATAGTATTTTACAGGTCTTTTGATGCTGGTTTATGGATGGTGCTAGAGATGTGGGACATTTCCCCATTCTCCCCCTTCTTGTTTAGTTTAAATAGTTGCTAATTATATTTAGGAAGGTTTTACCCAACATGGTACTGCCTCTTCTACTAAGATGCAGACCATCCCAGCTGAACGGGGGGGGGGGGGGAGTTATCTACAAAGTTTTCCCAATGTGTTATACAAGGGATGTTTTGTTTAATGCACCATTTCCTTAACTATACGTTTGTTTGATCCTTTTAGCGATATAATGGGTAGCTCTGGGAACAGGCATTATCTCTGAAAAGCAAACGGTACAGCCTTTTTCGACAAGCAAGTTGTTAAGTGCAATGCAATCTTGTTTTAATTGTTCAGGACATGTGCATTGTATGTCATGTGTTCCGGCATGTATGACAACAAAAGGATTAGTACCTAGTTTTTGTAAAATGTTGGGGATCATGGCAGTGATGTCATATACTTTGGCCCCTCTGAAACTAGAACAGGCGTGATTCAACTTATCGGGGTTACAAATAGCTCTGTCCAGATGTTTCGTAATGGAGTCACCCAAAACAAAGATCTGTTTGGTTTCAGATACTGGCGTAGTGAGGGTGGGAAGGTTTATGGGAGAAGGTGAGGGTTGTTTAGTACTTCCAGTTTTTTTATGACTGTTATTGGGGCTTCTATAGTCTTCAGTGACTTGATTTCATAATAAAAATAATTTAAATTCAATATCACACATCTCCTGTGAAGAAACCAGGGTTGGATTCCTCCATGGCCACTTAAGCAAGTGTGAGTGCACCATAACTGGTAGGGTGGGACTAGTCAGCTGCCTTCCACCACTTCAGTTAGCTGCTTTTCTGTTCTGTGTGTGCATGGCTGTGCACTTAAGAAATTTTTCTAAGTTTGCAGCTCGTCAGCGGTAGCAGAGATAAAAAAAAATAATAGTTTTTTTCTGAGAAAGCTTGTGGCTTTCTGTCCAAGAAGAAATGTGAAAAATAATAGATATATTTTTTTTGGGGGTACTTGTAAGGCTTGGCTATAAGTGAATAAGACCTGTCAGCTCAGCATTGCTGCAGTGCCCTGATTGACTATATTTCATAATAATATAATTTAAATTTAATAATCTTCCTCTGAGGAATGCAACCATGACAGACAGAGGACGTAGTACCAGAAAACATGGTTGGTCCAGCAGCCCCAGCAAAGCTACAGCAGGTATACAACAACAAACAGCGGAAGAGGGTGCATGTACTGCAGAGCGATGCGTAGGGAACATTTGCCATACAAAAGTATGTTTTACCCCAGTAGAGCCTGTAGTCTCCACCAGCACCAGTTTGGTGTCAGCTGATACCAGGGAAAAAAGGTAAAAGTGCCATTACCATGATCAGCTGGTTTTACTATGAGCAAGCGCGTGAGCATTTTCATTCAGCTGGCCATGGAGGAGGTTGGGTGACGTGACCAGTTGCTTTCTTCATCCTTGCTTGGATTAGGTCACCATGCCACTCAGTCCCCAGATGTTGGGTGCTGGGGGGAGGAGATGCTGCAGCTAGGTGGGGGGTGGGAAATGTATGAGATGGACTAGCGCAAATAAGTGCTTCAAAAACAGTGACTGGCCATCGAGGTGGACAGTTTGTGCTGGCCGGCCATCATGGGATTTTTTTTCCTACCTTTGAGTGCTGGGGGTGGGGATGAGGGAGGGTTTTTCTATAACAGTTTTTTTTTTTGTTTTGGTAACAGAATTTCCTGACTAGGAATAGGCACGAATAATGCCACTATTCATTATTCAGGAAATACGATTCCTTACTCGCACACCCATGCTCTTTTATTGCTCTCTTAAAACCCTTTCATTTCATTTTCTTTTTTCAATATCTCCCTTTCTCAGCTGCCACCTGGCACCCAGATTACACTAGGGTGCTGCAGCAGTCCCAGAGAGGGGCACTGTCTGTACCCCACTTCCCAAGTGAAGAGTCAGGGATGCTCAATCCTCTCTCCCCCCTGGCAGGCCCCTGAGCAACCACGGCCATTCGGAAACTTAGTTTGTTTATGTAGTAAGCAGTACTGGTGGTAGTATAAAGCCATGGGGCTGGCTCTTTCTTTTAATTTTAAGAAATCAAAACTTTTTTTTAATATATTATTTTTCCCCTCCTGTTGTCCATCGGGGATATACAGTACCCTGTAATCAGATAGGGATGTAACCTCAAAACAGACAGGGATAAACACTGCCCTGTAATCACACAGGAACTGGGATATACCCTGTTCAGGCTCTTTGAATAATCACTGAGACAGCAGGGAGGTTTTTTTCATTCAGTGGCCCATTACACCACATGGTGCCCACCCGGCTCTACTCCTCCTGAACCTGGCCCGTTGGGGCAGCCATATAATCAAAACATTTTCACTGCGACATGTTGGTCTCCTAGTGAGTTGGGGATCCCTCCAAGGAAACCAACACGGTGCCTTATAAAAATGTGTTCTATGAGGCCTGGCCCTTGGTTGGGCACTCCTTGAAAATGAAATGAAAGGGTGCAGAACAGAGCCATACAAGCAGGCAGCCGTTTTATTTTATGATAAATAAATGATTACAAGTAAGAAAGGGATAGCAAAATGATGACAGCAGTAAAAACACTTCCCTAAATGTTGGAGTTCATATGTGTGGGTTTAATAGAAAAAATGTTTAACAACTTGATATTAGAAATGTTTTGTGTTTTTTGGCTTTGTGCACATTGCAACTGCTGACTGAGTGGCCTCTCTATGCTACTACTCTTTATTATTAACCATAAGGAGAAGGATTTGCACAAGGGCTCTGACTGATTCTTGCTTCCAGAGCAGAAACAGGCCTGACCTAATAGCATGATTACTTTATTTTTTCACTTTTAGGAGGGAAACCCCCACTTTCCTAGCAGTTCTCTTGAAAAAAGCACAAAAGATTTAAATTATCACACAGAAGTCTGAAAAAAATGTACCCTCTCCTCTAGCTTAGGATTTAGAAAAGGAAAAAAAACTGTCAAGATTTCTGCTTGTTTGGCTAATTTTAATAATTGGATGGAAGCAGATTGCTCTTTCACAATATATAAATGGAGTTAAGAAACAGATATCAAAATGATGACAGCAGTAACACTGCCCTAAACATGCCCTATTGGCCAGGCTGCGACTGATTGCTTTTGCTTGTAGAGCAGAAACAGGATTAATATTTCAGTGGAAAAAACTCCTAACAGTTCCCCTGAGACACACTGAAAATTATCACACAAAGGTGTGAGTGAAATTACCCTCTCTATCATGGAATTTAGAGAAGGAACAAAAACTGTCAAGATTTCTGATGTTTGTCTAGTTGTAAAAAGTGAATGGAAGTAGATTCCTTCTCTACAGCAGCTTAAATCATCTGTCTCTCCTGCCTGAAGCTTCTGCACGTGCTGTGTCACATGAGTGACCTGCCATTTGTGAACTTCCAAAGTGGCAGCTGATCAGACAGGAAGTCTCAGAAGATCTTGGAGTCTTATAGCCAGTTGCAGCAGCCAAATAACAAAGCATGGATAATGAAAAATTGGAACCCCTAATATGAATACTCTGCGAATATTTGAAATAAGGTATTTGCATATCCCTACTTATTGCTTTGTTTTTTTGTCAATTCATTGACATATGCCTTTTATATTTAGACATTTGTCATATGTGAATGTGTGTGATGAAGACTACCAAAGGATAACAAAATGGGGTCCTAAACTCAGAAGTCAGAGCCTACAAGAAAGGGGTATACATGCAACATAAGCTATGTCATAACAAAGCCTGCCTCATTGTACAGTGGCATGTATGTATGGCAGACAAAGCCTATTACTGAAGACATCACAGCAAGAATAAACTGTTCAGTATACCTGTATGATCCCTTAATGGGGATGGATCCTCTACCACTGATATGGGAGTGTCTGAATCCTCATCCTGTCTTTTTGGTGTCTCTACGGTAACCGCGACATCAGCATTGCTCCTCTCTTGAGAAGGTTTTACTGCTTCACACCAATAAACAAGATAAACAAGCTGTCAGTTCCATGGAAGATTTCATCACCACAGCCAGTCCAGTGTGATCTAATGGTAAAAGCACTGGTCTGGGAACCATGTGGTCACGTGTTCAAACCACGCTACAGTCACAAAGTAACAAATACCCACTGTGCGACCAGTGGGCAAGTCACTTAACTTCCCAGTGCTCCAGCCCACCCATCTGCAGAAATGTGTAGAAGCAGGAATTCACTAGAAGCAATGTGTTGCATCTCAGCTGGAAAAACCTGGGTAAATAATCTTTCAATCAATCAATCAATCAAAATCTTTATTTAACCAGGCGATCACAGTTGAGCATAACTCATTTTCAAGGTGGACCTAGGGTATACAGGATACAAACAGGTCAGAAGACACACTGAATAATATACAATGCAGAAAATAAATTCGACACTAGAAAAATATGAACAGGTATTAACAACCATAAGCATGTACAGAAGGACAGTTGCAATTTGGGTAAACTGGTGACACATCAAGAAAAGTATATACACATATCAACAATTTAAAATAATATAGCAGTCAATGAGTACAGCAGAAAAATAAGTAAAAAACAAAAACAAGGCGCTGCGTCAGCATGTGGTCTAAAAGCAAAACAAAATGGTTATATTAAATGCATGCTGAAAATAGAAAAGAGAGTTAAAAATCTACGTTTTGACCTTAGGTCTTCTTCAGGAAATATCTAAAAGAGAAAAAAAAACAAAGTTAGTGTAGAGGGGAGGTAAAATGATATATATATATATATGTGTGTGTGTGCGAAAGAAGAAAAGGGAGGCTCAGGGAGAAGAATTGATACATGGTAAGATTAAGAGAGAAGCTGTGAAACAAAATGGTGATGATGGGAAAGATAAAGCATAATAGGAGTGAAAGAGCTGGGGAAGTTCCCAGGTGGGGACTAATTAACGGGGCCTAGTATGAAGGCTGAAAGGTGACAAATGTGGAGGAAGGAGACAGAGATGGAGACTTATGGTGAAAATGAAAAATAAATTAAATGAGTACAAAAACAAATAGACTTAGGGAAAAATATGGGGATGGCTGGAAGATGTTAGTGGAAAATACGTCTATCATTTAAACCAGAGGGTTGCTGGGAGCCAAGGCATATGATCAGCTTGGTTTCCATTTTTTTCTATGGTCAGGATCCCAGAAGCCCTGCTGAAGGACACAAACAGAAAGGTCATTGACATTGTGGTCCCTGGAGATAAAGTGGGATACAATGGGTCTAGCAGTTTCACCATTCCTGACTGCTCTGTAATGTTCCCTGAAGTGGTCAGCAAGACGCCTACCAGTTACTCCGATGTAAATAGCTGTACACTTCCTGCAAAGAATACAACACACCACATTAGTGAAGGTGCATGAGAAGTCCTTGGTGATGTGAAAAAAACCTGTAGGCCTCTGAATTTCAGTCACACTAGAAATAAATTTGCAGGTGTAGCAGCGAGTCCTGTTGCAAAGTTTGGTACCTCGGAGGGAAGAACTGTTAGGAGTAGGTAGGCTGCTTTTAACCAGGAGATTCTGCAAGTTAGGTGGCCGGCAGAAGGATGCAATAGGTGGTTCTGTAAAGGAAGCACCAATGTTAGGGTCAGTTTGCAAAATGGGAAAGTTACTGGTGATGATCCTGTGAAGAGAAGGTGTGCTCTGATGGAAAGGAAGCACTAGTGGAATTCGCCGTTGTTCTTGTGTGACAGTATCCTTCCTGCAGGGGTCAAGGTTACGGGGCATGTTACTGACCCAGAAGAGTGCTCTGTCCACTGTGCTTTTAGGGTATCCCCTGTTGATAAAAAAAACTATGCATTATTTGGGTCTGCTCAGCAAAATCATCCTCTTCACTGCATAACCTGAGAAATCTAAGAAACTGTGAATAAGGCATGCCATTCTTGACATGTTTAGGATGGAAGGAGATGTGGAGGAGGAAACTGTGAGAGTCAGTGGGTTTGTAATAAACTGATGTCTTCAGGCCAGTGTTCTGTACTGACAGTTGGATATCCAGAAAAGGCAGTGTAGAGGAGGATACTTCAACAGTGTATTGAAGGGAAGGATGAGCTGTAGTAAACTTGTCAAGGAAGACTTGGAGGGTCTCCCTGGAGCAGGAGATGGCCCCCACACAGTATCAATGTAGCGTTTGTAGAGTTCAGGCACAGTCCCTATGAATGAGAGAAAAAAAATAAGCAGGGAGCTCTTTGGTTTCAATAGCAGAGATGATGGTGGTGGTGACCTCAGTCTGATAGTCAGCAGTGGGGTCCTGTGGAAGAGAAGAATAAAACCTGGTGTCAGAGAGTTGCTGTGTGGCTTCAGTGATGTATAGCTCCTTTTGCCAGACCACAACAGCGCCTCCCTTATCAACTGGTTTGATAACAATGCCATTCCTACATTGCAGAGATCTGAGGGCTGCAAGTTCACCAGGTGTCAGGTTGGAATGGCTGTGCCTGCAATGAAGATTGAAGCTAGTGATGTTTTCAATGCATTGGTTAACAAAATAATCAACAGCAGCAACACGTCCTGGAGGGGGTGTCCATGCACTTTGCTGGGGATTGATATCATTGATTGTTCTAGTAATACTGTCATCATCTGTGGGAAGAGGAGTCTCATTAGAAAAATGAGCTGTAAGGCATACTCTACGATAGAAGCACTGCAGAACAACTTGAACCTGGGGTGCATCAAGATATCTGGGTGTGAGCACAAAAGAGAGACCTTTGCTATGGAGTGATTGCTCATCTTGTGTCGGGGAAGGTCTGGAGGAATACAAAATCCCAAATTGTTAGGTTGTGTCTGACTCGAGGGCTCATGTTGGTTGTTGATCTGCTGGGTGAGAGACTGGAGTTTTGCAGATTTGGTGTCCTTGAGGAACTGAAAGAGAGTGGAGTTAAGGTTTTGGATGCAGTGCTTAATAAAAGGAAGGTTATGTGGAGCCGTTCACTATAGGAAATCCTTTTGCCTTTGAATGGTTTTGTCCACAGAGATCAGCTGTGTTTTAATGGAGAGAATGGTGTGCATGATAAGTTTCCTAGAGAAAGTTTTCAAAAGTTTATTAGTGGAGGAAACATGTATCTCAGATCCAAATGAACAAGGATGGAATTTCAAACAGAAACCTTTAGGAATAATACCCAGGTGGCAGCATTTGAAAAGAAACTGTAAGTGACTGCAGAGTTTAGTTTTAGAGCAAATGCAGAAAATAATTCAAGAGAAGACTTAGAAATATGAGAAGGGAATGCAGACATAGATGAAATGAAGGAGCATCGTAGAGAATTCAGAAGGGATTTCAGATTAGGCATAGTGGGTAGCAGCAAATGTAGCATACAAAATGTAAAAACAAAAACAAGGCGCTGCGTCAGCATGTGATCTAAAAGCAAAACAAAATGGTTATATTAAATGCATGCTGAAAATAGAAAATAGAGTTAAAAATCTACGTTTTGACCTTAGGTCTTCTTCAGGAAATATCTAAAAGAGAATAAGTGCTCAGTATACACTAAAGTAAAGGTTCGGGGTAAGGATGAGGGTTAATAGGCATTCTGGAGGTATTTCAGAGGAGGTATCAACAACAGAGCAAAGAGAAGGGTCAGGAATAGGGACATAGTGGAATTGAATGGAGAGAAGAGAAGAAAAGGAACAAAAACACGAAGATAATAATGGACAGCAGCAATAGCAGGGAAACTACGTCCGGCTGACAAGACAGTTCAGGAGGAGAAGAGAGACAAGGGGGTACTGAGAAACAAGCCAGAGATGACAGAAGAGGTAAAAAGCAAGGGCATGGGAAGGGGAAGGCAGAGGAGGGGGCACAAAATTATAAATATCAAACAGTGTAACTGTAGAGGCAAGGCTCAGGCTAGACTAGAGTTATGGGATTAACGGCATCAAGAGAAACAGGTGCATGGTTCTTTATTATGACTTAGGTAAAGGGATTTGAACTTAGAGAGGGAGATAGGATGAGTTAGTTTCAAGGTTTTTTGTAGCTTATTCCACATCTGGGGTAGTACATAGCATATTGCTGCTCTGCCAAAATGTGATTTTGCCTTATATACGTACAGAGCAATGAAGGAAGTGCTTCTCAGGGCATACTTGCCGAGAGAACATATCGGGAGGCAGGCGGAGATGTACTGAGGTAGCATTCCTATGCTCACTTTGTAAGTCGAAAAAGCAGCATTCCTCTTGCGTCTGCAGCTGAGGGATGTCCATCCTACTGCCGAGTACAGAGAGCAGTGATGGGTAGAATACGGTAAACCTGTAACAAATCTTAAGGCACGGTGATAGAGTGTGTCTAGTTTTGTTAGAGTACCAGCAGTTCCCTGGCCATATAGGAAGTCAGCATAGTCCAACAGAGAGAGAGAAAGGTGGTTTGGACCAACTTCAGCTTGGCATCTCTAGTGAGTAAGTTATTTATACTAAACAAAAGACCAAGTCTCTGCCTAAGTTTCTTTATCAGCTCTTCAATGTGATTGGTAAAGGTAAGTTTATTGTCTATCCAGACACTTAAGTACTAGAATTTAGTTATGTAGTTCAGCTGCTCACCAAGGATGGTGGTGATAGGTAGAAGTGTTCCGTCAACAGAAGGATTTTATGCATGTGAAAGGGGTGATAGGAGCAATGCTTTAGTTTTTTTAGCATTAAGCAGTAACTTCTAGTTTAGTAGTTAAAGCTACAACAAACTGAACTCGCTTTGAAGGGTTTTCTGTGCAGTTACAGGGGAAGGGCTGCTGACGTAAATTACTGTGTCGCCTGCAAATAGATGTATTTTTGCTTCATTTACGGTCACGTCAGTATTGTTGATGTAGATAGCAAACAGCAAGGGTCCCAGAATGTAACCTTGGGGTACACCCCTCAGCAAGGGTTTTAAAGGAGAGACTCCCCCCTCAGCCTTTACTTGCTGAAATCGATCAGAGAGATAGTCTGAGAACCATCATAAAGAGAGGACATCTAGGCCCATATTCCAAAGGGATGAAAGAAGCAGGCTATGTTCTATGGTATCAAATGCCTTGCTTAAATCCAAAAACACTGCACAGATAAAATTCTTATTATCCAGCTCTGTTAGCCAGTCGTTGGTCACTTTAGCAAGAGCAGATATTGTACTATGCTGAGCCCTGAAGCCAGACTGTAAGGGATCAAGCAGGTTTTCAGATTCCAGATAATTTCATAGCTGGACACTCACTATTTTCTCCAGCATCTTGGACAGAATTGGGAGTAACGAGATTGGCCTGTAATTGTTAAGATCCCTAGGATCACCTGATTTAAACAACGGGACCACCAGCGCAGTTTTCCAAATGGGCGGGAGTTCACTCTGAGACAGAGACAGATTAAAGAGGTGTGTAACTGGAACTGCAAGGACCCGGTAACCGACCTTTAAGAAGTAGGGGTCAATAAGGTCAGCCCCAGCGCTTTTTTTGGAGTCTAGCTGTAGGAGGAGGTCTTCGACTTCTTTCAGGGATGTTGGCTGGAGAGAGAATGATGGGCTGCAGATAGGCATATCTAGAGTGTCCTCTGCCAGCTGGTGACGGAGAGAGCAGGCAGGAGAAGAGTCAAAGGCCAGACCAGCAGTAGCAAAATGATTATTAAAAGCATCAAGGATGGACAGCCTATCGGAGACTATGGCAGGAAGACGGTTTCCGGAAGAACGTCCTTCAATCACTTTGATTGTGTTCCAGAATTTAGAGGAACAACTTGAAGCTAGCTCTAGCTGTGTACAGTAGAAATGTGCTTTTGCATCTCTAGTCAACTTGGTGCAATAATTCCTTGCCCTTCTGAATAGAATCCAATCATTAGGGAGACTGGATTTCCTGGCAATTTTCCAAAGCATATCCCTACTCCTCAGGGCACCCTTCAAATCCTCTGTGAACCATCGGCAATTTTTTCCCCTGGTACGAACTTTCACCAATGGAGCAAATTTATTTATGGCCCCTAACACTCCGGAGAAGACATCATACGCTGTGGTCAATGTCTTAGCTAAATAAAAATTCTGCCATTGCAGAGAATCCCTTAGCTCTGAAAAATACCCCCAAGAATCAAAGTTACGAGTATGTCTTTTAATAGTAAAATTGGGAATCACTGCAATTTTGCGGGTAGACCTTACACATGCAATGAAGCAGTGGTCACTGATATCCACGAAGAAGACGCCGGCATGAGAAAATAGGTGAGGTTTGCTAATTAAAATAACATCTAACAATGTGCTTTTGATAGGGTTATTTTTATTAAGCCGAGTAGCCTCGTTAATCAGCTGGGACAGTCTGAAGGAGTCATAGAATGTTTGTTTTTAGGGGAGTAGAGGCGCGCTAGTAAACCAATCTAAGTGGAAGTCACCTAATGTAATGTGCTCTGAGGCAACTAAACCCAAGATATTCCCAAGATGTTTCATCAGATGCAGACCAGCTGACGGAGGCCTACAGCAACCTGTTACACAGATTGAGGCACCGTTTCCAGTGTCAATTTTTAAGAACAGACTTTCAAATTTGTTTTTGACCAAGGTGAAGTCAACAATGGAAACAGTAAGTTTATCCTTAATGTATATGGCTACACCACCACCTCTAGTCTGCCTATCAGCCCTGAATAAAGAGTAGTAGGGAATGTATACTTCCAAGTTTTGGTTACTGGTCCAAGCCAAGTTTTTGTGATGACCAGCACATCAGGAACTGTATGACAAGCCCAGGTCTGCACTGAAGATATATTTTTTAATAAACTACACACACTGTCGTGCAAGAAACTTAACCCCTTCATGCTGCAAAGGTCAACAGGAGCTGCTAAAACTGCAGGAGGGCCTGGATTAAGCTCAACATTGCCTGAGCACAGCAGAAGTAATAGCAGATGCTTTCTGCATAAACGTGCTATAAGTATAGACTGTTTAGTTCATCTGCGTAAGTGAGATTCATAGGAAGAGACTTGTGGAGCCCTAGAGCTCACTCCATGCTGGCCTAGGGCAGCATATAAAAGTATCTTGGCAGGGAGTAGCCAGGAAGGTTGGTGAATAAGAGCAGAGAGGGATGTGCCCCTAAGTGACAGTTCTGTAATAGTCCCTTCATGCCATAATGTATGATATGCTAGCTGCAAAGATGGAGGTTGTACATCACGTACAAACTGATCAACGAGGTGGCATATATTCAGGCAGGACAATGAGCTATATGAGCCACAGTCTGATCTAGTAGAATTCTGTCCGACAAAGCTAAAACCCAGGACACATAAGATGAACAGGGACAGGCACAAGCGAATATAAAAAACCCTCATCATGAGAAGATCACCCAACAAATATTGGTACATGTGGTGAGGTATTATGAGCCTAGAGCAGGATATACCTCTTTAACAGAAGATACAAATTAGCAGTAGCAGCCTGTGCACTAGCAGCAATAGGAGGAAATGAACTGAAAATGACCGAATGTTAGCCAATAACAGAGATCTAGGGGTACTGGGCGAAGCAGAGAGCATTTAAAGGTGGTCTATGGAGGGTGGGGGCGGGTGAAACACAACTGAGAGCTGCAGGCTATGAACAAAAAATAAATAAACAAAAATAGCCTGATGGCATGGGGGCCGTTCTCATGGCTACCATGTAGGAGGCCTGGGTGCACATTACAGTCCTAGGACATTTACTTTGAGCCAGTAGAATCAGAGTAGTACTTGGATTCAGAAGAAAGGTGTCTAACTGATTGGATGACCTGGATCTGTCTTGGGTATCACCTGTAGTAGTTGAATTTGGCAGGCAAGGTGATGGATACCATTCATGACTATGCTATATCAAAGATTACAAAACTGTGTGTGTGTGGTGGGGGTGATCAGTATTCAACCTGGCGGGTACAGGAAATTGAAAACCTAACCTGTCCTGCTACAAGTAGAGGAATATGGCTCAGGGGAGTCCCCACATCATAATCTAAAAGCCAGGCCCTTCATTTTCATTTCAAAAGTTTAACTGCTTTTTTTTTTTGCAATTTATCTACCCAGGATAGCCCAGCTGAGCTGTAG
Organism: Neoceratodus forsteri; assembly: GCA_016271365.2. Lineage (NCBI taxonomy): Eukaryota > Metazoa > Chordata > Ceratodontiformes > Ceratodontidae > Neoceratodus > Neoceratodus forsteri. The sequence continues at coordinate 185,656,264 of JADMNL010000031.1, forward strand.
TTTTTTATAATCCTCATTTCCAGTGGGGTCCTGCACTGACCTACAGTATTTCTGCAGTCGGGTGAACTGGAGCACTGGGAAAATATGTGACTCACCCTAGGTCACACAGTGAGTATTTGACTATAGAGGAGTTTGAACCCATGGTCTCCTTTTCCTAAGGCACTGCTCTAACCACTAGAGCACACCACCTAAGCTCTGTCTTAATTCAGCAGAAAGTAGTGCATCTAGCAGTCCTAAAGGTTGTGCAGCAGCAGGACCATTCTGTGACATTTAAATGACAAAGAAGCAATCCAACATAATACAATATATTTCCAATACAACAACAATGATGTTTATTATGGCCAGCCCAGTACCCGAAGTTATCATGTTCAGTAAACAATATATATATATATATATATATATATATATATATATATATATATATATGGAGAAATCAGTAAAAATGCTTTCTCCTGGTGGAACGAAACACACCATATGACCATGCATTATCTCACAATGACCGCATGCCTGTACTTCTTTCTATTTTTCACCCCCCTCCAATAACATTGTTGGCTATTTTATAAGACAGATGATCCACTACAGGGCATGTGGTCGTGCTCTGATATACGCATGCTTTGGCTGGTTGAATGCACTCAACCTGCAGCATCAAGCCTTACAACATACACCAAGATGTGTGTATATCAAAGCACAACCACACACCCTGTAATTTATTATCTGTATGTGTGTGTGTGTGTGTGTGTGTGTGTGTGTGTATGTATGTATGTATGTATATATGTGTGTATATATATATATATATATATATATATATAAAATCTACTTTGCAAAAACTTTGTTAATGCATCAGTTAGGGTGAATACCACAATGACAAAAGCAGGGAAATGAGGCATTAGGGTTTCCAACCCTAATGCCCCACCCCCAGGGTTCCCACCTCTACCACCCCACCCCATCTCCCCACCCTCCACACACCAACAAGCATCGGGGGTGTGCATTGGGTTGTCAGGCCTAACTCTCACCCCATTCCATGTGTAGATAAATTGAGGTGATGCAGTATAGGAGAATGGGGTGAGAGGGGGGAGAGAGACAGGACTAGAAGCCGTTCTCTGTATAAGCTGGCACCCAACATAAAAAACATGTTTGGGTCCAGCTTAAAGTAAAAAAAAAACATCAGAATACATCTGAAGGGGTCCTCTTTAACTATGTTCTGATGGCTGCTTTTTTGTTTTTGTAAACGTTCGGCACTTCAAAATCCTCACTAAGCGGCAAACAAGATGGCAGACGCAACACAGCTCAATCGATCAAACGGTGAACTGTGCACACAGTACCAGCCTTCTTTGTGAAAAGAAGCTGGTATTATGCACACAGTACTCCTACTGTATACACAATGGGCCCTATGCACGAAGGTGCGGAGTCGGTACGCACCGTGTAACCCTGGCACAATGCAGATACTTTGCATCATAATGAGGAACACGAAGTCAAGTGATAACAATGACTTTGCGTTACTCCGCCTTCCCTCAACCACTTCTGCACCTATTTTAATGCAAAGAACATAGAAATCAATGTACTTCGCATCACTTCGCTTTGTTATTGAGCTCCAAGGCAAATTTTGCAGTGAATCATGGGATTGTAGGTCACATGTGCTCTAGATTGTTCTGCACAGCCTCAGTTCTGTATAGTGTGTGTGTAGTAGTAGCTGGAGACAGTTTTCTCTCAGAGCTCTGTGATTCAAACCCTCTAAAAGCTGTTAAAAAAGCTTTTTTGAGCCATTTTCTTGCTCAAAATTTAGTACATCGATTGTAGAAAACCTCCCTGTGCTCATATCATCAAGTGTTTACTGTTTATGTGTAGATTTTGAATGTTAATTTAGGATATTCAGTCTGTGTACTGACAGAGACTTGAAGCGTGCTTTGGGGGAGGGTGTATCTGTGGTAGAGGTAGATTAACTGGGAGAAAAAGGCAGTCTTTCTGTTTTGGTTATATATTTCTTGTATAACTGTGTTAATGTACACACAGTAATATTTTCAGTAATTCTTGAAATTTTTTTTGATGATTGTTGTGGTGCAGCACTGCATAATTTCAGTTTGTTTAAAAGATTTGGTTATATTACTGAAGTTTTCCTCGATTTGCTGCGCATTACTTGTAGTGTGTGTGTGTGAGTGTGTGTGTGCGACGCATGCCATCAAATCAGACTCATTTTATTATGCCACAGAGCAATTGCAGCAGTGTGAACCTGCTATCCACCGCACCTGTGTGAATTTGTACTGCTTTGTGGTATCTTGGTGTTGGACTATTACTGTAGTACACTGCACCCCACCCCCCTAAAACCAGGAAAATATATTATTTTCCAGATTGGATTGTGACTTGTGAGCACTGGTTAAGGTGTTGTTGTGACATTGCGTCTGCATCTCTTCTTGATTGCGCAGTGCAATCTCAATCTGTCTGTGCTTCTGCATCTGTTTGGTGCCCAATCTCCATCTGCAAGCCACAGCTGTTTTTTTTGGCTTCACATCCACCGGCCCAGACCGAAAGTTCAGAAATCTAAATTTGTTTAGAATTTTCTTGGTGATCCCCCAAAATGCCTGCAAAGAGACGTGCAAGCAAAGCTGTTTCTGGCCATGGCACTGCTGCCAGTAGCAAGACTGTCCATGGACGTGGTAGTATACAGACATGCATAGCTGATGCCAGTAAAGGGATTTCTCCATCAATGTTTTTTACAGTGTAATCTGCAGCTTCACTTATAGTTGGAGGAGATGATGTTGTCCCAGCTGGTGGTGTTAGTGCAGTTTCTGCTGGCATGAGTATTGCTGCCTCAAGTTCCACTTCTGACCAGTTAACCATTTTTTATTTATTTATTTATTTAGGGATTCGGATCATACCTTTGAGCTCAGAGCTCTTTTACAAAGGTTCCACATCAAACAGTGACAATGATAGCAATAACAAACAGTTTACATACAATACTCGAATAGTAGGTAGCTAGTATACAGTAAGGATACAATGTCATTCATAGTACCAATGGTGATAGTACAGCGTCAAGAGCATTCAACTAGGGTAAAAGACAGTGTTTATATGTAGCAAAGGAGATAAACAGGTGTGACACCTAGTGTGAGAGTCCAAGGAGGAGTCAAGGTGAGGGGGAGGGGAGACGGGGGAGTAGGCAGCCAGAAGAAGTGGCTTTGTCTAGGAGGTTGGGGAGGTAGTGGTAGTATGTTGGTTTTAAGGTTGATCCAGTGGGAGAAAAGGCACAGGGGGAGAGGAAGACAGAGGGATAGGGCAATAGGGAAGAGGGTGTAAAAGGAAGGGAAGGAGTGTGGGTGAGTGGGCATTATGGGTGTTAGAGTCCTAGTGGCAGTCACAAACTGTCCCAGTAAGAAGGTGTTGCCTTAGGCCATTTTTGAATTAGAGATGCATTGGGAGTTTAGAATGTGCACTGGGATTTCATTGAGCCATTGGGGGCCTAAAGCTGGAAAGCACGCTGTCCCTGCATGGTTCAACGGAAAGGTGTTGATAGGGCCCCCCTCATCTTGCCTCTGGTGGTATAGCTGGTAACACTTGATGTTAGGATGCTAGAAATGCATGGGTCGGTTTTACCCATTAGTGCCTTTTTTCCAAGGAGACATGTTTGGAATATAATCATGTTCTTTAGTGGCAGCCAATTGGTCTCCTTGTATAAGGAGCAGGTGTGGGTATTTCGATCTGCAGCCATTGTGAGCCTACATGCCTTGTTGAGGGCAATGTGAATCCTTTTTTAGTGCAGTGTCTGTTGCTGTGCCATAGACCACCAATCCATAGTCGATGGTAGAAAGGATGGAGCTGGAGACTGAGAGACGGAGGGCCTCTGGAGTGAGATACTTTTTATGCCTATATAGTACACCCAGCTTGGTGTTCACTGCCTTTACCACTGTGTCAATGTGTTGGGTGAAGGTGAGGCAGTCATCAACAATGACCCCCAGGTACTTGAAGGTCTGAACTTGTTCCAGCAGCTCACTGACTTTATTGGAGATGGTGAGGGGAGGGAGCTTCTTTTTGTGCTGTGAGCATCACCTTGTTTTTTTTTGTAGTTTAATAGAAGTTTATGGCTACAGAACCAGTCTTCCAGCTTGTAGAAGGATGCCTGCAGCTGGGAGTGGAGGGCAACTATTGATGAACTGCTGGCGAGAAGCACAGCGTCATCTGCATAAAGTATCAGTTTAGTGTCACAGGCTTCAGGAAGATTATTTAGGAAGAGGCTGAATAGTAAGGACCCCAGTATTGACCCCTGTGGGACCCCTAAAGATACCTCATTGGAGCTAGATACTGTGTTGCCCAATTTTTACACGTTGGCTTCTGTGTGTTAGGTAGTCCTTGAACCAGCAGACAGCATTGGTTGCAACCCCCAGGTTCTGTAGTTGAGTCAGGAGGAGAGAGTGATTGACAGTGTCGAAGGCTTTGGTGAGGTCTATGAAGACTGACCCCACCAGCTTTCCTTCATCTAGTGCCTTGTGCAAGTAGTCAGTGTAGTCCAGCAAAGCTGTGGAGGTACTATGATTCTGCCTGAAGCCATGTTGGTTTGGACATAACAGGTTGTATTTGTTGAGGTAATCTGTGAGTTGGTGGCCACAATCTTTTCAGGGCTTTAGATAAGGGAGAGAGGATGGATATCGGCCTGTAATTGGCGGTGCATGTCATATCACCATTCTTGTGCACGCGCCATGAGAGCCTGTTTCAGATCCCGGGAACTGTGCAAGAGCCAGTGATTTGTTAAATAGTTTTGTAACTGGCATGATGATGACATCCAGTGTTAGGGATAGGAGTTTCATATCGATTCCATCACTCCCCATTCTGGTCTTGCCTAGTATTTTTTATGTATTTGTAAGCCTCCTTCACTGACACTTTTTGAAGTAGAAGACCGGATTGAGCCCTCTTGAGGCATGCAGTTGGTTTGTTCCCCAGCAGGGTGCAGGTAGTCAGGGGGTAGCACTCCAGTCAGGTCAGTAAGCGCTGTGTTGAGAGAATCCAGCGATGTGCTGAGGGTCAGTAATCGTGATGTTGTCAATGTTGAGCGAGTGGGGGATCTTCTTCTCATCCTTCCCAAGAAGGTTTTGGATGTTATCTCAAAAATTCTTCCCATTTCCCCAAGTTTTTTTAAGCTGCTCCTTGTGGAAGTTGGCCTTTGCTTGGCGGATAAGGTTGGTGCAGTGGTTTCTTGCAGCTCTGTAGCATTGGAAGTTGTGTTTGCTGTGAGAGGACCTGGCTTTTTCCCAGAGATTGTCCCTTTCCTTCATCTGGGCGAGGAGATCCCCTGTGATCCAACCATTAACTTGACCCCAAATTTTTCTTTTTCTCAGTGGTGCAAAGATATCGCAAATCTTGTTGAAGCCCTCTATAAAGAAACTTAGGGCCTGGTCAATATTAGGCGCATGATCGATGGGGGACCAGTCATACTGGGAGAGGGCAGAGGAGAGGGACCCAAGCTTGCCCTTCCCCAAGACCCTACTATTAATTATGATAGGCGGGGGCTTGCTCAATTTGTTTGACCATGTGAAAGTGACCGGGGAGTGATCACTTAAGGTGTCAGGCAGGACCTTAAGTTCAGGGATCCGAGAAGGGTAACTCGAGAGGAGCCAATCAAGGAGGGTGTCTCTTCCTGTTTTGTGGTTCCGCCTTGTTGGGCTGTCTACAAGTTGGGTCAGATTGGAAGTAGCGACCATGTCCTTGAAAGGCGTGGATTCCCTGCCCTCCCAGTTGATGTTAAAGTCACCTGTTATGAGAAGCTCTGTGCCCTGAGAAAGGGTAGCAATTGTATCCAGTATTTTTGGGAGGCCATCCCTGGCTTTAGTGGGTGGAAGATAAACCGACGCTAAGATTAGAGATTTGCCGTGCCGTCCGACCTGTGCTTTTATTGCTAGTAGTTCATGATCATCCTCGACCCTGGTAACAGGGAGGACCGAACAGCATAGGTAATCCCTGGCATAGATAAGGACTCCTCCACCTCTCTTGCCACACCTGTCTTTCCTGAATGTTTGATATCCTGGAAGCATCACTTCATTGTCTTTTATCCTGCTTGACAGCCAGGTCTCTGTCAGACACAGAATGTCAGGTACATGGTCGGACATCCACGCTTGGAGTAGGTCAAACTTTGCTGTGAGGCTGCAGATGTTCAGTGCAGCTACTTTCAGGCCTTTACTCGTGTTTCCCCCTGCGTTTGATACTGGTGGTGGGCCAGGATTGGCATGGACATTACCCGATAGAAGAAGAAGCATGAATATTATTTTCTTGGCTGAGAGGTTTATGCAAATGGTGGAGCGTATCTTGCGCCTCCTGCTCTTGCAGTGGGGGAGGCGAGCGTTCACCAGGGTGATCTTTATGGGCATGAAAATGGTAATGTTGATAACCGTGGCAGGTGTCGGGTGCCCCAGGCTAGCAGGTGGGATGCAGGTGGTGGAAAGCTGGAGCTCCTTCGGCACAGTTGGCATTGGGGTGCCATATAGTCCATTTTTGTCAAGAGCAGGTTCTCGCAGGGGTGGTAGTGGTCCAGCTTGGCATTGTGGGCCTGTAGCACCCACAGCGAATAAAAGAACTAGGAGGATAGAGTAATCCATGGTAGAGCAGAGGTGGTGGCACTTGGGTGGTCTAACAAGCACACCAGGAGATAGCAAAGGAAAAAATGCTGAAGGTTAATTTCATCCACAAGAAATTAACTGTTGAGATCCAGGATCACATAATATGTTAAAATTCCTGAAAGGTGATAAACTGTGGCTTGGGCATATGCAATGTGTGAAATCCTTTTGGCTATATGTTTCCTTTGTTCTTCAAAGTCCTCAGAGATAAGTACAATACCTTGGGAGTAGGTCAGACAGTAGGCATATGCAATGTGTGAAATCCTTTTGTCTGTATGTTTCCTTTCAAAAAATATAGTTTAGTCTAAGTTGTGACTGACAGTGTAGATGATGTCATACTCCCCATTAACATCCCCATGGTAGTTGAACATGATTCTGATCCTGGCGACGATGACGCACAATGTCACATTTCTTCCAGCGCTGTTGAAGCCATGCCTTTGCCATCCAATGATTCAAAGTGTGGCGCAAAAATATCGGGTGATGATGATGATGATGATGCTGCTGTGGTTGGAACATGTCCTCCACATGACAGCATCCAAGCTGGAAATGTGGATGCGGATGATGTCGATGAATATGATGATGATGTCAGTGACCCCTGTTGGGAACCGGAGAAAAAGAAAGTCAAGGTGGCTGTGTCTGGGTCTGTTGGTGTTAAATCCCTCCTCAAAAAGATTGTGATTTAGTGGTTCCTGTTGGTGATAATGATGATAACCCAGTAATAATCATAGGCAGTCATGGTGGTCAGTTGAAGTCCAAGTGTGTCCAGCCTGAAAAATCATGTAGCACACCCCCCATTTCAAGGGTTAAAAAAACGGAGTCCAATAAGCAGCATCAGGGACATGTTAAAAGTAGGAGACCACAATCCCTTGTTTGGGATGTTTTTTCGTCCAAGATGCAAATGATGAGTCAGTTGCAATCTGCCAGCTTTGCCATGCGCGTGTGAGTCAAAGTTAAAAGGGGGGTCATGTGAGCACGGGGGGCGGCAGCATACACATCTTAAGAACAGTCACATGGCACTGTGGACCCAGCACTAGATGGTAGCTAATGCAATAGTGGGGCATTCACCCTCGTCATCAACATTACTGATCATGTCATCCCCTTCCATGAGTGTAAGACTGAGTAGGAATGCCTGCAGTAGCAATGAAATAACACCAGAGGATTACTACAGGCATGATGAGGGGGAGGATTATGATTTAGAAATCTTGTCAAGTGGTAGTCAGAGTAGCAGTGGTGGTGGTGATCAATGCAGTATGTCTAGTGCAAGTGGTACATCAACCCCTGTACGTAAAAAGGGGGAAATAACTTTATTTGTGGACTTGTCACCTGTGCACCCCTCTTCATCACACATCCACCCCAACCCCCGGCCATTTGCAGAGCAGAGCCATTTGTCAGACCCCATGCAAAACGTGTAAGTCAGCCCATATTGGAGAGTGTTTTTGTCCGTAACTTCCTACCTGCCTGAAGCATGTGACCTACATTGTGTAAGCCATGTGATGCATGTGGGCTGCCTGAAGCATGTGACCTACACTGTGTCAGCCATGTGATGTGTGTGGGCTGCCTGAAGCATGTGACCTACACTGTGTCAGCCATGTGATGTGTGTGGGCTGCTTGAAGCATGTGACCTACACTGTGTCAGCCATGTGATGTGTGTGGGCTGCCTGAAGCATGTGACCTACACTGTGTCAGCCATGTGATGTGTGTGGGCTGCCTGTGAATTCTCACTCCACCTTAAAACAGAATAAGGCAGAGTGCACAATGTGAAGTCATAATTACAATGTGAAGTGAGGGCTTAAAATGGGCACTCCGCGTATCAGAAAACTAATGCGAAGTGGCCACTTCGCGTCCACTTCACGGGTGGAATTTTACTTCGCTGCATCTCTAGTTACAGCACAGCAGCTCCCTCTAGCGATCTCTCACCAGGTTCGGGGTGGAGGAGGAGCATGTGACAGGCAGAAAACCAATCCAGGACTCCACAGACTGGCAGGAAGTACTGCCTGGAGAGGTCCTACTGGGAGGATGAAAGCAGTCACTTGTAATGTGTCCCCACACATATTCATGTCCCAACATGTGAGTGGAACAGTACAAGAGTGGAACAGCTATAAGACTGGTGTATTAGACATCTTTAGGCATCTGTGGAAGAAGCAGGGAGCAGTGGGCTCTGCAGGTCGACTAAGGTAAGGTACCTGTTCACTTGTTGCATTCACTGAAGGGACAGATGGATGGTAAATGGTACACCAGAAATGGGAACAGGTGTAAAACCTTTACTAGGGTAGGAATACAAAGGGATTAAAGGGGAATTTGGAGAAAACTAAAAACACCCTACCTAGGGTCAGGGTACAAAGGGGAAAAGCTGGTAAAAGTCTACTCAGATGTTTAAGGGGGAAGCAAATTGGTACCTAACTAGAGTATGGGGGTAATCTGGATAAGAAAAGGGAACTCAGGAAACACCCTATCTGGGGTAAGGGTATACATTAATTTCGAGGTATTGGGGGAAGCAGATTTGGGAATGATGAGAGTGTTGCGGTGCAGTGCAGTGGCTGTAGAGCAGCAGTCTTCATGGAGATCTTCTGGAGGCTGAGGTGCTGCCCCATCTGTGTACACCTCTCTGGGCTGAGGGGGGAGACCTCTAGAGTCTAGACTGAGCTGGCTAGGATTCAGTGCAACCTCTTCCCCTACCCAGGGGCCACCACGGCCACCACTGATGCCTCAGAGGATGCCTAGAAGAAGGGCCGGCTGGACTGTAGTGGAGTCCAGGAGGATGGGGGCAGGGTAAGGGAATGCATTCCTCAGCCAGTGCCACCACAGAACTCTTTCACCACCCTGGCGGGATGGGACTGCTGAGGCAAGGCACCTGTGGTAGTGGCAAGGGAGGATGTGGGGGTCCTTCAGACAAGAGGTCCCAAGGTGGGAGGAAGAGGACCCCAGTGGAAGAGGAAGCAGCTTCTGGCTGGGGACTCAACCATTGGGATGGGGTAGTTTTGGGAACACCATAGGAGAGAAGGAGGTGAGGTGCCTAACCAGCACTTTGGCATGGAGGGATGGGGAGCGAATCCTCAGGGTCGCTAGGGTGGCAGGTTAGGAGGGGGAGCCGGATGTCACTGTCCATCTGGGGACAAATGACATGGCAGGGCATGCAGCTGGGGTGATGCAGGATAAGTTTAGGGAGATGGGGAGAGGCCTGAAGCACGTAGCATGCACAGTGACCTTCACTGAGGTGCTGCCTGTGCAAGGCTGGGGGGATGAGAGGACACGCTGCACCACAGTTTTTTTCAACTAGTTGAAGACATGGTGCAAGGAGGGGAGGTTTGGTGACATCTGGTACTGGGATCCTATCTGGAGGGATAAAGGCCTGTACAAACAGAATGGCCTCCATCCATCCAGGAGGGGAATGGCAGTCCTGGGTGGAAGGTTTAAATGCTACTTCAATGGGCATTTAAACTAGCCAAGTGGGGAGGCAAAAGAAACATGAAGGCAGTAAATGCCCCTCCAGATGATGAAGCAGCAGCTAAGAATAGCCCGAGAAAATAAATTCCCCAGGGGGTAGTGGCGAGTGGTATGCTGATGGAAGGGTGAAACCCCGTCAGCGAAATCCCCCACAGTGATATCTTTGACCAGATTTGAAAATGTTGCTGTAGGGGACCCACCGGTGAAATTTCACCCTTTCAACATCTTTTGCCTCCCCTTATTAACTCCTACTGGGTTAACAATCCTTAGAAGGTATATTCCCCACATGGGGTGTTCGGGGGCACAGCCCCCTGATAGAAACCAGACGGATGTCTGACAGGCAAAATTTCGCCTGTCGATATTGGGGATGTCTCTATGCCACACGTCGACAACAATGTTGTCACATCAGCATAGGTAAACCGTTAGGAGTAGGGGCAAGGGAGGGGAGGAAGGGACTGGGTCAAGAGGTGGAACTAGGGCAGAGGAAAATACTAGGGAGGATGGGCAAAGGGAAGAGAAAAAGGGGAAGGACGTTACCAGTGAACAAAGAAGAGTGAAGGATGGACTTGAAAAGGGAGGACAAGGTAGGAGCAGAGAGGGACAAAAAGGAGTGGAGAGCCATGTGCACCAATCAAGGACCTTAGAAAACAAAATTCCTGACCTTAAGGCTACCATTTTGAAGGCAGACCTAGTTCTGGTGGCCATAGCAGAATCATGGCACACCAAAAACCATAGCTGGGAGTGGCCATACTGGGTTACATCATGTTTAGGAAGGATAGGCAGGGAGGAAGGGAAGGGGGGTGGTTCTATATGTAATGGAAGGTGTTAAGGCCATGGAAATATAAGGAGACAGCTGGGAGAAAGAGATGCTGGAGGTTCTTTGATTTGGCTTGGAGGCAGGGCCCAAGACCTTTATATGCATGAGGATGGTGTAGAGGCCACCAACACGGGAAGGAAATGGACAGGGGTTTGGGGAAGGCCATGGGCAAAATGGCAAGCAAAAGGGAAGTAATAATTATGGGTGACTTTAATCTGCCAGATGTGGACTTGAACATCCAGACAACAGCTGCAAAAAGGAGTAGGGTCATCCCAGACTCCCTAAAACGGTTACTTCTCAAGCAGCTGATTACAGGTCCCACCAGAGATGGGGCAGTGCTGGATCTGGTACTTACGAACAGGGACAGCATTGCAGACATCACAGTGCATAGCCCCCTGGGTACAAGCGACCACTGTACAGTGTGGTTTGACATACAGATGGGGCAAGAGAAAACTCACACTAGAATGAGGGGCCTGGACTTCAGGAGAGCAGATTTGAAAGAAATGAGAGACTTAGGAAATAACTTGAAGGGATGGATAGCTGAGGGGTGAAGGCTCAATATAATAGAATAAAGGACAGAATAACTAAGATAGCGGCAAGCTGTTTAAAGGTAATAAACACAGGTAAGAGGAGAAAGAGACCACTGTGGTTCTCAAAGGCAGTGGCTAAGATGGTCAGGGAGAAAAAAACAGCTTTTAGGAAGTGCAAGGAGACCCAAATGGAGGCAGACAGGGAGGTGTATCTAGTGAAACAAGGGGATGCAGGTAGGAGGGTAAGAATAGCAAAGGCTCAAACTGAGGAAATTATCACCCTGGAGATCAAAAATTAGGAAAAGACTTTCTTCAGGTATGTGAGCAAAGAAGAGGAAGGAAAGGGGTGGTATAGTGAAGATCGGGAGACGGGGTCAGTACAGAGAAAGACCAAGGAAAAGCTAAAATTTTAAAGGAATAAGTGACATTGCTGAGGAACTGGAGAGGAAAGTGTGTCTCTTTGCAGATGCCACAAAAATCTGCAGCAGCATGGACACCCAGGAGTGGGTGGAGAGATTGCAAAGGGCTCTGGGAAAACTAGAGGATTGGTTTAGGGAATGGCAGCTGGGTTTCAATGCCAAAAAGTGCATAGTCTTGCACATGCGGTGGGGAAACCCTGGGGCCTGTGTACAAGATGGGGGGAAGGTACTTACATTTACCAAGCAAGAGAGGGAGCTTGGGGTGATCACATCTGATGATCTCAAGGTGGCAGGGCAGTGCAACAGAGCAGTAGGCAAGGCGAGCTGAATGCTGGGGTGCATAGTGAAAGGGATATCTAGCAGGAAAAGGGAGATGGTGTTGCCTCTGTATTACTCACATCTGAGACCCCATCTACAGTACTGTGTCTAGTACTGGAGGCTGCACCTCTACAAGGACATCACCAGTGTAGAAGGGGTCTGGAGGAGGGTTACACAAATCATGCGGGGATTGCATGAGAGGGCTGTGGGAGCTCAGCATGTACTCCCTAGAAGAGAGTGAGAGGGGACATGATTAAGACTATAAGTATCTCACCAGGGTGAATAAGGTGCAGGAGGGGAGTCTCTAACAGGAGAAGGAACACCAGAACATGGGGCAAGCTGGGGGGGGGGAGGTTAAGAGGGATATAAGGAAATGCTTCTTCATAGGAAGGGTAGAGGATGCCTGAAAACAGCCTCCCAGAAGAGGAGGTGGTGGTAGCGAAGACAGTGGGAAACTTCAAACATGCATGGGATAAGCACATGGGGTATAATAAATGGAGGTAAGGGAGGAGGGAGGGACATCTGTGAGGCAGGGAAGATAGGGCAGACTAGATGGGCCTACTGTGTAGTAGCCAAATGCGGAACCACACAGATTTACAACATAAATCATCCTAGAGAGATGATGTCAGGAATTGGCACATGTCTTGGTGAGAGGCACCAGTTTCACAGCCAGAGGCTCAAGGGGATGACTGCCCCCCCCCCCCATGGCTCCACTACTAGGTCTAACTTGAGGCACTTTCTGATCTTCCATCAAGGTGCACAGCTGCAATAGTGTTTTGTCTTAGTTACAATATTATAGTACTGGCCAATGTGTATTGTCAAACAGCTAGCTGCTACTTGTGACTATGAATCATTCACCGTTTTCTTGGTTTTCCAGAGAAAAAAAGGAATCTAAATAGCCTCCCTCCCTCCTCCTCCTCCTCCTATGCACAAAGATTAACAAGAAAACTTGCAGGCTCCTGGCACTGTTCTAGGAGTTGATACCATCTTTTTATTCTACCCTCTCTCCCTAGGCCACACCCCAAGGCCCCTGTATAGTATCATTTAATAGATGTCCCCCCACTCTGACACTGACCCACGATCATGGTTATAATCACAAGGCTAACTCAGTCATCCCTTTCTCTCTTCCTCTCATACAAAGTAAGGGACACTGGCAAAAAGCTGAAATACCCAGAAGTGGAATGGTTCAAATTCCCTGTCAGAATACCCCTGGGGCAACCACTACAGGTGACATTTTGGCAGGGGCAGTATTAACTATGGGAACATTACAGCAGAAGCTTTATGAAGCGGAGGAATGATTTTGAAGGGCACTGTTTTGGCTTTGGGGTGCATTCTAGTTTTGAAACTGGAATGCACCTCAAATCCAAAATGGTGCCTCAAATGAATGCCCTCCCCCTACCTGATACCCTTATTGGACCCCTCTCCCCATAGTTACTGCTCCTGCAGGAATGCCTCAACTGTGACTGAGCCAGAGGCATTCTATCTGGGGATTAGGGAGCATTTTGATTTCAGGTGCATTGTAGTAAATCTTAGTCACACGAAAAGTGTTGTTGGTTACAACACAGGAGAAAAAGGGTGATCTGAAAATGAAATAGAAAGGTATTAGGTCCCAAACTGTCACAGTAATATGCACTTTTTGTGGCCTGGTGTTAGCCCCGATGGCCTCCATGTTCTAATAAGTCAGTGAGCTTGGTCTGTTGCATGCTAGTTCAGTCACAAGAAAGCGAGGTTTAACAGCAAGGGGTTCAAATACAGCTGACATTGAAGAAGAAAGACGGGGGTCAGTCATATTAAACTCACAATGAACTATATGAAATCTAACAATTTGGTAAAGCAGACTTAAATTAGGAATAAAGGGTACTGGACAAGATAGGAGGAAATATGTAGTCTAAAATGTAATGCTAAGGTAGAGGTAGAACATTTTCACAGTAATATAAAGTGCTGCTTTAAAAAGCAGCTGACACGATCGAGGCAGGCAAGTCACATCAGAGTGTTACCTGCCTTAGGCAGTTTATATATAAAAAAAAAATCATAGTGTAATTAATTAATTAGATAGGTAAAAACATTTGTAGGGTCACCAGCTTGTATTCCCTAACTGTAGCTCCTTTCCAAAACAGCATTTTGATATGTTAAGTGAGGGACAGGAATACAGCATGTTCACTCTAACATGTAGTTATAATGGGGAGGAAAGCTGTTTCTAGTAATTTTATACAACTTCCAGAAATGAAAGGTTGCCTGCTGAGTTGTATATTTACTAAATTAACAGCTCACCACCACTGATTCACCACTAAGGGGTGCTAGCTGCACATTCGAGCAGACTTGATAGACCTCTAGGCCTTTATCTGCTTGCAAATTTCGTATGTTCGTATGACTCAGTTACATTTTACTAGAGTCGTGCTGAATGTGGAATGCATCCGACATGGCGATTACAGTTCCATAATGCTTTTTCAAATTTCTTTTTTAAAGTGGACTAGTCAGCACTGTGTGAGGCTGGTCCCAATTTGAACGTTATGTGCAAAACCCTTTTTTTTTACTTACTGTTTAATGCAGTATAGTAGATTGTATCAGACTGACTCTGTTGACTTGCAAGCTGACATTTTCTGTAACTATTTGTAAGCTCCAATCAGATGTTTGCTGGTCTTGCTGTTCTCCCGGGGCGCTAAGTACCGTCCACTGTGACTGTATACAGCCCAGAGAGGACAGCGGGACCAAGAAATAAAAGATCAGAGCTTAGAAGAACTCTAACATGCACTGCAGGCTATTGCATCTTCCACTGCTGCACCCTCCTATGATGTCAGTTGCAGGGGATTATAGGATATGTACTTATAGAAAATGTCAGTTTGCAAGTCAGCAGAATCAGTCTGATACAATCTACTACACTGCACTAAATGTTTTTGCATACAAAGAGCAAATTGGGTCCAACCCCACAGTTGGGTGTGGGGCTCTTACTGTTGTCTGTTCTCCTTTAATTCCACAGAATTACGAAAAGCATTTCTATGTAAACTGAAGAACAATATTCTAGTTTATGTAATTCATGGAATAGGAATATTATTCTGTGGTTTGTGACAATTCTGTGGTTTATGTAAACTGAGAATTACTTAGCCACTGTATATAAAAAACAATCATCTCTCAGAACTTCAGAATTCTGCCTCTGATGGAAATCCAAAGGATTTTCAGAATTCTCCAGTATTTTTCTATGATGAAGTTGTCACCCACGAAATTCTGTTTGTACATGAAAACAGGAATTATTACTTACAGGCCAACCAAGTTACCAAAGAAATCACATCAGTTTTCTCGCGTGTGCTGCTGTACGTCTCAGTCCCAAAACTGAAGTTCTAGTACGTAACTCTAGACATTCCAATGATCATATAACAAATCTCAAGGTATTATTTTTTGTACAATTTGTAATCCCGTTCTCTCAAACTGCTCTGATCCTAGACAAACGTGTAGTACCAAACAACTTTTTAGTTTTTTTACAAACTCAGAATGCTAAATGCAATCTTCTTCATAGAGGGTAGTTTTTTTTTTTTGTGTGTGTGTGTGTTTTAATATCATTTACACAAACATCATTACTGTTATGACACATGCTATAAGTCACACACAGGACTTTACCTATAGTTCACGGGAAGCCATGCCACATTCCATTTATGACGATCCAGGTACTTACCTTGTGTCTGATGTGAAATATCCAGCCCCTCCTTGAGTCGCACAATGACAACACCGTAGTGGAAATCAAAGGCATCGCTGTCGAGGAAATGTACTGTTATAAATCATCTGTCAATTTCTTTCTGGTTTTTTTGAATTAGATTTTTTTCTGCATCCCCTCACAGTCCCCTTGTTCCCAGGTTCCCATCCCAATGATTGGAGCTGCCAAGCTGCACCTAATTTTTAACTATGAGGGCACCTGACTGGGGCCCCTGAGTGACTGCCTTCCCAGACTACACCAGCAGCACTCCTTGATTGGCCTTTACAAATCATGAGATCATTCTTAGACAGCTAGCATTGCTTATTTCTAAACATTCCAGACACTCCTTCTGACAATTATAGATCGGGGGAGCAAACCCAACCAACTGGAGAGCTCTTTCCCCCTGCACGAGACACTCTTATTCTGTCAAGAGTGTCTCATGCATAGCTGCCCTGAAAACAGACATGTTCAGGTAAGGTTTTTAAAATATTTAATATACTATTGATCAAGCTCGATCAATGATATATTAATACATACAACAATACCTCTCTTACAATTGTAACAGTAGTCTCGCTTACATTCTTAGGGTATCAGAACTGCTCACTTCGATTTGCCATTCTCATACCCTAAGAATGCGCATGAGACCACTCTTACAACTGTAAGAGTGGTCTCATCATCTGTATTAACATACATAATAAGGTGTCTCATGATAACAGTTCTAAAATTCTGAAGGTAAGTCTGCCTTAAAGCCGGAAGTCTGGGAAATACAATTAGTGACCACCAGACAATAGTGGCAGACATTGTGATGAACCAAGTGGCCACTACAGAAACTTAGGCGACAGAGAATAATGATTGGGACCTGACAGCCCCAGGCTACACCTTGTTTAGACACACTCGAGGAAAAGGTAAAGGAGCAGGCATAGCCCTATATGTTAGGGAAGGCATAGAGGCAGGGAAGGATGGAAACATCAGGGACGAAATGGGGAAACAGAATCATTGTGGGTTCAGCTCACCCACTCAGAAGTGGTAGGAGTGAGGGTAGCAGAGCTGCTAGGGTCTAACAACCATAACTCTATAAATGATTCGACCTGGCCCTTGGGACAAGTGAGCCCTCATCAAAGGCTAAAGCCCTAGATTTTAGAAGGGCAGACTTCAACCAGATAAGGGAGCTAGTCTGGGTCAAGTTAGTTTGAATGGACAGCATCAGGGATGTGGAGAAAAGATAGGGGCACTCAAGGGGGCCATTCTTGAGGCAACAAAGTCCTGTGTGAGAACAGTAATCAAAAGAAAGAGAAACAGGAGACCAATATGGTTCTCTGAAAGGACCAGGGAAGCAGTGAGAGCCAAACAAATGTCTTCATTAGGTGCAAGAAAAAACCAGGGAAGAAAGAATTGGGAGAGTACTGAACGAGAACAAGGGAAACCAAGAGGCAGTCACGGAAAATGTGGAGGAGCTTTAGAACAGATTACCAGCTGAGGTTGTGGGGCCAAAGATCACTAATGTGTTCAAATATGAGTGGGACAGAGACAGATGACTCATAATCCCACTTGGGGGAACCAGGAAGGAAGAGGAAGCAGAAGGGAGGGAAGGAATGAATAACCCACTGTGGCACTAGACTGGGAGAAGGTAAATTAGTGCCAACTATGGGCAGACTCAATGGGCCGTCAGTCTCCCGCTGTCAGATTCTATGTTTCTTTGCTTGCACTGCTGGGACTCATTTCCTCGGCCCTGGTGCCCCCCCTTCCGCTCTGAAGAAAGGCCTTATCCAAGCAGACAGGCTGGTCCCCCATCTTTGGACAGACTCTTCACCAAGGTGTTCCCAGTAATTACCAAAGGATGGCATTAGGTCATAATGTCACGGACACAAACAGCGCAGCAATATACTGCGCTGTCAATACAGTAAGCACATTGCCAGTGCTCAGGGATAACACCGAAAGGAAACATTAGTGCTTAAAAAACATATAATCTTCATTCTTCAGGGGAGCTCCATCCCCGGCACCCCCCATTACAGGGTGCTGTGCCCTGAACCCCCATTTAAATAATTATTAATCACCTCTGGTGGAGAGGCAACTCTGGGATAGGGAGAAACGCAGGCTGGGGGAAAGTCATCACTAGCACGACACTTAAAAAAAAATTTAACACAAAAGCACACAAGTAGTCTGGGACTGAGATTCAAACCCCAATCCAGAGACGCTCAGCTTCCCTCCACTGCCAGTGGCTCTGCTCTCTAGCCACAGCAGCTGCTCAGCAGGCCACCAACCAGCAGAGGTCTTATCCTCTGCATCACTACCTCCCATCCATCAGCTACAGGGTACAAAAATGCGCCTGCACCATTTCGTTCTTGCGGTATTCTGTACCCTGTAGCTATTTTCCCCTACGTTCTTTATACTGCATGGTTTTAACTGTGGCATTTTTACCACGCTATACTGACCTGGTACCCCAGAGGACTATTACTCCAAAAGCAAGGGGAAGTCAAATGGCCAATAGGAGAGTCTCTCTCTCTCCCATCTGGTGGAGCTCTCCTCTCCTCATCACAGGCAATCGCAGTGGGGGTGCCAAGACCCATCCAGACCAGGGATAAGTCTACCAGCCCCACCTCCCATACTGACTAAGAGGGACCTGTCTTGAACTTGCAGGCCCACCCCTCCCCTTTGTTACCTTTATCTTTTCCAGATTCTCCTAAACCACGTCGCATTTACAGTTTGACTGTGGTATTTTTACTGAATGTGGCATTCACCTATTTAGCTTATCCCTTCAAAGGAAATGAAAAACCCAGCGAAAAAAAAACATGGGGGGGGGCAGGAAATGTTACCTCTGACCTCTGCTGTGATTACCCTTAGTGGAATGAAGGGTTCCCTACTCTGATTGATAATCAGATAAATCCAGGAGAGAAAAGAGGCAGATCCCAGCTGTGCAGACCCTTTTAGACATTCCTCCTTCCCCTTCTGGATAGGCCAGCACTCCCCCCTCCCAGTTTGTGGCCTCCCTTATTTTCTTTTTTCCCCCCAATTATTTAACTAGGTGAGACACACTAAGCTGAAAGCTTGTTTACAGGTGCAACCTGGGAGCACAAGGAAGTTAAGTGATTTGCTCAGGTCACACAATATGAAAGCGGGGGCTGTGGGATTCAAACCCAGATCTCCAGATTTGCAGCTCAAAGCCTTAAACCACTGCACCATACTGCCTCCACTTTTGTCTCTTACTTCCCCTCCCCACCAACACACCCTTTCCATTCCCCTCCCAGGGGGCAGGAACCTTCCAGCAGGTAAGGGAGGACTGGAAAAAGGACCTACCTGTCACTGCTAATCTGGTGGAGGTGGGGGCTGTCCTCCAATGCCCCCACTGATACAATACTTAGCAGAATGGCCATAAGCTCTTTGAAAATGCAGCCTCAGAACTGTTCACTGGGACCTTAGGAGGTAAGGTGTAGAGACAGCAAAACAGATGCAGCCCTGCATGCAATTCTTAGGAAGCCGAGGTTCACTTACTCACAAAATTCTCATGGATATATATACATACATATACATATACATATATATTGTATATATATACATGCACATACATACACACACACACATATATGTGTATATATATATATATATATATATATATATATATATATATATATATATACACACACACACACACACAAAGCTATATATTCCTAGGCTCCCCACCCCAAAGTCTTCTCCCCCAATTGGGGGTTTTGCAAAGAAAACACCTTTTTTCAGGTGTTTTAACTTACTGTATATTATTTTTAAAAAGACTGGGTTTACACAAAATGGCACACGCTGCGCAATTCTATTTCAAGTCACAGTGTGGAGCCGCACCACTCAGCTGCAATACACTTGTATTTTATATATATAGATAGCTATAAAGTAAACAAATACTTACTGTATGATGTTGACATAATTATCCAAAGCTTTAATGTTACAAGTTATCCAATCTGCTTTAAACCCCAGAACAAGAGTGTTGGGTTTCATTCTTCCAAGACCAGCAGCCTAGAAAGTCAAATGAAAAGTTGTGTTGTTTATAACAGATTAGGATATTTTGAAGGTACAGGACCCATGCCCCTGTGGATGGCGTAAAAATTTTGCAGTATTTCTTCTTTCAAAGTATATTTTATTTGTTATAATGTATGGAGAAGGAGACTACTGTGGTTGCAAGCATTCTTGTACAACTTAGTATCACCTCTCTTGCTAGTGTTCTCATGGTGTTGCCCAATCACGGTCTTGTTACAAGCTCCCTCTAGTGTCACACTGCTTCTATAGTACATGGTAAGCCCCTGTTATGTGTGGATTTAAATGCAGCCAATTTTCTTGTTGCGGTATAGTTCAAAGGTCATGAACAGTTGTTGTAGTATAATTCTGACATCACAACTACTTTCTTCTTTGAACAGTGTAGCTGCACTGTCCCCTCGCCCCACAGCTGCTCATAACTGTTATCTCAGTCACTGTTTCTGTCAGGGAGATTGCACTTCAGTTCAACGGTTAAAATGTGCTTAAAAATGCTGTGAAATGCCAGTGTGACTGCCCATATTTCAAATGCAGTTCCCAAATAGAAACCTTCATGAGCCTGTGGCTGTTGGGGCCTCAGGAGAGCAGCGCTGTAAACAGAAACTGACTTCACTTTTTTTCCCATAATTCAGCCCACAAGAGTCAAGTCTCCAAGCTCTACAGTATCCTTTACCTGTTTCCGTTATAATGACATGTTTGAGTTTTTGAATGTTTGTTTGAGGTGCTGTAATAAATTTTCACAACACAGAGTTCACTTTTAAACAAAATCATATCTCCTCATATTTTGTACACTGCACTATACAACACACGCTTTTCAATAGGGGAAAACCATATACTATATAAAACAGTGTATGGATGACCATACACAACAAGGCTGTGTTTCAGTCTCAGGAACGTGATGACATCATAGAGACCACTTGAGCTTCATTCTTGATGGCACTATGATGTGCTTGCTTCAGTCCCCTCCAACTGGAAAAGTGCCACTGTCATCACCCTCCCAAAAGGGTGTGACCCCTCTGCACCGAGTAACTACCGCCCCATCTCCTTACTCCCCATCCTGGCCAAAATTCAAGAGCATCTGGTGCTTGACCAGCTCTCATCCTTTCTCGATGCCTCCTCCTTCTTCACACCCTACCAATTGGGGTTCAGGAAGACGCATTCCACAGTCACGTCCCTCCTCAGGCTCACCGACACCGTACTTATGGGCATGGATCACAGGCACATCACCTCGGCTATCTTTGTCAATCTCGCCAAGGCATTGGACACTGTCTCTCACGCCCTTCTACTATCCAAACTCACAAAGGCAGGACTCTCGGGTACTTGCACAAACTGGTTCAAATCCTACCTTGTAGGCAGATCCCAATCTGTGACAATTGGTCATCCTAATTCAGCCACCCTCTCTGTAACCACAGGGGTCCCCCAAGGCTCGGTACTTGGCCCAATCCTGTTCTCCATCTTCTTGAATGACCTGCCCTCCGTATGTCTACACACATCCATTCATATGTACGCCGACGACACGGCACTATATGTGTCTGGTCCCTCCCCCACTGAAGTTGTCTCCAGACTTCAGGAAGACTTCAACGCAGTCCAGTGCTGGTTTCGTTCTAACCAGCTCTTTCTAAATTGGAAGAAAACTATCTCCCTTACCTTCAGTACTAGACAGATGCTCTCCCAGCTCCCCACAACCCCCACTTATCTCACTATCGATGGGACTCCACTGGAGGCCTGCACCTCCTTCCAGTACCTTGGGGTCTGGCTAGAACAGCACCTCGACTTCTCTGATCATATCGATTCAATCCACAAGAAACTATACCCCAAGCTGGGCGCCTTATATCATAACAAGGGTTGCTTACCTCTGGAAACTCACAAAGCAATCCTACAGCAAATGATTCTCCCTACAATCGACTATGGCAAAGTAGTTTACAGCGCCACCCCAAAGTTCACCCTCGCAAGACTCGACCCTCTCTTCCCCTCCTTCTGCCATTTTGCCCTAGACTGCCCTCCCTCAGTGCACCACTGTGATCTCTACAAGCTGCTAGACCTCCCCTCACTATGTGATCGGAGACTTAGCCACTGTGTGAGGACCACGTGAAATTCTGGTCATGGACCCTCTCCCCCACATTGAGTCTGCCCTTGCAGCTCAAACCCCCCCCCACACTTACTCTCTCAGGAACACTGACTCCCTCTCTCTCTGTATGTCCCACATATGTCCACAGCCACAGGCCAAGCATTTTTCAGCTACCGCTTGCCTAAACTTTTGAACTCCTTGACGGCTGATATTAGGCACACAGATAACTAAGTGGCTAAACCAGCTCCTCAAGTCGTTCTTTTTCCTGTTCATGCAGTCTGTGCCACTGTATTGCCCTATATCCCAACTCTCACCCTTAACCTTCCACCTCCTGGCTCATCTCTACTCACCAGGTATCCGGCCATAGTCTTGTTCCTGGCATACCCTTGCCGTTGTGCCCGTCAAAACCTATGTGTCCTCCAGCATTTACTCTATCTCACACTAATTGCCTAGTTGGCCAGCTGATCCATCTGGACTTTTTTAGTAGTTCACACTCTGTTAGCCGCTACTTTTGGCAACTAAGTTATTTGCTTGCTATTGCACTGTATAACTCCTGTTATGATGCTGAATCTGCACTGTGTATTGTTGTGTTCAAATGTTGCACTTGTCCTGACCCCCCCCCCCGGACGCATCTGGAATTGAGCGGTACTCCGCTCAGTATGCCTTCCTGGTGAAACTTTTAAATAAATAAATGATGTCATTGCATCCCCTCAATGGAAACACAACCTTATTGTGTATGGTCACCCATACACTATTCTATATGTTGCAGCTGTGTTCTGATTTAGAAGCCATCACCTGTTGAAAGAAAACAAAAAGCTGAGAGAGAAAAGAATGTTTGCAACCACAGTATTCCCATCAATGTATTTTACATAACAGATGGCGAGGAGTACATTACAGATCAAGGGAGCTCTCCCAACCAATTAGAGCACTCCTTTTCCTCTGTGTGTTAGACACTTTCATTCTGTGAAGAGCGCGTCTCATGTGCAGCTGCTCTGGAAACAAACATGTTCAGGGCAGGTTTTTAAAATTGTAATATACTATTGATTGATCAATCTCGATCAATAATATATTAATACTACCACCGAGACCACTCCTGTAATTGTAAGAGTGTTTCACGTACATCCTTAGGGTATCAGGACCACTCACCTTTTCTTGGTGGTTCTCACACCCTATGAATGCACATGAGACCATTCTTACAACCGTGAATGGTTTCGGCGGTGATATTAACATACACAGTAGTCCCCTCTATACATTTTGCATAATGACAGATGACGAGAAGTACAGAACGTTACTGCCTGTGAGTTCTCACAAAATGGTTACCAAGGTAACCCTCTTTGTTTGCTCTAAGGGTTACTGTGGCATCCATTTCTCTTGAGCCTGCAAAAGCACTCCCCATCATCTGCTGTCATCTTTATTATCAGTCATCAGGGCAGATTCATCCAACCAGCACAAAGATTGTTTGTGCATATGACAACTTCTTCCAATAATGATACTAAGAGGTCCTCATGTGCAGGCTCAGCATTTTGGATCAACTAAAGACTCCATGTACTGAAGTGGTGAAATCTTTTGTTGTTTTAAAATAATCTATTTTGTTATTTTAGGTCAACTAGCGCTTTAATATTTTAAAGTGCTAGTCTTGCCAAAAACAGCTTACAGACAATATTTATTAATTTTTTTTAAGTAGCCAACAGTTACTTTTTACTTCAGAACAGGGGTGTTTAGATTTCACCAAATTCGTTTCAACTGAATTTTTCAGACGTGGGGAAATACAATTCCGATTTAATTTTGATTCCATCCTACCATCAGAATCAGAATCCATAATCTAAAATATCCAAATCCTAATCTGAAATCTGAAAGTCACAGCCGTAAGCAATATAAATAAATTACGACACTTTCTGCCTTCTATCAGAATCTAATGCCAAAATCAATTTCTGCCATCTATTTTGAGTGTATAAATCAGAAAACCCTAAATCGTAACACACATTTGTCAACGCCAACTGTTCTCCACTTGCATTGCTGTTGTACCGAGTCCTGCTCATGCACATTTCGCTGTATACTTACCCAAGATAGACGAGATGAAATGTAATATGTCATTTGCAAAGGGGTCCTGATTTTACACTATTTATACTGCATTTACCCAGGATAGTACAGGTGAGATGCAATATCTCGTTTGTAGTGTGGTCCTACTTTTATACTGTATTTTCGAAAGACAGGTCATTTTAGATGCAACACCTCCTTTTAGTGGGGTTCTGCTGTAGGATCCTGTTTTTACACAGTTTTGCAATATATTTACGTAGGATAACCCAGCTGAAATGCAATATCTCATTTCCAGTGGTGTCCTGCTTTGACACATTTTTGTACTATCTTTACCCAGGATAGCACAGCTCAGATGCTATCTTGTTTTCAGTGGGATGCAGCTTTTCCCAGTTTTTACACTGTATTTACCCAGGATAGCACAGCCATGATACAGGAACTTCTTTTTAGATGGGGCCCTTCTTTTACCCATGTTGATAATGTATTTACCCAGGATAGCCCAGCTGAAAGGCAAGTTCACATTTTCAGTGGGATCCTGCTTTTGCAATGTATTTGCCCCAGGATATAGCAGCATAGCTGAACAGCTCAGTGGGGGTGGTACTGTACTGGGATCCTGCTTTTACATATTTTTACTAAATATTTACCCAGCCTAGACCAGATGAGATTCACTATCTCATTTTCAGTGGTGTCCTGCTTTCACACATTTTAGATTGTATTTACCCAGGACAGGCCAGCTGAGGAGCACTGTCTAATCTTCAGTGGGCTCGAACATTTTGACCCCAAATTTCGAACACAGTCTTTGTATGACCTGAGGTTATGATCAAGACAAATGGAAGTTTTTAAATCCCATCTGAAAGGTGATTTTGCAGTATGATTGTGAAAACATGTTTTGAAGGGGATTTGAAAAATGACACCTGTCATGTTCATGAGGTGGGGTAATACAAGGGATATGTTAAACATTAAAGGCCAAAAACTGCAAAAAATAAAGTTATGCGTAAATGTTGGAACAACTCAATGTTTCTTCATAACTTGGTTGTTTTTACATATTTTGACTCCAATTTGCAACATAATCTTTTTATGACCCCTCCTTTTGAACATGATGGATGTCGTTTATAAAATACTGGCTGAAATATCATTTCGCGCCACAGGTATGAAAACACATTTTGGCCAGGATTTGAAAAATCACACCTGTCACATTCATGAGATGGAGTGACAAAATGGCTATGTTGAAAATTTGAAGTCAAAATAATGAAAATTTCCTAAGTTATGAATGAGTGTTGAAAAATGTCAATGTACCTTCATAACTTTGTTGTTTTTTGAATATTTTGACCACAAATTTTCAACATAGTCTTATGACCCCACAGCGTGAACCCACTAGGTGAAAATTTTCAAATCCCACCCGAAAGGTAATTTCATGGAGCGACTGTGAAATCATCTTTTGGGCCAGATTTGAAAAAGTTCACCTACCTTGTTCATGAGGTGGGGCCTCAGAAAGGCCATGTTGAAAATTTGGGGAACAAATGTTAAAAACTGACCAAGTTATGGGTACAGGTTCAAATGCACTTACCTGATTTCCTCAGTTCCCGTGCCGGTGTTGAAAAGTGAAAATATGCCTCTGGTCCAGACAGGATTACAGTGTTGGACCCCCCAGGAGGTAAATATGGGGTAGGGAGGGAGGGTGGTGGTGGTAATGAGTGGGAGGGTCAGATGGAGGGAGGGTAACAGTGGTGGTGGGGAGGCTTTGGTGGCAACAGACATCAACAGACCATTTTCTTTTTTACAGGCATAAAATAAATAAACGAGCCCCAGTTCTAGTTACACGTAGTTATATCTTGAAACTTGAAAATGGATGTGTTGGCAATACACTGACAATGTAACAAGTTTCTTTTTTGTGAAATTGGGATGGGGAGTCCTTCGGAAGGGGTGGGATTATTGGCAGCAGGCGGGTTTGTTTTTTGTAAAGCAGGGATGGGGTTTCCTTTGGGAGGGGGTGGGATGATTGGCAGCAGTCAAGTTTGCTTTTTGTGAAGCAGGGATGGATATTCCTTTGGGGGAATTACTGGCAGCAGGCCAGTTTCTTTTTTTTGAAGTGGGGAGTTGGGACAGCGACTCCTTCAGGAGGGATGGGATGACTGACCATGGGTGGGTTTCTTTGTTCAAAATGAGGCACTCCATTTAAAACCTTAGTCAGTTGCATTGTGTATGTGTGTGTGTGTGGGGGGGGGGACAAGGCACAGGCCAGTCATGATGCCGATCAACTGTGCTTGCTGGAAGGTATCATGCAGGTCAAAGGAAGTCGCCTTGTGATTTGTGTGGCTCTTTTCTTTGAACTTCATGAAGTTTCCTCCCAGCAAGCCCAGAAGTGTCATGATTAGCCTGGCTAATGATTAATCTGACACTGTCGAGTCCACTGCAGAGTGCCCTGCACTGGACGCACAGAGAAACACCTCTCAAATCCACTATCACAGCAACATGTCTATCTTGCGCAAGTGCAACCTTAAAAATGGATTTTAATCTGATGATTCCAAATCCATCGTCTGGATTCTGAACAAGCCTACTTCAGAAACATTTTTGCTTCTTCCTTTTATTAATTAAAAGATTTTTCTACCAAATAGTACTAGGTGTGATTTACATAACAGCTGCATTGGAATCAGGCATGCCTAATTCTACTCGGGAGTTTCCAGCTGTCAACCCTTTTAGAACACAGTTGGCCAATCGTATTCTATAATCAGAATTCACAGTATACATTGAAGAGCTTTCTGTGTCAACAGACTGTGATGTCGCAAACACAGCACTTGTGAGGTCAGTTGTTGAAAAAATATTTGCTTAGTAAAACTATGCTGTGTACAGAATAGTTTATGTAAAATATTTCAGATTAATAGATCTCTGTTGCTTAGGTTCATGACCAAATCCAGACTGACTTTTAAAGCAGCAGTTCGTGTTATTCGTGAAAAATATGGGATGGCGTTTTTTTTTTACTCAATAAGGGAGTGTCTACATTCCCTTACTGGATAACGTTAATATAAGCTACAAATAAATAAAGTAAAATAGTTTATTTTTATCTTTGTTATTTTCTGAGGTCCAATGAAAAATGGTTTGGTCTTAACCCTGGGACTCAAGACCAATCACAATAGACATCTGAATTCCTAGGCTAAATATTTCAAATTATTTGAATTTACATGAGGCAACTTGATCTAGTGGCTACAACATTGGCTTGGGATCCAGAAGACTGAGGTTTGATACCCACAGCAGCCACTTGTTAGTTATGTGACCTATACACATCACTTACTCTCTAGTGCTTCAGTCCACTTAGGTGGAAAAATGGAGAAAAAAAACAGGACCCCACTGAAAATGAGATACTGCATCTCAGCTGGGCTGGGCTATTCTAGGTAAATCACTTCTGTAAAACAGAGTGAAGAACATATTGTAGCAATTTTCCATCGCTTTAAGGTGAAATTGCCATATTAGTTGCAGTAATTGCTTTGTCGAAGTGGCATTTAAACAGTGACTCAGTGGAGATTTCATTTGACTTTTAAACAATAAATATGTTCTTACACAGAAGCAAAACATATGCAAATTGTCTCACAATGCCCACTCCTATTAAAAATATAAAGTTTGATTTTACTGAAAATTAAATAGCAGCTGAGCCATTCAGGGCAGGCAACTCTCAACAAGGAGCGGCTTGTCCAAAAGCTAAACTGATCA
This sequence comes from Neoceratodus forsteri, assembly GCA_016271365.2. Classification (NCBI taxonomy): domain Eukaryota; kingdom Metazoa; phylum Chordata; order Ceratodontiformes; family Ceratodontidae; genus Neoceratodus; species Neoceratodus forsteri. The sequence continues at coordinate 185,683,894 of JADMNL010000031.1, forward strand.
TTTGAATTTTTTTAAATAGTCTATAAAGAAATTTTATTTTATTTTATTTTTTTTATTTCAGTCTTGGAATTAATACCTTTGAGCCAAAGGCTCTTTTACATAGGCTCCGCGTCATAGCAAAGAACAGAACAAACAGTATAGTAAGAAAATGTATAGTGATCCTAGGAGTAAAGGTGACAACAAAATAAGCACATATGGATTTAAGTTACAAAAATAGGTATTTTGCAGACATACAGCAGCTAGGAGTAAGCTTAACTAGCAAAAGGGAATTAGGGTTGGGACCCGGCTACAGAAAGAAAAAGATGCAGCCAAGTGGCATTGTCAGAGGAATGCATTCCTTTGTTAAAGCTTGCTCATATCTTCTGGGATATAAGGATCGGGCAAGGGGGTCTGCCTAAAGATAAGATTTGCAACTTTGCATGCCAGTCTACAGGTATGTGGCTAGTATATAAATGTAATATATTAGCCACATACTTGTAGACTGGCCTGCAAAGTTACATATCTGGGGCCAGATTTTCAAAAGTGGAAAAATTGTGCATGTATGGAAGAAAGGTGCAGCTGTGGAAAAATGCTATGCCCGGTATTACCAGGTGGAACATTTTTTGGGAAGCTTCGGAAAAAAGGAAAATGCCGCCTGTCAACACAAAATGCTGAAAATAGCATTTTCACAGGTGTGGGGATCGTTCCCTGCACCAGGGAGTTGCATGCAGGGACTTAGTTTCTGGGCCATAGCAGTCCCTTTGAAAATCATGCCCCTTATCTTTAGGCCACCCTTTCTCTGATCCTTGTTCTCTATATATTATGCACCTGCAGCCCTGTTTCCTGCTTCTCTTCATCAAACAACTCTTTTGGGAGGGCAGGGCTGTAGCACTTGGTAGCTGCTCAGCTCATTCACAGAAGCTATAAGCACAACTTACAAAATTATATATTTATAAACTTCAGTAGCTGCCTAAAATGCCCACTACGTGCTTATAGAATGATATCAGTGGAGCGACAGTGTTCCGGAGTGTTAATACAATTTCTATGAGGCCATTAGTAATTAACTATTGAAATAACATTAACAGTGTTTCATCTTCAAATCCTTTACACCTGCTCAGTAAAGGATTTGAAGGAGAAGATCTTTGTAAAAGGTGGCATGCAAAGAAGTGTCCTAGCCCGCTCCCATCCCCACATACCTTACAATGTTGCTGCAGGAGTCAGGGGCTGCTAGGATCATAATTTTTAAAGTAATCTTTGTATTGTAAAAAAAAAAACTCTTCGCCAAACACGAAAGTGCTGCGTGGATCCTGATTGAGCAGACACAAGTTGTTATGGGTATTCCACTCATTTTGTGATGTCAATAACACCATTGCTCCTATTGTAGCAGCAGTGGCGGTGGCTTAATATGTTTATTTTATTGTCTCCGTGGGGGTCTTAAATACCTGAAATATTACTCAAGGCAACACCTGGACAGGTTGTTACCGTAATATTTCAGGTATTAAGACCTCCATTTCAGAAGCATCATTGATAGATAGTTCCACTCCAACAGCATCATCTGATTCCAGGACATCTGCTAGAATTCCTAAATAATGGGAAGCCCTTACTGGAATGTCTTTGGAATGCTTAGGATACTTCATTCACTTGAATGTGCACTGCAACAGAAGATTGCTGATTTTGAAAAACAAACAGTCGAGACTCAAACATTTAAGCATTTTTTAATAAAATACTAAGATATGGGCACTAAGACCAAACTTAGCATAAATTATATATATGCCATGGCATACCCATTTATTGTTTCCTGCTAAGTCTCACCTCTATAGACCTTACGTATGGCTCTACCATTTGTAAGGTCGTAGAGGTCAAAACCTGACGATAATATAAATGTGATATGTGTAGTCAGCTGATGATATATGTCATTTATACAATGGCATCTCTCTAGCAATGCGGATCCTGCCACTCAAATCCTAGCGTTTGATTAAAAAAATAACTTGTTCTTTGCCTCATGCGGGACTGATCTGCTGTTACCATGCACATTCAAAAGAACACATTCCAATAAACGCATTCAAATGTATGAAGCATTCCTAAAATTCAAAGTAAGTCCCAGTAAGGACTCATCTCATTTAGGAGGTTTGAGAGGTGCTCTGGAAGCTGGTGATGCTCTAGAACTAAAATATCCATTATGATCCTCTTGCAGTGGAAATAAATGATATATTGCCATACCATAGAAGCATCATCAATGGTGATAAATGCATTTATTGGGTGAGTTGTAATCTTAGTTATTGTATATGGGAAAGGTCATGGACTACCTGCAGGTATCACATTTATTTTTATCTGCAGATTATTACCTTTATGATCTCAGACGTGGCAAAGTCACAAGTGAGGACTATGTAAAAATAAATGTGGTATTTTTAGCGGACACATAGTATATGTCTTTTATGGAGTGACAGTGTCTCTCTAGCAAGGTAGAGCTAACTGCTCAAATTCTAGTATTTGTTTAAAAAATTACTTTATAAACCTTGATGCTGGCCTGTTTCATTATCAAAATGAATCAATCCACTGTTGTCATGCACATTTAAATGAGCACATTCAAATGAATGAAGTAGTCCAAACATACTAAAAAGGGCTCAGTAAGAACTTACATCATGTAGGAATTCTGATGAGTACTATGGAATCTGCTAGTGCTCCTGAAGTGGGAATATCTGTTATGAATCTCCTGAAGTGGAAATATATAGGATAGTGTATGGCAGCCCATACACAACCATGCTATTCTCATACCGAGTGGTTTCCATGATGACGAAGACCTCGAGAGGGAAGCTCACAAGGTCCCTGTCATCATGGAAACCATGAGGTATGAGATTACCATGGCTGTGTATTTTGGGCTCCCATACTCTTTTCTATATAGTGTATGGTGCCTCAAAACATATGATTACTTACTTTTTCTCTTTTCTGTAGTCAGTGTTTGCTGCTGGGGACCTGTACTTTTCATTCATCTGCCTGTCGACCAGCTTGTGCACATGACTCGCCAACCGCCCCCTGTCCTATGAACAGTGCTGGTGGGGGTGGTTGCATTGTGACGTAGCTACTAACGCAGAGCAAAAAGTCATTCTGCGTTCATAGCTATGTCACTACTGTAGCAGGAACAAATTTTGTCAGTGTATGGATCTCCATACACAATGAGGTTCCACCCATACACTATAAATTATTTATTTTCACTTCAGGAGCCTCCTCAATAAAAATAAATGCATTTACTCTCTAAATGAGAATAAACAGCTTATTCTCTCAGGGTAATTATCCACATGCCTAATACATTACTTCCCTCCAGCTCCCTTCCCTGAAGCAACTCTCAGATTAAGGTTAGATTCCAAATTTTATGGACCAATCAGAAAGCTCTACATTCCTGCTGTTCAGTAACTGATGTAAACAGAAGTGCAACACTGAAAAATTAACAAAACAGTTTCACTGCTGTTGCTTAAAGCTATCAATAAATGATACCAAAAAAAAAAACAAACTACATTACATAAACTGAATATGCAACAAGGACAGAGGTTGGATCAATTTGTCATCCATACTTGTGGTGACCTCGGAGACACTTTACTCATGGCTGTAGCTGTGCAGAATGTAGAATTCTACCAGTGGAATTTGTGCAGAATGGAAATTCCACTTTCAAAATGCTTTTTGGAATTTCGATTTAAATTCCATGTAATTCTGAAAAACATTTCTAGGTAAACCGTGGAATAATTTTCCACAGATCATGTAAACCACATAATAATTTTCCATGGATTACAAACAAGGAATTAGCATTTTTTTGTAAATTGGGGATTACTAACCCACAAAAAACATTCCACTTTTGAAGTGTCAAAATTTGGCTACCAACAGACTTCCACAAAAAAGGGTAGAAACATTTTACAAAACCCAGCAGAATTCCGTTCTGTCAGAATTTAAAAATCCTACACAGCAATACTCATGGCTACGCCTCACTCTGCCATTCATGACGTCATCTGAGGTCACTGCATCTCTTATAGCAACAGTGTTTTGTTGCATATCCCCCATCTGTCTGGCAATTGTTTTTTCACATTCATTGGATAAGGAGAAAAAGAAAGAGAGAGAAATATGTATTTATAAAAGATCCAGGCAAGACAGCGGCAATCAGTATGCAAGTGCACCCCACCCTCGGGATTCTGTAATCATGAATCACAGAAAACCCTTTGACTGCACTGCTCCTCAGTTTTACAGATGCACTTGTTTTCTTGGCTACTTTGTTGCTCCTATTTCATGCTAATGGTTTCTGGCAGGTCCTCTTGGAATAAAAGCATCTGTAATAGGTTTCACTGTAGGCACAATGGCTCACCCCACTAACACACTACACCAGAGCATTGATCCTTCTGCTCCAAGAGGCAATGAGTTTGAATTCTTACAATGCTGATTGGGTTGGGATTTTACATTGTGGTACTGCAGTGAGGTTGTGAGCCTCAGGCAACCAGGAAAGGAGCCAGCAAAGTCACCTCTCAGAGCTGTTATCCCCAGTGCTAAAGAGCAATACCCTGCAGTGATGTTGAGCTAGACTCCTGCAATGGGACCCAACACAGAGTACTGCGAGCAGTCAGTTGGCTACCCTACACTCCAACTGGATGTTTTCTGTCTCTTCTGGTACAAAGAACTGAACAGCAGGCTAAATGGTGAGCTCAGGGAGAAATGAGGGGAACATGTAATTATAATACACACTCAGCATCTTTTCCTGGTGTTTCTAAAAAGCCGTCTTTACTGCGGGCCCATGCACTACTGCACATGAACTGTGTCCATAAGTATCGTACTGGTGACATGCAGCTATGCACCCCACATGCCATCCCACCTGTGTGCTATGGATGAGCACACATGCAGGGCGAGCTGAGGCAAGGGCATGGCCTATGGATGCATGCAGTGTTACATGGAACGCTCCTCTGACAGGCCCACTTTATGTAGCCCCATCCCTTGACCCCACCATATATGGGCACTGGCACCACCCCACACAGAAATGCAGAAGTGAACAGCATGATGGACAATGAACAGCAGGCAGTGGCAGAGGAAGGCAGGGCTGCACCTGAGGTACCCAGTCCAACACCAAGGGCTGATTGCACAAACTGGGACCACACACAGCAGCAGGACATGGCCAGACATGTGGTGGTGGCCAGATACAGTCTGCAAAGTTTACAAGCGGATGGGTGGCAGCCATGGTCACAGATATCTACAAGCACAATGTCATCCTTCATGGGGCAGAGTCCCTCAAGGCACCAGCCAAGATTAAATCCTGCTTCTGGCTGAATATACAGTCCACTGTCAATGCAGCTGGTCCTGAGACATGGACACTTTGGCCATAAAACATAAATGGTGTGACCTCTGGTCAAATGTTAAGTGTAAGATGGCAGCCATCAAACAGTCAAAGTTTAGCATGGGCTGTCCACACAGGGGCACAGCCTAACCCCTGTAGAGTGGATGGCGGCAAACACCCTCACTGAAGTGGGCCTGCATGGGCAGGAGGAGAGCATGGACACACTGTCATGTATGTAGTACAATACAGAGACATGGGAAGGGACGTCCAGGATGCCACAGGAATGCTAACCACCCTGTGTTGCACCCTACAGACCCTGAGATGATGCACACCCCCAGCATGGAGGGGGGAGGATCCTCTGTTGAGTGCCCCATGCATCCCAAGTACTGCACCGGTAGTCAGGAACAGGAGGCTGCTGCAGGTAGGCGGTAGCCTAAGTGGCCCATACCACACCAACATACACCTTTAGCACTGCCACAGCATGTAACACCTGTTCTTTCTCTCACCCCCAGGTACAACACAGGAGTTCATGGGCAAGGAGCATGTACCAAAGGACACATTCACGGAGACAGTAGAGGAGACACTGGTGGATGTGGATGAGTTTGATTGCCACATGGATGAGTTTGATTGGGTTTGATTCCCACAACCTCTGCTTGCATACTGTGTGGCCCTGAGCAAGTCACTTAATCTCCCTGTGCTCCCAGGACCTGCCTGGAAACAAGCTTCAGCACAGTGTGCCTTTCCAAACCAAAAACTGTAAAATAAAATACAATTTAATTTATTTAAAAATTGTGCTGACCACCGGCCTGGTGGTGCAGAGGATTGAGGTGCTGGACGCCACACCTCACACCATGCGTACCTGGTACCATGTCTCCCCCATTGCCAGTAAGGTGTGAGGGGCAACAGGGGAGCACCAGGCTAAGTAAAAAAAGATAATAAAAAATTATGTTGACTGGGTAAGAACCCAAGAGCAATATATTGTATACCCATTTTTAACGGTGGCTCAGGTCATTCAGAACAATTACAATGTACTAGGTCTCAGACATGATCATAAGCAGGTTGACTCTGTGTGATCTAGTGGTTGGAGCTCTGATTTGGAAGACAAGAGACCCAGGTTCAAATCTCATCAGAGCCACTTACTAGTTGTGTTACATTGAGCAAGTTAGTTAACCTAGACTGTACTCTAGTTCTCCCAGCTATAAAAATAGGTAGAAACAGGACTCCACTGAAAATAAGATGTTACGTCTCAGTCAGGCTATCCTGCCCAAATAAATTGCAAAATAAAATCTTTTTACATCTCTCCTTTACCTGGACTAAATACTGCACGCCCTGTCGGAAGTCCTCAGAACAGATGGCAGAATAGAAAGCCTTCTTCTTGCGCTGTATCAGCCACCTTTGATATTTGGCCTGGTTTGCTGACATTTCCTTTAAGACCTGTCGCCGAGAGCCCTGTAAAGTGGAGTACAAAGTGAATGTCATTTTGTTTTGGAAACTGGAATAAAATGTTAGCATTGACAGAAACATCTGGACAGATTGTCTCAAGTCTTCTTCCTAATGTTAGTGTATGCCATTCAGACCCACAATGGTCTTTCACTCCAGTCTCAAGGTCGGACTTCTCCCACAGGGTGGGATTGGTTAGCTCTGGTTTGCAGGTTGTCAAGACAGTATCATCTTCTCAGGTAGAAGGATGCTGGAAAGTGCTGGAGCTACCATCTTTGGAGGGCAGGGGTTAAACCGGGCAGGAGCCCACAGGATCTCGGTTCCACCACCTCTTATAAAAACTTTATGATAGTTCCACCACCTCTGTCACCTTTCTCTGTTGACTACTACAGGACAGTTCCACCACCTAGAAAATCTAGATATAAGAGTTCTCCCACCTCATCATTTCCAGTTTAATCACTGTTGGAGGGTAATTAAAGAATTTTAGAAAATGGCAACTATCAATTCTTAAACCTGATTGGCTGAGACAGGCTCCAAGCTGGGCATTTATTTTTTAATAGATGCCCAGCTAAAAATAAGAGCCAGTCCAAGTGCCTCTTCACAGAGTAACATTCTCCGATGGGCCATTTTCTAAGCACAATAATACCCTCCAGGGTGGGCATTATTGGGAAATACCGGACCTTCCAGGGGATATAATGCCCCCCACCTCTGGTGTCAGGCCTCATTACGCCCCTGGGAAGTCCGGTATTTCTCAATAATGCCCACCCTGTTGGGTATTATTGCTTACATATAACACAAATGGTACAAACTGAATAAACAAACTGTTCAGGTTGTACAGAACCCACTGCTGCTAAAATAAGGAATGAGGACAATTATCCAACATAACAAGCACTACTACAAAACAGCATGTCGCCCTAGCCAGTTTGTTTTAGAAAGTAGCACAGACTCGGCATAGAGTAATTTCCAAATGAAAAATATTTCTGCCATTAAACGGTTTTCTCAAATCGCAAAATTGGCTTTTCTGTAGGAACACTGACTCTGTGCCAAATGTTGTTAAAAAGTCCTGTACTGGAGACATTTTGAGGACAGAGAGGTTAAGGTTTGTCCTCAGTGACAGATCTCAGTTCTGCACCACTGTGCACATATATGGGACTGCCTCAGGAGTCAAGGGTCACTATTGTTGTGATTTAAATTAGGGTAGCTCAGATAATACCTTATAAAAATGGGAGATTTTTATAATACTAGAATTTTAGGATACTGGTCCTCAAAATCTGATACCCTAAAAGTCACCTTGGATTTTAGGATATTAGATTATCTGACATCTGATATCCTAAAATCCAATATTCTCCTTGTTCTTGACTCTTACACCTTACCACCCCCTCCTAAATTATAAGCTCCTCCCCAGAACAAGCCACAGTGATTGCAGACCTGAAGTGTTAAAGAGAACCCCCTCAGACAGCGGTACTGGGTGAATATAGTGCAACAAGAACAGTGCAAGAACAACCGCACTGTGTAAAGTGTGAATTCTTTCAGAGCGACAGGGATATAATAGCAATAGGAAATAACGGCTACCCCTGTCACTGTAAGGAGGAATGGGGAAGGGATGAAGAGGCTGCTGGTCAAGGACCTTGTTGAGCTGCTCCCATGGCTGAGTGGCTAAAGCACTAGACTGTGTAGTGAGGATGATCAGGGTTTGATTCCCTGACTCCTGATGTTTTATTTTTTTCTCTTTCACCGAGAAACAGTTTCCCCTTCCCGAGTTGCAACATATCCCCAAGGTCCACACCCCCTCAGAGTTGATTATAATCATTCCAGGGAGTGTGGGGTTGAAGCCCCCCTGTGCTGGGGAGTGTGGGGGGTGCAGCCTCCCCCCCTTGAAACAAGAGAGCTGTTCCATCACCCCTATTGTTTGAATGGGCGGATGGCATTTTTGTGATAGCTGGCGTTTTGACCGACATTTTTTGTGCATGCAACATTTTGCCTGCGAAGTTGTGTGTGCACTGTTAATGTGCATGACATCATGACCCCATGCCCAAACAGCACACCCAGCACTGCCCACCTCCCCCCCCATACTACCTAAATACAATAAAACTGTGAGTTGTGTTGAGTTCCACAGGTAGCAGCTCCGGTGCTCCCATTTAACCCACCCCCAAATCAGTCTCCCTCCCAGTGACTGCCAATCTCAAGTATTAAAGACAACCCTCCCACTCAACACCCTTTAGCCCACACCTCCCTCTCTCTCCCCCCATACCTCCTAAATAAAATAAAACTGAGAGTCAGTTCTGGTCCCACTGGTCGCAGCTGTGGTGCTGCCATTTACTCCCCCCCTAGAATCATGAGATCCGTCCATCCCCGCAGCCACACCACAACGATTGCCTATTGAGGACCAACCCCCTCACCTCCCACATAGGCTGTCCATAGTCTGGTCTGGAATTGGAAAAGGCGCTAGGACCTTGGGGAACAGAGGCCCGGACTGCTGTATAAATGGATTTGGATTTTCTTTCTCTCCCGTCTCCCCGATATGAGTGCAGCCATCTTGGTGGCCACACATGCACTCACCATGCCCCTATGGCAGAGCAAATTCCATGGCCCAGCCGGAGGGGTCATTGTGATGCCAAAGCTCACCGTTAACCCTCCTTGACCAAGGCATAGGGCCACACCGCAGCTGCCCCAGCTTGGCCTGCCTTCCAATACAGTGACTTGAGTTTGTTCCTGAACCTGTGTCACCTGAATGGCAGCACGATACGCAGCTGCTGGGCCATCGGCACAACCAAAAAAGTGCTACTTGACACAGCTAAGCTTAGATTATTATATATATATTACATATGTTTATTTAGCTTCCAGTTGTTTTTTTATTACTGTTTATCACCCGACAGTAAAAGAAAAGAACTTTGAGCAATGAGATCCAGATTCAAATCCCACCAAATCAGTGTGTGACCTTGTGCAAGTCACTTGACCTCTCTGTATTTCAGTCCTTCCTGCTGCACTAATGGGTAGAAGCAGGATCCCACTGGAAACTAATAATCCATCTCAGATGGGCTATCCTGACTAAATAAATTGTTAAAATAATAATAGTAATTATAATAATAAAATGACCACAGGAGTTTAGGGACCAACCAAGTCTATGTTATAGTTCACCTTTCAAAATGTTTCTTATCCTGAGAAAATCAAGACCATAAAGCTATCTGAAACAAGTAATATGTATGTTTCCACAACTGATTAGATGTTTTATAATGTTTCGCATGGCCTCTGTAGTCCCCACTACTGTACCACTAACTAGTTATATACCACATTTCGGACTGATACTTCCATATTTGGCCACAGTAGGAAATGCAATAAATCAAGAGGCCATTAGATGGTCCAATGGAAGAACACTGCATTGCTCCCACATCTCTGTACTCTGGCAGTAAGGGGAGGAGGTGCTAGGATATGGCAGGGTTATCCATCCTAGGGTAAGGGTGGTACAATGTTCCTCAACAACAGTAACCACTGTGGCAGGGTGTGGGTCTACCACACCGCAGCAAAACAAATTTCACCAACCTCCCCCACAGCGACAAATAGTCACTGACAACCCTTACACCACCAAGTCCCAACCGTGACCCTGAACACCGACACCTGTTCAATGTGCAGCCCGCAACCCCAGACTTAGGATTATCAACTCCGGGGCGGATGTCGAGGAGAGTAGGCCAACACCGGTGTCTCGTGTATTAGCACATTGATGCAACAACCCGTTTGGCACGGTAGGTGTCGAACGGGTTGTTGTTGATGTGCTGCTTTCACTGTGGGGGTGTTGAGGTTGTGACAGTATACCGCAGGGTGCAGAAGTGCTTTGATGCATGATGTGTTGGCAACTCCAGCTGTGAGGTCAATTGTGTGCAGTGATGCATCTGACAAGAGAGGGGAACTAGCAGGACAAGTAATGGCCAGTGATTGGCCATAAGTGCATCGTTGTTGGAGGCAGGGGGCTCAATCTAGAAAAATGAAAAACAAAAGGCTGCAAATTCTGCTCCCAGCTTCAATGTGGCCAGTGGGCTGTACCTCAGGCCTTGCATGTCTGTTCCTCATCCTGCTTCCCACCCTTCCACGAAGCTTGTCCTCACTGTGGGGAGGGGTGGGGGCAGCCACAGGTATTAACCAGTGTCGTGATTTGGGTAAAGTAGAGAAGAGGTGTAGCATAGCATAGCTAAGCCATGCTAAGCTGGCGCTCGAATGAGATAAAGAAAGAGCAAAACAAAATGAACAAAATAAACAAAAGAAGGAAAGACCAACAAACATAAAGTGTGACATGCAAGGGTCTGCTACTGTTTTGCCTGACCATTTATGAAATCTCATTCACTCCGCAGCTACCATTTTGAATTTAGGCTGAGCAATCTCTTTTAGAGCTGTGCCAAATGTGGAATTCTGACAGTGGAATTCCTGTGGAATGGCCATTCCACTTCCAAAATGCTTCTTGGAATTTCTTTTTGAATTCCGCACAGTTACAAAAAGTGATTCTATGTAAACAGCGGAATAATATTATGTGGATTATGAACATATTCCGCAGTTTGCGGAAAGTAAATCCAGGATTTAAATAAACTGCAGAATACGATTCCGGGGTTAACATCCCACTTTTGGAATTTTAGAAGTCTGCTTCTGATGGGATTCCACAGAATTAGGCAGAATTTCCCAACTGCTGCGGAAATCTGGCGAAGTGGAATTTGAAAATTTTACTCAGTTCAAATCTCTTTCCCTCCAGGAGCACATGTACAACCAAAATGTTCTATTGCTCAACCATCATTCAAAATGGCCACATTGGAGTGCAGCAGCAGTAGAATATTTTGTTTCATGCATGTGTTCCTGGGGGGAAAGACAAAGTGAGTGGCATACAGTATCCATCATTAAATACTGAATGATCAAGATAAAAAAACAAATAACATTTGTGTCAATTTCTGTATCTTTGAAGTCTAGGAAGAACAAAACCAAATCCTTGGGACAATAGTATGGTTCTTACTCAGGGCACAGCAGCACTTTTAGAACAGATAGAAAAAAACAAATCAAGAAAACAACAAGCAACTTACCATGTGGACGTGCCCACAGATCATAAGGCCAACATTTTTCGTGAAAGAATGTACCAAATCAACTAAGGCAGGACGGGATGCAGGAGCACCAGTTAAGACAAGGCACTGTGGTCTACAGGGAAATGAAAAGTAGTTAAGGTTAACCCCTCAAAGACTAACGTACCTTTTATTCCAAATGGGCAGGTAATTGCAATGTGGGGATTGGGGAGGAAGATAGGTTGTCAGTACACTGGGTGGAAGGGGAACAGTGCAGGTCTAAACATAACCTAATCACCTGTCTAAACACAAAACAACAACCCCCTCCCACACACAAACAACTACACTGTATCCATGGGACTCAATCAGAAAAATACGTTACTAATTAATTCATTAATTTGATTGACTGATTTGTTTGTTAACAGGGTAAGACTTCATCCCCAGGCTGCCTTGAAAATATCCAGAGTTCAGTGACGTTGCTGAACAGGTGTACTAGCCGTGGATTCCCATATTCAGAAGGTTAGGGCTGCCCTAACACGCACAGCGCTGTGCTAACTGGACCTAGCATGTCTGAATGGGCGAGGGCCATATTCAAAGGGCCCCATAATGCAACGCATAGTGGACAGTACAAGCATATTAAATACATCACTGCACCCAAGCAAATGAGCGAGCCCTCTCCCTTACAGGGTGCAGTGTCATATTTAGAGGATTTTGGAAATGCTAAAAGGCTGCCAAGGCAGTGCTATTTAACCCTTCCAAAATCCTACTCTTGTCAACACACACAGTGGTGCACAAGTCCATGATCTCTGGTCTCTCCTGGCAGCACTGGTGCCAACAACACCATCCCCCTCCTGCCCTGACCAGTTCCCACTATAATAATGAAAACTACCGTGATAGTCTAGTGGCACCACCCTCCCACCCCAATCTCCTTTGATATACATAACTTCTCCCTGGTACTCCAGTGGAACCCCCTTGTGCCCGTATCCCTGTTGTGATGTGAATATTAACTCTGGCAATCCAGGGGTATCCCCCTCCTCCCCAATCCCTGCTGTGATGTGACTAACATCCCTGGCAATGCAGGGGTGTCCCCCTTCTGCCCCAATTCCTGCTGTGATGTGACTAACATCTCTGGGTGTCAAGTGGCACCCTCTCCCACCCTGATCCCTGTTGTGATGTGAATAACATCCCTGGCAATCCTGCGGTATCCACCTCCTGCCCCAATCCCAGCTGTGACATGAATAACATCCTTGGCTGGCCAGTGGCACCCTCTCCCCACCCCAGTCCCTGTTGGGATGTGAATAACATCCCTGGCAATCCAGTGGTACCCCCTCCTTCCTTAATCCCTGTCATGATGCAAATAACATCCCTGGCTCTCCAGTGGTAACCCTCTCCCGCCCTGATCCCTGTTGTGATGCAAATAATATCCCTGGCTGCCTAGTTGTACCCCCATCCTGCCGCAATCCCCATGGGAAAAAGATCCCACCTACCCACCCACTCTGCACCTTCCATCTTCACTGCTCACACCCAACTCGCAATACACCTGTCCTCATTGGCAGGCAGAGCTGTTGACAGTAAATAACACAGATCCTCTTCTCACCAGCTCCACTGACTGCCATCTGAATGACAGGGACCGAGCATGTGCATACTGTAGAAACAGCTGCCAATGCTCCTGGCTAGCCACAGCTTTTCCTGTGGAGTGGACAAGCTCCTTAACCTACGGCAGAGGTTACTGCAGCTATGGACACAGCACTACGCTCTTCCAGGTCAGAAAAGTCCTGCTACTGGCTCCACTCTCTGACCACAGCTGCCTGTTTGTGAGTTCCCTGGGCTCACTTCCAAACGCATGTCCCCAGCGTGTTAGCCCAATCTGCTACCACTGGGTGTCTAAGTTGCCCAGAATTCCTGCTTTATAAAAGTAATACACAATACCTGACTTAGAATGGAAGTGTCTTGATGCTGTACTGGAAAATAGGTTTTTGGCGAATGAAAATCTTAAAGCAGTGAACAATGATCCTTGCTTCCCCAGTGCTGCTGACTCTTGTAACTAAGTAAATACTGAACCAGAAACAGCTGTAGGTCAAGTCCTTGACTGTGTGGATGAGATGGTAGTGATGATGAATACCTGAAGTTCTTGACGTGGTCCTCTACCCCATACAGGCGGACTGAGTGCTGCAGAGCATGTAAATACGTCAGAGCCTGGGTTGATGAGCCCCAATTCACATCTGTTTTGACAAAGAATCAAAGAGCTATAGAATGCAGAAAGCCACAAAGAGATCTTAAAGAAACATAAAAACATAAAAAACAGAATTTGTCAGAAGAAAAGGACTGCTTGGCTCAATCAGTCTGCACAGACGGTCCTTGGCTCAATCAGTCTGCACAGACGGTCCATGCCTAGTCTGTCTCCGCAGATCCTAACTGGTCCCGGTGACCCTCCATCCTCCCTGCCAATTTACTAATATTCCTCTTTCTCTATCCCATGCATGTTTGAAGCCCCCTACTGTTTATGTCTCCACCACTTCTGCCAGCAGTCTGTTCAAGGTGTCCACAACTCTTTCAGTGAATTAATATTTCCTTACATCCCTCTTAAACTCCTCCCCCTCCAACTTCATCACATGCTCACTGGTCCTAGTGCTCTTTCTCATTACAGAGATTCCCCTCCAGTACCCTGTTCACCCCTGTGAGGTACTTGTAGGTCTCTATCATGTCCCCTCTCGCTCTCTTCTCTCCCAGGCTGTACATGTTGAGGTCCCTCAGTCTCTCCTCATAGAGATTTAGGTGCAACCCCTGCACCATTTCAGTCACCTTCCTCTGTGCCTCCACACTGTCTATGTCCTTTTAGAGGTGTGGCCTCAAGAACTGGGCACAATACTCCAGATGGGGTTTCACCAGCAAGTGATATGGTGGCAACACCACCTCTCCTCCCCTGCTGAAGATACCACTCCCTATGCATCCCAGCACCCGCTGGCCCTACCCACTGCTGTCACACTGCCCTACCTCTTTGTGTTCATCAGATACATGTGATATTACCAAGGTCCCTTTCCTACTTAGTGACTGTCAGTATCTTCCCCCATCCTATACTAAGCTCCTAGGTTCACATGCCTTAGGTGCATAATTTTACACTTTTGGGTATTTATCCCTACCCTGCTGGTTGCTGTCCCCTCATTAAGATGAGTGCCCTTAACCCTCACCCTCTAGCTCCTCTTCGTTAACTAACTTCTAACCCAATTCAACACTTTGAATCCCATCCCTAGGCTGTTCAGTTTCTGGTTTCAAGGTCCTTGTTATTCATCCGGTGCCCATGGTTAATGACAAAACGACTGCTAAGATATTGTAAAATGTTTTAAAACGTAGCCCCCATAGAGAATAATGGAGCACGCCCCTGCGTTCTCCCTGGGCACATGTCATTACGTGCCTGAGCATGGAGGCGGGTCTCTAGTCAGCTCCCAGCACCGGGAAGTGGAAGGGATCGGCTATTTACAAATTTACAATCCCTTCCACTCTTTACTAGTAATCATTTTTTGGGAAGAATATATTCAGACAGGATGCCGCTCAGATAAGGCATCACACCATGTGGTGCACATGGTATTTTATTTAAATTGGCGAATATCTTTTAAAGTTCATCTGCTCTGTAGCTTACTCCCTGCTTCAAGTCATAATGCTCTGTTGTGACATCACAATCTGTTGCCATAAGAGCAACTGTGATATCACAAGCAGTGCATTATGACCTCGGGTAAGGAGACAGCAACAGAAATAGATAAACTCTTCAGGAGCAAAAATCCTGTTTTCATGCAAATGACCTCAGCAATAAATGATGGAGAGGAGGAATGAAGGACTAATGTGAAATACAAGCTGAACTTATCTAAATATTATGTTTTGTTAAAGTTCTCTTGAAGGTGTCAGCTGCTCTTTAATGTTTGCATGACTTCTTAGTGATCTTTGTGTAGTGCATGTGTAGTTGTCAACTTGTTACTGTGTATCTGGGTTACACCCATTAAAAGGCTTTATAGTCCAGTTTGCCAGCCCAGTTAACAAATGCTAGAAGTAACAAGCATTTGTCAATGACAAATATTTTCTTGCTTGTAGCCAAGGGGGGTGGCGGAAGGAATCGGGAAGGCAGAAACTGCCCCCACCCCCACAGACTGAAGTAGACAGGGAGAACCTGAGGGGAGAGGAATCCCACAGGGCACAAATTACTAAAGGAAGCAGGGTGACAGAGCTAATGGGGGAAATGAATGGGAGCATTAAAAAAAGAGACAGGAGGGAGGGTAAAAGGAAAAAACAAGGGAGTAACAAGCAGAGAAGACCATCTATGCAAATGCTAGAAGTCTAGGAAATAAGATTCTGGACCTACAGGCCATCATGGTAGAGGCCAACCTGGATATCATGGCCATTACTGACTCATGGTGCGCTGAAAACCATGACTGGGACATGGCCATATCGAGTTATACTCTGTTCAGGAAGGACCGGGTGGAAAGGAGGGGGTGTGGTGCTTTATGTGAGGGAAAGCATAAATGTGACAGAGATACAGGGAATATGTGGAGGCAGAAGCACCGTGGGTCACCCTGGAGATGGGAACAGAGCCACTACTCGCACTGGTGTGATCTACAGACCTCCAACACAGGGGAAGGAGTTAGATAAGGAACTGGTGGAAGCCAGTGACAAGATGGCAGAAAAGGGGGAGGTGCCGCTGGTGGAGGACTTCAATTTGCTGGATGTAGATTTGAGCCTCGAAGCTAGAAGCAGGGACATCCTGGACTTCCTGCAGGGGGTGCTCCTCTTTAGTTTACAACTAGTTAGTGAGCTCACTCATGAGGGGGGCACTACTGTACCTCGTAGTAGCATTCAGAAGGTGTAAGGAGATGCAGAGGGGAGGAGGATGAGGAGGTGTATCAGGGGAAAGACAGGGAAGCAGGGAAAACAGTAAGGAGTACAAAGGCACAAACTGAAGAGAGAATAGCTCTGGTGGCAACAAGAGGGTACAAGACATTTTTTAGGTATGTAAGTGAAAAGAGGAAGACCAGGGCAGGGACTACTGTAAGGTCAAAAGGGAAGGGGGTGAATGGTGCAGGGGGGATCAGGAAAAGGCAGACATCCTTAACAAATACTTTTGTTCAGTCTTCACAGAGGAAAGAGAAAGAGAGAGGCCACAAAAAAAGTAACAGGAGCTTTGGAGGAAAGGAGGTGGACACTAGTTCTTTTTTTTGGAGGACAGTCCTGAAGAGACTCACTAATCTGAAAATGCACAAAGCAATGGGGCCTGAAGGGGTGCATCCCAGGGTATTGTGGCAGCCCAGGGAGGTACTGGCTGCATCTCTGACAGTCCTGTTTAACAGCTCATTAGAAACAGGAGTGGTTCCGGAGGACTGGAGCAGGGCAGATGTCCCACTTCACAAAAGTGGTAGCAGGGAGGAGGCTGGCAATTATAGGCCAGTCATCCTGACATCAGTGGTGGGAAAGTTAATGGAATCACTGCTGAAAGAAAGGATTGTGGAATATCTTGAATCCAATAGGTTACAAGACCTGAGGCAGCATGGATTCTCGAGGTGGGGGATAGACAATGTCAAACAATCCTGATAGAGTTCTTTGGCTGGGTACCCAAGGAATTAGATCAGGGTGGAGCAGAGGATGTGGCCTACCTAAATTTCAGGAAGGTTTTTGATATAGTTCCACATAGGAGACTAGTAAGCAAGCTAGACAGTTTAGGAGTGGGTCCAAAGATGGTAAACTGGGTAAAAAATTGGTTAGTGGCTAGGCAACAGAGGGTGGTGGTAAATGGAGATCACTCCGAGGAAGGGAGGATGATCAGTGTGGTACCTCAGGGATCAGTGCTGGCACCAGACCTCTATAATGTCCTTATAAGTGACAACTAGAAAGGAATGTCTGCCTCTTAGCGGATGACACAAAAATCTGCATCAGGGTAGACACTCCAGAGGGGAAGGGGGGGTGGAAAAGATGAGTAGAGACCTGAGAAAACGCAAGGAGTGGTCAAGGGTGTGGCAGCTGGGTTTCAACTTGAAAAAGTGCAAAAGATCTCCTGCCTCCACCTGAATTCATTATAACTTCGGCAGACTTCACTCTCAAGCCAAATTACTTTGCTTTTAATGGTACCTACTACAAGCAACACCATGGCGTAGTTTGGGTTGCAGTAAATCCAGCCCTGGACACAAGGCCCAGACTGAAGGAGAAGATGGCAGTATGGGAGCAAACAGCTGTATCTAAAAAAGATCATTGTGGATGTTCTGGAATGGGAGTGGTGCTGCCATGCAAATGACTCGCAGGGCCATTCTCTGACGGACGATGGCCCTCGCAGTCCTTGGCGCATGGAACTGCACCCCACCAGTTTAGCAGGGGTGAACTTAGTGCCTGACAGCCAAGAAGTCATGCCAAGTTGTAGGGGGACCACTGAACTACCAGATGAGGGCAAATGCTGGAATTAGGGAGGGAGTACCACAAGACCACCAGTCTCTTCCACCTCTGGGGATGTGGGGGGAGAGAGAGAGAGAGAGCCAATGGATCAGAAGGGACTGTGGCACTCGGCCACTGTGAGGTTCACCAGATTACCAGGGGCCCTTTCATCTGAACAGGGTAAGGGAGAGGAGGGGACCGATCTGGCCAGGATGTGAATTTGCCCTGTACAGCCACCACAGTGCAGTACTAGGCATGGTGACATGCCCCAGGCGCATGAGCTGTAGTTCTACCGGGTCAGTTTGCCATATAGAGAATGGCGCATGCTAAAACCATGTATCAGAGACTGCGCGGGTGGGAATAGCAACAGGGTGCAAAACCATTAAAGGATCTATGTACAGTTGTGCACCCTGTCTCTTTCCCTTGCAGAGGATAAGTCCTCTGCTTGGAGGAGGGTCCACCGAGCAGCTGCCGAGGCTCGATGGGATGAGCCACAGACAGTAATGGAGATGGTGCATTTGGGGACTGGGTATTGAACCCTGGTCCCAGACACATGTAATTTTTCTTTTATTTGTACTTTGTGTGAATTAAGTGTCCACCCCGGCGTTGATTATTTTAGTTGAGGAGGGTATTGGGGGTACGGGGGTGCGGAGGCCCCAGCAAAACACAGACATATGCCGCTGGCAATATATCGCCCTGTATTGGCAGCGTGGTATATTGCTTCGGCATAATGTCTTGCGACATTATGACCCCGTGCCAGCTGTAGTCACAGGTGCATGCTGGGGTTTTATTGCTTGCATCCTGCACAGCAATCTGCATCACATCTTGAGGTTCTCGTGACATGTTTCAGCCTCCTGAGCTTCACTGTCAGTGTTTACATGTCACTAGAACCTCTTGATGGTATTATAGCCTTGTAATACATAATCCCCTATCTATTATTCTATATATTTATTGTATCATGGGCCCTTGTTCAGCATTGATTTCCATCCTTGCTGAAGTGTTGTTGTACCACAGTTCAAAGGTCATTGAACATCGCTTTATCCTTCTGTGGTACAACAACATTCCAGTGGATCGGAAATCCTCATGGCAGCTGGTGTTGTACACAGCACTGCCGCATGCACAGCAATCACTTCAAGTTCTGAACAGAAACTGCCAGCATGTTCACTGCTGCTGCGGAGCGCTGTAAGAACGCATTTGTTTAAAAAAATGTATATTATAAACAAAAAAAACTTTACACTATAAAAAATACTGATTGGGTAACCACACGCCCAACCAGCCTGTGCTGCCACCTTGGGCTTCTGATTACATCAAACCTCTCCAGCCTCGCTCTTGGGGTCTGATGTAATCAGAGTCCCTCCGTAGCAGCACAGGCAGGTTGTGCATGGTTGCCAAAGCACTATTCTCTATATCACGCACAGGGTCACCAGACACAAGGGCTCAGGACATGCAAGCACATGCTGATGTGTAGCTATGCAGTGCTCTCCTCCTTGGGAAGGGGGTGGGTCACAGCTCCTGTTGCAACACTGCCGACTGGGTAACCAGGGTGGCCGTGCAGCTGGGGCTGTCTCCATGGGATGGAGGGACACCGACTAGCTCTGATGCAATATTGTTTCACTGAGCATGCAGAAAAGAAAGAGGAACACTGTGTGCTAGTCAAAATGCAAATGCCTGGGGTTACAATTTGTGTGTTAAAATTTGGCACAGCTGTATGTACAGACATATGAGCAGTGTACTCTCATGCGTGTGTCTCACCAAAACATATTAGAAGGTAATCATAAATAATTACTTTGTTATTGTTACTTATTTTTGAAATGCCAACAAAATTAGTATTTTGTTTAATATTTGGGCTGAGATATTCAAAGGGGTTGCATCTGGTGCGACTGAGTTGCGCCAGTGCAACCCCAGAAATGCGCCCCGGGGCAATATTCAAAAAGGGGTATTGCGCAGTGAAATTTCCTATGCACCAGGGTGCAAAGATAATGTATATGGCACATCTCTGGGGGGGCGTACCCATGCATATGCAGCACATCCCGATATTCAGCCCAGGATGTGCAGTGCATCTGCCGGTACATCCCAGAGATGTGCTGCATACCTGGGCACAAAGCTGAACCCATAAAAAATGGGTCAACTGCTAGCCACCCACAGGCGTGCTGCTGTATTGCAATGCGCAATACAGCAGCCACCAGCTGTGGGTGGCTACCCCCCCAGAACACCATTCATAAGCACCCACATATTTCCCTGGTAGTCTAGTGGTACCCCTCTCCCCTCCTGTACCTCCAATCACCGTACTATAATAATTTAATCTCCCTGGCAGTCTAGTGGTACCTCCCTCCCCACCAGTAACCCCAATTGCCATATTATAATAATGTTAATCTCCCTGGTAGTCTAGTGGTACCACCCTCCCCACCAGTAACTCCAATCGCCGTAGAAATGGCAATGTCCAGTCCCTGGTGGTCCAGTAGCATCCTCACCCACACAGGACCCCCAGCCCACCCAGCCCCCCATCATCGAAAGTGGGCAAACCCACCCACATACCTCTGCAGCTGCCCACCAAATGACAGCTTACAGTATCAGCTGCAAGCCCACTGGTCCACACTGTGGACTAATAGGCTTGCAGTGCATACTGTAATAGTCATTCACAACTTTGTGAATGAAGTCATTCAGTCAAAGTTGTGAATGACTCTTACAGTCATTCTCACTGGACCACCAGGGACTGGACATTGCTGTTTCTATGGTGATCGGGGTTACCGGCGGGAAGGGGGTACCACTAGACTACCAGGGAGATTGAAGTATAATAATATGGTGATCAGAGGTATGGGAGAGGAGGGGGTACCACTAGACTGCCAGGGAGATTAAATTATTATAATATGGTGATCAGAGGTATGAGAGGTGAGGGGGGTACCACTAGACTACCAGGGCAGCTTATTTTCTTTACAACGGGCGATAGGGGTTACAGGCAGGGAGGGGGGTACCACTAGACTGCCAGGGTCTGTATTGTGCCATATTTATGACGATCGTTGGTATGGGATGGGGGTACTACTGCAGTCCCTGGTACAGGGACCACATGTTGTGCAGGGCGCAAGGTGCATTTTGCTGGCCAGCCCTGCCCAACACATGCAAATGGGGCCATAATGATCTGCAGATGGTCCATTTGCACCTTGCATGCATTATGGCCCCATTTGCATATTTGTGTCTGAGTATCAGGAATTTGCACAAGGCATATCTCTGATGCGCTGGTGCATTTCCCATTCCTGGTGTTCAGACCTGTCTGGGGGATGCACCGGTGCATTGTATTTGCACCACACGCATTATTTGCTATATTCAGAAGAGATGCGACATGGCACATCTTTTGGGGATGCACCAGTGCGTTGTATCAGCGCCACACGCATTATTTGCTATATTCAGAAGAGATGCGACATGGCACATCTTTTGGGGATGCACCAGTGCATTGTATTTGCGCCACACGCATTATTTGCTATATTCAGAAGAGATGCAACATGGCACTTTTTTTTTTTTTTTACTTTTGTTTATCAGCTAAGCAATATGAGCCAAAGACCCATTTTCAAATGCGACCTGGGATCGTTGCAACAATACAGTCAGGTTGTTAAATACAATACAGTTGCAACACGCACATATACAAAAATAATACAGATAGTATATTAATAACAATCAAATTTCCACATATTTAAAAAATACGGTTTAACAGTCAATTTAAAAACTTCCTGACTGACAATTTGCTGCAAGGAAGCGGGTAGTTTATTTCAATATATTGGTCCATAGTTAGAAAGTGCATGCATTCCCAGTTTTCATTTGTTCTTAGGAATAACCAACCTTATAGATTCTGTGGACGCAAATCTCTATCCTAAGTCTATTTTTCCATTAAGGCAAATAAAGGAGAAAACAGACCCAAGGCCAACGTATTATAAATTAAACAAATTAAGCTATATTGTGAACGTAAACAGACTGTCAGAGAATAGAGGTTACAATGATGAATCTGAAATGGGACTTTTAAAGCAAAATCTACAAACTGCAAGAAAAACGGCTGTAAGGAGAGTAGTCTCAGACTTTGCCAGATTTGAATATATCCCTTTGTTGCTCCAGCGCAACTCAATTGCGCTGCTCCACCAGTTGCACCAGTGCCAGGTGCAATTCTGAATATCGGGCCCTTAATATTTAAAATCCTTAACACTTAGAATCTATGTGTGTTCTTGTTCTAAATTAGAACTCGAACCTTTAGACTCTAAAAGGATTCTAATCTTTTTAGAACTAGTTCTGACAACTCTACTGTGATGTCAGGTGTAGAAAAGCAGTCGGGGCAGATAATGTCTGAGGGCAGCGTTCCTGTTTCCAGTTCATGTCCACAGTTATTATGAAACAGACGGAAGCTAAATACAGAACACAAAGGAAACATAAACGGAAATGTTCAAAAACTTTATTTTTTGGAGGTTTCCCATGTGACACCAAGGGATCCTTTAGGACAAGTGACTGCATGGAATTAGCAATATTCTAGACTACCAATTAATAGTGTCAACAGTTCAAAAGCTACCCATTAATTAGAAATCAGTTTACATAAGCAGATTACTACTTTAATTACATGGTGACCGGTAACCTGGGAATGATAAGCAGTCAACATTTCCATCATTAATGGTGCAGACTTTCTTACATCTAACCTGCAAAATAAATATCTTGAATGGAGCTCAAGAAGGACACATCCAAAAAATTAATTGTGGCTGGAGGGCTTCAAGCATGCATGTGAAACATATATGGGTGTATTAGAAAACAGGCAGGGCAAGCAGTCTGACAAATTATTTATTTTTTTATTTAGTGTACTAAAATTTATACCCCACAGTCCTCAGCCAGCCCACATCATCTTGCTACTTACCGCAAGACCCATCATCCGTCATCTCTGGGACTTACCCTCCTGCTGCACAATGCCCCATGGATTTCCCCTGTGGCAGGGCCCCCAGGGACCCCCCGCTAATCCCAGGAGGAGCTTGGTATGGAATGTTGCAGTGGGAAGCCTAGTAGTCGGTAAGGGGCCCATGAGGAAACGTGGTGTCATCCTGCCCAGTGTTGGCATTTTGCACCATTTTTCACCCCTCCCCACAGGCACCTCAGTGGGCTATGGCTGACAGGGTCTAACACAAACACGTGTGTCGCAGTCTCATGATGCCCTCCCTCCTGCACCATATCTTCATTGTCAGACCACTGCCTGTGGTCACCCAGGTGGCATCTTCACAGTGGAGACAACAACCCACCCTTCCCTGGAGAAAGACAGCAGCCCACAGGTTGCTCAATTCTCCTCCTCCTAGCCATCCTCCCAGACCGACCCAGGTCCGTTCGCAAACACAGGTCACTGGCATGATGGAAAGTAAGGCAGTAACACCTTAGCCCTCCACACCACTGGGCTGGCTTTCAGCTGACAAATTCTGTGTTTCTAGGTACTTTTTCATCTAATGTCTCATCTAATATCTGTGTATTGAAAAAAGCAGCCTTTAGTCTTTAATCAATGTAATATACTTACTTGGCTTCTTGTAGGTGACATATATATACAGACTTAGGACAATGACACAGGTGAGCAGAGCCGCTTGCCAGTTGATAAGAAACATTACTCCGCAGCACAAAGCCGCGCCAAACAGGGACACCCACAGGTTATAATATTTGAATGCAGGTCTCCATCCTGAAAGTAATGGGGACAACAAATATCCGTAGTTAACATGCAGAGTTCCACAGAACCTGTCTTCACTGGCTACATTACCAGATTTGTATATCACTTATTGCCTTAATAGTTCAGCTAAAAACGTATGTGTTATGTATTAAACTTTGTATGAACTATGATTTATTACCTGAAATGAAAATTGATGTATTGTTTATTTTGCTTAATAACATTTGTTTAAAAAAACAGTTGTTCCTATCTGTTGCCTTGCATGTATCTCTGTAGCTGCCCAACTGTGTGCCTGTACTAAATTCATATTTCTGTGCAATAAATATCCTAATTTGTATTACTGTAATTGCATTCCATGCCTGATTCCCTTGGGTTGCCCTAGAAATACACTCTAGATCAATATCATTTTCCTGACCAAAACGCATAATAATAAAAATTAAGTAGACAGCACAAATACAGATTTAGGACTGCTTCCAATTTCTCTTTCCTTTGCAACATTTATATTATTCTGTCAACACTGGTTAAACTACATGACTATGAAACATGGGTTATCAGTTCAAAGTGTTTAGTTATTTTGTTATTTCAAACGTTTCACCAAAAAAGACATACTGAGCTTGTAACAGCTCATTTCCAGATGTATGCAACTGGACAGGGGCCATGCAGTGGATGTCCTGTATCTGGACTTCAGTAAGGCATTCGAATCAGTGCCACATGGAGGCTGGGAAGGAAGTTAGTAGGCACAGGGGTGGGTGCAAAGCTGGTTAGATGGGTAGGAAACTGGCTGCAGGAAGGTAACAGGGGTGGTGGTGGGTGGGAGCTCTACACCCAAGGGCAGTGACGCGGTGTTCCACAGGGCTCAGTGTTGGGACCAGTGTTGTTTGGGATATTCATTACAGACATATCATGGGACATCAAGAGCAAGATCAGTCTGTTTGCTGATGATACCAAGGTAGGTCGGTGGTGGATGACCTAAGGGGATGGCAGGGTTGAAGGATGATCTGGCAAAGCTTGAAACCTGGTCAGACACCTGGCAACTGGGCTTTAATGCCAAAAGTGCAAGGTGCTGCATTTTGGGATGAAGAACCCAAGGAGGAGTTACCAGCTAGGGGAGTGCAGCTAGCCCAGACAGAGGAGGAGAAGGATCTGGGTGTGCTCATTACAGGGTCAATGAACAACTCAGCACAATGTAGGAAGGCAGCTGCAAAGGCCAACAAAATGCTGGGTTGTATTGCAAGGGTATATCCTCGAGGAGGGAGGAGGTGATTCTGCCACTGTATGGGTCATTAGTTAGACCACACCTGGAGTACTGCGTGCAGTACTGGCGTCCGTATCTGAAGAGGATATTAAGTTACTGGAGGGTGCAGGCGCAGAAGCGACAAAGATGATCAAGGGGCTGGGGACTTATCATACAAGAGGAGGTTGAAGGAGTTGAACATGTACTCACTGAAGGAGAGGAGAGACAGGGTGACATGATTGAAACCTTTAAATACATGAAAGGAATAAACAAGACGGGTACAGAGGGCTGTTCAAAGTAAGGGAGGGGAGGGCCACCAGGGGCCATGATATGAGACTGGAGCGAGGAAGGTTCAGGAGGGAGATGAGGAGACACTTTTTTACAGAGAGGGTGGTGGCTGGGTGGAATGCGTTACCTGCTGAAGTGGTATGCAGTAGAACAGTGGACTGCTTCAAATGAGGATGGGACAGGACAAGGGGGAGGGTTAATGAAGGGGAAGGGTGGAAGGGAGGGGCAGCTGCAGAATAAGGGGTGCTAGCTGCACATTCGAGCAGACTTGATAGACCTCTAGGCCTTTATCTGCTGGCAAATTTCGTATGTTCGTATGCTTTGGGGATAGGGGAAGGGCTGTTTAAACAGAATGTGGAAGTCAAAATACATAATGTAAGGTGCAGCAGTAATAACAATAAATTACAATACAAATACATAAAATAAAATAAATATAAATAATAGTGCACCATCTGGATAAAAGACTAAAGGTTTATTTATGAGTTTTTACTCATCCCCCCACCTCCACTTGAAAACTTTGACTGCTGCAGGTTTTTAGAAAATGTCCTTCAGTACCTTCTGATACAAGTCTCAACCTTTCACCATCACCAACATCCTGTTGCACACATCAGCCCTAAACTCAGTTCTTTTAATGAGTTAGTGACACTAAAAACGTTATCCCATCTCAAAGCCTCCTGAGTCCAATGCAGCAAACACCCATCTTCACACTCCCACTCCTTAACAAAGTTCTTAACAGTTGTCTTTACAAACTGACAACCTCTCTAATATACCTTTCTTTAATCATTTACAGTCCAGCTTTGCTTCTGAAAATAACACCAGAACTTTAAGTTAACAACCTTTCCTACAGTCACTTTGGTTCCCATAAAAACTTAGAAACACAGAATTTGTTGGCGGAAAAGAATTGCTTGGCCTAGCCAGTCTGCCTAGTTGTTCCCTACCTAATCTGTCTCTGCAGGCCCTAACTGGTCACTGGCAACCCTCCCCCCCCCCTCCTCCTTGCCTATTCACTAATATTCCCCTATGTCTGTCCCACACATGCTTGAAGCCCCCCACTGTTTTCGCCTCCATCACTTCTGCTGGCAGTCTCTTCAAGGCAACTATCACCATTTCAGTGAAGTAGTACTCCCTTACAGCCCTCTTAAACTCCCCCCCCCCAACTTCATCTCATGCCCCCTGGTCCTGGTGCTCTTTCTCATTTGAAAGAGACACCCCTACTGCATCCTAGAATCAGTTGGGGTCTGGCAGAGGTTGTCTGCACCTTCTTTTGCTGAGCAGTCGGGGAAAGGATTTTAGTTGCTGGATCAGCTTTAAATTCTTTTTCAGTCTGTGGACTTTAAGGCAGGAGTGCTGACTTGTTTAATAGTGTTGTGTGGTGTGAGGATCCATAGTGGAAGCTGAATATTCATTTATCTTTTCTACAGGCATTGTGAGCAGCTTTCTGGAAGTTTCTGTCCTTCTCAGCCAGGATCAATTTACAGCTCATTGGGGCTTAAATACCAGGGCTTCTCACATAGCTGTACTGCAGAAACAGTTGGGGTCTGGCAGAGGTTGTCTGCACCTTCTTTTGCTGAGCATTTGGGGAAAGGATTTTAGTTGCTGGATAAGCTTTAAATTATTTTTCAGTCTGTGGACTTTAGGGCAGGAGTGCTGACTTGTTTAATATAGTGTTTGTGTGTGTGTGTGGGACCTTCCTCCAGAGGAGGTTGCAGTGCTTGGAGGTGCAGTGAGCGGCAGACACAGGGCTGATATACTCTCATGAGAGTCTGGTGTGGGCCCTAATCCAAGCCTCCCCCACCCCTCCTCCCAGAGCACAGCTCATTTATTGGGGAACACCTGCCCTGCAATTGGAGGAAGGGGTTTGAGGTGCAGATCATGTAGTTCTATCCAATAATGCAGCCACGGGGCAGGGGAAAAAGCATAGGTAGGTCTCAAATAGGAGTACAGCATCCACAATGAATTGCTGAATAGTGTGATAGGTGAATATTGTGGAGGGTCTTCAACTGGAATATATCAGGTAAAATTTCTGTTGGCTGGGCTAGGATTAGTTAATTCTACTTGTTATAGGGATAGTTAGTGTGGAGAGGCTGTATAGGCAGTGTGGACCATGGGTAGGATGGTTGGGTGCAATGGTTGTGGGACAGCAATGCGGATGAATATACCGTGGCGGCTGGAAGGGTGCCCAATATTCCACAGGCTAAGGAGGCTCAAGGAAGAGGTTCAATGGCTTGGCAGGGAGCTGGGGAGGTTGAGAGATGAGGGGAGGATTGCGTAGGCAAGAGGGCTGACATCTGACAGTATTGTGAGGGTACCATAGAGAAGAAACAGTGGGTCAAGGGAAGGGGAAGGGGGCAAACTAGACAGGAAGCCAGCTGATGAAGGGTGGACTCTAGTTGGACCTAGAAAAAGAGAAGCAGCAGCAGGCAGGAGGGAGGAGAAAGCACATAGTAAGGCAAAGGGGATAGGGAACATGTTTACTTTACTAGCAATACATGGGAAAGAGGATGCAGGAGGTGATTGCACAAGGGATAGCACTCACAAAGAAGAGGGAGTGAGGGGCATTACTAATGGAGAGATTGAGCATGGTGGGGCAGGAGGAGGGATAATACTCGGAGAGGTGAGGAGGGAGAGGGAGGTTGGCAATCAAACAGGAGGAGGAGGAGGGTCTTAATTGGGAGGGACAGGGGAAGACACTGGGCGATGGTAAAACACAGTCTTGAGCGGCTCCAAAAATGAGAACCTGGGTGGGGGGTGACGGGTACAAGGAAAGAGGAGGGGGGTGTACTGGTGTTGGGGGACTCCATACTCAAGGGGATCAGATGGGGCAGCAAGGGGGAGAGGCACAGTAAGATATGGGTGGAGTCCATACCAGGATTAAAGGCAGACATGGCAGGACAGGCAATCCTAAGGTGTATAAAGAGGGGTAGGAGGAAACCACACATTGTGGCACATGTGGGGACAAATGACCAAGCGGGGGAAATGGTGATGGTAACAAGGGAGAGGATTAAGGATGTGGGAAGGTTGTGCGAGGAGACTGGGGAGTCTGTGGCCTTCTTCAAAGTGCTCCCAGTACCCTGCGCAAGCACAGTGAGAAAGGAGAGGATTAGAGAGTTGAGCACATGGTTGATAGAATGGTGTCAAACTAAGGGGTATGGGGTTTGGGCAGCTGGGGCAGTACCTGGGATAATAACAACCTGTTTGCAAGGGATCGGCTGCACCTGAGTGGGGAGGGGAAGGAGGTATTAAAGCAAGGACTGGGGAGGTATATTGCGACATAAGTGGATTTAAACTAGATGGGGTGGTGGCAAGTGGACAGCAGGTAGGTAGGTATCCGATAGAGTGCAGTCACAGCCTACCCCCCCCCCCAAGGCTAGCAGGGAAGGACTCGGGGCGGCCAAAAAAGGAGGGAGAAGAAGGGAGGAGATGGAGGCTAGTGAAGGGAAGGGGGCATTATGGAGGGTGGTCTCATTGAATGCAAGAAGCCTAGGAAACAAATCCATTGAGCTACAGGCACTCTTAGCAGTGCGGAGCGTGGATATTGCAGCTGTCATGGAAACGTGGGCAACTGAGCACCAGGACTGGGATCTGGCAATCCCAGGATACAAATTACTGTAGAAGACATTGAATTTGTGGCAGATAAATTTCGCGATCGTAATCCCGCCTACGTATTCGCGTCATAGTACATTAATGCGATGACATTGAATAAAAGACTGTTATTTCTCCACAATTCTTTTGTGCTGATTTTTTTTTTGGTGGGGTATTTGATCTGTACCTCACACAATGTCGTTGCTATCCTGGTTAAAACCTTGGTCAATGAAGACCGAGTACCCACTCGAGGTATCCAATGTGAACCCCGAGGTGCTCGCTCAGACCTCAGGTGTAGAACCGCAAGTTGCAGCTGCGGTTGCTAAGGAGCTGTCCAACCCTCCACCAGCCAAAAAGAAGAGGCCGAATACCTATGCACATTACACCCCTGAGCTGAGGTTAGAATTGGGGCAATATGCTACTCAGCATGGTATAATGTCTGCTGTCAGGTATTACCGCCACAAAAGTTTTCTGTGCAGCAAATCAAGTCTTCTGGTGTTGATTGCTATGAGGAAACACAGGGACAGGGAAAGACAGGGAAAGCAGCGCCAACCAGGCACAGATGGCACACATGCAGTAGCTCTGGTAAGAAAACCATTTTCCATCAAAGGTGAATTCAGTAATAAAACGTAGTGAAGGTGATGCGTAATTTAAATTTCACTGGCATTTTATTTTTGCTGACTTACTCAATCAGTGAATATAGCGAAAATAAAATTATAGTGAAATTTATGTCTTATACAGTATACAGGAGGGACCGTAAGGAGGGGAGGGGTGGTGGGGTGGCAGTCTATGTGAGGGATGGGATCAAATGCACAAGGGACGAGGGAGAAGAAAGGAAAACAGAGGCAATCTGGCTGCAGCTTCTAGACTCAAGGGGTAGGAAATTGAGGTTTGGGGTGGTATACAGGCTGCCATCCCAGTCTGAGGAGCTTGACAGGGAGTTAGCGGGACAAATCAAAAAGGTATGTAGAAAAGGGAAGGTGGTCATCGTGGGGGATTTCAACTTGCCGGGGGTTGACTGGAGCATTCCGGTCACCTTCAGTGCTAGGGAGCAAGTGCTCCTGGATGCAATCCAGGAGTGTCTCCTGACACAGTTGGTTAATGTACCTACTAGGCTAAAGAACACATTAGATCTGGTATTGTCGAATGGGGAGGCAGTGAGGAAATAAAGGTAGAGGATCCACTAGCTGACAGCGATCACCAAACGGTGTGGCTTAATATCACGAAGTGCGGGGAGCCAGAGAAATTAGTTACTCGGGTGGTAAACTTCGGGGGGGGGGGGCGGACTTTGTGAGGATGCAGGAAGTACTGAAAGGGAAACTGGAGGGCATAAGGCAGGAGACGGATGTGGAGCAGAAATGGGATATTATTAAACGGGGGGTTACAGAGGCAACAGAAGCCTGCACCAAGGCACAGAGTAAGAGGAGCAGAGCAAGAAAACCATGCTGGTTGAACAGTGAGGTTGTGGAGGTGGTGAGGGCAAAACGAGTGGTGCACCAGAGGTTTAAGAGGACAGGAAAGGAAGTGGACAGGGAGGAATATGCAAGATGGTCCAGGAAGGTGACCAGAAAAGTGAGAGAAGCCAAGGCCTAGAGGGAGCTGAGATTAGCACAGGAATTAATGGGGAGAAAGACTTTTCAGATACAACAGGGAGAAAGGGAAGTGCAAGGAGACAATAGTGAGGATAAAAAGGGGTGGGGAGTGGATGGAAAAGGGGGAGAAGCAGCCAGAAGCACTGAATGAATACTTTTGCTCAGTGTTCACGGAAGAAAGGGGGGACCGCTACCAGCATGGGCTGGGAGAGTGGGGACAGGGGGAGAAGAGGTGACAGATGGAAGAATTGAGGCAAGTAGAGTCCTAAAGGGACTGGGGGCACTGAAGGTAGACAAGGCACCAGGGCCGGATGGTATCCACCCCAGAGTGCTAAGGAAGATGGCGGAGGTGTTGGTGGAGTCGCTGACGGATCTGTACAGCACCTCACTGGAGTCAGGATGTGTGCCACTGGACTGGAGCATGGCACATGTAGTACCATTACACAAGAGCAGGCCAAGAGATGAACTGGGTAATTATCATCTGGTAAGTCTCACCTCCATAGTGTGCAAACTCATGGAAATGATACTAAAGGAAAGACTGGAGTCGTACCTGGAGAACAATGGCCTCCAGGATGTGAGGCAGCATGGGTTTGTTTCAGGGAAGTCTTGTCAAACCAACCTTATACAAAATTATGACTGGGTGACAGGTGAGCTGGATAGGGGTCATGTGGTGGATGTTCTTTACTTGGACTTCAGCAAGGCCTTCGATTAAGTGCTTCACGGGCAGCTTGGGGAGAAGTTAACTGGTGTAGGGGTAGGGGCAAAAATGATGAACTGGATTACAAGCTGGTTGAGTGGCGAGCTGCAATGGGTGGTGGTGAGAGGGGAGCTCTCAACTCCAAGGCCGGTGACAAGTGGGGTGCCACAGAGCTCTGTGTTGGGACCAGTATTGTTTGGGCTCTTCATATCAGACATTGCACACAGGGTGGTGAGCAAGGTAAGCCTGTTCACTGACGACACCAAAAGTGGAGCAGTGGTGGATGGAAAAGAGGGATGGAAGCAGCTGCAGGGGGATCTGCACAAGCTAGAGGAGTGGTCAGAGAGGTGGCAGCTGGGGTTCAATGCAAAGAAGTGTAAGGTTATGCACTTTGGGTGAAGAAATCAAGGAAAGAATACTGGCTGGGGGGGGGTTAAGCTGGGGATCACTGAGGAGGAGGAGAAGGACCTAGAGGCAATGATAACAGGGACCATGAACAACACTGCCCAGTGCAGGAGAGTGGATGCAAAAGTGAACAAAATGTTGGGGTGCATAGTGAGGGGGTTTTCATCCAGGCAAAGAGAGGTGATCTTGCCCCTCTACAGGTGGCTGGTAAGGCCGCACTTAGAGTATTGTGTGCAGTTTTGGAAGCCATACCTAAAGCATGATATCACGCTACTGGAGGGGGTGCACAGGACGGCAACAAAGATGATATGTGGAATGGAGGGGAGCGACTATGACAGCAGACTGGGAGACCTGAATATGTACACCCTGGAGGATAGAAGGGATGGGGGGGACATGATGAAGACACTCAAGTATCTGAGGGGACTCAATAAGGATGGGGAAGATGGGGTCTTTAAGTTAAGGAGGGGGAGAGTCACCAGGGGGCATGGGCTAAGAATAGAAGGGGAAGATTTAGGAAGGAAATGAGGAAACACTATTTCACAGAGAGGTTGGTAGCAAAATGGAACACCCTACCAGAATGGATGGTATTATGTAAATCTGTGAACAGCTTCAAAAGGGCATGGGACAGGAAACAGGGGGAGAGTGAGGGTGGGGGAGATGGGGGTGGCAGTGGGATGACAAAAGGGAAGGGGATGAGGCAGCTGCAAACCAGGTGTGCTGGCTGCACACTTGATCAGACTTACACCGGATGGTCTGTTTCTGCTGGCACATTTGTATGTTCGTATGTTGGTATCCCTGTGAGGTACCTGTAGGTCTTGATTTAATCATGTCCCTTCTCACTCTCCTCTTTTCCAGGGTGTACATATTGAGATTCCTCAGTCTCTCCTCATAGGGCTTCTTGTGGCTTCTTGTGCAACCCCTGCACCATTTTAGTTGTCCTCCTCTGGATTACCTTCACCTTGCCCGAGTCCTTCTAAGGTGTGGCCTCCAAAACTGGACACAGTACTCCAGCTGGGATCTCACCAGTGAGCAACACAGTGGCAACACCACCTCCCTCCTCCTTCTGGAGATACCCCTCTCTATGCACCCCAGCATCCCACTAAACCTGTGCTCTGCTTTCCCACACTGCCCTGCCACTTTGAGGTAATCAGTTATGATAATGCCAAGGTCCCCTTTCCAGCTCAGTGACTGTCAGTTCCTACTTCATTCTGTGTTCTGTTCCTGGGTTCCTATGCCATAGGAACATGATTTTGCATTTTTTGGCACTGAACCCCAAAGCCATGCTCTTGATCACTACTTGAGTTTCCTAAGATCCTTGTGCATTCTCACCATCCCCTCCTGAGTATCAACCCTATTACAAATGTTGATATCATCTGCAAAAAGGCAAAAGACATACCTTCCCTTCCAGTTCTTTTGCAGTGTCATTTTTGGAGTCACTGAAGAGAACCGGTCCCAGTACTAAGCCCTGTAGCACCCCGCTGGTCACTCTCCCATCATTAAATTGAGTGCCATTAACCTCCACCCTCTGTTGACTATCTGTTAACCAGTTTCTAACCACATTCACCACTTTGGATCCCACCTCTAGGGTGCTCAATTGTTTTATCAATCTCCTGTGTGACAGAGTGTTGAAGGGTCTGTTAAAGTCCAGATAGGCCACATCTACTTCTTCTCTTGATCTAGTTTTCTGGTCACCTAGTCAGAGAAAACAATCAGAATCATCTACCATGACCTCATCCCCCATGAATCCATGATGCCCCTGGCTTGCAGCCCACTGGATATAAAATACTCTACCAGACTTTCCTTAAGCAGGGTTTCCATTAATTTCCCCCCCACTGAGGTGAGACTGACTATCTTTCAGTTGCTAGCCTGCTCCCTGCTGCCACTCTTGTGTAGAAAGACCACATCTGCTCTTCTCTAGTCCTCTGGAACAACACATGTTTCTAGTGAACTTGTTCAATAAGGCCATCAGTGGGGCAAGCTAGCATCTCTGAGTTATTTTAATACCCTTGGGTTCATTCTGTCCAGTCCCATAGCCTTGTCCACCTTCAGATCTGCAAGTCCCTTCAGGACTCCTTCTTCTGAAAATGGACTTGTGTCCATCTCCCCCTCCCCCATATTGTTCCTGCTACTCCTCAGTGGTCTGTCCACCCTTCCTCCACTGTGAAGACTGACCAGAAGTGCATGATCAGGATAGTAACTTTTTCTTGGTCCTCTCGCACAATCTCCCCCTGACACCCTCCTAATCCTCACAATCTCTTTCCTGCTTTCCTATTCTCACTTATGCATCTGAAGAAAGTCTTATCACCTTTTAGCTACCTATTTGACTATCATTTCCTTTTCTGCACCCCCTCACCGCATTTTCTGCTTCCCTCTATTTTATTTGGTATACCTCCATTGTCCATTTTCTGTTTTTCCTTATACCTCCTGAATGCCACCTTTTTTCCTTCATCACCTTGGCCACTTCCCTAGAGGACTATGACAATCTCTTTTTCCTTCTCCTTTTACTCACTTCCTTCATGCAGAGGCTGTTTGCCTTAATTATGCCCTCCCTTTACTGTTCTATAGAAAACAACAAACCAAGCCATCAATGGCCTATCCATGTAATATAAAGTGACTTGCTGATCAATGAAGAAATAGTGTAAAATAGTTCACTTTATTCGAGTTAATAGTGCAACAAAGCCAACAGCAGTACCATGGGTCTAGACAGTTTGGAGCTCCCTTTATAGCTCTCCACTGTGCCTCTACCCCTCCTTGGCTCCCTGGCAACCCCACCCCCACCCCAAATGAGTCAGTTTCTGAAGCAATCTCCCATTTCTTTAAAATCCACCTTCCTTAAGTACAGAACCCTCATCATCATGTGGTTTGCTCTGCTCTGTCTTTATGTAAAATCTCACTGTACAGTGATCACTGGTACATAGAGGACTGCCCACCATGATGTCTGTGATGGTGTCACTGTTGGCAAGCACCACCGCATCCCTAGTGGGTTCTTTAATTAGCTGTCTGAGAAAAGCCCCTTGTAGGGACTCAAGAATGGCCCTGCTTTTTATTGAAGCTGTAGTTGGAAGGCTCCACACTCCACATCTGGCAGACTGAAGTCACAAACTTGCAGCACCTCCTCCTTAAACTTGCCAGTCTGATGACGGGTTTCCCAAGTGCCTTATCCAACAACCCTCCCTGTGCTGGAGGTCTGTACACTACCCTGGTTTGGACAGCAGCCCCAGAGCTGTCTCCAGGATGACCCACAGCACCTCCAGCCTGTCCTTTGCCTCCGGGTGACCCTGTACATCTCTGGCCTTGATTCCCTCACTCAAATATAGTGCAACCTCTCATCCTTGCCCTGTCCCTCCTGAACAGAGAGTAGCCAGGTATGACCATGTCCCAGTCATCCTGCTCAGTGCACGATGACTCTGTAATGGCCACCAAATCCAGGCTAGCCTCCACCATGATGGCCTCCAGATCCAGAATTTTGTGTCCCAGACTCCTTGCATTGGTGCACATGGCTCTTCATACCTCACTCCTTCCCTGCCTGCTTCCCTGCTTTCCTCCTCCCCTTTCCTTCCTGTGCTATCCCTTGAAGCTCCACTTGACCCACCTCTTCCCTTTATACCATGACTATTTTCTCCTCTCCTTTACTCCTTTGTTCTTCCTTCCTGATTTGTGCACCCCTTTTCCTCTGCCTTGTCCCCATCCCTGTCTTGTCGTGCCCCTGCTTTAGGGAAGTGTACACCCCTTGGGTCCTCCCTCCTTAATGCTAATCCCTTCTACCTGGAGTACTGCTTGCTTGGTGGGGTGGAAAGGATGAAAAGGGACTTGGCAAGGTTGGAGGAATGGTCAAATGTATGGCAGCTTAGAGTCAATGCAAAGAAGTGCAAAGTAATGCACCTTGGAAACAAAAACCCAGGGGAAGAGTACACAATGGGGGGTGAGATATTGACAACAACAAAAATGGAAAGGGACCTGGAGTAGTCCTATCAGATGACCTAAAGGTGGGCCAGCAATGTGAGAAGGCAGTAAGGAGGGCTGGGGGGGTTACTGGGATGCATAGGGAGAGGCATCACCAGTAGAAAACAGGAAGTTGTTGGCCCTCTGTACAGACAGTTGGTAAGACCACATCTGGAGTACTGTGTACAGTTCTGGAGACCCCATCTCCACAAAGACATAGACAGAGTGGAGGCTGTCCAGAGGAGGGCAACCAAAATGGTGCAGGGTCTGCACCAGAAGACATATGAAGAAAGACTAAAGGAGCTTAAGATGTATAGCCTCGAGGAAAGGAGGGAGAGGGGGACACAATAGAAACTTTCAAATACCTCAAGGGAATCAACAAAGTCCAAGAGGGTAGCATCTTTCAGAAAAAGAGATGTGCAAGAACAAGGGTACAATTTAAAGACAGAGGGAGGACGGCTCAAAGGTAATGTGAGGAAGTATTTCTTCACAGAGAGGGTTGTAGATTCATGGAACGGCCTTCCTGAGGAGGTCGTAGAGTCAAAAACAGTGGGGGAATTCAAGAATGCATGGGACAGACATAAAGCAATTCTAGTGGGGGGTAGGAGGAAGTAGGCTGATAGTTAACTAGAATCTGCAGCTTATCCATTAGGTAGGGAAATGGGCAGACTAGGTGGGCCAAGCAGTCCTTATCTGCCATCAAATTCTATGTTTCTATGCTCTCTGTGTTGTTAAACACCACTGATAACAACATACTCATACACCACCCTGAATACTTCATTGACATCTCTAGTCTTGTCCCATCCTGTCCAGGTCTGGTCCTGTATTTCCTCATCCCTCCATCCATAGTGGTAATAGTTCCTATCCTATTGCACTATTAAAGTTTACAATAAGGCCCTCTATGATGACATTATTGAACCTAACTTGAGCTACCACTTCTGTGCTAATAATAATCCAAATATGCGCCTCCATTATCTCACTTATTAACTTCTCCATTCCTCAGTTCTCCTGTTGTCTTCTACTCATGTACTGTATGTCTGGCTAACAGCCAACTTCCTGTTAATGTCTCCGTATCTGAGGAATTACTATGGTTCAAGAAATGTGCCAAAAACAGAATCTCTCTTCCTCATAAATGTGATGGTCTCTTCCTTCCACCTGCCATAGGTGGGCTCAGTCTTGGGATGTTTCTCAATCATGGGCTATCATTCAAGCCTCGCATCAAACACAGTTGTAAATTTTTCTGTCTCCACCTTTGCAACTTCTCTAAAATAACCTTCCGCGGCATCCCTCCCCACTACTACCCCCTTCAGACCCATGCTCAAGACTTATTTTTTCTCAACTGTTTTCTGCAACGTCTTATGCTGCCTTCTTCCCTGCACCTAAACATTGATAATCCATTGTTTGTTTTTTCTATCTCTACCTATACCCTGCATCTATTCTCCCTCCCTATTTCTGTTCACCTTGCTCCCATGTAATTTCCCTGTTGTTTCTATGACATTTGATTCTCATTTAATGTGTTTTACAATACATATAAGTGTGTGTACATAAATTTGTAAGGTGGTGTCTGGTCAGTTTTGAGTCCTCACTGGTCAGGATCAAGACCATGTCACATGGCACTGCATTAAACAAGCACATACCCCTGGTCAGAAGACGTGATAATGGTGCATTAATCTAGAGCACAACCATTCACGGTCAGAATGTCAATATGCTAATTACATATCCTAAGGGTCAAAAAGGTCACAGTGCAAATCAATCAACACAGTAACATCAAAAAGAAATCATGCAAATAAAAAAAGCACCTTCCCCCCAAGCAACACTGATCAAAAATCACAAACTGTAAAGGAAATCCATCCAACAACTTTGAAAAACATTATGGTACTTCCTACTCACAAATCCAGACCCAAAAAGTCTCAGTACTGCTCACACAAAACATTTTAAACACCTAATAAAAACACACAATATATTTCAAAACTATGATTCTACACAACAACAGAAACATGCAGACACACATCACTAACCCATTGGCAAAACTTCTACAAACACTGCTTTAAAAGTTATCATAACATGGAGTACTGCAATACAGTTACCTGATTGGTAGCTGATCATCAGGTGACTGTTGATTAATCCCCAGTATACGCACAGCTACTTGTGCAGCGGCTATGCAGAAGAGATCCCTGGGCATGCTGGCACTCATTATGTATAGGGAAAATAATGTTCACATGGCAGCCATTAAAATCCATAGCAATGCGGGTGACAGTTTTGCAGCACAAGACAGAGCTGCAGCAGACAGTCACAGCTGCATATGTCCCCGAGTTTGTGGAGTGCATCGGGGGTGAAGCCAGTGTCTCTGATCGCTGCGCCATTGCTGCAAGCAGCCTGTGCTGTGTTAGGTTTCTCCCCACTCCCGGCCCTTGTGATATCTACATTTTTCCCTGCAGCAGGTTTGCCCGAACTGTTAATCTCTCTACTGTCACCTGCCCATTCATGTCAGAGCAGTGACAACCCTGGCCACAGTCCAGTTGATGTCATGCACCACAGCTACTGAACTGCTGAACTGCTGCAGTGTGCCCCCCCCCAAGGGTGACCACTCCCCAAGCTACCTTAATTGTGGTGCGGTAGCCGGCCCCCACTGCCGATGGTGTCCGCTTCAAGTAATCGATCCCATCCTGTGCCACAGCAGTGTGGAGAGACAGATTTCTGGTGGCAGCAACAGTCGCGATGGGGAAACACGGTGCGGGAGTCAGCAGGGGGGGAGAGAGCATCTGACACTGGTCCTGTGAGTGAGAGGCACATGTAATTTAACAGCCCCTCCCCAAACAGGCAGCAAGCAGCTCAGTGTGTGGTGTGCAGTGCCACAGACAGAGAGTGACAGTGGGACAGTACATCACACAGCATGAGAGAGAGCGAGAGAGAGAAAGAGAAAGGTGCTCATCCAAAAGATACTTCCTTTTCTGTCTCTGTCTCTCTGATCAGTGTCCACATTGGAGAGTGAAATGCAGCAGACAACTCTATTTCTGTCTGTCTAGTGTGTAGTCTCTGGTCCTGCTGCAGCCGCACCAAGCCCATGTCTCTGCACACTGTTCTCAGCACCACAGAGTGCTGCTGATGTGGTTGAAACAGGAGAGGGGAGAGAGAGAGGGAGGGAGAGAGAGAGAGAGAGAGAGAAGAGATGGAGATGGAGCCAAAGCTTGTGCATGTTTCCAGTCAGTGAAGCTCTGAGTGTTTTTCTTACATGACGCATCTCCGCTGCTGATTCAGCCACACCGAGTCTCTGCAAAGTTTTCAGCAGCAGTGTCTCAAGTCCATATAGAGTAACTCCCTCCCCTAGAGTGGTCCATGGTCAGAGGATTGCTTGTTCTCGAACCACAACCTCCGCAAACAATTTGCAGACAGCAACGGGAGTGGCAATATTTGAAATGCTGTTCCCCCCAATGAAACGCTATGTTACCTGTGAAAGTCCTGTCTTGCCAAGATCACAGTACTTAGTTATATTTTGCAAGTCAATGAGATGTTGTGCCAACAAATGTTAGAGCTTTGCTCTCCAAGCAGTGCGCCTGACGTCACTGTGCAGTATCTGTCAGCGGCACTGAAACAGTGAGACTACTTTGTGTGGGGGAAGGATACTTCATAAAATCTTTCCTTTTTCATTATTTTATATGACTTGCCTATCATTTTATTGCAGTATAGTAACCCCATGTTATTAGTGCAATAACTCACTCCATGGTATGCTGTTATTGGAGATTAATCAACACAGTGAGTGCTATGAGGGCACTAGGCTTGCAGCCTCATGTCTCACAATGCAACTAGGGTGTTGATTAATTAAGCAATAAGGCACAACAGGGTATGTTTTATTGTGTAATAATGTCACACCTTGGGTGGCTGAAGCACAAGGCCGCTGGCCGAGTGTGTTCAACACCCGAGAAGTGCCATTATTACACAATAACACACATCCCTTGAGTGCCTTATTGCTATTATACAATGACTTGTTTTACAAGAAAAGGAAAAAAGGTGAAAAAAGTAACTTTAAATTATATTTTCTTAGATTTTGTTGAAAGAGTAGGTGTATTAATTAAAAAAAAACCCTACTTTTTGGTTTGCCCAGTAGGTGGTGCTGTTGCAAAATGCCTGTCTGTTTAGTTGTCTGCTATCTCAACTCCCTCCCCCCTTGACCTTTTGTATTGTCATGTGGTACGTATCTGGTGAATTCTTTGCCCAGCCACTTGGTCTAACTGTATTTATGGTTCCGGTTTAAAGAAAATGATAATGTAATCTGTAGGGCCATCTGTTGCCACAGCTGTGAACTGGTGAGGGAGTGTGGCATGGTGCGCTGTTAAACACAGTGCAGTTTAAATGTGCGCACCATTACCCAATCATGCTGGAAGGTGGCGCATATAGTGCCTATCCACAAGGGGGGATCAAGGGAGGTGGCAGAGAACTACAGGCCTGTCAGCCTGACATCGGTGGTGGGCAAGGTGATGGAGGGCATTGTCAAGAAGAGGCTAGGGGGGACCTGGAAAAGTCAGGGTGCCTGGACAATAGATAGCATGGATTCATCTCGGGGAAATCGTGTCAGACAAACCTTGTGGAGTTCTATGACTGGGTGACGAGTGCCTTGGACCTTGGTAAGCCAGTGGACAACCTCTTTCTAGACTTCAGCAAGGCATTTGACTCTGTTCCTCACATGGGCCTGTTGGATAAGCTGGGAGAAATGGGGGTGGGGATCCAGATGATCAGATGGATAGACAATTGGCTCCATGACCGGACCCAGAAGGTCGTAGTTGGCGGGAGTCTCATCCCCAAAGAGGGTCATTAGTGGGGTCCCACAGGGATCAGTCCTCGGTCCCCTCCTGTTCAACGCCTATGTCTCTGACATAAGGACAGGAATCAGGAGTGAGATGAGTCTCTTTGCAGATGACTCAAAACTGGGGGCGGTGGATGGGAGGAGGGGAGGGTGGCCCTACAGGGGGACCTGGAGGCTCTGGAAATATGGTCTAGAAAGTGGAAGCTGAGGTTCAATGCAGGGAAATGCAAGGTACTCCACCTGGGGGCCAGAAACCCGGGCCAAGTGTACACCCTGGGGGGATGCTACAAGTCTCGATGGCTGAGAGGGACCTGGGGGTGGTGGTGGATGTCAAATGAACAACTCAGAGACTTGTAGGAGGGCAGCAGCCAAGGCCAACAGGATGCTGGGATGCATCGCTAGGGGGAGCACCTCCAGAAGGAGGGAAGTGATGCTCCCTCTGTATAACTGCTTGGTGAGGCCACACCTTGAGTACTGCGTGCAGTTTTGGAGGCCACACTTAAAGAGGGACATTAAACTCCTGGAGAGGGTCCAGAGGAGGGCAACCAAAATGATTTTGGGCTTGGGGGACAGGACCTATGAGGAGAGGCTCAAAGAGCTAAATATGTACACATTGGAAGAGAGAAGGGACCGGGGGGACATGATAGAGGTCTTAAGTACATGAAGAGGGTAAATAGGGGAGGAACAGTCAGAGTGCTTCAAGGAAGGAGGAGGGGCCACTAGAGGGCATGGGTCAAGCTGGAGGGGAAGATTCAGGGAGAAGGGAGGAGGTGCTACTTCACTGAGAGGGTGGTGGAGCCATGGAATGCATTGCCTAGGGGCTGGTGGAGGCAGAGACGGTGGAGGGGTTCAAGAGGGGCTGGGACAGGTACGGGAAGGGTTCTGGAAGCAAAATCCAATGCAGCAAGAATATCCAGAACTGGGAAGGGAGAAGCCAGAGAAGGCGAGGGGGGCAGCAAGGTCTGCACCCAGGGTGGGGGCTGACCAATCGAGCAGACTCGAAAGACCGTTAGGCCTATTCTGCTGGCATTTTAGTATGTTAGTATGCTGCCAATGGGGAAGGGGGATTCAAGAAGCTGTTCGGAGGTATGGTTTCAGTTTACCTTTTTTTTTTATTTATATATTTAGTCGATGGTTGTTCTGTGCCGAATCGGAATTCCTTTTGTGATGTACCAATGCTTATATCTTATGTATTGTACTTTTTCTGTGCCATCTTGATGGCCTGGGTCATGCCTGAAAAAGGTCCACTAGACCAGTGTACTTACCCAGTCAACAAATACATGAACAAATATTTGAGTGTACATGAAATCGGGGGCCATCAGGATTCTCATTGGGTGGGGATATGATAGTTAGCAAGTGCAGCACTGTTATGCCAGCATTTTGTTCCCAAAGTGAGCGGCTGCACTGAACCATGCAACCAGTAGTTATGGTCTGCCTGGTTCACTGAAGCCGCTCGGCTTGGGAAGGAAAAAAACTGTCATGAAAATAAAAGTGATTTTGTATGCTGAACTGTGCTATTTTCCCTGAGTGCAGGTGCGAGAGACAGAATTGGCGTTTGGTGGTGGTGGTGGTGGTGGTGGGGAATTATGACAGCTTCAGTGTGTTGTAAGCAGCAGTGAGTTGTGAAATGGTGGCATGATTTGTCACACTGTCATCTGGTCATCTGTGTGCCTGGTCTTAATACAGTGATGTTATTGTGAAATAACATCACTGTCCTAGGCAACCAGTGACCAATCAGAGAAGAGGAACTTTCATTGCCATTGTATAATCCCCAATAACCATACACCCTGTCATGGGTTATTGCTTACATAACATGTCTACATACCTAGAAACAAAGGGCAGCTGAAACGTTATGCTTGAATTTCATTGCCTAGCAGTGCACCTGAATGGGGTCATGTGACATCAATCAATACACTACGCTACCAGACCTCACTCAGATAACATGCAAAGCACAGAAAAGACAGCCCAACCTTCCAGTTTAGACTCACTGATCACACTGGAAATACAGGGAAGTTAAAAGTCAGGAATACCCATTCAAACAACAGAATAACCCCTATCTTGCAGTACAGCTGCACCCAACCAGTGCAGCATAGCAGCTGCAACCATGTCCCTGCTACATATCTAATTATGTTAATGTCCTAAAGGCACAGATGTAAATTTACAGATGCAGCACCAAATTACACTACTATACTGTTAAAAACCTAACATTACTAAACATTTCATAAGTGGAATAATATGTTATGTTAATGTACCTCGTGTTTGTTGAAGTCCTTCAACTTTTTAGCTCAGGGCTCCAACCCACCACTCGGTACATAGGATAATCCACCCCAACCCCCATTATCCCTTATTTCTTATGTACCTTATAGAAAATTAATTGCTCTACATACTGTAGTTTGTCCAAAGATGCATGTAAAGACCATCACATAGACAGAATGGCTTCACAAGGCCCTCTGAATCAACAATAACCTGTCATAGAAACCAGAACAGTACTGTTGGCTGCAAACTGCAGGCATAACCTGTCTAATGAAAACTACGATGATCCAGTTACTAACTATAGTGCCATGTCAATATTACTTTGGGTTTGTGCCAGGCAACTCACCGAACAGCAGGTTTCATTGAGATTCATACTAAAAGACAAATTAAATTTAATGCTCATTATCCAAAGGCTAAATGACAGTTACATCCCATTTGTAATGATAACGGAATCTCAGCCTATTCCCATAATATTAAATGGATTACTTCATAGTTAGCTAACGAAAGAGCCAGTAAGCTACTGTCTATGTAGCAGCGTTCTGCTGCAGCCTTGGCGTCAACCCCATGTGCTGATGCAATAAACTGGACAGCATCTGCTACTGGTTTTATTTTCCCAGTAAACAGCAATACTGTGGATGACTGCCTCTCTGACAGAATATGGGGGGAGGAGGGGTCCAACTGTGCAAATCTGATAAGCTCCAACTCCCAAAAATATGCAAACCTATTCAAAATCCCATTTTCTTGCTGTTCACGGTTATCTGCAAATGTGTGCTGGCTGCCAAAGACAATTTGCTCAAACACTAAGCACTCTTATTGAGACAGCACAAAACTGTTTCCTTGCCATGGGCCCCCATTTTCGGAGCTGGCCATTTGTGCTGCAGAGACAGGAGCCCTACGTGGGAGTTAACACATGGCCAGTGAAGGAAGATAGTCAGACAGCGTACTTTGACTGGAACGCACTAACAGTCTGAGTATGGGGGCCGGTCAGCACAGTGCATGGTGACTATGCATTGTGCTAACGTGGCCCATGGCTGAATATGGCCCACAGGAGAACCCACTGGAGATAGTACTGCTCATACAGGACAGTACCAGGCAGTGGCGCAGCCAGGTTTGGGAGCATTTGGGAGCCAGGGTGGGCCATTCATTCAATCATGGGCTCCACAATGGGCACTGCACAGTGAATAAAGATGGTGGTGGAGCACCACCACTCACACTAGGGCAGCCAGGAGGGGGCGACCAACCCCCCAGCCCCTCCTCTAGCTCTGCCACTGGTACCAGGGCTCCTGTGGGCTATATTTAGTAGCGTTGCTCAGATGGGTCTGAACAAATCCAGATCCACCAGATATCTGCCCTTTGCAGCAGGATAGTGGATCCACCAGATACCTCCCCTATCTGCTCTTGGATCCGGCTGTCAGATCCCTGGTTGGATCCTACATTATCCGACAGCTGGATCCAGGGATCTGGTACTTGATCCAAGGATCTGACGCCAGATCCCTGGATCCAGTGCCAGACAACGCAGCATCCAACATGGGATACGACCTCCATATTTGGCCAGATCCCGGGATGGATCCAACTTGAATAGTGCTGCCATCCGCCCGATCACTGATGGATCCACGGCGGCACTATCTGAGCACCGCTAATATTCAGACCTAGCATGCCAATGCGCCTACTGGGCGTGCAAGGTGCTAATGGCCCATTAGCATGCCTATTATGGGTTCATTAGCAAGATGGAATAGCCCACGGTGTGCCCATTCTGTATATGCCTGATGGATTCCATGTTGTCAAGTGGACCTCCCACTCCCAATGGCCCATGATGAATAATTCTGAGAGATTTCCTGGTGTGTAGTGCCCTTCCCCGGATTAGCCATTCTGAATAGTTCTGAGAGTTTCCCTAGTATGTATTGGACCCTCCACTCCCTGAAGAATCACCCAACATTCCTATCACCCTCTCCAGACCCTGCACCCTGCACACCCCCCACCACAGGCACCAATCAGAAATGGGCAGGTACGGCATTGCTGGCACACCCCTCCACTCACCACCTCTTCCTGCTGCCATCTGGCATTCAACAAGCGGTCATGAGTACTGCACTCAGTGGTTGGAGGTTAAAGGACATTTGTTTCCAGGGTAGTCATTTAGAGGTAGGGGTAGGAGTACCAGTTGAGACTCCGGCCGTTCTTTTTAACCCTGTTATGTGAATTGCAACCCCTAAGA
Source organism: Neoceratodus forsteri (assembly GCA_016271365.2). Lineage (NCBI taxonomy): Eukaryota > Metazoa > Chordata > Ceratodontiformes > Ceratodontidae > Neoceratodus > Neoceratodus forsteri. The sequence continues at coordinate 185,728,727 of JADMNL010000031.1, forward strand.
ATCCCTATATAAGGTTTCCTTAGGATTTATTTATATAAACTTTGGAAGGCTGGGAGTTGTACAACTCATATGTATCTGTACTGATGACACTGTTTCTTCCATCTGCTCTAACTTCTCCCCCTTAGAGAAGCTCTTTCTCATGTTTGGCACTTCCTCGCTACAGCAATTGTTGAGTGTTCCCCTTGTTTCCTCAGAGTGTCTTAGGATACCAGATACAGTGGCTTTGATCTAGCCAGATCATTTTTAACGCTGGAGTGACAAGCTCACACCTAATTCATGCAGGCTACATGTGACAAAAATGGGTATCACATCAGTCTATGAGTGACAAACTTGCCATTCATCATATTTAGTCTAATTAGATCCATTTGTTCCAATTAGCAGCTCTATTCACAGTTTATTAAATAAACATCAGATAGGTACCAGGAGGACTGAGCAAAGGTCTGCCTTTGAAAGAGACCATCTACTGTGCCTTATACCAATCAGTGAGCTGTTACACAAGTGCTGTCAGAAGTTAATCATCCGATAAGGTGTCTGCTTAGATCTTCATTGTTAAAATGATATGTTGGGCAAACCTGACTTGCGCATTTTTGTAAAGATTTGTTTGTAAACTGCCCAAACTGAGACACATGGGGGAAATAAATCACTATTTTATAGCGAAAATCCGGTTTTTCACATGATTGCTGCTTGTACTTGAAAATCAATTCTTTTCTTCATGCAAAAATGATTCTGTCTGAAAATGGATGTATTTTGCTTGGCCACATCCTTCCAATATTCCCTGTAATACCTGTTTTCACATAACTTTTGCACACAAAAACAAAATATTGCCCAGCACTAATTGCTGCAATTATTCTGATGTGTTGACCTGCAGAAAAGTGTTTTTTTTTTTTTTTGTATTTTTATTGTACTTTGATCAAAGCAAAGTAAATGTTGTTGTTAGATAATGAAATGCAGACTGCCGATTCCGTAAAGGGGAACAGTCAGCAGAAAGGGACCCACACTCAAGTGTGAGGCTGGTCCCAATGTGCACTTTGTATGCAAAAAGTTTTAGTTTACTTATTATTTACTGTAGCACAGTAGATTGCATCAGACTAATTTTGCTTACTTCTAGGCTGACATCTTCTTTTACTACAAATCCCAGAATTCCCTGTAGCTGACATGAGAGCAGTGGGCAGCAGTGGGAAATTCAACAGCCTGCGGTAAATGTTACAGCTTTTATAATCTCTGATCAGATGTTTTCCAGGTCTGCTTTTCTCCAGTCCTCTGTGACTGTACACGGCCAAGGGAGGACAGCGGTCCTGCAAATAAAAGATTAGATCTTAAACTCTAACATGCACTGCAGAGTACAGAATCTTCTGGTTCCATGATAACTTGGCGAAACCAAATACAACGTAATAAAAACAGCGTGGTGAAAACCACACAAGTCAGAACCACACATGTAGAATACTGCCGAGAATTTTTTTTTTTTGGTGTGATTTACTACTACAACATCACACCACCATGGACCACTACTCAAGTGAAAAGTTGTAACTTACATTTTTTTTCTTCTCTGGCTGTAATTCTCTATGTGCAGTTTTGACTTTTGCAGTTTTCACCATGCTGTTTCTGACCGCGCTGTATTTGGTTTCTCCGAGTTGTCATGATACGGAATCTACCACTGCTGCACACTGCTCTGATGTCAGCTGCAGAGGATTCTGGGATTTGTAGTAATAGAAAATATCAGCCTAGAACTAAGCAAAATTAGTCTGTTACAATCTATGATACTACAGTAAACAGTAAGCAAACCAAAACGTTTTCCTCACAAAAAATGCACATTGGGACCAGCACCAAACTCGAATGTGGGGCCCTGTGTGCTGACTGTTCCCCTTTAAAAATAGGTGGCATGGTTGTTTTTACACTTACATCAAACAACAATTATTTTGTGTCGGAATTCTGAAAAGAATATGGAAGCAAAATAAGAGCTTTACCCTTTCCATTATATTCATAAGATTCGGAGAGTTCATGTTTGCGCCTGGTGCTGTTAAATTACTTCAGTAGGAATTACATAAGCAGGCAATCAGCTGTGTGTGTTTCTTACAGTTATATTTTTTCTTTACTTTTACTGTTTCAACATCATTTTTTTATTACTTTTTGAACAGAATTTTACACTTTGGCTGTGCTTCCCTTTGCCAAATTAAATTTAAAGGAGGAAGAAAACATTGCCAGGTTCGCTCAATTTGTGAAAATTTATGAAAACTTCTTTCAGACGTGGTATTGGGCTTACTTGTACAAGTCAGGAGTCCTGATATACAGATAATTTAGATATTTATATCTCAAGACTCCTGTCCCCTACAGCCAGGAGTCCAGTTAAGTTTTAGGACTGGGATATGTCCACTGCTAGCTTCTTTAGCCTTATATTATAGATCAAGAGAGTACTCCTGGCCAGTCTAGCCCTCCTTTCTTCTGTGTGTGAGGCACTCTTATTCTATAAAGAGTGTCTCTCGTGCAGCTACCCTGGAAACTGACATGTTCGAGTTATTTGTTTTTATATATATATATATTATTGATCATTATAAAAAAAGGTCTGAGAAATGGAGCTTTCTGATTGGCTGTAAATATTCTAACAGCCTTATGTTAATCTTTTATTAACACACATGTAGAGCTTAATCATATGCTGAACAAGGTTTAACACTATTTAAAAAAACATTTCTATTATAATAGCAATAAGGCATTCCCAGGGGTTATGTTAATCGTCAGTTAATCACCCTCTAGGGGCATGTGGCACTTGGCTATGCCTCGTACAACATTGCACCACTAGAGGGTGGTTAACATACCATTAACATAACCCCTGCTCATACCTTATTGCTTAAGTAGTATATGGTTAGGGCTTATTTTGTATGTATAGCAGTGCATGTTCTAAAAGTCGTCGTGAATGTTCTAAAAGTTGTTGTGCACATTCTATAATTACAGCACCTGTGCCCCGCTTGGACTGACAGCCACCACTTTCAGTTTTCTATAGTTTTAGCTGTTCTCACTCTCCATTGTGCACACTCCTGCCAGTTCCACTCTGTCTTCTGTGCCCCAAGTTGAATGACAAAGAGATCCCTTTTTGTTTTCTTTCATCTCCCAGTTCTCAGTGAAGCCTGAGTCTTCTTGATGTCAGTTACAGAAAATGACTCAGACTTCACGCGCTGGCTCACACGTGCTCCTGTTATGAGTTCATGAGGTCTGTGCTAGAGTCAGTCCTCTTGGCAGGAGGGAGGGCAGGCATGATCTCTCTCACTGACAGAAACAAAATGGCATTTGAGCCAGCTGTCATTTGTGAGTGATGCTTGTTCTGTCTTTTCTGTTCAACAATAGTTTAGTACTGTGACAAAAAGTGAGTTTTGTGAGAGGGGAATAGGGTAGGAAGTGCAGCAATGTGCCACTTACAAATTATTTTTAAACCATATATCATTACAAATTAAATATGGGTGACTGCACACAACTCACCTTCTGTTTCTATCTTAGGGTTGAGAAAGCAGCATGGATCTCTCAAGCTTTGCTTTTGAGTTCCATATGCTGTTATCTCAGCCCTTGTGAGACCACTTATGGTTGTAAGAGTGATCTGATTTACACTGTTAGGGTATCAGAATCGGTCACCTTTGGTTTGCAGTTCTCATATCCTACGAATGTGAGTGAGGCCACTATTGCAACCACAATGGTGGTCTCAGAGGCATAATTAACATACAGTATTTTTATCTAAATGGTAGTATATGCCATCCACTGACCAGTGCCTGACTCCCACCTCTAAATCAAGTGTCAAACCCATGGGCCACCTGCAACCACTGGCTTTCTGCCTGGTACTGCCATGCAGTTTGAGATACCTTCCTGATGCTGCACAGTGCCGTGACCTTCATTTAAAATGTTACCATATTACAACAACCCTTCAAGCCAACCATCTAGCAACTTCTAACACTATCTCCTGTGCATTAAAATCACAATTAATAAATGTTGATGCATTTTTCGATCTGTACCCCTAATGCTTCCACTCTGTTAGTGCTTGGTGCTGCTAATACCGTGCACTTGAAACAAATATAATTTCAATGTGCAGGTTGAGAAATTCATTCTTCAAATCAGAAAGTGGTAGTAAATGGGCAAAAATTAGAGTAAAATACTCCTTTACTCCCCTTATCTGTTCCCCTGCCTACTGGTAAGCCCAATACCACTTCTGAATGCTCTTTTCATCAGTGTTCACAACGTGAGTGACCCCAGCGATGGGGATGGATTTTCAAAGGGTTTTTCAGGGCTTGTATCAAACTATGCATCAGACCCTTCTACAACATTCCTGACTGTCAGAACTACACCCGATTTTACAACCTCAGGCACAGTTGTGACGGTTTTCCCCCTATATGACAGCTTATGGCAAAGTTTAGCCACAAGTTTCGTGTTGGTGGTGCCTAACAATGACACAAGCTAGACCACAAAAGATGGTCTAACAAGAAGTGCCGCAAGCCCAGGGCACCATATCTTTGATGCACCCAGGGCCTGCGACATGTCTCGTTGTTTCAAAATCCAGCCCCTGATACCGACAGACAAACAGAAGTAGGATGAGTGATAAGAACCAAATCAGAAAGCACAAGCTCACAGAAGTCATATTCCACAGAGAGACCTTACTGACAGCAGCCTGTTACCAGGCCTGCTAAATTACAATAAGCCAGAGGTCTAATCCTTGAAACCGAAGGCATTTATTTTGCTTAATTTTCTTCTAAGTCACGACTAATGGCAGATTTAAACTTATCAGGTACCAGAGAGGTTGGTCATTGTACTGCACTATATAATTTTTTAATGACATTTCACTTCAGCTGGTTATTAACACAATGCCAACCGCAGTCTATTTGAAGTGCTAGTAAGTTAATAGGGCATGCTGTTCTCTTCTTGCCTCTGCTTGCGGCCTGTGCCTCTCACAGACGTCTTCCTTTGTTCCAGAAGCTCCAAAGTCACAATGAGCTGCCTACCTGGGGACTTGGCCAGCGAAGCATGAAAGCAAGAGAAGTTAATGAGGGCATAGGACGCCAGGAAGAAATTGGAAATGACTGGAGCGATAGTATTCAACTCAGCTGTAAGATAAACAAAACAGATTCTTGGTTTTATTGCACTGAATAATTGATGCCATGCTACACAAGCAAAACTAGAGGTGGGCAAGACAGGAAGTCTTCACCTACAGCCAAGGCGGGGCCAAGCCAAGGATCTGACTTGACTCTCAGCCAAAGCATGATGAGCCAAGCTGTGGCTGCTACAGACTGATATCTACAATACTTAGAATGCCTCTCCTGAGGTGCAAAACAGGAGCTGAAAGTTCCCGCCACTGCACTAACTTCTCAGGCTTTCAAAATTGCTTGCTTTGAATAACTGGCTGGACTCGACCCTGGCTCTTAATTGCTTGACACCAAGCTGAGCCAGAGCCAGGCATTATACTCAAGCCAGACTAGAGCCTCCCTTGGCTTGCCCACCTCTAAGCAAAACTAGTTATAATGTTGTTCAATTCATTTTTGTCCTAAGTGGGAGCACATATTCTCAGTTTCAGAGCACCAGATAAAAAAAAAAAAAAAAAAAAAGTTTTGAGAAAGAGTTTTGAGGACAAATCCTTCATTACAGTTTGGACAACTTGCTCTATTGTGTTGATTTTAGCTAGGGTTGGGGCTGCTAGTTCAGAAAGAAAATCCCCTCCCCCCCCCAAAGCTGGCCATTTCTAAACTTTTAACCTGATCCTCCCCCGTGAGATATTATTTGAATGGCCTTGTATGAAAATCAAGTAACATTTTACATGTTTATTATATGTAAATGATGTGCCAAATATCAATTGGAAGAAGGTTTGGAAACTAGAAAGTTTAACACCTTTTCTGGTTTGCTTTTAGATTGATCCCAGCCTGAGTCAGAAAGGGCTCATATAGCCCTAATTTTGGAGCCCTCTTTTCTCCTAAATTCAGTTTAGAAGACTGAATTGAAAGGTGTGGGACAGTCCCCCGTTCACACCTTTCGTGCAATCAAATTATTTGCTTACACTGTCGATTAAAATTCAGTTTTATCTGGCTTATCCTGCAATACCCCCATCCAGGCAGTGTCTCCAAAAAAGGCCCATTTACATGGCTTGATATGCACCATTGCTAGTGGTGCAGAGGAGATGCGCCAAAGCAGATCAGGTCACGTAAACAACTTGTGCAGCATTGTAGGTCACTCCTTTGTGGTGCACCGTGTTCACTGGTTTGGAGAGATCGTGTACCGGTGCAGGTGATTTATGTACGCGTGTAAACACACTGCTCTGCTGCTTAATAGGGGAAGTCAATGGCCCATTAATGCCCCTATGAAATGCTCTGGGTCAGGGTCATTATTAGACTGCCTCCATCTTCCGTCTCCTTGCTCCCAGCCCCATTACCCACCCTCTCCCAGACTTACCCCTGCCTCCTTGTTCCCCCCCGCTTACCACCCATGTGGGGTTGACAAGATGGGCCATGCCCCACAGGAGGTCCATGCTTGGTCCAGAGGGGGTGTGTGGCAAGGTCAGTGGTGCAGGTGCCTGTGGAGCGGGACCGGCATCATGCTACTACATCCGGGGATTTTTCCTTAACTTTCTTGCATCCCATATTCTCCAAGATGCCAATCAGACTTGAGCTGAATGATGTGCACACATAGAAGTGCATTAACCATCCAGCCCGATTAGCACTACCGCTCTTTAATGCCAAGCCTCACCTACACCACGACCTGTGATCACCCAGGTGGGGACCACATGACTGCTACTGCAACCCCACCCCCACTCCCCATGAAGGAGAAGAGCATCTGGGACCCTGAATCCTGCTCCCTGGCCAGCCATGAATGATTTAAGATTGACGACCAATGCAGCAGCCACTTAGGTTCCTGCTTTTGAGTCACATGATCCTGTGCAAGTTTATCATTTAAAAGACCTCTAATGATGTGTCAGGAAACTGTGCAAAGTACATAGGGGAGTTAGGTCACCATGCTGGCAGTATGCCCATTTTCTTTTGTTAATTAAATAATTACCTTCTGCACTTTGCCCATTTGCATGCACCGTTTCTTTTTTATTTCACATGTTACTCACTCTCAGGTACTCGGTGACCCCAAAGAGAGGTATAAGTGCACCTTTGTTTTATTTATTAAAATTTAGAAGAGCCTGCAGAGCAAATGTGCCACATGTGCTGAAATTTGGCACCAGTATATCGATTTGTATAAATCATAGCTACTTTTGCACCCATTTCGGTCATTGCAGGATATTTTGCCACATGTGGGCAGCTATAAATTCTGTGGCACTATGTGGGTACTGCCTTGATCAACTTTGTGAATACAGTGTCAGGGGAATTGAAGGGGGATTGTGCGTTAAAACTGTATATAAGGCCTTTGAAGCAGTTGGCCACCATCTTTTTGATGAGTGCTTGAGTGCTATAAGGGAGTCAGTAAAAAGACTTGTCAGTGGTTTAAGTCTCACTTAGAGGAGCACAGAGAACACATAAAGGTACTGGGTCACAATTCTGATATTCTTTCTGTGACCTGAGGAGTGTGCTGAGGGTCCATTCTTGGGAAAGTATTATTTGTACTTTTCATTAATGATATTGATCAAGCTATAGGTTTGTCTGGTCACATATCAACGTATATGCTGGTGATTTGGTGTTAATGACTTCAACCACAACTCTGAGTAAAGCAAAAAAGTTCCTACAATGCAATTTTTTTTCTTTAAACTTGCAAAATTGGACTTCTCAGAACTGAGTTCTTAATAATATGATCAAAACAAAATCAATGCTGTTTTTGGACCACATCAAAACTGAGAAAACCAAACCTGCTAGACTTCAACATTACCTCAGTGGAGGGCAGTAAAATGGAACAGGCTGGAAAATGTAAGCATTTGGGCCTCCGGGTAGGCTCAACATTAAAATTTAATGTTCTCATAGAACAGTTACAAAATAAAAGTATTGTTGTTTGTGGACTGGATGCCTTAAGGAAACAGGATCCCTGCCTTGAGGCAGGCACAAGGGAAAACATTGCTGCATAAGAACAGCTCCCCCATCCTTGAGTATGATAACTAAAGCTATAGACTGGCATAGCAAGCAGAACTGCAAAAACTGCACTGCCTAAATTTGTTTTGAACCATACTCGCCCATTATATACTGTTCAGCATTGTGAAGTATTGGAAAATTTAATTGCCTACCATTTTCCATAAGGAGAGAAAACAATTGCTTACTTCAATAGTGTGCATAAATGTACAGAAGGGCCTCTAATTACAGTACTTACATGATCTACTCAAAATGGGCTTAAAAACAGACTTGGAGATGTGACACACTGAGGCCTAGTTATTCCTAGCATATGATCTAGAAACAGCCAGATGAAATGCTCATTTGCTGTTTTTAAAACATGGAGAAAATTACCTACAGAAATTTGTAATATTTAATTGGGCTCTGAATCTGTTAACACCTTAGATAAGTTAACAACATACAAATGCTTGGAGCACCTGTTAAACTTGGCTTTTTTGATCAATTCTTATATATTTGTTTTAAATGCTTCTGTTTACACCTTATCTATTGGGGTACAGTTTAAAGGAGAACAGTCAGCATTAAAACTCCACACCCGGTGCTGGTCCCAGTTTTCACTCTGTGTGCAAAACATTATTTTTTTTACTTTCTGTTTACTGTAGCATAGTAGATTGTATCAGACTAATTTTATTTAGTTTGAGGTTGACATGTTCTGTCACTACAAATCCCAGAATCCCCTGCAGCTGACATCACAGCAAGACTGCAGCAGTAGGTTATTCAATAGCCTGCACTGCACTGCATGTTAGAGTTTATATAAGCTCTGATTCTTGTTTGCTGGTCCCACTGTCCTCCCAGGGTTAGGTACAGTTACATCAAACTGCACTGAGCCCTGTCAGAATAGTAGGAGCAGCAAACATCTCATTGGAGCTTATAAAAGTTCTAACATGCCCTGCAGGCTATTGAATCTGCTACTGCTGGAGTCCTGCTCTGATGTCAGCTGCAGGGGATTCTGGGATTTTTAGTACCAGACGATGTCCACCTAGAATTAAGCAAAATTAGTCTGATGCAATCTACTATAGTACAGTAAACAGTAAGAAAAAAAATATTTTTTTTACACGAAGTGTAAATGGGGACCAGCCGCACACTTGGCTGTGGGGCTCTTAGTGATGACTTTTCCCCTTTAAAACTGGAAACCCCAGATAGGGATATGACAATATCTGCTGATGTGCAGTTATTAGCCTTTTTAGGGGGAGTTGGGGTTACATTTTAGAATAATATATCTTAAATGTACTGTAAAGTTGCACTGTTTTGTACTGAAGGGTGTAGTAATTATTGTAAGGTATTTTATTGAATGTAACTTCGCACTTTATAGAGACAGTCCTAAAAATTGATACCCCCCCCCCCACATACACACACACACACTGGTGATCTTATCCTGTGTAAAACTGTTATAAACTATCTAACACTGTGCATCTGTCTGAAATCATATCCACACACTTTTTCAGTGTTATAAATACTGTGACAGTCAGTACCTGAGTAAACAGTTATCCTGGGAGGGATCACAGCTTGGGTTTGGGAAACACTGCCACCATCAGGCATGAACTTTTAAACCAGTTTAGCAAAGGTAAACTGGTTTCAAACATTCAAAATCAGTTAGTGTCCAGACTCTCGTAGTTTCAGAACCGTTCTTGAGACTCAATCACTACAGCACCTTTGGGGGAGGAGGGATGTCTTGAGATTGGTTCTACACTTAGTAATAAGACAGTGTGTGTGAGTCAGGTTGAGATAAGTGTATGACTAGGGATGCAGTGCCATGTGCGAAGGACCGTACAGCCCCTGCAAGTGCAGTTATGATAGCCTAACTCACACCCTGGAGTATCTTATGTAAGTAATAAGACACAATGCCAGGGTGTGGCTTATTGTTCCTGAACCACATGCCCAGCTGTGTTGTGAAGCACAGGGCACTTGCACCGAGTGCTTTCAACCACCTAGAAATGAGGTTCAGGAATAGTAACCCATACCCTGACGTGTCTTATTGTGCTTATAAAAATGGGTCTACTGTAAAAAAAAATTAAGATAAGTTTAACAGTGCAGTTACAAGTCCTATTTGAACTATATTTTTGCTGTTCTTTGCTACTTGAATGACCTTTTCCAGTACAACAGTCCTACTGTTATTCTCAGTTGTCATGTTTCAGGTGTATATATACATGAACAAATTGCTCAATAAAAAATGTTTGAAAAAATGGTTATGTAGTCTGGACTGGGCCCCAGTAAGCAGATGGTTGTTGTTTTTTAGAGGCATAGAAAGGTTTTTGGATGTACAAGTGCAATCAATGTCAACAGTATTTTCTAACATTTTTTGTAAAACACCACTAAAGTCAAAATTTATATGACCCAAGCCCCATCACCACCACCATCACTATTGGCTTCCTTTCTTGTCAGTTTTTACATTTGAAAAGAAGAATGAATGTGACTTGCCAATTAGAATGAATCCCAGTGCAATAAAAAATGCAAGTATATATGCTCGTAGTGGTTCATTATTCTTCCCATATCCTACCGCAAAGATCTGCATGCCTGAGTAAATATTGTCCTTACAAAGAGCCTAGAAACAAAAAAAAAAAAGTAAGTATTTTTCATAACAATCTGTGAGATCTTAATATACTTTTTAACCAATGCATTAGCAGGAAAACAGAAAAGAATACAGTAGAAGATTGTAGAATACTGCACTAGATGCATCAGAGGAGAGGAACCCGTGCATGTTAAAAAGGATTTTACTTACTGAAAAATTACTAATAAATTGCTAGGGCCTCCTGTGTTTTTTCCTTGTTGTCTTCTGGATAGGGATGTTTGCATTTCTTTAAATAAAGTAGTTCTACATTATTTTTATTTTAGAATTTTTTGCTGAACCACATTTCACAGGGAGGGTAAGTGACTTGCTCAGAGTCAGTAAGTTGAGGGTGTGGGATTCAAACCCTGGTTGTCGGGGTTTCCAGGTTCACAGTTTGGTGCGCTAACATCTGAGTTATACTGGTTATTCTACAAATTATCCTTTAATTGATCATATACTATTCTTTCTAGGACCTTGGACAGTGGGCTAATAGAGAAATCAGTATAGAATCACATATTACAGGTCTCTGGCAGCAAACTGTTTCCAGGACAACCTTTTAGAGCTCCTACAACAATCTAAAAGATGTATATTTTTTTTTGTTGTTGTTGTTGACTATTTTTCCCTTCAGTCGCGATCTATGGGGCCTCTCTCACGCACCCTGCCCCTGCCCTGCCTGAAGTCCTCTGACCTGAGCCTCCTCTCTCCTCCCCTCAGCCAACAATTGGCACCCCCAGCTTAACCCCTCCAGAGTGGGGCCTCCCCTCCTCTTTGGATGCTCTTGCACACATAGACTCCGACTGTGGGTGAGGCCTCTGGATGGAGGGAACCTGGAGGCCAGGCAAGATGGACCCGGCCATGGGCATGGGGGCAGGTACCTTCGCCTACCCCACAGACCAGGCTTTTCCCTTGTTCTGGTGCTCACCCCCCATGCATGGTGCATGCCCTGATGCAAAAGATGCATGGCAATTCTGTCTTGCATCAGCCACGCTGAGTACATGCTGCCCTACATGCTTCAGTGCCCCCCGGTCTCCACTGGGAGCCACTGGCACGCCGGGCAATCCCCTGCCCTCCCCCCCCCGGGGAGGAGAGCAGCTAACAGGTGCTCAATCCTTGACCCGCCCCTGCCGACCCCCAGTGCCCAAGCTCGCTCCTGAACTCAGGTCACTGGCGTAGCGCAAGGTGTGGTGTCCAGCGCCTCAACCCTCACTGCCACCAGGCCAAAGATGTATATTCTTGTAATACCTTATTGTTATTGGTGTCATACTTCTAATTTATGTGTATCTTAAATGACCCCAAGGTAGGCAATTAAAGTGTTTTATAAATAAATATAGTATGTTATAAAGGTTGCTTTGTCAACACCACCCATACCCTGGCAATATTAGGGACTGGGGTCTTTCTTTCTACCCTTAGAAATAGAAGCATAGAATAGAACCACTTGGCTCATCCAGTCTGCCCAGATATTCCCTGCCTATTCTGTCTCCACACACCCTAACTGGCCTCCAGTGACCTGCCCCACTCCCTGCTTGTTTACAATTATTCCTCTATATCTAACCCATGCATGTTTGAATCCCCCCACTCTTTTCACTCCCACCACCTCTGATGGCAGGATGTTCCAGGTGTCCACCACTCTTTCAGTGAAGCAGTATTTCCTCATGTCCCTCCTAAACTTTCCTCCTTCTAGCTTCATTGCACGCCCTTTTGTTCTGCTGCAATTCCTCATTTGAAACAGGCTCTCCACCTGTACCCTGTTCACCCCCTTGAGGTACTTCTAGGTCTCTATCATGTCTCTTCCCCTCGCCTCTCCTCTACTATGTACACTATACAATATAGCATCGGCGCAGGTCGCAGAGGTGAGAAGTGGGCTGTGCCAGTGCTGGCTCTATTACAGGATGGGGAGAGCTGAATGGTGGGCACTACCTTCTGGGGTGGGGTGGACAGGGGTCACTATATCACCAAGTTTACGGGGGCCTTCAGTTCTATACTGACAATGGTGGCATCAGGGATTGGGGGGCATGATAATGTTTGTTAACTACTGGGAGAGTCACACTCAGGGATAGAGGAGGGGGGCATGTTATTTTTATTAATTGACAATATACTGATGATGGTGACATCGGGGATTGGGGGGCATGATACAGTTTGGTAACTGCTGGAAGAGGCACACTCAGGGATCAGGGAGGGAGGCATGTTATTTTTATTCATTGATGGTATACTGACAATGGTGGCATCAGGAATCAGGGTGGGGGCATGATAATATTTGGTAATAATTGGAAAAGGCACACTCGTGGATCAGGGAGGTGGGCATGGTACTTTTATTCAGTGATGTTACTGGCACAATTGGAGATTGGGGATGGAGGCATGATACTATATTTGACAATGATAATGGCACAATTGTGGCTGGGGGGGGCACACTGCTGCATATGGGTCAGTTCTCCATGAGAGACTTATTCTAAGTACTCATAGACCAGCCCTAGCTGGTCTGAGGGTACTTAGTATTTCTCCCTCTGGGTGAGTTCTGAGCATCCCGATAGCTGAGATGTGGCAGCCTGCATCTGTCACATGCCCCCTTGCGCCCTGTCACAGCCCATTTGTGGGCACACTGGTGGCACTAGCCCTGTTTGCGGCAAGCAGATTGTGGTTGATGCAGGCTGCCTTTGAGAATAGCTCTGGGGCAATATATGACTCAAGGTGCCACTAGCGCCATTGCTGTTTGGCGCAGGCACCCTGGGTCCCTCTTGGGGCTTTAAGAATTGGGACCAATGTGTTTAGTGATTGAATGGAGGAGGAGCTGCTACCCCTGGTGTTGAGTGCGGTATGATGGGGTCACAAAGTCAGAACTGGTGCTGTGTGATCATTGTGTCTGCTTAGTGATAGTCCCTTGCAGCTGTGTGTGCAGGACATATGGGGCCAGATTTGCAAACGTTGATGCAAGGCATGTATCAAGGCCTATACCAACCCCATTTTTTGGTGCACTGTGCCAAACACCTTTGTTGCAACTGACCTCATTTTAGTACATCGGGCACCATTACAACAGTTTTCCCACTTTACAGCAGTTCCTACCATATATTTGGTGCAAGCCCTGTGAAAAGGGTACCCGAGCCTGACGCAAGCTAGACTAGCAAAAATCAAAAGGACCAGCAATAAAACATGCGGCAATCAGCACAAGGGAGAGAAAATTCCAATCATCAGTGCACCAGGGGCTGGTGGCATTCTCAGACCTTTGAAAATCCAGCCCATGGTGTCTTTGTTTGGAACAAAACAAGGAAAACAAGATATCATATGGGTAATGGGTTGGAAACAAAATATTTGATCTGAACCTAAGAAAAGAGTGACAGAAATCCAAAGGAACATATCTTACTGAGGGAATGTGTTTCCTGTTGTACTACTGTTACCCTGTCTTATGTTTTTATAGATAAAAAATAACATATTTATATTAAACCTACGTAACTACAAAAAAAAAATACAATCGAATTTAGATCAAGAATGCTATAAGTCATGTTATACCAGTGGTCACCTTTACAAACTATTATAATTGCTGGTAATACTCTTACCTGAAAGATTTTTGGAGCACTAACCAATGAAGCCAGGGCAGAAGACAGAGTGGCTGAAAAGATTCCTGCTGTGATGAGGGGACCAAACCCAGAAACCATTGTCATCACCTGGTTAAAAATTTAGAGAAGCTATGACAACCATACAACTTTTTCTACACAGCACCAAACTTGCTCAAGTCAATATGTACATCTGCCTAACCTGAAAGTTGTTTATTAGTCCATATTCACATGCTCTCTCTTCACAGTTGGAAAAGTTATATCCTAGAAAACAGGATGCTGTGCGACAGTCTAAGACATTTGGAGATGTGGAATCTGTCAGGTTTCCTGTGGCATCTCGTACAGTGCAAGAGGCTGTTTGGAGAAATTATAAAATGTATTGATGAGATTTTTCATTTTTCTGACTAAATATTACAAAAAACACAAAAAGCAGATACATTATGACACAATCTGCACATTCCTCCCAGGGGTGGCTGAGTTCAGTCCACCTAGCAGATTAAATAAAAAATAAGTAAATAAATGAAAAATGTCTGAAGTCCATACTGTGTTTACAGGCTCAAATGACATTAGTTAGACATTTGCAATGCCAACAGGTAACAAAGCATATAATTTAATCTCAGGTAACAAAGGGAAAAACTATGGTCCATTTCAGGACACTTGACCTGATACTCCAACAGGACCCAGGGGGCTGCTTCCCCACCATCCCAGTGGCCCCCAAGGGTCTACTCTGGGGATGGATGGTGGTGGGAAGAGGGTGTGTGTGGATTTGGAAATGACAGAGTTCCAGGAAGTGCACAATCAGAACTGCTTTGCCAGTCTGGCTGTGGAAGCACGAGATGACAGCCTAAACCACGTGGATGCAGTCGGTATTTCCAGGAAAGACGTTCCATCCAGGAGAGATCAGCCAGGTGGGAGGGAGATAAGCAAGGTCAGGAGGCTGGTAAGAAGGTGATAGTGATTGGGGGTGCTAGAGTTCAGAGGACAGGGAGGCTGGTTGATGACTCAACATCAGGTGACAGAGCTATCATATCCCTTCCTGGAGTGAAATCTCTGAAGTCACTTCCACGGCTGGAGAGTTCGACTAGGGTAGGGTAGGGAGCCAGCTGATTCACCTAAAAGTCAACAATCTGCAGCACTGTAGTGTAGATTAGGCAAAGGAATGGTTCCATGAGCTAGGTAGCAAACTGAGTGAAGTTGCAGTTACAGTACGGTACGGTATGGTACAGTTATGCATAAGGGAGCAATACAGATGAGTATGAATAGATAGGCCATTGATAGAGTAAAGACGTATGGCACATTCATAAGGTAGGAAAAAATGGGCAGACTGGATGGGCCTTGCAGTTCTTATCTGCCGTCAACTTCTATGTTTCTATGCACCCTTCTCAGAGGTACTACTGGCGGCATGCGCAGAAAATAGTAGAAAGGACAGGATTCAGGTGTCTAATGCATAACTGAAGGTTGGTATGAAGAGGAGCGGTTCAGATTTGTCGGCATTTGAGGTTCAGTCTAAGATAGTAACAAACTACTTGGAAGGGATCGTCTGCATCTGAGCAGAGTGGGACACTAATGCGCTTGGGCAGACGTTAGATGTTTACCTTGGGAGATTTAAGTAGATGAGGGGAAGGGCTGCAATAGGCCAGACGGACTAGAACCAGCTCATTGTGGAATCCTAAGTCCCCCCATCAAGCAGTTTGGTAGGGACTGCTAAAGGAATAAGGAAAAAATTGGGAATGGCAAGGAATAAGGTAGACATTCATCAAAGAGAAACTAGAAACAGAAAATTGTTGACCAACAGTTCCTTGCCTATTAACAAATATCAATGTAACTCTTTATTTGTACTTTGTACTCAGGCAACAGACAGTCCACACACTCCCTTTGCTAGGATGTTTACCTGACTTGGTCTTGGGAGGAAGAGCACATTAAAAATATTTGTATTTTTACTGAGAACTGGGTTGGGCCACAGCACTTGGGGCATCATTAAAACGCACAGTGCACTCAAAGATGAATGTCCACAAGCAGAAGTAGAGCCATGTAGTATATTTTATTCTGATATGATGGACTGACAGACATTTGCCCATAGGGGCTGCAGGTGTAGAACAGGTACAGCAAAGCCTACAAATCCACAGTAGTGATCTACTACCAGTACATTTGTTCAGGTCCCACCTGCCTTAGAGGGTAAAAAAACAAAGTTCCCATCCATCCCTCTTCCAGGCTATGGACACACAGGGCAGAGCTTGTCCAAATAAGTGTGAGAAACGCTGGGCTCACAAAGTTACCAGAGTCCAATCTCTTTTCCAGAAAGTGAACAATGCTAGGTTCACATGTCCCTAGGGTGGGCAACTCTGGGCTCCCTCCATTACCAAAGTCCCATCTCCAAAAAGTCTGGTACAGGACAGGGCATGTCCTCAGATCTGGGAGAAACAGTTCCAGAAAACATTCCCAACTCAGACAGAAAAGGTCTCCTCCTCATTTCCCAGACAGAAGTGAGTGTGTAGCTCCACGTTCTAGGCAGAACAGAGACAACTCTTTTTCCAAATGAATTATAACTGTGAAGGAACCATTTGAGTAATAAAACAGTCATCCAACAGTTCATAAAGTAAACTTGCCCCACAATGTAGGAATTCCCTGAGAGACAGGGCAAAACCTCATCATTCCAGAAACTGGGCAGCACTTTCCTATCTAAAAGTATTTCAGAAATGTGGGATGACTCCATAAGTTACTCATGATGACTTGACCCATTGTCCTTCGGGATTTGTTCACCCCCTCAGGGGCTCTACACAGGAGAAAGCCACTGCCATGACTCAATGCAAGGCTCTCTGTGATTCAACGACAGTCTGATAAGGGTTGGGAGAGAGGTGGCACCTGTTCTGAAGCTCTCCTCAGTCAGCACCTCTAGCTAACTGTACTGCTCTGAGGCAGAAAACTGACTGACTCAGCCAAATTCTATTGTGGCTTATGCCACTGCAAAAGCTACTCCCACTTGGAACTTCTTCCAGAATGACTGACAGAAGCTGTCAAAGGAGCCCTAGAAGTTTAACTCTTAGCTGCCCAGCATGCCTAACTAAAAACCCACTAACAGGGACCTAGTAACCCTTGGTGGAACCCAAGGGTTACGCTAAATACCACAAATACCAGATAGGTCAGGTAACGGATGTGATATACCTAGATTTTAGAAAGGCATTTGACTTGGTACCACATATGACGCATTAGGTAGATGAGCCAACAGGGCTAGGGAATGGAATAACTGATTGGATCAAAACCTGGTTGACTAATAGAACCCAGAGGGTGGTCCTAAATGCTAAATTCTATGAAGCTGGGACAGTGAGTAATAGAGTACCACAGAGGTTGGTCCTGGAACACCTACCATTCAATATCTGTATCTGTGAGCTATGTAAAGCTATGCAATCCAAGGTAAATCTATCAGCAGATGATATAAAGCTCTGTGGCAGGGTTGACAGTGAAGAAGGAGTTAACATCAAGAGACAATATGTGAGAAGACTAGAGCAATTATACAGTACCTGGCAGCTGAAATATAATGCTAAAAAGTACAAGGTGATACATATAGGGGTGAAGAACCCAGCAACAGTTTACTGTATTAGTGGTATGCCAGTAGAGCTCATGGTGCAGGAGACAGAACAGGAAGCGATGATAACAATTAACTTAAAGCCATCTTCTCAGTGCAATAAGGCATACAGGAGGGCTAACAAGGTGCTGGAGTGCATAGGAAGTGAGGTTACTAGCAGAAGGTGGGAGGTGATACTGCTCCTGTGTAAATCCCTGATCAGGCTGCACCTGGAGTACTGTGTTCAGGTCTGGGGTTCATATCTGAGGAAGGATATGGATAGATTAGAGAAGGGCATAAACAACAAGGCAAACCATATAAGGAAAGACTGAATAGGCTTACTATAAGCACTTGGTGATAAATGGGAAAGGAGGGACACAATAAAGACTTTCTAAGTTCACGAAGGGGTTCAACAGAGTGGGTAATGTACATTTATTTAATCTGTGAAATGGAAGGTCCACTAGGGGCCATGTGCTCAAAGTGGGAAAAGGTAAAAAGAAGACATTAGAAAGTTTTGGGTTTTTTTCATGAAAAGGATGGTGGATGGGTGGGACACACATCCTGACAAGATTGTGGAGGCATACATTTAAAGAGAACATTCCCTCAACCTTTTTTTTCTGTATGCATGTGTAGCATTTGAACAACAACTAGTTTACCAGGCAGCCATCTGTGTGAATGTCTAATACCAGCTTCTCTGTTGTTTTAGGCACTGCACATACATTCTACGCACTGTTATAAACTAGTGTGTTACTTAGTTTTGTAATTTATGCTTTGCTTCCCTTTGCCATCTAGGTTTCTCTCTAAATTGACACAGAGATGAATAGGATACTGGCCCTTTAATCTGATGTGGTAGCAAGGAGGCATGCTTCATTACCCCGGATTTAGGAATTGCAACTGTTCTGTTCAATTTAATTTAAACTAGGTACACCTGTGATATCTGTATAAATAAAGTGTGTGCTGGGTTGGTAGCCATGCCCCCTGAGGAAGAGGTGTTTTTATCTCAAAGTGCTGGGGCTCGCCAAGTTTGGTTCACGGATCTCTGTTCTTCACGTTGTGTGTGTTCCAAATGACTATTTTGCACAGTTTGCACATTAAATCTATCACTTTATTTTCAATGCAGTAGAGTGCGTGTTTTCTTTGGTTTGATGTTACATTTTTCTACAAGCACCCAGTCTCAACTGAGAGCAGAGCTTTTTCTGTTGTGGGTGCCTGTATAGTTTGTAGGCATAAACAATGCTTCCCTCTCTTACGTCCCCTTAAGTTCATCCTATAATTAAACATAAATGAGGTTGCTTCACTCTGTTCTGCCCTGGTGTGAAAACCTGTTTGACTGCATTGCAAAGGTCATGACCCCACTCATAAAAGGAAATATGGGAGCTGATAATGCAGATTTGCACATCAAAGGGACTTCACACTCAATGAGTAAGCAAAGCGCTCCTAGCACATAATCAAATTAATCAGTTGAATAACAAAATGTCACACGCACCAGCATCCTTCCAACTGCATTTTTCCAACTCAGAAACACTTTACACAATAGAAAACAATAGGGAATTTACTTGAAAAGCTAGATGGCCAACACAAGACAAGAATACAAGGACCTCAGAAGACATACTGTACAACAGAAATGACCAGTACAGTGGAGGGTTTCAAACAGGCCTGGGACAAATACAAGGGGTTGTCAAGGGGAGGAGGGGGAATCTTGGAGCGGAGGGGAACAAGTAGAGGGATGGAATGGGCAGGCTCGATGGGTCAGGAAGGTCTTTTTCTGCCAACACATATCTATGACTCTATGAATCTATGACTGACAGTAGCACTTCTGCTGGCTTGTGCACAACTCCCATGATGCCTTGCATGAGTGGGGTCATGACCTTTGCAATGGAATCATATAGGTTTTCACACAAGGGTGGAACAGAGTGAAGCAACTTCATTTAAATTTAAATTAGGATGCAATTAGGGGAGTATAAGAGAGGGAACCATTGTTCATGCTTACAAACCACACAGGTATACAGAAAAAAGGTTGATACTTTCCTTTTAAGGATGTTATGAGGTATGATAATGTAGAAAGAAGTGGGGGGATGAGGAAAATTATGTTAGTAAGATTCTGAGTCAAGAATCTTAAGACAGACTAGATGGACTTGTTCTGGTTCTTTTGTGTCCTCTTTTCAGGGTGCTATGTTTCTACAAAATCTTAAAGAGAAGTCCCAGCATTACATAACTGGGTTTTTAATACAACAACCCCTTACCTTATGCTGGTGCTAGTCTTGTAATGCAAGAAACGAATATACTGAATAAGTCCACTATGGGAGGGAAGGGATCGAAAATCATGCCAAACGGACAGCCAGCTGATTCCTTCCATCTCCGGTTTGCCAGCCTTGCCCCCATGCTCAGACGTTTTGTGATGTCTAACCAGGGACAGCACGGGGGGCACCACATACAAGTGAATGGGGGACTTTTTCAGAACCATTTTATGTTAATTAAAGCAACCTTTGATATAAATAAGAGCCATCACTCAACTAATAGGGCCCCCAATGTGCTAGTGCTTTGCTGAATCTTCCAATTCTGAGAGAATGGAATTGCATGGAATGTTGGAAAATTCCACCTAATTGTGCAAAATTTTATTGGTTGCAGAATACAAAAAGCAGAATGTTTTCCATGGGTTAGTTACACAGATCCTGAATTCCTTTTCCATACTACGTGGAAAATTATTCTGCAGCTCACACAGTCTGCGGAAAATTATTCCACGGTTTACATGGACATGCTTGTCAGAATTCTGCAGAATGCAAAAAAGAAATTCCAAAAAGCATTTCAGAAATGGAATTACCATTCCACACAAATTCCACCAGCAGAATTCCACATTGTACACAACTGTAATGCACACCTTCTTCACTGAGTGAGGGAGATTTGATACTGTGGGTAGTCACACAATGTCATTCGTCTTCACTAAAGGCCAGATATTGCATAGACAAGCAACAGTAGCAAAGTGGGAGGAGCCTCACAGGAAGGAAAATCCCAGGGTGAGTGTGGCAGTGTCATGTGCTCCAGCTGCACATGTTCCAGTGAGTGATTGGGTGTTTTGCCAGTGTCCACCCCCACACTGAATATTGCCACTAC
This sequence comes from Neoceratodus forsteri, assembly GCA_016271365.2. Classification (NCBI taxonomy): domain Eukaryota; kingdom Metazoa; phylum Chordata; order Ceratodontiformes; family Ceratodontidae; genus Neoceratodus; species Neoceratodus forsteri. The sequence continues at coordinate 185,749,547 of JADMNL010000031.1, forward strand.
AGATAAGGGGATCCCTGCTGTGGGTGGGAGCAAAGGTGGGGAAGACACAGGTTCACTAATGAGAAAATCTGTAGGATACCCAGAGTGGAGCAGGAGTGTCAAGACAGGAGTGGGTCTATTGATGCTAAGGTAAGCAGCACCCCAGTTGTACTAGAATACTGAATTAAAACAAAGGACCTGACAGATGAACAAGCCAATTTCATCATAGATTCCCCAAGAGTCTGTGAGATAACATTTTTTTCAGTTTTTATCATTGTTTTCCACAGTCCCCCATCCCAATGTTTGGATCACCATGACTACATATTTCTTCTGACAAGGAGAACAGGCAAGAAACTGCCTTTACAGCCGATAGTGATGTTGTTCCATGGTCAGTGAAAGGTGATGCACCTTGGCAATACTCCCAGCTGGGACCAAAGTTGGTTTCTGAGAACTGCACATGAACTCCTGTCTCCAAAGTGGCAATATAGCATGAGACTGATGCGCCACTGGTGCCTGGTGAACCTTTAGTGTAAATCTTTCACAAGAGCTCTGGGGAAACAAAGATTTCATCCAGATTAAATATATGATCTCCAATCTATTTTTTTTTTTTTTATGCTTTCTAGGACTCCTCAACAGGGGAGGTTGTACCTATGGCTCCCTCCCTCATCTGGCTGTCTTTCATGGTCCCTGCCCCAGCCCCAACCAGAACTCAACACCTATGCCCCACCCCTCCCAGCCACATCATGGTGGGGATTTACTCCACTCACCGCGGAAGGACAGGTGAGCACTGGGGGAGCTGACTTGGGTGTGTCTGCTGCAATGCCAGTGGACCACCCCCTTTACATAGATTGAGAGGATTTTTCTCTTAGTTTCCCCCTCCCAATGGCACGGGCGTGCATTGACACCAAGGATATCCTGTGCGCGCGTCCATGCACAGTACATCCGGCATCATCCCTCATCAACCCTCCAGCAGACTGTGAGCTGCATTGACCCCCAGTCACCACTAGGAGCCAGCACACCCACGATTATCCCTTCCCACCCACCCCAGAGGAGGAGAAGAGCAGTCCCTGGGATGCTCAATCCTCCTGCCGACTCTCACCTCCCAAGGTCGCTCCCGACCCCAGGTCACAGGTGTGGCACGAGGTGTGGTGTCCAGCACCTCAGCCTTCAGTGCCACTGGGTCAGCTATCTCTAATCTATTAAATATAGAATAATGTATGGACAGCAACACACAATGAGACCATGCTTCCATTGAAGGGTTGAGATGACAACATAAGGTCTTGAAAAGTGAAGCACAAGAGGTCCTTGCTGTCTCCTTGACCCTGAGATGGAAACACATGGCAAGTTGCATGTGGGTGTCCATATTTTATTTTATATACTACAGTATATGTGTTTTGTTTTGTTTTTGACACAGGAGTAGCAGATGTGCCTCCCCAGTTAAAAAAAAAAAACCTACCCATCCAATACCCACAGTTGTACCTTTTAACATGCAGAAGTTTGCAAAATGAAATCTCTATCACAGAAAAGTTCAATGCTGGATGACTGTTGTGTGACAGTAACTGTGCTCATTTCAATGACGCTGATTAAAATGGCATGCTTAGTGTGGCAGGATTGTCACCTGGTGTGAAATTCTCTATGATCACATTTAAATGAACTGATTCTTACAAGTTAAAACACACTACTTTGGGTGTTAGGTGGTTAGTAAGCAGCTGGTGTGGAGTGAACAAGCAGTTTAACATTTTATGAGCTTTGAACTGTGCAGGACAACTGTTTGGAATGTGCACAGCAGGAAATTAGTATGTGCAGGGCAATTTGGAGTGCCCACAATGAAGATTTTCAGTAGACTGAACAGAACAATGACTAGCCAGATACTCTTATACAATACTTTTATTTCTGTATCACTCTGAATCATACTATTCTAGTGCTGTTAAAACTGCCATAACATACCTACAGCCACAGCTACTCCGAGGTATGTAATAGTCGAAATTACAATTGCCAGCAATGTACCCTTTGGAATGGCAACCTGGGGATCCTAGAAACAAATACAACAAATGTTTGTAATCAACACCGGAAAGGGACTCTTGCATTACGTGCACGCTGCTTTAACCGTGCAGACCGTCAAGTCTGCAAGACACAGCAAAGAAATAATGACTCTGGAATGTCATTCAGACAAATGTTCTGATATTTTATTGAGAATGCTGAATAGTGCCAGAGCCCAGGCTATTTCCCAAATGACGTGCTCAGTGTGCACTTGATTAAAAACTATAGGGTACAGGTGCCAAGACCATTCATGAAATCTGTATAAATTGCATCACCTTAACATAAAAATGACTAGAGCTATTACAATTTAATATTGCGCAGCTACTGTTTTTTTTCCCCTTTACTCCATCCTCGTCTGGCACTCCAACACCACCAAGCCACACCCCTCATGCTCCAACCCTGTCCTGGCCGTAGGCACTCTGTGATTTATTCCCCACAGTGAGACCTCCTGTCAGTGGCAGCATTTCCATTGTGGAGCCACAAGGCAGACCAGGAAGAATCTGAAGGATGGAGCTGGGGTGACACTGGGTCTGAGCTGCAGCCTTGGAGAAGGAGGAGTCAATTTCTATTTTCTGTGCTTCCTTCCTCCAGGTCCTGTGATGCTCAGCTGTACCTGGCTGGTCACCTTGGCATGATTGAATGTTGTTAGGTATCCTGATGACATGTCAGATATGACATTTGGATGAGTAGTTTTAAACTATAAGAGCTCAAAATCTGGCAATTTATTTTTGGAAGGAAATGTGAAAATATTTATCTGCTTAAAGGGATACATTAGTGTACAGTGGCTGACATAATCTGAAAGTCCACAAAAAGCTTTTTTCCAATGAGGTACTGGGCTCACCTGTAGCTAAAAGCACTCTAGAGATATAGATACTTGAGTCTGTTCAATACTAATACTACATTGCAGCCATTTTTAGAACACTGTGATGTCATCAAGGAACAACAGCCCAGCTTGTTCTTTATGACATCACAATGTTCTAAAAATGGTTGCAATGTATCTCTGGACTGCTTTCATCTACCGGTGAGCCCAGTACCTTGTCTGGAAGAACTTTTCATGGACTTTCAAACTATGATGGCCACTGGATATGAATGTGTCCCTTTAAAATCCGGCTACCTTTAGAGCTAGATATGTGCAAATTAGCAGGCATAGATAACTGTCTTGGAAGGGTCATAAAATCCATTAAATCTAGAGAGATTTGGTTTAGTCATTTTTAAGTTACAGAGGGGTTCATAATTGAACTATATAATTATTTGTCAAAACTTCCTAAAAATAAGAATGTTTGTAACTTCCCTGTTGTTGCAGGCTTAGATCTGAAATGTTGGTATGCATATCCAAAGCTAATGGATCCTGGTATCTAACAAAGCTGGAGAAATTTGGCTCAGTAGTGTTAAATTTACAGTGGAAATACTGCACATTACTATTGGCAGTGTTCTCAAATGCTGTGTAATAGGTAATATCTCCAGAATTCCACTTGTGAATTAAACGTTCACAAAGTGCTTGCCACTGCATCTAAGATAACCCAGGAGGTTACACCACAAGTACATTTACTTGTGGTGTAACCTACTGGGTTATCTGCTTGTCTGTTTGCATCACTTGCTTGCGCCCCTACTTGTTTGCCCCTAGCGTAACTGGGCTCGTTGTTCTCAGTCTTTTGTTTGCTGGCTATCTAAAACTGCCTCTGTATCATTATTGCTGACACTGCATTCATTTTGTCCTATCTATATTTTTGGATATGCACTTGTGGTATAACCTCCTGGGTTGTACCTGAAGATACAGTATGCACAATGATGCCTAGTGTACTTACCTGGTCAACGAGAGCTATAATACCACTATTAATAATCACGATCTGTTCACAGTCCTGCAGTTCCTTCCTGACAGATTATTTTTCTCTCTCCCTTTTTTCTCTCATAGCTTAACCAGACATACTCAGTGGAACTGCTTGTCCTCCTGATATCCTGCTTGTTCTTCACAGTGACGCATTCCCTGAAAATGAGAGTCCTGTCCTTTTTCTGTCAGACCTATCCAATTAGAAGAGCCAGAATGCCTCCTTCTTGCTGCCCCAGTCACTTTCATCCCCCATTGTGTTTTCCTGAGTGCCTCTAAGTCCATGCTTACAAGTATCTCAGGGTCTCAGACTAGTCAGCTTTTTCTGGGTAAGATTCTTATTTACCCTGCATTCAAGTTGGAATTCTGGTCTATCTGTGCTTCCCTGCTCTGCCTGGGAGTCTACTGCAGGAACGCCCTTGAGACTTGGATTTGTGTTTTCCCTGCCTGTGAGGAACTGCATGGGAGGGGTGAAGGCGTAGGGCTGTGGAAGAATTGCGAGTCTTTGGGATTTGTGACTTCCTTGCTCCCTTCTTGTCCATCCTTCGAACTCGGGCGGTGACTGTTTATATCTTGTGGAGTATTGTTGTTGAACTGTCTCCTTGCCCCCTGTTTTTTTGCTGAGTGTTTCTATAGGAGATTGGCCGATCCACGGGGGGCCTGGTGTTGTTACCCAGCTGGGGAGTCGGTTGGGGTATCTTGTTCCCTTGGACCCTGGAAACGGCTGCAATTGTGGCCTTTCTTGGGGTCCTCTGGTGTTGGGTGGCTTTATTTCTCCTGAGAGCACTCAGCAGTAAGTAGAGGGGTTTGTATAAAGGAGTTTCTTCAGTAAAATTTTTCATTGACTCAACCCTTGGATTTGTTTTTGTACTATGTAGGTTTCAGTGGCTCCTGGTCTCGGCTTTATTTAATTCTGGACCTGGATTGAAGAGAGTGCTGACTCCCTCCTGACTTTTTTGTGGATTATTAATTTTCTGTCGCCTGGACGATCTGGTGGTGAGAGGACCCTGCGTCCATGTACTTTACTTATTTTTCCTGTTTTGTTGGATTTTACAGCTGTTTTCCCTGGCAGTGTGGAAGATTGTAATTATCTCTCTCTCTCTCTCTATCCTCGGTTGTCCGAGGACTGGGGGTGAGTCTATAGTTATCTCTCTCTCATTTTCATGGACTGGAATAATTTTGTCTTGTTTATATTTGTTTGTTGTTGTATTATTATAATTGTTTTAATTGTTTGGCAGTGAGAGTGCTTTTTACCCTCTCTCCCCAGTAGTGAGATGACTGTGTGGGGGGGGGAGCTAATTATTCATTGTATTTTGTTGTATTTTGTGTTTGGGTTTGGGGGGTGAGAGTCCCTAAGCTTTGTTTTGTTGTTTGTTTTTCTGGGTTATTTTGTGTTTGAGGGGGGGTTGTCAGGGTCTCTAAATTTCAGGCTCTGGCTTGATGCTAGCTAATTTGGGTGTTGGGTGGGGCTTTTAAATTATTTTTTATTAGGGGGTATTATTAGTTTTTAAGTTTTATTTTTTTAGGGTTTTAATTTTTTTATTTTTAATTTTTTTCATTCAGCAGTATAGCTTATAGCATGTGCTGGCCTTCATCCCCCACAGTTGTGCACTACTCATCCTCTTCTCTTCATGCCCTTCACCCTTTTTATTCTCCTCCTCTCCAATTTGAGCCCTACCAGCGATGCAGAGCACTGGGCATTGCACGCAAGAGAGGAAGAAGGGCGTGGGGTCACGAACGGGGGAGGATGATTGAGGGGGGCCATCGTATTGGGGTGGTTGGGTCCAGAAGGCGCCCTGGGGCAAAATGGAATCCAGATCATGGTTTTCCATGTCTGATGCCCATACTCAAGGGCACCACCGATTATGGTGGGCAGATATAATGGGCAGTCCATGAGTTTTGTCCAGTTTGGGTGGTGTTGTGCAATGCCAGGTCCATTAAAAACAAGACCGCAATTATTGCTGCTCTTGTTGGTACAGCGGACCTGGCTTGCATTACCAAGACCTGGTTGGACGATAATTCTGGCCCCATTTTGGAGGCTATGACTTCCGCCGGATACTCGGTGTTACACCGCCCAAGATTGGATCGCGGGGGGGGGGAGGTTGCGGTCTGTTTCAAGACTGAACTCGGCCTCACAGAGGTCCCAGTGGGGGGGGGGGTTGAGTCCTTTGAGTGTATAGTAGTAGCAGGTGTAGGTTTTGAATCACCCTCATTTACCGTCCACCCAGTGATGAGAAGCGATTCCTTCAGGAAGTGGTGGACTTTGTCGTTGATATGGTGTTCGAGTCGCCCAGATTGATGGTTCTGGGTGACTTCAATGCCTGGGTCGACGACGAACTCTCACAATTTGGTCAACACTTCCTCCAGCTAATGACAACGCTGGGCCTTACACAGGTGGTTTCTTCTGCTACACATAAATTTGGACACTCTTTGGACCTGATCTTCCTCCTTGGGGTCGAGGCATCCGATGGGGGGGTGGAACCTGTTGGGTGGTCAGACCATTACACTGTGGGGTTTCATTTTTGCACCCCCTCTTGAAGGCCTGTCCCTGTGGAGTTGCTTAGATACTGCCCTTTGCGGGATATAGATTCCCAAGGCCTATCGGCGGTGCTTGACTTCTCGTCCTCCACGTTGTCAAGCAGTGATCCAGAGACCCCCGTGTTGGCTTATAACATAGCTGTAGCGGGGGCTCTGGATTCCATTGCTCCAGTTCATGTTCGCCCTCTCTCCCTTCGCCCCAAGTCCCATTGGTTTGATGGGACGTTGAGGGAGAAATGCATAGATGGGGTGAAGGTTTAGTGTTGCTGCCGAAAGTCTGCGCTTGATGCCGACCACCTTAGATTGATGGATCATTATTTGGTCTATCAATCTGCTATCACCCATAAGAAGGCAGAATTCCTGTCCAGGGTTATTGCAGTTGCTCGGAATCGACCAGCTCAGCTGTTTCGAACTGTGGACAGACTGTGCAACCCAGCCTGTCTGCAAGTTCAGAAAGCTTTTTCGCAATTGGAGTGTGATGAGCTTGCTCAGTTCTTTGCAAATAAGGTGGCTGACATTAGGGCGGAACTGCTGCCATCACACTCTAGGGGTGTGGCTGTGGACTGGTGTGAGATCATGGTGCCTCGACTTTCTTGGACCTCCTTCAGTCAGCTGGAGTTCATAGATGTCATGAGGATCATCCAGCATATGCACCCTACATGCTGTTGTTTGGACCCTGGACCGACCTCCCTAATTTTAAGTTGTATTGATATCATCGGTCCTGTCCTTGTGCAGATAGTCAGGTGCTCCTTGGAATCTGGTGAGTTTCCTAGCTCCCTGAAAGAGGCAGTGGTGACACCCCTCTTGAAGAAAGCTACCTTGGACCCTGACTGTCTTGAAAAATACAGACCTATCTCTAACCTTCCCTTTGTTGGGAAGGTGATTGAGAAGGTAGTGGCTGCACAACTGGAGGACCATTTGACCTTCCACGACATCTATGAACCCCTCCAGTCTGGATTTCGTAAAAGACATAGTACAGAGACAGCGCTGGTTCGGGTGCTCAATGATCTCTTGATGGCTAGAGATCAGAAGATCAGTTCCATCTTGGTTCTCCTCGACCTTTCTTCAACGTTTGACACCGTAGATCACATGGTGTTGATAGAATGCCTGAGGCTGCTTTGTGGAATATCTGGAACCGTCTTAAGATGGTTCACTTCATTCCTCACTGGGAGATCACAAAGGGTTGTGTCTGGGTTTTTTTCCTCAGATTCAACGACTTTGTTGTGTGGGGGTGCCTCAGGGTTCAGTATTGTCACCCATGTTATTTGCGGTGTATATGCTACCCATTGGAGACATTGTAAGGAAGTATGGGCTGAGGTTTCACTGTTATGCAGATGATACCCAGCTATCTTTCTTTGCCCCGACCAGGAGGAGCCTCTCGGTCTTTAATAGCTGTCTAAGAGAAATCCAGGAGTGGATGAATTCCAGCCGACTGAGGTTGAACTCTGATAAGACTGAGGTATTGGTTGTGGACCTGGGCCGACAGATGGGGGTCAGGCGGTGTTGCTTCTTCTGGAATTTTTTTTGGTGGCGTTTCTCTCCCGACCTCTGAACGGGTGCGGAACCTGGGGGTAATACTTGACTATAGGCTGACACTGCATTCGCAGGTGTCAGCGGTCATCAAGACTTCCTTTTATCATCTCAGGAATATCACCAGGGTTCGGCATCTTGTTCCATCTGCCAACCTGCTACTTTAGTCCATTCCTTTGTGTCCTCGTGCCTGGATTATTGCAACTCCCTTTATCTAGGGCTTTCTGGGGTTGAAATCCGTCACCTGCAGCAAGTGCAGAATGCTGCAGCCTAGCTTTTGTCGGGTTCTAGAAGATCCTGTCATATTACTCCGGTGCTGCGCGAATTGCACTGGCTGCCATTTTGGTGGCGGATCACCTTTAAAGTCGGCTTGCTGACTTTTAAAGCCCTACATGATCTGGGCCCAGTCTATCTGAAAGAACTTCTGGTTCCCTATCGCCCTGATCGATCTCTCTGTTCGGCCGATGAGGGGTTGCTAGAGGTTCCAAGGGTGAATTTGAAATCTTCTGGCACTCAGGCTTTCTCGTATGTTGCCCCCACCCTTTGAAACTTTCTACCCCATCGGTTGTGGGAGTGCACTTCTGTGGAGGGTTTTAAGAGGGGTCTGAAGACCTTCCTGTGGGAAACTGCATTTCTAGCATATTGATTGCTTTAACTGTTTGGTCCGGCTATATTTTTTTATGATGTTAACTGTTTTAATTGTTATTATGTACGGCGCCTTGACATTTGAAAGGCGCCTTATAAATCAAAATTATTATTATTATTATTCTTGTACCACCCGGCTCAGCTATCCTTTTCCTGTTGAACCCATTTGACTAACTCCTGTCACTGGTGACCCCTTGCGCTAGCTACCAACACATATCCTTCAGTTTAAATTCTTCAGACTGTCTTGTCCCTTGACATGACCAGTAACCTCCCTTCCCCCCCAGTACAACTGCAGCACATCCTGTGCAAGCAGGCATTCCTTACCCCAGAATGCAGGGCCAGATTTGCTGTTATGCAAAGTATGCCAGTACGAAGGACCTTTGATTTCTGGGATCCCGTTTTGGAGCTACTTTCTTTACACACATACACACACAGCACTGTTTTTTTTTTTGTCCATTACTTTGTTTCCTGTTCTGTTACTGTCCCTAACAGTGTGTGCCTCTGAAGGGGTGTGTGGTGGTGGGGGCTACTGAGCCACTCATTGACATTGTTCAAGAAGCGTAAGATCAAGGGTGTCAATAACCCATGAATGACACTAGGCCTTCTTACACAAATGAAATCTTGAGACCAACTCTGGTATCGTGCTAAGGCTACTGGCACCCAGACTGATATCCAGGCCTACAAAACAGCAAGGAATGCATGTACCAGAGCAATCCGCTATGAGAAGGCTAACTATTACAGGAACGCCTTAGCCAGCACCTGGAATGATGGGAGTAAATTCTGGCGTAACCTTGCTGGAAGTGACTGGAAAGGATCCCAAAACAACACCCACAATGTTGAACATAGATGGTACCATCACTCTTGACCATGTAATCATTGCCAACGATTTAACACCACTTTTGCTGACCTTAGTCATGTGCTACCCCTAACTTTTTGATCCCACCACAGTCAACCCAGCTCCTGTTAGTTCAGGTTTGCCACCAGGGCACCCTCCTTTCCATTTCAAAGCAATCCCGGAAAGCCTAGCTAAAAAACACATTCTTAAAGTGCTTGGAAAGTCTAGGGTCAGTGGCGATTCACTGGATATGAAACTTCTCACCCTCACCATTGACGAAGTCCTGTTCCCACTAACCAAAATCCTCAACCGTTCCCTCATGATCTCCCAGTTCCCCCAAAAGTAGAAACTGGCAGTGGTGACTCCAGTCCATAAAAGTGGTGACAAGACTCTCACGAACAACTACAGGCCTACATCCATCCTCCCCCCTCTATCCAAAGCATTGGAACGGATAGTGGCTGATCAGCTCAAGGAGTACCTTGTAAAGTACAGCCTGCAATGTTCCCAGCAGCATAGCTTCCACAAAGGGCACAGCACTACCACGGCACTCCTCGAATTCACCACACATAACCATCATGCACTTGATCAGGGCCAGTTGGTCGGCGCCTCTTTTATTGACCTGACTAAGGCATTTGACACTGTCAATCACTCCATTCTCCTCAAACAATTATTCCTCCTTGGTCTTTGAAGTGAAACTACCCTCTGGTTTCAAAGCTACCTCAGTAACCAGACCCAAAAGGTCAGGGTTGGTGAATTCCTCTCGTCATCCCTACCAATCCACTCTGGAATACCCCAAGGTTCTATCCTGGGTCCCTTGTTATTCAGCATATTCCTGAACAATCTCCCTGCCTCCTGCCATGACAGAATGTTATTGTATGCAGATGATGCAGTAATCTTCACTTGCCACACTGACCCCACCTCCCTTCAGTCTCAACTACAGAAAAGTTTCACAGAAGTGGAAGGCTGGTTTTGCTCACATAAACTCATCCTTAACCACAAAAAAACTAAAACAATGTTGTTCCATGGAACCCACAACAAGCACAAGGACCATGACCTCATAATTAACAACCACGAAGGCGTCGCTCTTGAGCAGGTGGATATGTTTAAATATCTGGGCCTGACCCTTGACTGCTCCCTCTCGTATACTAAACACACTGACAATATCGCCAAAACTATGACCTCCCGTATAGGGCTACTATACAAGCATAAACATTGCCTAACGGCTGAAGCCTTGAACCTCGCTATCCAGAGCACTGTTATCTCAACTATTGACTATGGGCTTGTTATCTATGGATCCGCTACTGATACTGCACTCCGGCGCATAGCTGTAGCCCTTAATAAGGCATGTAGACTCCTTATTTCAGCTGCCCACCTTTCTCACACGTGTGACATTTACGAGCAGGCTAACTGGCTCCACCTATCCAGCAGGCTAAAGTACCAGACCTAGCTAAGAAGACATCACTGGGCCTTATGCCCCCTGGAGTCCAATCAATATTGACCCCACAGCATGTCTGCCGCCTAATTAGAAGATCGGACAGTCTAACCTTTACAATCTCACTGTCGGACCTCTCAAGTTCAGCGTTCTTACCTTGTCAGAGCCTCCACCTGGTTCAACTTGCTACCTACAGAAATCTCCAACATTGCTACGACTGGTGCTTTTAAGTGTAAACTGTGTCAACACCTCGTGGCTAGTGCCTTCTGTGGTTGCTTCTTATAATCCCCTCCAGGCATGCTATCCTCAAGCATCCCTCCTCACTGCCTCAGCTCCTCCTCCTCTCCTACCCCCCATTACTGGGTATAGGATGAACCTGTCTCCTTTTCTTTTTCATCCCCCCCTTTCCTCCTCCCTTGCTGTTTCCCATCTACCACATACCCAATGCAATGCCCTCCCATTTTCCCCTCCTCCCTCTCTCTCTCTCTCCATACCAGCCCCTCACCACCACTCTTCTTTCTCTTTTCCCACTAACCCACTCCTAACAAAGCTTCACTAAGCTGCCTATGACTTGTACTGTATAATTAACTCACAACACAATTCCTTGACAATGCCTTTGGCTGCTATTATTGTAACCTTATTTGTCTTTTTTTTTGTAAGTTCCAATGTAATGATCATGTTATGTTTTGTACCTTATTGTCCTTATTGCCTTGACGTGGAACCATTGTAAAAGAGCCCTCGGCTCAAAGGTGTCATCCGAAATACAAATAAATAAAAATAAATGTGTGTTGACATCGGATTGACCATTAACCCCTCCACCTGCTTGTACCGCACTGTCCTCAGACTGTCTTTGGGTACTGTCTACACATCTGCATTATGGTGCACGTGGTATGAGATTTTAGCGCCATACACCAAACAGTCTTGCCTTGGGTCAGTCAGTGACTGCGCTCACCTGCTGGGTGTCAAGTCAGAGCAGGAGTCAGGGATGGGCAGTAGAGTGGTTGAGGAGGCCAAGTGACAGAAAGCCAGTTAAGTCGGAGGAGAGAGAAGCCTAGAACAGTCAGGTCATCATCACATTGAGAAGGTCGAATATGCTGTGTGTGCTGTCCATGTGTGACTGAGTGAGTACAGCCCAGTCCAGCAGGTGTACATTGAGTCAAGTGAGTCAGGTGAACATGGAGTCATGGATGCCACTTTTCTGGGGGGGGTGGGATCAGAGACTGCAGACATTCAGTGAGTGAGGCACTTACGGGCTGGCATTTAGTGGGTGAGAGCAGAAGATCTCAACTGTTGACTGCTGGTTGGCTGGAGGAGGCCAAGGGACTATCTAGATCTGTCTCAAAGAGCTAGGGCCTAGTAGAGTTGGGGAGGATATGGACCAAGGCAGCAAACACTAAGGCATGAAGCAGTAAGATAAAAGGTACGTAAATGGATCAGCATGTGCCATTCGATTTAAAATGTGTTTGAAATGTACTTATTTTATTAAAAAAGCAGAGGAGTAGGCTTGGGTTCAAATGCTCCATTCTGTTTCAGCATTTACGTGTCTGGGTTTGTGGTACCCAGGATCTCCAGCCTGTGGCAGACTTTAACAAAGCAGTGAGTCTATGACTAATAGACTAATGCAGTAAATAACACACCTCTCAAATGTCACTAAAATGTGGATCATACACACTCAAAATGTGAGCACAGTGTCTGGCTTTAGGTCTCATAATGTGGACTACATCATCAAACAATGAGAGAAACAAGATCAGAAAAACAGACACTATGAAAACAAGTGCTTGTAAGTGGAAAGTTGAATTCTGCATCACTGAATAATACAAATTTCTACTTTAAAGTCTAAGTCAGCATCACCTTCTCTGTGTGGGACAGAGTCATTTTAAGGGTTCAGACTTCAGACAGATGTCTCCCTGTAATATGGGACAGCTGAGAAACACTGTATGTAAATAACCTCTACAGAAGCAAATATATGTAAATTATTTAAACAGATACCAGAATTTTAATTATAAGTGGCATCTTGAATGTAGTGGCAGTGCCTCACTGCTTTATAGCTCTTGATGGCAGCTTCTGAACTATAGGTATTTATCTTTACCCCCCCCCCCCAGCACCATTTTTACTCATACATAATTTTTTTTTTTAATCAAATTGGGAACAAACTCGAATACATGATTCATGCTATACTTAGAGGGATTCTGGATTCATGAATTTGAATTGGGCTACTAAGTTTTCACAATCTAGTAGTGGCATTTGGTTACATTTTCCTGTTAAAACCTTTACACTGTTTGGGTGCGCTGTTGTGTAGGGTAAGCTTTGAGGGTGGGTTGACTTGGGGGTTACTACTGTACATGGAGCCCATGACAAGGTAGAACTGGCCCTGCCAGAATGCCCTCTAATGTGCTAGAGAAAAAGTGATCTTAATTTATAGGTCCTCCCCTTCGCATGACTAAGTGTCCATTTCCCCATTAGCAGTTTATACACTCCAACTACCAGAGGTCCCCTGTTCTTCTCCCTGTACCCTCCTTTCTAGCCTGCCCCCTTACTCCTCTCTCACCTTACTACTACCTACAACCTACTATTGCACCATCTGTCCTCTAGGAGATGGTATTGCACACCCCATTTTAGCTCTACCCCTTAATGTTTACCTCCCCTGCTGCTACACTTTTCCCACCCTCAGCTAATTTCCCCCACCACTTTGCCACTTTAATCCCCCCCCACTCTCTATCCCCAAGACTCGAACTCTGCACCTTCTGCACCGGAGTCAGACACCCTTCTTCTTTGCCACTGCAGCTGCCCTACTCCTAGGTGCCAGTTGTTCCCCCTTATTACTCATCCCTTCTTCTTTCCCCCACAAGTATGGCTGTTGTCCACTTCCTGTTACTCTACTTTGCCATACCACACATTACTACCCCCTTCACAGCCCAAATGATTATAACCTCACGATGCACAACCTACAAAAGTCTACCCCACACTGTGGTCTGCTATACCTGAAGCCCCCCAGCACAGTCCCCCCCACCCTCCTACTTGCCCACCCCCCTCCTGGACGACTCCTTACACCTACTCCTTCTATGTGCCATCCCCACCCTTTGAGACCTTCCTATCCCCCACCTCCTGTCGGTACAAACCCTCCCTGTGAGCCAGTAACACCCTCCTCTGAACTTTATCTTCTCCTCCTGTTACTGTCAGGGAATGTACATCACAATCCTGGCCCCCCATGTCAACCCTCCGCACTCCAGATAGTAGCATCTGGACTACGCATTATGTGTATTAATATATGTAGTCTCCCTAAGAAGTTAGCCAATCTCCAGGTATGGGTGGCCCAGCACCAGTCGGATATCCTGACACTAGTTGAAACCTGGTTATCTAAAAATACCCCCAACTCATCAGTAATGCTGCCCAGTTTTACAATCCACAGGCTTGACAGGGTAGGAAAGCATGGTAGTGGTGGCTGTGCCTTCTACATACATGACCACCTCCAAGTACACCCACTCCCCATGCTAGCTAATGGGTCCAAATTACTGTTCCTAAAAATCTCTCCAGTCTCCTCCAGGGCACCAGTAATCCTCAAAGTTGCATACATCCCCCCTTGGGGCCAGAAACCTGCCTTCCAGACCCTTGTTGACTATCCTGCCTCCCTCCCCCCCCAAGACTGAACTTCTAACCCTTGGTGATCTTAACATAAACTGGAATGCCGCAGCCACCGCCTCCTACAAAGACACCCTCTCTGCCCTCGACATCTCCCAATCTCCCAACTAGTCCCCTGTCCTATGTGACTTAATCCTAAAAGTGGCACGGCCACTCTCCTTGATCTCATTCTCTCTAACGGCCCCCACAAAATCACCAATATCTCCATGCTAGTCAATGCACTTAGTGACCACTCTCCCATCCTCTTCAACTGGTCCTTCCATGCAAGCAAACCTCCCCGCAAGACTATCCTTACTAGACTCCTAAAACCTGGAAAACTTGAGGAGCTCAAACAATACCCGACACTCACTGACTGGTCCCACCTATAGCACCTCCAGGATCTTGACGCTGCACTAAATCACTTCATTAGCCCCTTTAATGACGCTTGTGACAGATTTGCTCCCCTAACCAGAAAAACTGTCAAGGGACAGGACACCCCATGGATAACCACCCCCTTACTGGACCTCAGGAAGCATTGGGATAATCTGTGGCAAAAAGCCCTTGACTCTGGCAGCCCCACCTGCAGACAGCACTACCACACCACCTGAAACCAGTGTACCTGGGCTATCCATAAAGCGAAAGAAGAGTATTTTAAAACCGCCCTGACCAAAACATGGGGAAGGGAACGAAATTTCTGGAATAAACTAAAAATTCTCATGGGCAAATCCACCTCCCCCCAACCAACTATTTGTCAATGGATCTATCACAAAGAGCCCTCCACTGATTGCTGAAATGCTTAATACAGCCTTCTCAGACCTTAGCTCCACCCTCCCTGCAAATTTTTTCAGCCCAGTTACTCCCCCTCCTCAAACCGCACACCCCTACCCCTCCTTTTGCTTCCATACCCTCACTGCTCAAGATGCTAAACCCTACCTCCTCAAAGTCCTCACTGGATCCCACCACAGCCATGACACCCTGGATCTAAAAAACATATGCCTCACCTTGGATGAAGTCCTCTCCCCCCTTACCAGCGCCCTTAACCTCTCTCTCTCTCTCTCTCTCTCTCTGCCTGGGTAAGTTCCCCACCATTTGGAAAATGGCCTTCATCACACCCATCCATAAAGTGGGTGACCGCATCAACCTCGGTAACTACGGCCCCATATCCATCCTCCCCCCCCCCCAAGGCTCTGGAGCGCATTGTCACTGATCAACTTTCGGAGTACCTCTCCAAATATGATCTACTCTCACCAGAACAATATGGCTTCAGGAACGGTCATAGCACCACCACAGCCCTCTTAGAATTCACAAGCTTTATTCACTCTGCACTAGACACAGGAAAATTGGCAGATGCAATATTTCTTGGCACGGGGTCATAATGTCACATGGCAGAATGCCGTGCGGCACAATCGTGTTGCGCAATTTCGTTTTATCTATTGTTTTGTGGGGGGTTCTGCCTCACCCCACCCCTTTAGGGCTGTACTCGACTCTACTAAAGATTCCCAACTCCGGGGGTCCGCTCGGATACAGGGCACAGATCCAGGTTTCGCCATAATGCCGTATGCTATTAAGGTATGACATTATGACCAGGTGCAATATTTCTTGACTTGTCCAAAGCCTTCAATACCATAAATCACCCCTTACTCATCTCCCAGATTGGCCTCTTCCAGGATGCCAATACCTGGTTCACTGACTACCTGTCTAATTGCTTCCAACAAGTGAGAATTAACTCCACCTTCTCAAGCCCTCTCCTCGTTCGCTCTGGAGTCCCACAAGGCTCCATTTTGGGTCCACTACTTTTTAGCCTCCACCTAAACGCTCTCCACAGGGCCTGCTTAGGTAAAATCCTACTCTATGCGGATGCTGCAATCCTTTATGCATCTCATGCCACCCTGAAGGGACTTGAGTGCTCCCTCAAACTGCTTTCACTGAGGCAGAGAGCTGGTTCATCAAACATAGATGTGTCCTAAATCAGAAAAAGTCCAAAGTTATGTTTTTCGCCCACCACCAAAATAAATTCAAGCAATCCCCCCTTCACATAAAAACCTCATTCTCACAACCCCTCGAACAAGTCAGTGTCTTCAAATATCTGAGAATTACGCTCGACCCGGCATGACCATATTCAGCACCTCTACACCGCGGTAACCTGTCATATTGGACTGCTGTACAGACACCAGAACTGCCTTCCCCCTGAAGCTCTCAAACTCGCCATATCCTCCTCTGTGTTGTCCTTAGTTGACTATAGGATCACCATTTATGGAGCGGCTGATAACACAGCCTTACACTGCCTAAAAATATAATTAAACAAAGCATGTTGGCTCATATTGGGTTGCCCCACCACCACCCACACCTGCTTCCTATACAGTCAATTAAACTGGCTGGATTTCAATGACAGGCTACTGTTCCACACCTGCATCCTAACAAAAAAGGTTACCACCGGCCTTGCCGCACCTAGCCTCTCCCCGGTCGTGCAGTCTGCCCCACTAGGAGCTCCCCCAAAACCCCATATGTGGTTCCTAGACAAAATACATCTCTTGGCCAACACTCCGTCTTGTACAGAGCTCCCACCTGGTTAAACTCCCTCCCTGCCAATATTGCCACTGTTGCCAAAATTGGCCAGTTCAAATCCCTACTCCATACCCACCTGACCCCCTCTCGCACCTGCCGGTGCCTCTAATCCTCCCTAGTTGCCTGGCAATGGATCATGTCCTGCCTACAAGTGTGGTCATTTTTTCTGCCTGTTATGTCCAGAATACCTGTAAACTCTGTAAATGAATGCTTTATCAACCTGCCTATACTGTACCTGTATGTTGTTTTGAACTTTTAGTCAGGGCATGTCAGCCTGTAGAAATATTCTGCCTAATCATTGTAACTCTGTATGTACAATCTGTTGAATTCTTGATGTGGAGCCTTCGAAAAGGAGTCTCTGACTCAAAGGGTTGTAATTCCGAACATTCTAAATAAATAAATAAAGGCTATGAACCTGCTACACTCAGTGGTGGTATATTCTCTGATGTTAAAGTTATAGGTATTTATAATTTTACAGTTTATATAACTGCAAAAGTGAAAAAGCTTTTTTAAAGTTTTGCTTATTACTCAGTCCCTTTAAAGCTAGAGACTTGAAAGTATTGTACAGTAGATTAAACTTTACAAATCTGGTGAAATTTGACTAAAGTGTTTTAAAATTAGATGGAAACAGCAGAAAATGTTACTTTGATAAACTATCTGGCTGTCTACAACTCAACCCCCTTTGAAGCCTGAGACCTTACAATTGGTACACATGTCCATGTGGTATAATCCTTCACTCTTGTCAAATGTGGAGAAATCTGGATAAGCAATCTTAAAACTAGAATAACAGAAAATTTAATGTTGATGAACTGTTTGGCCACCTATAACTAAACTCCTTTTAAAGCTAGGCACATGAAATGTAGGAAACATATACATGTTGCAAGGAACTTTAAACTTGCCAAATGTGGTGAAATTTGGATCAGTGGTTTTACAACTGAAATCAGACATAAGATGACTGAAATTTTAATTTTGGCAGAATTTCATTGAATTTTCATATAAATTCTGCACCACTTCATGGAATTGGAATCATAATTCGACCAAAAATCCCAAAGATGAAATTTTACATTCCGTACAGCTCTACTCTGGGCCATTTGGCAACCCCACAGCTACTATGTATGTATGTACATATGTATGTACGTATGTATGTATATATGTATGTATGTATATATGTACATATGTATGTATATATGTATGTATTTCTGTATGTATATATGCATGTATGCATGTATTTATGTACGTATGTATATATGTATGTATATATGCATGTATATATGTATGTATGTATATATGTACGTATGTATTTATGTATGTATATATACATATGTATTTATGTATGTATATATACATATGTATATATGTATGTATGTATATATACATATGTATATATGTATGTGTGTATGTATATATGTATGTATGTATATGTGCATATATGTATGTATATATGTATTTATGTATGTATGTATATATGTATATATGTAGGTATGTATTTATGTATTTATTTAGGTGTGTATGTATTTATTTAGTTATTTTTTATGTATGTATTTAGTTAGTTATGTATGCATGTATTTATTGATTTATTTATTTAGTTGTGTGTGTATGTATGTTTTTATTTATCTATTTACATTTATAGTTTTTCTGTCTTATTTGCCCTGAATGCCCCTTCTGACCAGTCCCCCTGGCCCTTCACCTAGCTTCTCCAGGGCTTACCATCCCTCAGTTTTCCTCTGCCTCAGGACTCTTCTGTGGGGAGCCTGGTTGTCAGTGTAGGGCCTGCAAGGGATTGGGCTTTATCCTAAGATCAAGAATATTTTCCAACTCACATGCAAAAAGCATAATATGTAAGCTCAGCCTCCACGGAGACATGCCCCTGGTACCCTGCATGTGGGGCCCATCAACTTGAGTGATCCCACTGTGCTGCCACCCAGACACCTCCAGGTGGCAAATGAACAATGGGACGCACTTCCCTTCTTCCCAAGGGAGGAGAGCTGTCATAGGAATGCACAGTTCTCCCTTGCCCGGCCAGCCTCCAAGAGTCCTGTGTCCATTCCCAAACCTGGGTTGCTGGGATGGCAGGAGGTGAGACACCCAGCACCTCAGCCCTATATGCCACTGGGTCAACACAGCTGCTATTTATTTCACTACGCAATGAACATTGACCAGTAGAGTTTGTGCATAGGAATATAGGACATGTACAGATGTCCATGGCACAGTAAAGGTTAACATATGAACAAAAGTCTTGGTGTGCTACAGATTTAGAAAAACATTAACACAAGAAGTAAACATTATATAGAGAATAAAGTATGCGTTAGTGAGTGTAACGTGAAGTTTACACACACCCGAGGGGTTAGATGCTCATAAACCTCGAGAGTGAAGCTCGAGGGGTTTATGTCAGCATATAACCCTAGGGTGTGTGTAAACTTCAAGCTTAAACACACTAACCCATATTTTATTTTATATAATTGCTTGGTTTCCCTTTTTCACCTCAGCAATTATATAAAATAAAGACCGTGTAGTGCAGCCGCGGTTCGGCTTAGTGTCAGTGCGGTGCCGAAATGGGAATCCGTCCATGTCTTTCAAAAATGGCATACCTCCGCCTCAGTGTCTTCCATATCTTTCAGAATAAGCCTTATTAAGCCCGCTAATGAGCCCAATAGATCATATCGCCGAGGTCTTCTGGCGGTGCTGTTTTTGGGAACACGGAAGCGGCGAGTGGTCGGGAACAGTCACACTGCTCCGTGGGCATGCACACAGTGAGGGAAACCGTGCGTGTGTTTGCCGTTATAAACGCTCCTTTATAACAGCAAATTACATCACGGTTTCCCTATGGGAAAAAGGCGAAGCCAGTTATTATAAAGGGATTATAGCCATCTAAATACCACCATTGTTATGGTGGGGTAATACTGTGGTCCAATCAGTCTGGCCCATATAGCCGTTGCATTTATTTATTATCGCATGCATTTACTTATATAAACATATTTTACCAAGTTAGCAAGCAGAGCCGTGCAAGGCTTGCTTACGGTTGTGATGGGGCAGGGGAAGGGGGGATTACAGTGGGATTCACAGGCACACATCGAACAAGCAATCATCACAGCATAGGAAACAAGTAGCAAACAAAACAGATACAAATAGTGGTGCTTGGATGGTATCCAGACCAATCCAGATCCATCAGATACCTACCCCAAGTGGCAAGATAGTGGATCTGCTGGATACCACCACTATCTGCCTGTGGATCCGGCCATCGGATCCCGGGTCAGATCCCGTGCTTTCTGACAGCCTGGTCCAGAGATCTGGCACTGGATAGCGGAGGGTTCCAACCCCGTATCCGACCTCCATATTCAGCTGGATCCTGGGACGGTTCCCACTCGAATAGTGCCGCTATCTGCCCTGGCAGATCCACGATGGCACTATCCGAGCACCACTAGCTTCAAGTACAAAGAACACTATACAAGATTCAGAGTAAAATAGGAAACAACAAAGACTTGTAATGCAAGCCTATACACTGCCAGAAAGTAAAGGCTGTTTCCAAAAGATGCAGCCCTTCTCATGATTTCACTGCAAATTGTTACACTAATCTCCATTTTATTTATTATTGTTTCATGGGCTGAGGTTTCACTGCTATGCTGATGATACCCAGCTCTACCTTTCTTTTGTACCTGACCAGGATGGAGCTCTCTCGGTCTTTAGCAACTGCCTCACAGAAATCCAGGGGCGGATGGACTTGAGTTGGCTGAAGTTGAACTCAGATAAGACTGAGGTGCTGGCTGTGGATCCGGCGTGCTGGATAAGGGGTTTGGGGGTTGGTTTGCCCTTGGGGCTATACCTTGGGGGCTTATCACTCCCGACCTCTGAACAGGTGCGGAACCTAGGAGTCATTTTTGATGAAGGACTAACTCTGCATTCGCAGGTGTCTGCTGTCATCAAATCTTCCTTTTATCACCTGAGGAATATCTCCAGGATTAAGCACCGTGTTCTGCCTGGCGATCTTCCTACGCTGGTCCATGTCTTTGTGTCCACGCACTTGGATTATTGCAATTCCCTTTACCTAGGGCTACCTGGGGTGGAAATCTGCTGCCTGCAGCTGGTGCAGAATGCAGCGGCCCGGCTTTTGACAGGAACTTCTTGGTCCAGTCATATTTTGCTGGTGCTGCACAGACTGCACTAGCTGCCAGTACAGTGGTGGATCACCTTTGTCGGTCTTCTGGCTTTTAAAGCCCTACACGGACTGGGCCCAGACTACTTGAAAGAACTCCTGGTTCCTTACTGCCCTGGCTGATCACTCCACTCAACTGATGAGGGGTTGCTAGAGATCCCAAGGAGGTTCTTAAAATCTTCTGGGGCCCGAGCATTTATGTATGTAGCCCCTACCCTCTGGAATTCTCTATCCCATCAGTTACGGGAGTGCGCGACCGTGGAGGGATTTAAACAGGCCTTGAAAACTTATTTGTGGAGTCAAGCGTTTGGTGGTTAATTTCTTCCTCTTATTGTACCAGTTGTTTTATTGCTGTTTTATATCTTTAGGGCACTGAGTTGTCTGATGTATTTTAAACTTTGTTAGGCACCTTGGTTTTTGAAAGGTGCCATAGAAATAAAGCTTATTATTATTATTATTATTTATTATCAACTTGAAGTGTTCTGTTTGGGTCACAGATTGAAAGTTCAAGTTGTTTTTAAATGAGGATTTTTAAACACTACACAGTAAGGCCCTGTTGAGGTTTATAAATGAAGATGGTGTGTATTTATACTCTAACATTTTGCAATGAGTCTTCATTAATTGCCACCCAGCTGAGCTCATTAATTCAACACCTTTTACTAGACGACTCGGTAGCATGCAACATGCACTTTAATGATTGGAAAACTATGCGTGGAGTCCTGCACGCTGAGCAGTTTTTAAGCCATGCTGCTCAGCTGGCAGTACAGCTGGATGATGAGTCAGGGGCCCTCTCAGGCCTTACATTTCTTTCTCATTACAAAACAATGGAGTCGTCAGGCTATCTGATAACTACACTAGCACCAGACCCAAGTATATCATTCTAATATGTTTGTACTCTAAAATATATCCCCTTACTCAACGAATATGTATGCAGGTAATGCAGGAAAATGTAAATGTAAATGCAGTGCATTGTCAAGTATGAACAGAATGTTCTGCAAGGACCCACTGAATACTTACGATGATTTCAATATTTGTGGGACAGTATTCCTGATGGAAAGCTGAATCATGTCCATCTTCAGCAAGATGCCTTTAGTTATACAGTCTAACCAACTTGTGGTGGATACCCACTTATAATGGACAGCTCTACCTTGCCAAAAGCTAAATCCCATTGATGCCATACTCTGCAACCCCTGTATAGCAGACAATGTGAGCTCCTCTATACTATTGTTACATGTTTTGAACTGCCTGCTAACTGCCCGTGGATCACTCCTTTACTGTTCAGGTGGTTTGCCTGGCATTATAAAGACATCACTCACCTTACCTGATGACTAATACCCGACACCTCACCCCAGGGGATTACTCCACGGCACGTGTTGCCCATCCGCATAACCTTCCCTTCCTCTTCCTTAATGGTTGCTGCTCAGTCCCCTGATCCCCCAATCAGCACAGACAATGTACAGCAAAATCTTACCAATCTTGTTTACTGCCCAGTCCCCAATCAACCACAAATAGCTGTACCCCATACCCTTGGTGGGCAAATGAGGGGGTATGTTGTTATTTTAACTTTGGTGAGTCAGGTGGGGCAAAGAAGATTCATGTTTTAAGATTTGAGGCTCCAGCAGACACCTTATTAAGGACGAAACTGCTTACATAAACATGTCCGTTACACAAGGGTTCCACTGTATTAGTTTTTTTCGTTTCTGTTTCCCGTTTATTAATCCAGGATAACCCAGCTAAGATAAACATCTCATTTCCAGTTGGGGGCCTGCTTCTTCTCATTTCCGCAGCTGAGTGGACTTGACTGCAGTATTGGGAGGTTAAGTGACTTGCCCAAGGTCATACATTGAATAGTTGGTTCTAGCAGGGGTTTAATCTTGCAAAGTATTTGGGGCTAAGATTTGCACTGGATATTGACTAAACCTTATGGCAAATCTGTTGCTGTAGGTTAGGATTCATATGGGGCCAGACTTCGTGAAAATGGGGGATCAGTTAACTGTTCTAGTTTAAGTTCCGATTCCCTTGTTGTCTGAGCAATGCATGGAAGTCATGTGGCTGGAGCCCTTCTGTTTTGGTGTCAATAATCACAGCACCAGCCTGACAAATCCCATTACAGGGCAAGTGGAGCACTACGGTGTACTGTGCTGTTTGAAATATACATGAAGTGTGTTGGCTCAGTCAGCATGATTCTGGAGTCTTCAATTATTTTATCCACTAGCTGCACCCTGATGTCTGTGTATTTGGCACAGGGCCAACCAACCTCCTACTGGTGTGTCTTGACTTGAGGTCTTGGCTCTGCCATTTATTGGGATAATCAATGCTTCTCTGGGTAAAAGGAGAGTTCAATGACTACAGAAACAGGCACAGTGTGACCATTCCTCAAAATGCAAAGTTTAGTCCCTGAGATCTTAGCAAACTCCAGATGCATGAAGCTACTGTATTTGGGGCACAGCTAAGAGGTAACTTAGAATATTTTAGCAACTGTAGTGCTGTGCCATTCTTGAGTGTTTACACTATTGTGCAGCACTTGGGGGGGCGGGAGCTACCCAGCTGAGGTGCCATCCTTGGGATAAGTCTTTAAACTGAGACCCTTTCTGCCCAAAAAAGTTAAAGATCCCAAGGCATGTATTGTAAGAGATGGGGATTCACCCAGCTTCCTCAGAAAAACAATACCCGTGTCAATAAAACGGGCCCCTGTAACCTATCACCTCCTCAACCTCTCCCAGGATGTTCCTGGAAATGAGCTGTCAAATCCCTGCAATAAATACAGAAAATAATTAAATTAACTTTATTTCTTACTTCTAAGTCTCCAGAAATGTTGGCTCCAGCAAGAATCCCAGTTGCTGCTGGGAAAAAGATTGAAAATACAGAAAAAATTTTTTCCATCTCGGAAATCTGGAAAAAAATTTTCTGTAAAGATCTCACCTGAAACACAAAGTATGAAATGATATAGTTATTTTTGTGAGAGTGCATGTAGTCATTTTCTACAAAAGCTGTGGCATTTACTGGACAAGAAATTGGACCTTTTGACATGATGCAACAATGGATGTTAAGAACCGGTCTGGTGTAAATCCTGTCTGATCACTGGAACTGAATCCAAAACTATACCAGATTATGTATCATGTTTAAGAGGCTCTCATTTTCCATACTTCCTTTTTTTTGCTTTCATGTCTTTCCTACTTACCTGGTGGGCCAATCCCACTGACTGTTCCCTCATATACTGTCCTGGACGTACCCCTCCAGATGGGGCTGAGTAGATGACTAGAGAGGAAAGGCAGAGGACCCAGAGATCTCTGGCCATATCTGAGAAGAGAGAGTATAGCCACATCATCCGCCTGATGGTCATTCTTGTTTCCACTTTTTTCCCCCCATCCACCCATATGTCCCACCCTACCTCACTAGAGCACATACAACCTGAAACGATAGGCCTTTCTGGCTAGTCAAAAGTGGGTTGAGATCACATAGGGGTAAGTCCAGGACAGTATATGAAGGAATAGGCAGTGGGTAGCTGGGGGACAGTGGTGACTGCTCAGTCAGACATGGAAACCAGAGCTTGTGGATAGGCTGAAGAGAGATTGGCCTACCATATAAGGAGAAATGAAATTAAAGCAAAAGTTATGGGAAAACAAACCCTCTTAAATAGGGTACATTTTCTGGTAGAGACAGACATTTGTTGGCACAGAGCTGGACATCTAGCGCCAGCATGTCCTCTGTCAACTTCCTGTGTCATCATGTCAGCAGTAGGACTGCACTCCTTGATCTAAAGTCATGGTTTTCTACCCATGGACAACCAGGGGACAGTCATGTAATGGTCAGAACCACCTACAGACACTCAGCACTGTCTCTGCTGCCTGATGTGTGACATTCCCTGGCCTGGGGCATGAGCCTCTCTCATCTGCATGGTAAATTGTACCAATTACCATCAGGCCACTGGGCAACCTCCATTTTTTTTAAATAAAAAAGTGTACTTGGCCCCACACCCACCTCCCACTAATGGCAAGCCCAGCTACCAGTACCCACATTTAGATGATGTGCCACAGCAATCCAGTCCCATGGAGGGTGACTCCAGACCTCTTCCTCCTCTTCAGTCCTCCCTCACCCCATCCAAGCCAGCTACCCAGTGATAGAGAGATGGAGAAGCTATTCAGGCCTGTGATAGCCTTGGAGCATCATATACTGTAGTACATGCCCCAGAATGTGCAAATCTAATCAGTCTGGGGCATGCATACTGGTGCGAGTCTATGGCAGATCCTGCTTGCTCTGGCATGCACTTCCACTCAACAAAGATGGCACTGGGCAGCCGGCATGAAGGAGATACAGTAGGATGCTGTGCTGGACTTACCCTCTTTGGAACAGTATCTAAAGGTGGGTGCTTGAGGTGGCGGGACTGTTAGCAGCAGAAGGTAGAGCTCCTAGAAGCCTTTTTCAGTTTAAAAGCTTGGACCTGACTTGACATGAGAGTTGCTAACAGATGTACTGCAGCAGCGAATTGTAAACCAGATGTCAAGGAATTACACTGTTATGTGTTTTACTTCACTTCACTCTGTGGGCTTGAAAAGTGACTATTAATTTGTTGGAAATGCATCAGCAATGCAGTTCCCGTGTATTTCAACATTCTCTGCAGTGAGCTGTTAAGTCATTACTTGTCAAGCAATGAACTCATTACAAATTCTATGCAAGACACCTTAAGGCAGACCATACAATATACAGTGCTTTATCAACAATAAACAATGGTCTTCCTCAGCCATTTATGCTACAAATTTCTTGTCAAACATGTTAGTCACCAAACGTGAACCGTTTCCTCTCATATTTTTCACATAAAGTATTTATTTTTTATAACCAGGTGATATACACTAGGCGTAGAATATGCCTGTTTTCAGGCACAACCTGAGAGAGTTACAATCACAGCCAAACAAAAAGAGCCTCGGAATACATCAAGTAAACAAGGTAGCAACAATCAGGAACAGACATCAGGGAATCACAGTTTGGTTTATTCACCTGAAGAAGGAACCTGTGAGGCCCTGAAAGCTTGTGCATAATTATACCTTTGCAGAAGACACCTGTTGGTCCAATAGAAGGTATCAAACCTTCCATCGTTTCCAGTTAAGCAGCAATAACACTGACATCTGGATTCGTTTTCACTATGACATATACTCAAAATATACCATACACTGAGTACCTGAAGCCTGGTGCTCGGAGTATGAATAGTAGCAAACTAGGGGTGGACGAGGTAAACTGGTATGGATTCAGATCAGGATCCCCAAGGTGTTTCAGACTGGCTCTGACCATCCGAGTCCAAATCTCAGTGATCCAAGCTACTCTGGATCAGAATTTGTGCCGGACCACTGAGGGGTTGCCTAATCCCTAACATAAGACCCCAGCATGATGCGGCAGCATTTGATGTTATTACTAGGACAGCAGATTTCTTAAACACTGCGTGAAGATTAAAACAATTGTCTTGTCATTTGTTACAAAGCCTACCTAAGAACAAACTGCCACCTACATTATGTATTTTGTGCTAACTCCCTTAAAAATAGTCGTGTGGACAATACAAAGACTTAAAATAATCTCTTCATTTTTTTCATATACAGTCTCCCTCGATTATTCACCACCCTATCATCTTCCACTCTCATTTAGCCACTAAATTTTGTTTTTATAGCAGTCAAAGCAAAGCAGTCAATGGTGGAGCCACAAGCAACTAGCCCATTGCCCCTTATTATCTACAACCTCAATTATCCACCCAGTTTTTCTTATTTGAAAGTGGGCGGATCATCGAGGTGGCACTGTAGGTGTTTGGCCTGAGTGGATGGCTATCAGCCCGACTCCTGCTTTCCCTATCAATTGTCATCTGCCCTGGGCATTCACCTGGCACTGTAGAATCCTGCCCCCCCCCCCACGGTGGTGGGGGATTATGCATTCATCTGGCACTGCAGAATCCCCCCCACACATACCGTGGCTTGAACAGGAGAGGAAGGCCCCTACCCCTCCTGAGAGACACTCATCCAGATTTCAGGCTGGCAGTCCTGGGCGATGACACAGATATGGGGCAGGCAGGCGGGGCTTCACAAACCCTGCTCGGCCATTTCACCCATTTTCTCCCCCTCCCTTTACTGTGGCATAGACGTCAGAGTGTATGTGCCATGTGGAAGCACATGCACGATGTGCCAAACTGGCAGCTCCACACCATAGGCACTGCTCTCTGCCTGAACCACCACCAGGCCTCAACCTGGTGGCAGTCAACGGTGGAGTGGCAAACTGCCCCTTCCCCCCAGAGAGATCAGAAGCTCATTGGACACTCACTCCTCTCTCCTCAGCCGAGCTCCGGCTACCTGAGTTCACTCCTAAACCCAAGTTGCCATCATGGCAGGAGGTGTAGCACCCAATACCTCAGCCCCTCCATGCCACTGGGCTGGCTCATCTCCACTTCATTTTCACTGTAGCTGCTGGGTTATGGACACTGAAAAGGTAAACATCTGCTTTTAAAACATGAGACTCGGGCGTGTCCTGTTTTACCAGTGCATTTCCATCATTTGTCTGATTTTCCTTTCCCACGAACAAAGTGGGTATCCTAATTCAAAGATTTTGGACCTATCAGGTTTGCACAAGCCCATCAGTTTTGCTGGCAAAGCCTAAAACCAGTAATCCAGATTTTTGTTTATTACAAAGAGTTACATTCTAATTGGGATATTTCGGGAAACTCTAGGGTAAATACAATGGTTCAATGGGCTGAGCAGCTAACTATCATCTTATTTTCATTTCCGTCCCTTTATTTCACAGTAACGTACACAGTAATTTAAGGTCAAAAGGGGCTCTATGTCTATCATGTCCCCCCCATAAGCAAGGATGACATAAGTAGGCTGTGCAAACACATATCAATTTATAGGGATTTCCAACCTGATTTACTACCCAGGGTACCTGGTGATCCTCTTGGTAAACAAAAATTTGTCCCTGCTTATCTTAAAGGCCTGTTCTGTCTTCATATCCACAATCTTCAGTGGTAGGCTGTTTCCATAGGTTCACCAACCTCTGGGAGAAAAAGTGCCTCTGAACGTTACCCCTGAGTTTCAGGACACCATTTCAAATATCTTTGATTGTTCAATCATGGCAACACCCTTGAGTATGTGAACTGAGACTGTGTCCCCTCCCAGCTTCCTTTTGTCCAGGGTGAACATGGTAAGGGTCTCCAGACATTCCTCATAGCATTTGTCCCCATACCGTTGGTCATTTTAATAGACTTGTGTTGCACCCTCTTGACTGTCTCATAATGTCTTTTTGGATGGAGACCAAAGCGTCACACAGTGCGACAGGTGGGACCTGACCAGGGCCTTGTAAAGTGGCAGGATTACTTCCCCTACTCTGCTTGGTGCCCCTTCCCCCATCTTTGGTGTACCCCAGCATTCTACTGACCTATTTGACAGTGGCCACACACTGATTCTCTTGATTCAGTCTCATCTGTTATGAGTCCCAGATCCTTTTCCTGCTCTGCTGTAGCAGAGGGAGACACACACACACACACACACAGTGTGTGGGTCCTACCAGTGTTTTCCCCCACAAAGTGTAGCACCTTGGATTTGGTTACGTTATATCCGAGACTTCTGGAGCCAGATCAATTGCCCAACTTGCTCTGCTCTGGATGAAATGTGTCCCCATCCTCAATAGAGCCTTGGTGATGGCTCCTAGGACCTTGCCGATACTGATATCAGGCTGCAAGGTCAGTGGCTGCCTAGATCCTATCTTTCTCCCTGTTTTTCAGGGCCCAATTCCTCCTTCAGTTTCCTCCTTCCATTTATTTTCTGGAATAAGGCTTCAGTGTAGTCTGCAGCTCCTGTGGTCACCTGGGCCCCCAGCCACTCCGTAGCTGTCCTAATTCTAGTTTTGAAGTCCCTTAGTGTTATACTCCTCTCTGGAAGCAAACAGTCTCTTCTCAATGGTCACAGATATTATTTTTGTTCAGAATTATTTATTCTAGACCCTTGTTGAGCGTGGGGGGCATGTGACACTTTTCCCCTAACTTCTTATGAGAATGCAGACCTCTACATCTAGTTTGAGCACCTTCCTCAATGCACACAACATGTGCTCTGCATTACCAGCCTCAGCAATTTCTCCAGACCATTGGGTTCAAGACCAGGTCCTTCATCATGGAAAAATCTTCCTTTCTATAGTTTCTGATCCTGATGGTTAAGGTCCAGCTAATTTTCCTGTCATCAGGGAGAAGATTACCCAGCTGTGGTCTCTGCTTTTCACTGGTTCCTTTCACACAGGAAATAACCCAATCTCAACTGCTGAGAAAACAGGGTTGGAGTGCATTCACTGCAGTATAAAGTCCAGGTGCAGTGACACAGATTTGCTTGCCTGATCCGGAACACAAAGAAGAAGCAAGTAGTCACAGCACGCCTCACTCATATAGTCACTGGTACCTTCAGGTCAAAGCAGAATCCTTGAGACACCTTCTAATGAAGCTCCACTTGGGCGAAGCGCCAGGGCACCTGATAGACATGCTGGTATATTTCTGCTCCCACTGTACACATTTGTTTGCTATGTACACACAGCTGTGTTTGAATTTCTACATTCAAGCAGAAAAGTCCAAATACATTTATTTTGAAATAGTTGATGTGTCAAGGATTCTGCTTTCACCTGAAGGTACTAGTGACTATCTGAGCAAAATGTGCAGTGACTCCTTGCTTCATCCCGCTGCTGACAGTAAGGTCAAGGATGGCCTCAAAATTAGAACCTTGTTGGGTAGTCTGCTCTAGGAAGCATTTCACTTTATTCCTGTCTTTAGGCACCCTTCTGCAGGCGCTCAGAGCACAGCACAGGTACACAGTACAGATCTGTCTGTGTACACTGCTAGATACACCTAAACCTCCACTGCTGAGGTGAAGCCAAAATGCTTCCCACCTTAGAAGTGATTGATTATTGCCAACAGCAATTTTAATGCAGCAGTGCGATAAAATTGGGGAAAAAAACTGACATTACTTTTTTCACTAGAAAAGATTCCAGGAATCTTCCAGTTTTATTTGGTGGTGCAGTTTTCTAATTCCATCTGACTTTGACCATTTTATAAATGTTTTAATTGTTTTTTTTCCTCAAGAAAAAAGACGGCATCAACATTTTGCTTCGGAATAGCATTGTATGCCTGGCAAGGGTTAGAATGAAAAATATAAAAAAAGACTGATGGTGCGTAGCTAAGGAGGTCCCTAGACATGTACATTTAACAGGAATGTGCTAATATTTTTCTTAAAGCAGCAGTGCAATGAAAAAAGTTATTCCAAAAAGCTAATTTTCTGCTATGGTTATGAAAAATACTGGCAGAACCATTGATTTGAGTATTCTGGATGCTTCCTGTGCTGTGTACTGTACATTTGCATTTTTGTATGGATTCTTACCATCCTCGGGTCCCTCAATATTATTTCTATGCAAAAATGAGGAGGCCATGTTTTTTCTTGAGAAATAATCATTTTAAACTGTTCATAAAATTCTTAAATGATAACGGAAACTGAAAAAATTTACTATCAAAATAAGCTGGACGACATCTGGCATTGATTAGGAAGAAGAGAGGGTGGGGTCAAATTTTAGCCCGTTTTCATTGCACTGCTGCTTTAACTATAGTTGAAACTAACTTTTTATGAGAAACATTTTTCATTGCACTGCTGCTTTACGTTCTTTATGCCACTCTAACAGTGATGCATTTTGCAAAATAAATTGCATTATTTGAGTTGGCAAGCAACAGGTCTACGGTGACACTAATGCACTTATTTCAAACTAAGTTTATCTGTTGTCTGAGTCATGATTCAAGCCTCAGTTCCCCAAATATCAAAGGCTACTATAAGACTTTGATGGTGTGACTCACTGTCCCAGCCAATCAGAATCTTAATATATTTACTGCATGCAGTAAGACTGCTAGATTAGAACACTGAGACTGTGACTCGGAAAAAAGGGGTTCACTTATGTTTTGTAAAACTATAACATCATTATTATTAACAAGAAGAGTTCTGTCTCTGGCAGGAATTATTACCTGATAATGGCTGTGATTTCCCATGGTGAGCCCATGGTTCACTCAAATCATGGCTTCAGTGTCTGTCAATATCAGTTGGTAGTTGCACTCTCTTCAGGAATTATTGCATATTATCATCTGCACTACCCTTAAATGCAAGTGCAACATGAGTTCCTTTCATCTACTATCACAACTGATGTTTGATGTATTTTGGTGTACAATATTTAAATAGATCATGCAACAGGGTGTCTGTAGTTGTTACCTTAAAACATTATGCCATATACCTCTATAATTAAAGAACCCTTTGGATTTGCTTTCTTCATTTGCTGGAGTAAAACTTCCGACAAAAAAATTTCCAATGGCAATGAGCAGAATGCCTAGCAGAACGAGCTGTGCCTGTAGTAATGACAAATGTACTGATAATTAGGGCATGTGCTTCATGTTGTCTCTGCAGATCATCCCTTTATACAAGAGATTAAAGGAACTGTGAAACCTCTTGGGCCAAACTTGTCCCTTTTATAAATTGAAAGGGTGGAGGATGACAACATCTGGAGCATGGAATGTGATTCTGTGTTTTAAACATAATGTTTCATTTTTAAAAATAAAAGTTTAAAAATAGAGGGGTGGCATTACTGTGCTGTACTGTGATTGTTTATATATCTGGGGCTGGATTTTCAGCCCTTCAGGACTAAGTCCCACGCTGCAGCCACCACTGCATGCCAAAATCTCCACACCTGCAGACATTCCTATTCTCAGCCCATGCTCCGCGTGGGCAACAGGCGCAACTGCAGGAGATGTCACACCTGATCCCACCAGACATAGCATTTCAGCACAGCTATGCTGAAAAAATGTCCAAATGCTGCTGTAAATCATGGAGTCGGTCATAAACTAGCTCCACCTTTGACAGTACAGCAGCTGCAGGAAAAACGTTGGCTCCACAAACTTGGGCCATTTCTTTAAATGGTTTTTGGCCTTTTTTCCAGGAGTTGGCAGGCAGGGCTCCACCCCCGGGAGGCTCACATCCATCCTTAGCTGGTGTCCCCATCACCGGGAACAGCACTGGGACATCATGGAGCCCGCCAGCTCTGTTTTCTCCCACCCGTGCCATGGATGTATGTACACGTGTGGAGACACGTGCACACCACGGTTCCACAGCACCCTCCCTATTTGTACCACCCACTCATCTTCACAACCCTCAGGCCTCCACCTGGGGGCAGTTGTACTGTGGGGGGTGACAAGGACCCTTCCCAGGAGAGGAGAGCTGCCTTCCAGATGCTGAATCCCACTCCTTCCCCCCAGCCAACCCTTGGCGGCCCAGGCTGGCTCCCAAACCCAGGTCGCTGGTGTAACGCAAGGTGTGGTGTCTAGCACCTCAACCCTCAGCACCACAAGGCCGGCTGTTTGTGACATTTCTTTTCCTGTTCCCACACGCAACTTTCAGGGGCTCTGAAATCTAGCCCCTACTGGCTGTGTAATACAAAGCAAATTAAATAAAATGGGGATCAGCCCTTGCACCCTCGCCTGGTTCACCAGCTATAAAACTAGCAGATACAAACAGGTTAAGATCGAAAGTATTTTATTTATTTAGTTTTTATTTACTGGGTAGGTCCACTAGACAAGACATTTGCCAATTTTCAGGCACAACCCAGGAGAATCACAAAACAGGAGGTAAACAGAAACATTATACAGGATACAGGGTGAGCATACACAGTTGCATATCTGTAAGCATAGAAATACCCAAAGGAACAAAATATAATAACATGAAGACAAGGTACAGGGCATAGGGCAGCAAAAGCAACAGTCCAATGCAATAACAATGTCAATAGAGGTTATAAACATAACAAACTCAGAAAGTTATAAACTTGCAGTACTTGGTCAATAGTTGCTTGTGCATACGCACATGCCCAGTGTCACAGATCCACTCAGAGACCATGTTTTCTCCAATTAATAGCCCTCGGTCTGCAAAAAGAGCTACTTGCCCGAGTTCAGCTGTGTTTAAAGTACAAAAAACAACTTTTAGCAGAACTTGGGTCTGAAGATCCATCCTTGAGCCTTCTGGTGCTGCAGCATCGTCAACACTCCCCCCCCCACCACCAGAACCCTCCTCAAAATAAATGATGGAACTTCTTTTGTGGCATCTGCAGCACTCTGGAGCTATGCCATTTGAATGCTGCTCCACAGCATTTCAGAGAGATCGACCACAATGATCTACATGGCGGCGATCCAAATGTCTTGCCGTGTGAACTCGCCCACAGTGAGTAAGCAGCAAGCCAGAGCTACTGGTGGTCTCAGTATTCAGGAAATAGCACAACAGTTAGTTTAGAAGGGGAACCTTCAGCATAAAACTCACTCCACTCAGATAAGGTGTAGGGTACAGTTACACATGAGAGGCAGTTCCCAATGTGCCTAGCAACACACAACTGAGTAAACAGCTAGCTAGAGTACATAACAGTAAGCATGAAACTTACTCAACCCAGTTAGGGTTTAGGGCACTGTTATATGAGAGGCAGGTCTCAGTGCACCAGGGAACACACAACTGGAACAAGCAGCTAGCTAGCATATGTACTAGTAAGCAAAAGACTCACTCCACCCATGAAGGGTGTATGATACATTTACATGGGAGACAGTTCATTCACAGTGTACAAGGGTACTCACTTTGAGTAAACAGCTAGATAGAGATACCAGAGGAATCAATATTAGGAGAATGACACAAAAAGAATCCAGTAATTATAATAACAGGGCAGTCTTTCAACATCAGTGGATACCTACAGTGGTTATTCTAAAGAGTGTAAGCCGCAGATGGTACCTTGGATGAATGCAGACTTTCTAACCTAAGAACAGTATCTTAGAGTGTGGCACAATTATAAATCATGTCCTGTGTACCTGCAGAACAAGTTCTGTGGCTGACTCCCAGGCAGACTCCCTCGATGTCCTTTGCACTATGGTCCTTAACATGTAAGGACTGCAAGGCAGAAGGCCTACTAGACCAGAATGTCTAATGAAGAGAGTGCCGTCCCTGACTGGAGGAGGCAAGATGGAGGAGGCATGGCTATTTGAGGCAGAAAGCACATTTAATGATTTGCCATTTTTGGGGGGGGGATGCACTGGATCTTTTGCTTTGTCTTGACTGTGCATGCCATAACTGGTACCACTTCTACAGTGCCCCTGGTGTCCAGTGGTACCCCTGCCCCCCAACTGATGGTTGCCAAATGGGCCAGTGAACATTGGCAGTGCAGTGGTCTCCCACCTCACCCACAACCATCACACCACCCAGTCAACCCCCAGCTTACCAGTGATGATGGGTTCATGCTGTGAGCCCAATATGATGACCGGCACAACCCTCCACTCATCACATCGGCCGGCCGCCATACGTAGTGACAGGGGCACACATGAGTACGCACGCTCCCTGTCACTACATATGGTGACCAGCTAAGGAGGTGAGTGGAGGCTGTGGCAGCCATCATATTGGGCTCACAGCATGGTCCTGGTATCACTGGTAAGGAAGGGGTGTCTGAGAGGTGTGTTGGATGTGGGCAGGGTGGGTGGGGGGACCAGTGCACCACCAAGGTTCGTCGGTCCGTTTGGCAACCAGTAGTCAGTGGTGGTGGGGGTACCACTGGACTCTGGGGATACTCTAGGTTACATGGGCTGGGAGATTGGAGGGGAGCTGTGGGACAGGCGGTGAGGAGGTCTACCAGACATTAAGACATCTTGGGATTCATCGGGATGAGTGATTGGCAGGTGGGAGGGCCACTAGACACCAGGGAATATGTAAGACATTCCAGGATGGGTGATCAGTGGGTGTCTGGTGCCAATAGACACCAGGGTATCCTGTAGAAGGATTGTGATGTGGTACCACCACACACCAGGGACAGTGCCTGTTACACTGGATGGGTGACCACAGGGTGAGGAGTGCCACTAGACACTAGGGACAGTGTCTGTTACACCACTCAGGTGATTGGAGGGTGAAGGGTGCCACTAGATACCAGGGACAGTGTCTATTATATTGGACGAGTGATCAGAGGGTGGGGAGTACCACACAGCATCTGTTACATCAGACAGGTAATCAGAGGGAAAATAGACCCCACCCAAAAACCAGGTACAAAACTCGGTTAGCACAAGCAAACACCCCTTAGTGCCCATGCTAACCTTTCAGTATGTGGCCATAGGAGGCTAAAGAACTTATACCCTTGGATCTTCAAAGCTGTAAAAGGTTATCTACCCCAGTATATAGCAAATCTAGTTAGGAAAGTGGGCTTTCCATGGTAGCCTGTGACAATGGCAACCATGATTGGGTGCTTTCAAAAAGGGCAACTCAATCGTGGTGCCTACCAAGAAAAACTACCTAGCAGGAAGGAAGTGACCAGATGGGGGATCCACGAATATAGTGACAGGATGTCATTATATGTACACATAGGGGAAGCGAAAGCACACTTGAGCGTCGGCGGAAGGGAAAGGAAGGTTTGTGGAGGTATGTGCGGCAGTGGGCTGCTGCTGGCACCATGGCATGGTGGGTGGCAGGCTAAGGTTGCGAGGGTGCCAGGTTCGGGTCCGGACATGCATACATTTTGTTGTGCCCGGCCTGAAATTGTTTTTCCCAGTTTTGCACACACACACACCGACATGCACCCCCCTGGAGTTGAGAATCCTTTAGTAAAAGGGGATGTGGGGGGCACAGCCCCCTGCATTAAACAAAACAAAACAAAAAGTCCCCAGCACCCTTTTGCTGTGCACCAGGAGTGTACATTGCCGAAACTGATTTTTGGCGATGTACACTCACCCTAACGGTGATCGCCTTTATGACATGGAACCCTTTCCATATGATCTTAGAAGCACTTTCCTCCTGCTCTTCAAAACTCTAAGATACTG
This sequence comes from Neoceratodus forsteri, assembly GCA_016271365.2. Taxonomy (NCBI): domain Eukaryota; kingdom Metazoa; phylum Chordata; order Ceratodontiformes; family Ceratodontidae; genus Neoceratodus; species Neoceratodus forsteri. Next base: position 185,785,564 of record JADMNL010000031.1, read on the forward strand.
CAGCCAGTTTGGAAAAATGGCATTTGACTATAATGTACCCACACTTGGGAATAAATTACAAAGTACATTAAAAGTGGGAGATGATCTAAGTTATGTTGTTTTCAAAGCCCTGATCGAGACTCATCACACAAAGAACTGTAACAGTTACATAAACAAGATATTGTGGGTTGTAATTTCCATAGTGTTCATAACTATCTATCTAAATCAAATTATACTTTTGATAATATTTGCATTATTTATTTATAAACTGATATATTTATTTTATGTATTTATTTATTTGTTTATTTAATTATTCCCAAAGTTTTACCAGGAAAGGTATACTGAGCTAGGAAAGGCTTGTTTCCAGATGCACACTGGAGGGAGGGGGAAGGGAGCAGCACAAGTCAATAAAACAGTCGATTAGCAATACGGTAACAAGAGCAAGAGTACAAATCAAGGTACACAATCAATACAATAGCGGGTATCAAGTGAGTGCAAAGAAACATAACAGCAGAGGGATCATAGATTCTTTCTGTGCAATATCATTTCTGCTGAATAATTTTGTCAACATTTTTTTGCTGCAATTGTTTGCCTGTACCCAGGATAGCTTTGAAAATGAGCTGTGTTTAACAACGTTTATGTTGGTAAAACAACTAAATACACATGCAGTACAACTGAACAGTACATTGTTTTGCTGTGATCACACCAACTACTGCTGCACTCCATTTTAGTTTAAAGGGAAACCCCAGTTAATAGAAAAAGAGCAGCAGTTGCTGCAGAAATGCTCGATTAGGGCTTTCACACATTAAAGTAACATTTTTAAGCGCTTGTTTGAAATGTTATCATATTCTGAAAGTCCCGCGATGACTATTATGTTGTTGGGTAACCTGCTGCCATCTCGCGCACACCAGGCAGCTTCTGGCACAAGGGGTATGCTATTGAGGGCTACCAACTCTGCCTTTAGTTGGTAGCCTTCATTAGCAAAACCCGCAAGCTGGAAGCTGCCTAGTGTGCACGATACAGCTGCGGGTGGTTAGGCGACATGATGGTCGCCATGGGTCTTTCAAAAAAACATAACATTTGGAACAGGTACTTCAACATTTTACTATAATGCTGAAAGCCCTAATTGGGTGTTTCTGCAGCAACTGCAGCCCTTTTTCTATTAAATGGGGTTTTTCCTTCAATGAGAGCACTAGTACACTGCAGGAGTTGGGTTACTGTTGTTAATCTATCCCTACGGCCATACAGCATTCAACTTCACCTTCTGCCTCATGACTCTCCCCCCCCACTCCCATTTTAGATTGACAGATGCCAGACTAACCTGTGGCCATAACTTAATGTTTAGTTCTGGGCCTTACCTTTGCTTCCCACTCCATTCCGGCTACAGAAATTCCCAAAAGTAATACGACTGTAACAGTTCCTATGATGCGGATGTCATTTATTCTGTCCACCATGACAGCGCCATGATCCTATTAGAAATTAACATGCACAATAAAAGCATTTAATGACAGCATCAGTGCATATCCCTCTAGCCACACAAATCAACAACAGTGACTATACAAAACGTTCTACAGCCAGCATATATCTACCCAGTCTCTGCTGCCTAAACAAGGATTTTTTTTTTTGATTATTTATTTATTCTCCTTTGGCCACCCAGATGCTTCCCGTAGCCTCGCAGCCCTACCTATGGGGATCCGGCCACCATCCGTCTCTACCGGGACCGATTGCACCCAGTAACCCCTGCGGCTTACCCCCTGCAGTGGGGTGGCAAGGAGCCCCCTAACTCCCCACCCCAACGGATCCAGTTCGGGTGCCAGCGCCCGGCGAACTCATGGACAGCCATCAAGCCGCATCGGGTGCCACCATTTTCCCCTGTACTATTTCCCCCTGAGTCAGCAGCATGCCATGAGCGCCAGCAGGCGCAAACACGCACCGTCCACACCGCAGCGCGTCTCACCCAGGTGTCTGCCCCGACTCTACCCCTTAGAATGGGTGTGTGTCCCTGACCCCAGCTCCGCCTAGGGGCAATTGGACACTGACCATTGTGAACCCCCCACCCCGGAGGGGGAGAGCAGTCCATCGGACACTCAATCCTTCCTCCTTCTCGCTTTCAGCCCCTGGGCCAACCCGCTTGTTCCTGAACCCGGTCGCCGCATGGCGAGGATCAAGGATTTTAAAGGATTTTATTTTGGCTAGTCTCTACTCACATTCATTTGTATGGAGGAACCCCCTATTTTACCTTATAGAGAATTTAAACTGGACAGGTAATGGGGCAGGTTAAAATATAGGCACTTTAATACAGTACAATTTGCATTAAACTGTTAAACCAGCCAGATGCTTTAGCATTTCTCAAGGAGTTGCAAAGATGTTGCCGGGTACAGTAAGAAGTCTTGCAGAAACTGTTCTCTAAAGGTGGGCTTACACAGCTGCCTTTGCACTGCAGCTACCCAAGTGCACAGGCTGTGGCGGTGCAAAGGTGGACATGTGGACATTTACCACAGTGCAGTCAGTCATCCTCTCATCGAGCTGGCGCATGAGTAGGGGACGCATTCCGGAGTGAGGGGCTTAAGCAGCCATGTGGACAGGTTGTGCCACTCACTCCGGTGCACAGCTAAACTGGACGTCTTTCCCCAGCTCAAGCTCCCAATTGCTGGAAGCCCCAGGTGCGCCAAATATCTGGCGCATGGGGCTCACGGCAATCACCCAGCCACTGATTGGGAGTTTCAACCCATACGCCAGGTGCTGCAAGTTAGACCAACTTTTTCTGGTCTAGCTTGAGGCATGCCTGGGGCCTGTTTTTACAGTGCGTGCGCCAGATATTTGGCGCAAGCTGCTGTAAACTGTGGACACTGTTGCAAATGCGCCACAGATTCAAGAATTGGAAGCAGTTGTAGCAAAGGGGTTTGGTGCACTGCCAGAACCTAAGTGTTGTGGTGCAGGACATGACCCAAGCCCCGTGCCATGCTTTGAAAATTGAGCCAACTGTGTCTAGATTTTACACTTTTTCACAGTTGTCTCGGTGACGTCAAGGGCTCCATAAGAGTACGGCAAGAAGACTCAAGACAACCAGCCCTTTATACTTTTTAACAAAAAAAAAACAAACAATCTGAGCATATCATAAAAGGTTATACCACCACGAAGACTGAAGAAGAATTACCGTATATCTCACCTACAAGTCAACCTCACATATAGGTCAACCCACGTTTCCTTGTTAATTTTAGCAAAATTGCAGACATTATTTTGTTGCCAGGACTGGATGGAAAATCTGTTTAGTGACCAACATCAGGCATGGAATCTGCATTCGTCACCAGAACTGGACACAAAATTAGGTTACACAGTTGCAAAATAATGGTTTACCATAGTAAATCCCACAGATAGGTCAATCTCTCAGATAAGTGGATTCCTCTTTCTTGGGGGCCTAATTTTAGCACCAAAAACTAGAAGTAAGTATATACAGTATTTGTTTTGAGTTTGTAAACATTCTGGTCTCATGTATTGTTTGTGGATAAAGGCAGAGTGCGTGCATGGATGGTGGTGCTGGCAGTATTGTGTTGCACTTCTATGGAGAAGACCATGGTTCATGTCCTTATCACAATTCCCAGCCCAAGGTAGAAGGAGTCTCAGGAGTACTGCACAGGCAATGCTTTCAGCCATAGGGGAGGGGCTTGCCAGCCTCGCTGAAGCGGCACGTCACACTTCCTCAGGCAGTAGACCGTGGGTGGCCTGATGTCATGGATGACCATGCGATGTTGGCCCAGGATATTTGGCATAGCATAGGCAGCTGCATCCACAGGAGGTGGCTGGCCACATAATAGCGAGGTACAATTCAGATGACTCAAGACTGATGATGTCTGAGCTGCCTCCACGCTTCACTGCCTCCAGAGACATCCAACCCTTGCACTAGATCCTGGAATGATTTGGTCTGCTGAGGACATGAAACAGCAGGTATGTGCAACTTGGTATGGAACCACAAGCAACAGAATGGTGCTGGGATAGAAGACAATGAGACAGTGTAAACAGATGGTAGATCATAGCCTCCTGGGATAAAAAAACTTAAATAAAAAGCAGTATGCACAGCCATGAAACAATTCCACAGCATTTTCCTTTCAAATACTGGTGGATGTAACAGTGCACAAGTTATAGGAATCAGAGGCCACATGAGGTGAAAAAGGTTGCGTTAACAACATTAATCTGGAAAACTATAGGCTGAGTCATATACTCACTGCCATAAGGTCACTGACGGTTTCTGCAAAGCCCACCACATACATGGCCACTGCTACAGCATTGGCGAAGGCAAAGATGAGACCGATAGAGCCACCAAACTCGGGGCCAAGACTTCTTGAAATCAAGTAGTAAGCACCACCTTGCAAAAAAAGCAAATTTTTAGGAAAATCATCACAAGGGTATTTTAGACAACTAGGGCAGGATTCACAAAAGGGATATGCCCAGCACATCCGAGATGCGCCGGGGCAACCCCGACATGTGCCCAGAGGTGATTCTGGAAGGGGGCTGATGAGCTGGGGCAACCCCGATGTGCCGGCACATCGCAGATGCACTGCATATGGCTAGTAATGCTATGCAGTGCATCTGGAGGGGCTATGAAGGGGGCGTGCCCATGCATACCGGGTGCATCCCCATTCACAGCTCTATTGTTTGGCGCATCCCCGGGGTAAGTCCGGGTATGCGCCACAGAAAGATAAGTCTAGTAAAACCAGACTTTAGTGGGTGGCCGTTCACAGGCAGGCTGCCATACTGCAGGCAGCAGCACGGCAGCCTGCCCACCCTGGCAGTCCAGTGCCCCCCAAGTCCCCAGTGCATGCCGCCTTGTGGCAGCATCACTGACATCTGACGCCCCAAGCCCCATAGAATGCCGCTCCTGGCAGCGGTAAAGGAAATGCTGAACCCCTCCCCAGGCCCCTGTTGAAGCCGCCCTCCGCTGCGTTGGTAACTATAATGTAACCCCTCCTCCCAGCTCCAAGCCTCCACAGAATGCCACTGCTGGCGGTGGTAAACGACATGCCAAACCCCTCTCCGGCCCCAAGCCTCCATAGAATTCCACTCCCAGTGGCAGTAAATGACATGCTGAACCCCCTCCCAAGCTGCCCTCCACGGCAGTAAAGGAAATGATGTACCCCCTTCCCAGCCCAATGCCCCCATTGAAGCCGCTCTCCACGGTGGTAGTAGGCGGAACACAGATCCACCCTGCCCCAAGCCCCTGTTGAAGCCTCTCCGCGGCGGCCATCCATTACAGAACAGACCCCTCAGCACTTTCAACTCACCTCTTTCCCTTCCTCTGCAGGGTCCTACTGTCAGTGTGCACTCAGCCCACCCCACACGCCGACGTCGCCGCTGTCAGAGCTAGCCTGATAGTGACAGCTACCGACAACCCGATGTGGCATCGGATGTATGGTAGCTGTCACTGTCAGACAGCTTTGTCGGCGGGTGGCCGGTGGTATGTGGGTGGGCTGAGCTGCCTGCCGACAGTGGGACCCTGATGGGGTGGTGAGAGAGGGGTGGGTTGGGGGGTTCATTTCGTAACGGACGGCCACCATGGAGAGCGGCTTCAACAGGGGCTTGGGGGGTTCTGTATGATGTTTACTGCCACCAGGTGTGGCATTTACTGGAGGCTTGGGTGGGGAGGAGGGTTACTTTACAGTTGCCTCTACCGCGGAGGGTGGTTTCAACGGGGGCCTGGGGGGGTTCTGCATGATGTTTACCACCGCCAGGCGTGGCATTTACCGGGGGCTTGGGGCGGGGAGGGTGTGTGTGCTTGTGTGACATCTACTGTTCGGCGAATTCCGCCGGGACATCCCTGCAGGTCACAATGCAAATGGGGCCATAATGGCATGCTAATGGACCCATTGCGCCATGCATGCCTAATGGCCTCATTTGCATGCCCCTGGCTCTGAATCGCATTTTTGGGCACAGGGCATCCTGAGATGCCCTGCCCCGAAGGGCTCAGCCTGATGGGGATGTCGGCAAGAGTTTGGGATGCCCCGGCGCATCTCCTGGTGGGGCACACCTGTGCTAGTCACAGAGAGGATGCACCGGGGGCATCTCCCTGCGCTGCCTCTGTGAATCACCCATTTTGCACTCAGTGCATCTCCCCTGCGCCGGGGCAGCCGAGATGCACTGAGCGCATCTTCTTTGTGAATCCTGCCCCTACTGTTTTACCAACTGTGCAGTACAAGGACAGACTAGCAATGACCAAACACATTGGAGTAATGCCCCACTTACCAGTAGAACTTTTAGAGTTTTTATTAGACACAAGTTCAGAGGCCTAAGGATAAGGACATCTCATCAATATTTCATGATCTCTAGGAGAGTGACCACTTCCTGAGGACCTAGGCCTTTATTGTGTTGCTCTCTAATGTCTTACAATATTGTGCTTTAACATGTCAAGCATCACTCATCCAGTCCCAGATGTTTAAAGTGCAGCACTCATCATTTTAGGAATTTTTGTTCCTTTTCATGGCTGTCATTTAATTTAGAAAACAAAATAGCACAACCACAGACATGGAGCTGTATTGCAACAGCCCCCTCCCCGATGGGGCCTTAGATGAAAAGTAGGATTTGGTCACATCACTCCACTCAGTGGAAAAAAAGAGAAGCGCTACTGTTGCTTCTAAGTTAATGCTCCTTTATTACGTAACAAGTGAATAAAAATAACTCCACGTGTGCACCCACATACTCTTCTTCCAATGTGTCAAGCTGCCCTGGCTGTTTGTTAAGGAGTCAGGGTGACTTAAAACATTGGAAAAAGAGTATGTGGGTGCAAATGTGGGGTTATTTTTATTCACTTGTTATTTAATAAAAGAGTATTAACTTGGAAGTGTAACCCCTAGATGGCGCTATCCCAGGGGCTACTACCCCTGCCTGATTTGCCACTAACAGGTTGAGGGGCCTGGATCCAATGGCGGGTGCCTCCACCCAGAGGTCAGGGTTTGCAATAGTTAAACTAACTTGGTCACAGCCCTCTGGGACACTGCAACCCCCCTTTCTTCCCACTAGTGGCCCACACAATATATCAGAATTACCTTCACAGTATACACTTACCCCCAGGTCTGGTTCCGCACTGGGACCTCCTGAAATGAGATACAGTGCAACAATCACAGTACAGTACTTTAACATAGACAAATACTCAGGCAGTATAACTTTGCTGAAACGAGCAGCTCTGATTTATTTAGGGGATATAACAAGGACAGGGGGAAATCAGGTTAATTAGCTTATCACCTAATAATTCATTTATGGCTCTGTGCACAGGCCTATCCTATCAGTTACTGTCCTGGGTACCCAAGCCCTAGTGGCTAGTCCAAACCGTGGCAGCTGGTAGGGGCCCTTTCACACAGAGAAAAGGAGAATTAAACAGTCAGCAGTACAGTAATTCCATTTGGATTTAATGTGGCAATTCAACAGGAGCGACCCTGAATTAGTACTCACGACCTCCAAATAAGATAGGGTCCTTCAATGTCAGCAGGGCTCACTTGAGGTACACAAACCTCTTCACACATCCATATAAAAGAAAGCACTATACCAGGCAGGCTGCATCTGTATCCCGATCGCAATTACTGCACAATACCCGGGAGAACACACAGCAGATTCAGTTCCTGACAGACCAAGTGCAATTTTCAGGAATTCCTCCAGTCTTCTACAGGGTGAGCCTGGTTTCTACTCTTCAGAGATCCTTTGATTCTGTTCACAGGACGGATTCAGTCCTAAAAGCTGTTACCAAGCTGCAGACCGAACTTGGGCCTTACACACGTTTTTGACTAAAACTGCACACTGAAAAGCACAGGGCTCCTTCCTTCTTCACTGCCAAAGCTCAACTGACACCCAACTGAAAAACCGGGCACTTCCTTTGAGTTCCTCCCAGTTCTTGACTGGATTGGCTGTCACTCACAATAGACTGCTGCTGTTGGTCCAAAAGGCACTGAAGTCTAAACTACATCTCCAGAGTCACTGCCCATACAATCTCTTGTGGCTGGCTCAGATTATGAGTCCAAGTTCTGATTCGTCCAAGGCACCATTTTAGAGCTAGCTTACCCACACTGATTGGTCCAGTTCAGCAGTTCAAAACTAGAATGGGAACTAGCAGACACAGTTCTGACTGCAAAGAAAGCAGGTTAGACAAACTGTAATTTCATTATTACTCTAAATAATTTCTGGCAAACAGTTACATCTTTCAGATAGGTTCCCTTGCACTCCTAGTGACTGCAAAAATGAAGTAATTGGCAGCAGTTCGTAGTACTCAAACAGAGAAGCACACAGTCCCCCATACAACTAATTATGTCTGCAAGCAGACAGCTCTTAAAGAGACAGTGCCAGAGGTTCTAAAACACTCACTGATAAATGGCTTAAACGCCTAAACACCATTCAGGCTTGGAGCATCTACGCAAGCTCCTGAAGTCTTTTGGGAACCCCATTTGCAGGGGGTTACACCCTTCCTGGTTTGGGAAAGCTTGACGTCCGCTCAAGCTACCCATAAGTTTCAACTGCAACCATATACATTTGCATTAGGCTCGCACATGTAATCATCAGTCAATATATCATTTTACCAAGAACATATTTCTGAAACATTGCAGTACGTCACCTTTACACAGTATTACATACACTTGTAAATCAGAACTCAAGTTATTACCTCTTGTACATGAAACCTGAAGAGAGGGCCTTCCCTATCAGTTACCTTGGGGCTGGATGGGGCAAGGCACCATACTAGAGGGCAACACAAGTAACTTGGAGTTAGCACTGATGCTCAGTTTGGGCAATGAGCTGGGGACACATACTCCTTTCTTCCCACTAGTGGCCCAAACAATATATCAGAATTACCTTCACAGTATCACTTACCCCCAGGTCTGGTTCCGCACTGGGACCTCCTGTGAAATGAGATACAGTGCAACAATCACAGTACAGTACTTTAACATAGACAAATACCTCAGGCAGTATAACTTTGCTGAAACGAGCAGCTCTGATTTATTTAGGGGATATAACAAGGACAGGGAAATCAGGTTAATTAGCTTATCACTCTAATAATCTACCTATGGCTCTGTGCACAGGCCTATCCTATCAGTTACTGTCCCTGGGTACCCAAGCCCTAGTGGCTAGTCCAAACCGTGGCAGCTGGTAGGGGCCCTTTCACACAAGAGAAAAGGAGAATTAAACAGTCAGCAGTACAGTAATTCCATTTGGATTTAATGTGGCAATTCAACAGGGAGCGACCCTGAATTAGTACTCACGACCTCCAAATAAGATAGGGTCCTTCAATGTCAGCAGGGCTCACTTGAGGTACACAAACCTCTTCACACATCCATATAAAAGAAAGCACTATACCAGGCAGGCTGCATCTGTATCCGATCGCAATTACTGCACAATACCGGAGAACACACAGCAGATTCAGTTCCTGACAGACCAAGTGCAATTTTCAGGAATTCTCCAGTCTTCTACAGGGTGAGCCTTGGTTTCTACTCTTCAGAGATCCTTTGATTCTTTTCACAGGACGGATTCAGTCCTAACAAGCTGTTACACAAGCTGCAGACCGGAACTCTGGGCCTTACACGTTTTGACTAAAACTGCACACTGAAAAGCACAGGGCTCCTTCTTCTTCACTGCCAAAGCTCAACTGACACTCCAACTGAAAAACTGGGCACTTCCTTTGAGTTCCTCCCAGTTCTTGACTGGATTGGCTGTCACTCACAATAGACTGCTGCTGTTGGTCCAAAAAGGCACTGAAGTCTAAACTACATCTCCCAGAGTCACTGCCCATACAATCCTCTTGTGGCTGGCTCAGATTATGAGTCCAAGTTCTGATTCGTCCAAGGCACCATTTTAGAGCTAGCTACCCACACTGATTGGTCCAGTTCAGCAGTTCAAAACTAGAATGGGGAACTAGCAGACACAGTTCTGACTGCAAAAGAAAGCAGGTTAGACAAACTGTAATTTCATTATTACTCTAAATAATTTCTGGCAAACAGTTACATCTTTCAGATAGGTTCCTTTGCACCCTAGTGACTGCAAAATGAAGTAAATGGCAGCAGTTCGAGTGGTACTCAAACAGAGAAGCACACAGTCCCCCCATACAAACTAATTATGTCTGCAAGCAGACAGCTCTTAAAGAGACAGTGCCAGAGGTTCTAAAAACACTCACTGATAAATGGCTTAAACGCCAAACACCATTCAGGCTTGGAGCATTCAAGCAAGCTCCTGGAAGTCTTTTGGGAACCCCCATTTGCAGGGGGGTTACAGAAGCATTAGCAGACCTTCTCTTCTTTTTCACTGAGCGGAGTGATGTGACCAGCTTCCTTCTTTGTAAGTACCTGCCTTTATACTACTATCAAGTGGCCTTTGTGCTTTTTCTTATATGTAAGAGTGATCTGCACCCTGTAGGTATCCATACTCCTTTAATAAAAAGTTGAATTTATACTTTGCAACACAGCTGTGTTTGTGTGCACTGTTTTGTTTTCTAAATTAAGGTTATTGTAATTGACTGGATTAACCTTTAGAGGACAGTGTGCACTGTTTGTTTTTTTTTCCACTATGACTCTCATTTCAGCATACGTTTCATAGAGTTATTGCTACAGTGAGCTGCTCATAGAGACCATAAAATGTCAATATAATGAGGTGAATAGGCAGAAAAGGGGCAAAATTCAGCAGAAGGGCAGACAGCAAGGAGAACCAGGGATAAAGGACAACCAAGGAAGGGGCTGGAGTAGAACAGCGAAACAGTCTAGGGAGGTCAAATCATGGAAAGCCACGTGTGCAAATGCCAGGAGCCTTAGCAACAAGATGGAAGATCTGGAGGCTGTCATGATGCAGTCAGACCTGGACATTGTGGCCATCATGAAACCTGGTGTAATGATAACCACGACTGGGAGATGGCCATACCTGGCTACAACATATTCAAAAGAGACAGAGCAAGCAGGAAGGGAGGAGGAGTGGCACTGTATGTGAAAAATGACATAAGGGCCACAGAGATCCAGGAGGAACAAAATGGGGAGAGATACTGTGGGTTAAGCTGAAAGGAAAATGGGACAGCCATCCAGACAGGTGTGGTCTATAGACCACCAGCCCAGGAGGAAGAAACAGATAGAGTTGATGCTAGCCATCCAAAGGATGGCAGACAAGGGTGAGGTAGTACTGGTTGGAGACTTCAATATTCCAGACGTGGACTGGAGCATCCCAGCAGCAGCAGCATCAACTAGGAGCAGATTTATTCTGGACTCCTTTCAGGGTGTCTTCCTCAAGCAACTGGTCATGGAACCAACTTGGCAGAAGGCAATACTGGACCTTGTGCTCACAAACAGGGACAGTGTGATGGGGGTAACAGTGGGGGAGCACCTGGGGAACAGTGACCACCAGTCATTGTGGTTTGAAATCACAGAAAGAGCAGAACCAAACCACACAACAACACATATCCTGGATTTTAGGGGGGCAGACTTTGGGAAAATGGGGAGATACTTGAAAGAGGCATTAAGGGGAATGGGACAGGAATCAGGGGTTGAGGAACAGTGGGCAGTATTTAAAATGGGGATTACAAGAACAACAGAATTATGCATTAAGCAGGTTAGCAAGAGGAAAAGGAAGAGGAGACCATTATGGTTTTCCAAAGAGTAGCAAAGAAAGTGAAAGTCAAAAAGATTGCATTCAGGCAATACAAAAGACACAGACAGAAGGGATAGGGAGAAGTACCAGGAGAAGCAAAGGGAGGCAGGGAGGTCAGTAAGGAAGCCAAAGCTCAGACAGAAGAACACATTGCAAAATCAGTGGGTAGAGGGACAAAACCTTACAGGTACATAATGAAAAAGAAAGACAAAGGAGGGATAGTGAGACTGAAGGGGAGGATGGGGCTGCGTGGAGGATGACAACAGTAAAGCTGACATATTGAACAGGTATTTCTGCTCAGTCTTTACTGAGGAAGAGGAGGTAATGGGTCTGAAGGAGTACAAGGGTGAGAATGGTGCAGAAATGGACACAAGTCCCTTTACATGAGAAAGGGTCCTGAAGGAACTGGAAGTAATAAGAGTTGATAAAGCAATGGGGCCAGATGGGGTTCACCCCAGGGTCCTTAAAGAACTAAGAGAGGTGGGGGCTGAACCTCTGGCTATCCTGTTTAGCCGATCATTGGAAACAGGGAAGTACCCAAAGACTGGAGGACAGCAGATGTAGTCCCCTTATACAAAAGTGGGAACAAAGAGTAAGCAGGGAACTACAGACCAGTCAGCCTCACCTCGGTAGTGGGGAAGATCATGGAAACACTACTGAAGGAGAGATTGGTGGAACATCTGGTTGTCAATGGACTACAGGACCCAAGGCAGCATGGTTTCACCAGGGGGAGGTCATGTCAGACCAACCTCGTTGAATTTTTTGACTGGGTGACTAGGGAGGTGGATCAGGGGAGGGCAGTGGACATGGCCTATCTGGACTTCAGCAAGGCCTTTGACACTGTGCCACATAGAAGACTATTACACAAACTGGGGAATATGGGTGTGGGCAGGACAGTAGTGTGGTGGGTAGGTAACTGGCTGGGTGGCAGGACACAGAGGGTGGTGGTAAATGGCTGTCACTCCACAGAGGGAAGAGTGACCAGTGGGGTACCACAGGGATCAGTGCTAGACCGGTCCTATTCAACATCTTCATCAGCGACATTGCGGGACCTAGAAGGCAGAATTTCACTGTTCGCTGATGACACAAAGCTCTGTAACAGAGTAGACACACCAGAGGTGTAGACAGAATGAGAAGGGACCTGCAGAAACTTGAAGAATGGTCAGGGTTTGGCAGTTGAAATTCAATGCAAAGAAGTGCAAGATAATGCATATGGGGCACAAAAACCCTGGCACAATATATCAGTTGGGGGGTGAGGATATAGCATGCACCAAGCAGGAAAGGGATCTTGGGGTTATCATCTCTGATGACCACAAGGTAGGGAAACAGTGTGACAAGGCAGCAGGTAAAGCAAATAGGATGCTGGGATGTATAGGCAGGGGCATCACCAGCAGGAAAAGGAGGTCATAATTCCGCTATACAAGACACTAGTGAGGCCTCACCTGAGTACAGTGTACAGTTCTGGAGACCATACCTAAGTAAGGACATAGACAGGGTAGAGAAGGTTCAGAGGAGGGCAGCAAAGATGGTGCATGGATTGCATCACACAAGTCCTATGAAGACAGGTTGAAGGAACTGAACATGTACTCCTGGAGGAGAGGAGGGAGAGAGAGGGATATGATAGAGACTTACAAGTATCTTACAGGGAGGAACAGGGTGCAGGAATACACTATTTTAAGCGAAAAAGATGTTCCAGGACTAGAGGACATGGGATGAAGTTGAGGAGGACGATTCTAGAGGAAACATGAGGAAGAATTTCTTCACAGAACGGGTGGTGGACAAGTGGAACACCCTGCCAGAGGAAGTAGTGGGGGCTGAAACAATCACGGATTTAAGAATGCATGGGATAGACATAAAGATTTCTGGAGGTCAGGGTAAGGGCAACAGACTTCTAGGAAAACATAAACTGAACTTACAAGCTCAAATGGGCAGACTGGGTGGGCCATAGGCCCTTATCTGCTGACACTGTCTGTGTATCTATGTATCTATGTTGTTAAAGGGAAACGCCCATGTCGTTATGTCAACACCTCCATGTGGGCCCCCACGATTAACAGTTTCGTTTTACTTATACTAAGGTTCATACTAGGGTAGATAGGCAGCAAAGGAGCCGTAAGGCCCAAAGACACTGCCAAATACTAATAGTAACAAAATAAACCAATAGTCTGAATGTGCTTATCCAACCTATTTTTAAATATAGTCTTCAAACTACTTGAAATAATTTCTATAAGAAGGCAATTCCAAGGTTTAATAATGTGGATGGTAAAAAAGAATTTCCTGGGCATTAAATGAAAGCTCCTACATTTCAACTGGAGTGGATGACCTCTAAGATTAAAATTGTCATCCTTAAATGAAAAACCAAGATTATTAATTAGGTAAGGGTCATTCATAACATCAAACAAGACCAATAGGTCACCTCTCAAATGCCTAATAGAAAGTGACATTAGATTTAGTTTGATTAATCTCGATTCATAAGTGTCATGATATATAAACCATTAATTTTTTTTGTAAAATTCCTCTGGATTTTCTCAAGATGCAGTATATCATATTGCCTAAAAGGAGACCATAAAGAAGAACAAAAATCTAAATGTGGCCGAACATAGGCTCTATATAAAGGCAACAATACGTACTTGTCCCTTGATCTAATATTTCTTAGGATAGACCAGATAACCTTATTGGCCTTTGATGTAATGGAATTTATTTGCAAATCAGGCCGAAAATCATTAGTAATTAGTATGCCCAAATCTTTCTCTATTTTGGTTGAATTCAACACTCTATCAGCTAACGTGTAGGAATGACAGGGATTAAGCAACCCAAAGTGCATGGCCTTACATTTATCATGGTTGAATTTCATGCCCCACTGATCAATCCATTTAGTAATATTATTTAAATCTGTCTGGATTTTGTTCAATTTGCTCATAACTGGAGCACAGTCCTCCAATTTTAATATCATCAGCATATTTTAGGACATTAGAAAAACAATTCTTCGTAATATCCAAAATAAATATCTGAAAAAGAACATGTCCCAAAACTGAGCCCTGGGGCACACCACTAGTAACTCTACCTAGTTCTGACAGATGTCCATTAATCACAACCCGCTGGGTTCTGCCACTCAACCAATTTATTATCCATCTGACAACAACAGGGATGAATTCAAGGAAACAAGTTTTTGTAATAAAGTGCAATGAGGTAATAAATCAAAGGCCTTACTAAAATCAACATATACAACATCATACGGTAATTTGTTATCCAATTGCAGGCTCACATCCTCGTAAAAGCATAATAGGTTGGTCAGGCAACTACGTCCTTTCTTAAAACCATGTTGTTCTGTATCTAGTGTAATTAGAATAGGTGAAATAATATCTTTAATAAGACTTTCTAAAATTTTACACATAGGAGCAGTAAGGCTAATCGGCCTATAGTTCAATTACTTTTGGTCCCCTTTTTATGAATTGGGACAATATGAGCTGTTCTCCATACTTACTGTGCTACTGACGTTTTATTTTCATCTGATCTGATTGATCCTGCTGTCCCTCCCGCCAGCATTTTGAGTATTGCGCCTCTAGCGGTGCATCCCATGCTCTCCTGCGGCTGCTGTCAGAGCTGGAGAGCAACCACAGGAGCGTGTATAGTGTTGCCCTATGGACAGAGCTATTAATAGCTCCGGCTTGTGAGTTAGAGGTCTTGGTGCCACTTGACTAGCAACCTATACATGGTCTTGGTATGGTGGCAGAGACTGCAGGATCAGCTGGATCAGATGTAAATAAAATAGCAGCACAGTAAGTAAAAATGACATACACTGTAGACGTTTCCCTGTAAGCTTATGAATTTGTGTCAAATAAAAACTCTAAAGGTTCTACTGGTGAGTGGGTCATTACTCCACTGTGTTGGTCTAGCATGTAGAGCAGATCCCTCCCAGTTCTGTTTACCTTTCTCAGGTCAAGTGGGCCACGCTGGCACTGGGGATTGGGCAAACTAGCAACGACACACAGCACCTTATGCTGTTTCCCTACACCGATGAGCTCCTGCTTTACACTTCAGCACTACACTAGACCAAATTGGGGACTAGTGGTGTGCAGAACAGAATTCTGTGGAAATTCAGAAAATTCTGCATATTGCTTGTGAAATTCTGTTGAAAGCAGAATTATGAAATTTCGAAAGCAGAATGGTTTTCACAGATTAATATTCCTCAGTTTACATAGACTGTGGCTGTCCTTCTTCACAATTGGCGAACAATTATTCTGTGCTTTATGTGACTTGTTTTATATAGTTTGGGGCTGGAAACTGGAGAAGCATGAACTGCAGAGGTGTCCTGTTTGTGTGAGGCTAAACTAAAGGTAAGTATTTTTTTTGTTTGTTTTCCTAAGTTTGCTTAGTTCAAATAGTTTGTATTGGGAGAGGGATTTGTATTTGGCTGTTTAAAAGTGCAGTTTGGATAAGGGCTGTATTTTGGGTATTTAAGCAATTCTGTTAGCTTAGGGCTGTATTCTGGAGTTCAGTTCTGTGCCAGTTGAAAGCCAGGAAACTGCTGAGGTAGACTTTGGGGAGGGGCAGGAGATTAGCCAGAGCCATTGTAAACAGATTCAGTCTGGGGCTGGAAACTAAAGAAGCATAAACTGCAGGGATGTGTGTGCTCCCGCCTGAGGAAAGGGGCTGAGATGTGCAGTTGGGTAAGTGGCTGATTGACTCACATGGGAGTGGCAGTGGGCCCTAATTCCACCCTCCCCTACCCAGCTTGTCCAGATTTATTGGGGCGGTGCTGCATTGGGATTGGTGGAAAGCACTACCAGATGCATCCACTAACATGCCCTAACAGAGGGGATTATATTTCGAACCCTTTATATTACTCCGCAGTCAAACCAGTGGGTATTCCTCGTCCATCCTATAGGTTGATGCACGATCCAATCAAATCAAAGTGGGCGAGGACATACCTCTGTGCTCATCAGATTATCTCTAGTTTACTTCATACATCAAAATAGGCTGGTCACGTCCTAAGTGCTCCCAACAGCCTTCACTATTTTTACAGGTACAGTTCTCACTCTTTTACTTAACTAACACTATAAAGCAGCCTGGTAGCCAGCATAGTTCTATATAGTACCTAACTGCATGCAAACAGGTATTTTTTATAGCAGCGTCTATACTTTGCTCCGGGTAGTCTTCATTTGAATTATGTGTAAACCTTTAGACTGAAACAGCAGGCTAGCAAGTTGCCAGAAAATACTCTGAAAATCTGCACAGAACAGTGCAGGGAAAGGTACCTCCTCCCGTAGCATGTCCTGAACCCACAGCATCTGCCTCCCCCACTTAGGCAGCATCACGGCTTGGGTCCATCCTGTAGCCACCCCTGCCCAACAATAATTCAACAGCCAAACACCCACAACTTGGATGAGGTTCCTCCAGTAGTGACCTCTCCAAGTAACATTACCCAGCCACAAGCTGCCTCACATGAAAGAAGGACTAGCACAGCGTGGGATAAGGGCCTCCTGTATCCCCCCCACCCAAACGCAAGCAGCTGAGGATGCAATGATATGGGAACCAGACAGTCTCTCTCACTTTTTCTGCAACTCCGTGCACTCGCCTGACCAATCGTGAGGCAAAACAGCCAAATTCCTCCTCGCTAATTCCTTTCTCTCTTGGGGACCAGATTTGCACCATTCAGCAACTCTCCCCACATTCTCTTTGTCTTGGGAGGCAATAAATCCATGTACTCCGCCCCCCCGAGACAACTTGCAGCCATTTCCTTCTCTCCCCACAGAGACTGAGAAGCCTAATGATGTTCTGCGGCTCCTGCGAGACCTAGAGACACAAGAGCTATAGGGGCATTGCAACCACGCGCATAATCTCACAAGATTATGATGCCATCTTGGTAGGGGGGCATGGTACAGCATGCAGGGCTCCCAAACCTCACGGTTTCCCACGAGAACTAGCTGCCACCATCTTGCCTGGGTCTCCTTTATCCAATTCAATCAGTTTTTGTCCCTAATTAAAGGGACAGTGAGCTATAATTTGCAGGGCAGCAAATCTGAGGCAGTAGACAAGAAAATATGTGGCCCGCTGGTCCATGAGGCCCTTATCTGATGCAGTTTTTTCTTCATCTTCACAGATCAACCAGAATCATGAGGAAATGCAGGGAATATGGAATATCTTTCACAACAGTTGAGGAAGATGACATATCCTGTGCAGTGTGCACACTGACACCCTGCAAGGATCCGGTAGGCATGGAAGAGGAAGAGTCCATTATCGAATCCCCACCCCCACCAACTGCACTGATAGCACTGGACGTTAGCCAGGTGCAACTTTTATTCCAACTTCTGGAATCCCTGAAAGCAGGCAATCCAACTCCATCCCCAGGCACACCGAAACTCCCCTGGGACGAACCCCTCAACAAATGTCCTAGGCTGGAAAGGGACAGTACCACGACCCAAACCACAGGGGAGTCGAAGGAGGGTACTGCAGATAAGTCTATCAGAATGTGCCATGGTGATAACATTGGCGAACTCATTACAATGGTATGAGTAGCCCTCAAAATATCATATCAGTCCGAACAGCCATCCATGTTGAAGGAACCCCTGCTTTCCATGGGTGAACCAGAGGAGCAGATACATTTCCCCACATGTAAAACCATTGATACAATTCTAAAGAAGGAGTACAAAGCATCCGACCCGACCAGACTGCCCGAGAGGAGCATGGTCATCAAATGGTACCCTCTCGCCCAGGAAAGAAGTGACCACTGGGGAAAGGCCCCCAAAGTGGACCAACCCATCTCCAAACTCTCAAAACGCATGACTATTCCAATTGAGAGAATAGCAGCCCTCAAAGACCTGATGGACAAAAAGATCAAAGAGCACCTCAGAAAAATTCACACGGTATCAGGCATGCTGCGCTTGGCAGACACAGCAGTGTGGTTTACATGTAGAGCCCTCCACATGTGGCTGGACACACTCACTGAAAACATCCAAGAGGATTCCCCCTAGGCTGACACAGCAGAGTGTGCCATACAGGCAGTAAAATACATAATGGACGCTTCTTCGGACATCCTCAAGTACAGAACACGAGCAACTGTACTAACCAACAGCGCACGTGGGGCATTGTGGCTCAAATTTTGGCAAGCGGACAATGAAGCCAAAAATGCCCTAATAAAGCTCCCATTCAGAGGGAATATTGTTCGGAGAAGGTCTAACACCATACTTCAAACACGGGGTGGGGGGGAACAAACGCAAGGGGACAAAGCCATATACTTGCCCTTGGACAGGCCTTTTCATCCCAAAAATAAGTTCTTTAAGCCCAAAACACAGCCCTACAACCTGCAGGCATCCAGACAGTGGCACCAGAGACCCAGATTCCAGCACAGGGCTTACAACAACAAAACAAAAGGTAACACAGGTGGATAATATGCCAATGGAGGTTGCAAGCCAAATTTCAGACCCCAAGGTAATGAAAAATGAAGGTCCGTGGGCCCAAGCAAGCCTACCATTGGCAGGGAGACTGCAGAGGTTTGCACAACACTGGGCCCAAACAACGTCAGACAAATGGGTGCTGGTGTTGGTGATGAAGGGTTATGCGATCAAATTCAACAGCAAACAAACACAACATGGACTCTTTGTTGCACCTCTACCGAAGTGCCCAAACAAGACACAGGCAATAAAAGAGGCAATACAGGACTTACTCAGCAATGGGGCTATCACGCACGTCCCTACAGAGAAAAAAGACACAGGGGTCTACTTCTTGTTCTTTGTTGTCCCAAAAAAGACAGGGGAATGCGGCCTGTACTAGACCTCAAGTACTTAAACCGTTTTGTGATGTACAGAAAATTCAGAATGGAAACCCTGCAGTTGACACTACTGTCCATACAACCAGGGGACTACTTGACCTCGACAGACCTCAAGGATGCTTACCTTCACATCCCCATACAGACATCACACCACCGATACCTCAGGTTCAGCATTCAGAGACAGCATTTTCAGTACACCTGCCTACCATTTGGCCTGGCATCAGCGTCCCGATTATTCACCAAGACTCTAGTGGTCATAGCGGCACACCTAAGGAAACAAGGGGTACACATCATTCCATACCTGGATGACTGGCTAATAAGAGCAAGGACAGTGGAGCGAGCACAACACAGCACCAAGCTGGCAATCAACTGCCTACGAGAACACAGGTGGATAATCAACACAGCAAAGAGCCAGCAGATGCCCTCCCAATCCATCACGCATCTAGGCGCAATGATTGACACACAAAACAACAAAGTAACTCCAACAAGCAAGAAAACCCACAACATTCGTACCCTGGCGTCAGGCCTAATCAGCAGACCCAACAGGGTGGTATGGGACTACCTACAGGTCCTGGGCATCATGGCAGCACTAATAGACTTGGTACCATGGGCCAGACTACACATGAGAATATTTCAGAGATTCCTGATAGAGTTGTGGGACCAGACAACACAGAACTTCAAATTTCAAATCACACCCTCTATACGGGTACTCACCAGCCTCAGATGATGGACCCTGCAAAGCAATATACAACGTGGATGATTATTGATGCAAGCGTCCCATGAGGTGATTATCACAGCCGCAAGTCTGTCATGATGGGGGCTACGTACAAGAATCGTGTCACCCAGGGACTATGGAATCAGTCAGAATCCTGACTCCTGATCAATATACTGGAAATGAGAGCCGTGTGCCTAGCCCTGGCCTTCTTCGCACCCTCCTCACCAACAAAGTGGTGCTAGTTTGCTGTGACAACCAAGTAACAGTTGCATACCTAAACAAGCAAGGGGGCACCAGAAGCAAAGCCATGATAAAAGAGTCACTACAGCTCCTCCTCTGGGCAGAGCGGAACCTACAATCCATCGCGACAATATACCTTGCAGGGGCGTTCAACACCAAGGCGGACTGGCTGAGCAGAGTCACCATCAACCAGGTAGAGTGGAGACTCAACGAGCACATTTTCCAGAGTTTGCAGGCCAAATGGGGTCCCTTCCAAATGGACATAATGGCATCACACTAGAACACACAACTGCCCAAATAGCACTCCAGATTCTCAGATCCCAGGCCACTGGAAGTGGATACACTCTCAGCCCCATGGAATTTCAGATGAGCCTCTGTGTTTCCCCCTGTTCCAATGATAAACAAGATCCTTCACAAAATACGAAGCACAGGGGTGTGGGTAGTAATGGTGGCACCCAATTGGCCTAGGAGGCCATGGCATTCGCTCATTCAAGCAATGGCAGTGAGCCCACCAATGACACTACCCCACTGGCTGGATCTCCCATCCCAAAGCCCAGTACTTCACCCAAATCCATCCAGCCTGAATCTGAGGGCCTGGCTATTGAAAGGGACAGACTGCTGAACCTAGGCTATCAGACCAGAGTGGTGAACTGACTATTACAATCCCGGAGACAATCTACTAACAAGACTTACCATAGACAATGGCAAATCTTTCACAAATAGTGCAAGGAGATGGGAACTTCACCATCAGTAGCAGGATTTCTACAAATTCTAGATTTTCTAAATGAAGGGGCAAATAAGGGCTTATGTCCTGCATCATTCAGGGTTCAGGCATCAGCAATCTCTTCCATAAGGGGTCCACTACTAGGAGTAGGTCACACTGGCTCACACCCAGACACAGTCAGATTACTCAGTACCTCCAACAGCTCCACATGAAGTCCAAACTATCCATTGTTTACCTGACACAAAATGGCCACCTAGGAGGTAATGAGTTAAGGCTGTCACATTAGCATCACCAAGGGTCAGACAAAGATGCCCACCGTGGCAACTCAATACAGTACTAGATGCTGTACAATCACCCACTCTTTAACAAGACTCTCTAGACTGCTGTACAATTAAGACAGCCTTCCTTGTAGCAATCTGCTCCACTAGGAGGATAGATGAGATAGAGACCTTATCATGCAGGGAGCCCTTCATAACATTTCACAGTGATAGGGTCATTCTTAGAACAGTACCTTCATTCCTGCCCAAGGTGATGACCCCAAATCACAGGGACCAAGACGTCCTACTGCCTTACACAAAGGTAGTCGACATCACGGACACACCACAACCTCACCTGCTAGATGTGGGCCGTCAGCTGAAAAAATACCTCAGCATGACAAGCGACATATGCAAGACAGACAGGCTATTCATTCTGATCAAAGGGCAGAGAATAGGGCAGACAGCTTCTAAAGACACCATTGCTAGATGGATTAAACAAGCCATTAACAAGGCCTACAGGGCAGCAGGGAAGGTTCCACCAGAAGGGATCAAAGCACACTCCAGGGCAGAAAGGAGAAATGTGTCAATATCAGACATTTGTTCAGCAGCTACCTGGTCTTACCTACATACATTCACCAAGCACTATCGGCTAGACGTAGCATCTGCTGAAAGAACAGTATTTGCTAAAACTGTATTGAGGGCGGGGGAACAGCCCATATAGCAATGTCCTAATCTGCCTTTCTTCACCCACTCAAGAGTAATATTTTGTTTTATATACACTGCTACTAAGGTCCCACTGGTTTGACTGCGGAGTACTATAAAGGGTATAAAATATAATGGGATTTACTCGCCTGGTAAAGGTGATTATCTGAGTACCCTTTATAGTACTCAGCAGCTCCACCCAGGACAGCAGATTACTCCACAGGCAGAGTCACCAAAGGGCACTAGTGTCAGGGTTGATGTGGTCAATAAGCATACTGGTAAAGAGTAACAGTTCTTAAGTATTAAACATATGGCATATGACATATAAGATTCTTAGTTCAGCAAGAAATGATTGCATTTTTAATGAGATGTAAAGAATGTATTGCATTAAAGAGTACGGGTGCCAAACAACGTCTGAATAAGTCATCTGTTCTGTCCTGCACTGTAGTAAGGACTACCAGGCACTAGTTAGAGGGGACATCACTCAAAGAAAGAGGTCATTTTTTTGTGACTCCATTTCTAGTACCTCTCCTTTTTCAGTTTGTATGTTTCTGTTTTTCTCACAGTTCTCAGTGAAGGATCACACTGGAGATAATCTGATGAGCACAGAGGTATTGCCTCGCCCACTTTGATTTGATTGGATCGTGCACCAACCTATAGGATGGTTGAGGAATACCAACTGGTTTGACTGTGGAGTACTATAAAGGGTACTCAGATAATTACCTTTACCAGGTGAGTAAATCCTATTATTCTTTATAATGTTATAGAGTGATATGTAGCTCAGGTTAAAGAGGTAAAAAGTTAAAAACTTACAGATAGTACTGTGTTTTGTACTTAGATGTAACACCTCAAGCTGTATTTTGCTGAGAAATGTGAGGATGGTATGGTATCATAGTAGTGTTTTATGCTTCTCTGCTACTGGAGTTGGTTTTGTATTTTTAAGTAGGGACTGGGCGGGTTAGAAACCTTTTGATAGAACTGTATTTTGTAGTTAGTACTGTGACGTAGACAGCCAGTTCTGAGTGCTGTATCATTTTTTTTAATATAAAATGTATTACTGACTGTCTGTGCTGAAAATCTGATGCTCTAGGAGTGACCTCACCCCCGGTTTCAGCTGAAAGATGCAAGCCAGGAGAAAATGCTGACAGCATGTGAGTTCACACACACTCAGTTTTTTAGAGACAGTGTGTTACATGGAAGGCTTTAATCAAGGATCCTGTTTGTTTGAGTTTATTACAGCCGTAGTTGCTATGTCATATACATTTTATGACGTTGGAGAGAAACCTAGGTTGTTACACAGAGGTGCAAGGTTGTAAATGCTCCTGTAAGGCCTGTGTGAGGGAGGATGCAGCATGGATCAAAAGAGATGTCATTTGAAACATGAGTCATGCTGAGGATTGCAAAATTAACACTGAAAAGACATCCTTTTTTTTGTATAAGATATATATTTTTTATATATAAACTGACAGAGGAGAAGCTACCTGACCTCACACAAAAAGCGGTTGGCCAATACAGTATGCTTAAGGAATATTCTGTTTTACTACACAGAGACACATTTTTACCTAGACTCTGACTAAGAAAATATCTTTGGAGCACTTGTAAACAGGTAGTTAGAAAGAGAGTTAAATCTAAGTACTGTAAGTAAAAATTTGCACTGTTTAAACCTTGTTCTTTTAAAAGATTTGTATGTCTTGTGATATGAGAGTTCTGTATTTTGTGTTTTACATATTTTTAACTATTTTAGTAAAATTCTTTTCAGAACTTACTTGGTCTGTCTTTGACTTCTTTTTAGTTGTAAGGAAAGTATATGGTTATTGCAGATACTAAACATAAGCTTGAATGGTGGTACTAAACTGGAAAGAGAAGCGTTTTAAATCTGAGGTCTTTATTAAAGTTTTTAAGGGTTCATCTCTGTATACCTGGTTAGGTGCCCGTAGGCAAACATATCTGGCCCCCCCAAATACAGAAATATCTGAGCCTGTGCATTGGGTATATTAGCAAGAGGTTCACAGTTTGAATCCCTCCAAGACTTGAGACCAAAGGTTGATCCAAACTCACAAAACAGACAAGAGGGTTACCTTGTTCTGTTAAACTGTTTACAAGACTGCGCTCGGAGGTTGGCACTTTGGGAGTAGAGGGCCTGACCTGAGTGGGTTTGTGACAGATTGGTTGGCAGCAGTGGCATAATTTTGGTATCACAAGCTTTTATTGTTCTGTGTCAGCTGAGACCATAAGCTGTCTTGCAAAGAAAGAAAAAGACAGAGTTTTATTTTAAAAGGAAACAGAACTATATATCACTTGGCGTACAGTCAAGTTCCTACCTGTTTAATTTTTTTTTCTTAAAGTGCAAGTCAGAGTAGCCGTAGTTAGAGAAGAAGATGGCTTCCGACTACAGCAGGCACACTGTAGATTGCTTGAAGCAGTTGTGCGGGGACAGAGGAGACCCATTCGAGGTGAAAGCAAGCAAGTGGAGCCTCATAGATGCCCTAATGGTAGCAGATACCCAGAGCAGCGAGTCACCAACCGTGACTGGAAAGGACCAAACCTCAAGTATGGAAGGGCTAGCGGCCAGGGAAGGGTCCAGATCTGATGAGGAGGACAGCAGGGCCACTGTCAGTGAAGGGCCACAGCAGCAGGGGAAGGTCACCAGTATCTTGAATCTAGAGGTACTCAGGCTGAAAATTGAGTTACACAGGATGGAACTGGAGGCAGAGCGAGAACAGAGGGAGGCGGACCATGAGGCAGAGCAAGAACGCCAAGAGAGACAGCGCGAGAGAAGCGAGAGGTGGACCATGAGGCAGAGCGAGAATGCCAAGAGGCAGAGCGAGAGAGGCAAGAGGCAGACCATGAGGCAGAGTGAGAATGCCATGATGCAGAGTGAGAACGCAGAGAGGCAGAGCGGGAACAGTGAGATGCAGACCATGAGTAGTGTGAGCACCAGCGAGTTGCAGAGGAGAAGAGAGAGGATCGCCAGAGGCAACACGAACTGGAGAAGCTACGACTCTGAGCAGCGGCACCAGAGAAGATAAGTGGCTTGGGTTTAACTGGGACTGCAGGACTGGGTTACAAATTGAACTCCAAATTAATAGCCGAATTTAAGGAGGGGAGAGATATGAACACTTTTTTAAATTCTTTTGAAAAAATTTGTATTCAGGCTAAAATTCCTAAAGAGTCCTGGAGCTTCCAGCTATCCCCGCTACTTACCAGGAAAGCCCGGGATGCATTGGGTCAAATGGACAATGAGGTCAGCAATGATTACAGCAAGCTAAAAGCTGCACTGTAAAAAAAGTTTGAATTAATTGCTGAATCATACAGAGCTAAATTCTGTAAGCTCAGGAGAAGCCCTGATATGAGCTATGAGGAGCTAGCCATGAAACGACAGTTTTTAAAACGTTGGTGGGAAGGAATTGAGGCAAACTCTGTTGATAAAATTGAAAATGTGATTTTATTAGAACAGTTTTATTGGGCTTGCCAGATAAGCTAAAAACCTGGCTAGAGGACCGAGATCCAAAAACAGTGCAAGAGGCTGCTGAACTCTGGGACCGCTATGCCAAGAACAGACCTGCTCTGAAAGTGAATGGGGCAGGCGTGGCAGTGCAGAAAGGGAAAAGCACACCTTCAGGGCAGCTAAAACCCTCACTGCCTCCACCAAAACCAGTTAGCCCCAGGTTTCAGAGAAAGGATTTCTCTGAAGTAAGAAATGCATGTTGGCTGTGTAAAGAAACTGGGCATATTGCCAGACAGTGTCCCAAAAAGGCGAGCAATAATATACAACAGGGTGCTAGAAAAGAAGTGGGTTGTTTGTGTGTCCCTGGGAGCATACCAGTGAACATGAGGGAACACATGCACCCAGTCATAGTAAATGGTGTGCAGATGCAAAGGGATAAGGGACACAGGGGCATCCCTGACGTTAGTAAAGGGGGATCTGGTACAGCCTGGTCAGCTTATACCCAATAAATACGTCACTGTACAAGGATTTACTGGTGAAGAGAAAACACTGCCACTGGCTAGTGTTCTCCTAGACTGGGGTGAAACAGGGGGAACTGTGTAACAGGTGGCTGTAACCAAAATGTTAGCTGTGGATGTGATCCTGGGTAACAATCTCCAACAGGGGATGGTATGTGCAGTTACCCATAGCCAAGCAGCAAGGGAAAATTGTAGTTCCCTGAACCCCACAGAAGCCATTGTGGAAACCACTGAGAGGCTGGTTCCCCAGCCTGTGTCTCCTGATATGGAGACTGATAAAGAAGGGGTAGAAATTTCCCCGGTAGCAAGTGACCACACAGCTACAAAAGGTTACTCTGAAGAGGGAGGGGTGACCCATTGTCTGAGGGTTGGGATTGACAGTGATCCTGAGTGCCCTGACGCTAGTGCTAGGGACCCTAGTTTAGCGACTGAAGGGGGCCTGTCCCATGCCTTGGGAATGTGTAAGGGGTTTGCAGCTGCTCAGAGGGGTGACCCTAGTTTAGAGAAGCTGAGGGCTTGGGCAGATTCAGATGGCACACAGGGAGATGACGGCAGACATAAGGTTTATTGAGAAAATGGACTTTTGTATACTCAGGCAGTACAGACAGAGGGAGGGATGCTAGGCAGGCAGCTTGTCATTCCCCAGGGGTATCATGAGCAGTTGCTCAAGATTGCACATGATATTCCCTTGTCTGGTCATCTGGTAATTGCGCGCACTACGCAGCGGTTAGCCCAGAATTTCTACTGGCCTAACTTCACCCAGCAGGTGAAGGAGTACTGCAGATCTTGTCACCGGTGCCGAGAAATAGGGAAGGCGGGCAAGAAAACCCAAGCCGCCCTGATTCCATTGCCCTTAGTGGAGAAACCATTCCAGAGGGTGGGAATGGATATTGTGGGGCCTTTAAATACCCCTAGCTCCTCAGGGAAGAGATTCATCCTGACTGTGATGGATTATGCCAACCGGTACTCAGAGGCAGTCATCCTATCCTCACTGAGGACGGACAAAGTGGCAGATGCCTTACTTGGGATTTTCTGTTGTGTTGGGTTTCCGCAGGAGGTAATCACCAATCGAGGGGGTTCCTTCATGTCGGACCTGATGAAATGTTTATGGGAGAAGTGTGGGATGGTACAGAGATGCATGACACCGTATCACCCACAAGCCAATGAACTTGTGGAACGATTCAATGGTACCCTAAAGTCAATGCTTCGGGGGTTTGCTAGACAGCACGGGAGGGACTTGGAGAAATACCTTCCCCACCTGTTGTTTGCATACAGGGAGTGCCCCAAGAGTCGACAGGATTTTTCCCCTTTGAACTCTTATATGGACGCCGGGTACATGGGCCCCTAGACTTGATCCAGGAGGACTGGGAAGGCAAGCACGCCACCCAGGGAACTCCCATTGTGGATTATGTCCTTAGGTTTAAGGAAAGGCTGAAGGAGCTTATGGGGACAGCCCAGAGCAACCTAGCAGCTGCCCAACAGAAACAAAAGGTGTTTTACGACCGCAGAGCCAGAGCTCGCTCATACATGGTGGGTCAGGAAGTCATGGTCCTTATTCCGGTCCGGAAAGACAAGCTGCAAGCTGAGTGGGCAGGACCGCTCAAAGTGGTTAGGAAGGTAAATGATGTGAACTACATTGTGGAGTTACCTGACAGAAGACAGACTGAAAGGATGTACCATGTCAACATGATGAAGCCATATGCTAATAGGGCTGACGTGGTGTTTGCAGTGTGTAGTCATGGGGAGGGGACGGATGAAGGAGACCCCCTTCTGGACTTGCTGGAGGAAAGTAAGTGGGAGTCCTCTGTGGAGGCAGTTAAATTGTCTCCCCAGGTGGCCCCAGAGCAGGTCCAGAAAGTAAGGGAGGTTTTAGCAGACTTTGCCCCCTTGTTTAGCACCAAGCCTGGACTAACCCCCTTAGCGACACATGATGTGGAGACAGGGACACAGACGCCCATATGGTAGACAGCATATCGGGTGTCAGAGGCTGTCCAAAAGGACATTAGAAGGGAAGTAGAGACCAGACCAGAAACCCAGAAGCAGGTCAGGAGCTTTCTAGGGACAGCAAGGTACTACAGGAAATTTGTACCCAATTACAGTGCCCTGGCTGCTCCCCTATCTGACCTGACAAAGAAAAAGATGCCAAAGAAAATTACCTGGGACCCAGCCTGTGAGGAAACCTTTACCAGACTGAAGGAGGCACTGTGTGATAGGGAGGGAGTAGTGAAGGGGGCAGGGGACAGGATGGGGGAGAAGGGGCAGAGAGCAGTAGGGAGAAAGAGTGGAGTCAGTGAGCTGGCATGCTCTAAGACTGGATACCCTGGGAAAGGGGTGGGGGCAGGGACAAGGAACGAGAAAGGGGGTGTGCCAGTGCTTGGTGATTCCATACTTAAAGGCATCAGATGGGGCAGTGGGGGGGGGAGAGACATAGTAGATTATAGGTGGAGGCTATACCCAGGCTAATGGCAGACAAGGCTGGGCAGGAGGTTCTTAAGTGCACAAGGAGGGGCAGGAAGAAGCCACATGTAGTGGTGCATGTGGGCACTAATGACCTGGCAGGGGAGATGGTGGAAGTAGTGAGGAGGAGGTTTGAGGAATTAGGAGGGCTATGTGAGGAAGTGGGGAATCAGTGGCCTTTTTGAGATGCTCCTGGTACCTTGTGTGAGTACGGGAAGGAAAGGGAGGATTGGGGAGTTCAACAAATGGCTGGGGCAATGGTGTCAGTCTAAGGGGTATGGGGTAGTGGGGGACTGGGGCAGTACCTGGGAAAATAAGGATCTATATGCAGGGGGATAGGCTGCACCTGAGCAGGGAGGGAAAGGGGTATTAAAGCAGAGGTTTGAAGGATACATAGCATCAAGTATAGATTTAACCTAGGTGGGGGGGTGGCAGGAGGTCAGCTAGTAGGCAGGGAACGCAGAGGGGGGAGCCAAGCCTGCCTACCCCCCAAGCTATCAGAGAGGCATTTGAGGTGGGGACACAAGGAGGGATTGGGGAGGGAAACCAGGGTGGGGGGGAAGACATAGACTGGAGGGTGGTCTCGCTGAATGCGAGAAGCTTAGGTAACAAATCAGCCGAAAAAAAGGCTTTCTTGGCTGTGGGGAGGGTGGACATTGCGACCATCACGGAGACATGGGCCACCCAGAACAAGGACTGGGATATGATGATCCCAGGGTACAGGATATTCAGAAAGGACAGCAATAGGGGAAAGGGGGTGGCGTGGCGATCTACGTGAGGGAGGGGTTAAGGTGTATGAGAGAGGAGGGGTGTGGAGGGCAGGACAGAAGCCCCATGGATGCAGTTTCAAGACTCTAAAAGAGGGTGGGGGTAGTGTACAGGCCACCAGCTCAGGGGGATGATCTGGATAGGGAGTTGGCTGAGCAGATTAGAAGAGTCTGTTGGAAGGGGGATACCATAGTGGTGGGGGACTTCAACCTCCCTGAGGTGGACTGGAACATCCCACCCACCACACGTGCAAAGGAGAAGAGATTACTAGATGCATTTCAGGACTGCTTCCTGGTGCAATTGGTCTGTGAGCTGACTAGGGCGGGTAGGACTCTGGACCTGGTATTAACAAACAGGGAGGCTGTAAGGGATTCGGGAGTGGAGGACCCCCTGGCTGGAAGCGACCATCATACGATGTGGTTCACACTCAATATGAGAAGGGTAACAGGAGGAACAGGTACCAGGGTAATTGATTTTAAGGGAGCAGACTTTAGAAGGATGGGGGAAGTTTTGGTTGAGCATCTGGTGGGAATTCAGACATGCATGAGTGCCAGCCAAAAATGGAATATCATTAAGAAAGGGCTGGCAGAGGCTACTGAGACCTGCACCAGGACACGAAGCAAGAAGGGGAGAGCAAAGAAGCCAAGCTGGCTGACTCAGGAGGTAATGGAAGGGGTGAGGGCTAAGAGAAAAGCATTCCGGAGGCTTAGGAAATTCAGGAAGGCAAGGGGACAAGACGAGTACATGAAGAAGTCCAGGGATGTTACCAGGCTAGTCGGAGCAGCCAAGGCTTCCAGAGAGCTGAGACTGGCACAGGGAATCAAGGATGGGGAAAAGGACTTCTTCAGATACACTGGCGAGAGAAGAAGAAACAAAGACCAGATTGTGAGGATTAAGAAGGATGGGGGGTGAGTGGAGAAGGGGGAGGACCAGGCAGAGGCACTGAATGAGTACTTCTGCTCTGTGTTCACGAAGGAAAGAGGGGGGCAGATACCCCATGGGAAGGGTAGAGTGGGCAGCAGGGATAGGGGCGACTGATGTCAGAATTACAGAGGACAGGGTGCTGGAGGGACTAAGGGCACTAAGGGTGGACAAGGCGCTGGGGCTGGATGGCATTCACCCTAGGGTACTTAGGGAGCTAGTGGACATCCTGGCAGGACCACTAGTAGACCTGTTCAGTACATCAGTGGACACAGGATGCATGCCACAGGACTGGAGGATGGCCCATGTGGTGCCCATTTATAAAAGTGGCTTGAAGGATGATCCAAGCAACTACAGACCAGTGAGTCTCACTTCAATCGTGGGGAAACTCATGGAGTCAATCCTAAAAGACAGACTGGTGACCTTTCTGGAAGACAATGGGCTCCAAGACTGCCATCAGCATGATTTTGTATTGAGCAGATCCTGCCAGACAGACCTAGTCGAGTACTACGACTGGGTTACCAGGGAACTGGACAGGGGCCATGCAGTGGACATCCTATATTTGGACTTCAGCAAGGCCTTTGACTCGGTGCTGCATGGGAGGCTGGGGGAAAACTGGAATACATTGGGGTGGGGACAAAAATGGTCAACTGGAGCACCAACTTGCTGAGGGGTAGGCAGCAAAGGGTGGTGGTGGGGGTGGTGGAACTCTCATCACCAAAGGACATTACAAGTGGGGTGCCCCAGGGTTCAGTACTGGGACCAGTGCTGTTCGGGATATTCGTAGCTGATATCTCAAACAGGATCCAGAGTAGGATCAGTCTGTTTGCAGATGATACTAAGATCAGTGCAGTGGTAGATGACATAAAGGGGTGGAGGGGGCTGCAGGAAGACCTGACCAAACTACAGGAATGGTCAGAGACATGGCAGTTGGGGTTCAATGCCAAAAAGTACAAGGTACTGCACTTCAGAGCAAGAAACCAGGGGAGGAAATATCAGTTCAGAGGGGTATAGTTGGAAAGCACAGTAGAGGAAAAGGATCTAGGGGTACCAATAATGGGGAGTATGAACCACTCAGCTCAGTACAGGAAGGCAACTGCAAAGGCAAACAAGATGCTGGGGTGCATAGTGAGGGGAATCTCCTCTAGGCACAGGGAAGTGATCCTACCCCAGTACAGGTCACTGGTCAGGCCGCACCTGGAATACTGCATGCAGTATTGGTGTCCATTCATGAAGAGGGACATCAGATTGCTGGAGGGGGTGCAGCATAGGGCAACAAAGATGATACAGGGATTTGAGGGAAAATCCTATGAGGAGAGGCTGGGAGAGCTGCAAATGTATTCCCTGGAAGAAAGGAGGGATGGGGGGGGATATGACTGAAACCTTTAAATACCTAAAGGGTATTAACAGGATTAATACAGAAGGGATTCTTCAGATCAGAAGGGGAGGACACGAGAGGGCATCAGCTGAGATTGCAAGGGGGGAGATTCAGGAGGAAATCAAGAGACATTTTTTCATGGAAAGGGTGGTAGATAAATGGAACACTCTGCCCGAGGAGGTGGTATCGTGTAGATTGGTGGGAGAATTTAAGAGAGGGTGGGACAGAGTGAGGGGGGGTGGTTATGAGGAGGGGAAGGTGGGGGCAGCTGCAAGTTGAGGGGCTAGCTGCGTAGTCGAGCAGACTCGATAGACCATGAGGCCTCTTTCTGCTGGCATTTTGTATGTTCGTATATGGAAATGCTTTTCAGAATTCTGCAGAATTCATAAAGAAATTCTGAAAATCAATTAAGAAGCAAAATTACCATTCAGCACTAATTCTGCAGGTAGAATTCTGCATACTGCACAGCTCTGCTTGAGTCACTCTTTATAATTCCTTTTTTCCCTGTGCCACTGTTTCCCCTCTGCCCCCCACATCAACCCACCCCACCTCCCCACCCCATCCCAATGATTGGGGTTTTCTGAGTCAGGAGAATAGGTGAGTGGCTGACTTCAGAGATGACTTGCTAAGCTACCAGGAGGCATGCGAATGCTGAGCAACCTGTGCACTCCATCTCCGGGAGCCCACTGCCTCACTGCCACAACTTGCTCTGACTCCCACTGGCCAGAGGATGAGATTCTGGAGCACAAATCAATCTCCATGGTGCCAGTGCAGTGTGTGGCCATTATGCCACTTTGCCAGCCCCTCAAACACTTTTTGTAAATTTAGGTGGGATGTAGGGTCAGAGTTCAGAAGGAGGTGTAGACTTTCGGAGGGGTGCTGGGCTATACGTTTTAGGAAGTGCTGTATTTCAGGAGATGCTGGGATGTAAAGTTCCAATCTCAGTAGGCATGTACAATTGTCATCTTTATTATTTTTTCTCCTTCTGTTAAACAAACTGTATAAACAACTGGGGGTGATCAGAAAATGACAGCCAACTTGTGTCGTTGGGGTCAGATGTAGCTACAGCAGAGCCATGCAAGCAGAGAAATTTGGCCCAGTGAGCCAATTTAAATCTGGGCAAGGCCAAATATACATGATTCGGTATGATTTGCCCTTACATAAAGAACAGGCTACTTGATGGCCCTGCATGCACCTGTCCACCACTCTCATGTTCCCATTTCTCCTCTTCAACCTACTCACGCATGGTGACACTTTACCCAGACTAATTTGTGACATGTAGTCATCCTACAGATGGGCTGTTTTAGGGTTTTAGCCTTAAAAAAATTGCATGAAGAATTTCAGCACCATCATTCAGGTTTTATGTTATGTAACCCAATCTGGCCCATTTTTCTGAATGTCCCTTAAACCCAACTGGCCTGACTTGATTCCCAGCCATAATCTACAGGTCTACTCAGATACTATGGGCCAATCAAGGTAATTGACGTTTATTTTTAAGGCACCCAGAGGCCCATATTACTTGATTGAGCTGAGCCATTTTATAATTATTAATTTGTCAGGCTGTTTTGTTCATATAGATTGTTCTACAGTGGTGCCATCTGCCCAGTCCCCAGGTGGGGGGAGGAGAGCCCTACCCCTGGCCACCTCCCATCCCTGTCAGTCGCTATCACCACCGACCACCTTCAGTGGGGTTCAGTGCAGAGTGGGGGTCTGAGAATGCCAATGACTCTCATCCCAGCAGCATCCAGGTTTTCCCCCCTGTAGTCCTGCCCCCCTAACACAAGAGGGTGCCTTGCATAGCTGCTGTAGCCTTGTTCATTCATAGCAAACCCCTGTAGGAGAGAAGGCTCCCTAGCTCACCACAGGGGTCACTATAGTAACAGAACCTGTCACTGAGCCTCCTTGGTTAGGAGAGTTGCCGCGATGCATTAACAACCCAGCCTCCCTGAGCTGTCCAGCCAGCTCCTAAGTCCAGTACTGAACTTGGGTCACCAGCACTGGAACAGGACATGCTGCCCTGAACCATCAAGTGGCCCCAGCCCTATATTTTTACAGGTAATTTATCTGATCTCTAGTATAGACATACTGTACCCAGTAATAGCTAGACAGCTAAGATAGATAGATAGATAGATAGATAGATAGATAGATAGACAGACAGACAGACAGACAGGGGGAAAGGCAGCAGAAGGATGGACAGACTGACAGGCAGGCACAGAGAGTGAGAGAGAAAGAGAGAGAGAGACGGAAAGAGAGAATAACAAATAAACATTAATTGTATTTGTGAAAAACAGATTTGCCATTGAGTCAAGGACTCACAATGATTTCCAGTAGCAGCAGGATCTGGTTACAACTTGGCAAAGGTCAGTTTATACATTATATCTTGACAACAAACACAGATTTGGAAAAAGTAGATGTCTTTGTGAATGGGCTGGTTACTTAAAATATTTGCAATTGTCAGACTAGGCTGTAGCACTGCTGCACCCTTATGGGAAAGATGGCACGTACTTTTTGTTCTTACCATAGTACAGAACTAACTTCTAGCAAGCAAATGTTTAATTTCTCTAGCAAGCCCTCCCTCTCAATAAATAAGCAGGCAAAACAGGAGGAACTGGCTAGAACAGTGGCATTACCTCCACGTACAAATCCATTTGTTGCTATGGCTGAGGTGGATAATCCTGTGATGAAGGTGACCACGGTTGCCATTAAGATTATCACTATCGTGAGACCTATGAGGCGCAAAAAAATAAATCAGCACTGCATTTTCAAACTTGTTTCCTGACTCGTAGAGAGATAATGCAGCCAAAGAAGGGAATCATGTGACCTCAAAAGGTTGTACAATATCTGTTGTTTGCCTAGTAAAAGGCCTTATACTAGCCAATAAGAATAGACTTCGAAATAGCAGCAGTATACAGTACATTGGCATTGGGAAAAAATAGACATTACTCAATCTAAGTGCTACTAAGCATGGGTGTAGGGATAGGTTCTGTTGAGTATTCAGTTGAATGCTCATATTTGGTAACCACATTATTTGTTATTTATTATACGATATATGTCATTCAAGCACAAATAGGTAAAAAAAATTAGAAAGGCATTGCCATATAAACGCCTGATGAACATATTGCAAAGCACCTTTTACAACCTTATTAGCACATGTAACCAGCTACCTAATTAACATGTGTGAGAACCACCATATTAACATATCTACAACCACCTTATTAACAGATGTGAAAGCCACCTTATTAAAATGCGTAACAGCCAACTTATTTAAAAATCCTCCTCCACCGGGCTAGTGCCCCTCCCCATCAGTGGTCACTTGTCCCCCCTACTCACCTTGGTGTTCCCAAACCTTTAAAATAACATTCATCCTGATGGTCTAGCACTGGCTGGTATCTTACACTGTCATACAAAAGCACCCCCCTCTCTAACCCAACTTTCAAGTCCTCTAATTAACTGGGGCGACTGGACCTGTACGTTTAACCTCTCCCCAAGCCTTGATCAATTATTAGGAGGCACTAAATGTGGGTTTATCAGTTAAATACCATTTTGTCATAATATATATTTGATCTGCCAGTCCATTCACCCACCCACCCAACACTGTCTTAATAACCCCCAACCCACCCCCTCCCAGCTTATGTACCTTGCTAGGGCAAAGGCTCATATTCTTTAGTCTTCGCCAGATCCATGATGGGGGAGACAAGTGACAATCCAGTCCTGTCCCCCAGAATTCATGTGAACTATCAATGTTCAGCCTTCAGCATACCTGGGAGCCATGAGGGGGGAGGGCAGTCTGCTTAGAATCATTCAGTGGCCCAAAACAGACTCTAACACTGGACCACATTGGAGCACATTGATGTACATACATCAATTATGTCCAGTGTGGTCCACTGTTACTGTCTGCCTTGTGCCACTGAATGATCCAAGGTAGCCCGCACTCAGAAGCAAAAACGGTAAGTGAAACAAAGAAGCGATACTTTACCAACAAGGCATGAGCAGGGGTTATATTAACAGTCTGTCTGTTTTTGACTGTTTAAAATGTATTGTTTGACAATTTCATGTCTTTACAATGAAGATAAAAATACAATGGATTAAGATTTAGTTGATCACCCACTAGGGGCGTAATAAGGCATGAGACACTGCTGAGTGCCACATTGCCAAAAGGGGGTAATTAACTGTTAATCTGTACCCTAGGTGTGCCCTATTGCTATTATAAAAACAAGCATTTGTCAATGCTGAATGTTGCTTGCTGGCATTAGCAGTGGAAGTGCAGGAGTTAGACAGATGCAGTATAGGAATGGCAGTGAAGTATTGAACTGCCGCCAACTCCACCCCCACCCTGCAGAGATGGACAGGCATTGGGGTGTGCCTTTGGGTCATCGCCCATAACGGTCACAACATTTCACCTCACCCTACCCTGCAGACACTTACAAGTGTCGAGGTGTGCCTTGGGGTGTTCGGGCTTTAAACTCACCTCATTTCATAAGGAAATACGCTGAAATGGGTGCAGTATAGGAGAATGGGGTGAACTCTGGGGCCAAAGAGTCCAAGACACACCTCAATGCCAGTCACTGGCTGTAAGGTTGGGGTGGGGGTGGAATGGCGTGAGCATTACTGTCGACAATCCCAAGTCACACCCCTGACGCCTGTCAGTCCCTACAGGTTAGGGCGTTATGGTCGGAAACCCTAACGCCCTGGGCATTTCTTGGTATTTTTACTCCAAGTTTTTAACATGGGTTTTTTTGTGACCCCACCGCATGAACAGTGACACTATCAGTTTGTTAGCCAAAAGGTGATTTTGCACAGCGACTGAGCCATTTGGCACCACAGGTGCAAAAACACATTTCAAACAAGATGTGAAAAATGACAACTGTACTATTCATGAGGAGGTGTAAAAAAATGGTACTGTTGAAAATCTGGAGTAAAAATATAAAAAAAACTGGTGAAGTCACGAGCTTGCGTAGAAACTGCACAACACACAGCGTAATTATTTTGGGGACTTTTTATACCAGATTTTCAACATAGGCATTTTAAGACCTCTGCTCATGACCAGTGTCACTGTGATTTTCTTAATCTGTCCCAAACACTGATTTTCCACAGTGACCGCACTATTCTGTGTTGGAAGTGCAAAAACACATTTCGGCCAGGATGTGAAAAATGACAGCTGTACTGTTCATAAGAAGGTGTGGAAAATGCCAATGTTGAAAATCTGGAGTGAAAATATTACAAATCCGTGAAGTTACGATGCTACGTGGAAACTGCGCAATGCACGCTCGTAACACAGTCATTTTATGGACTTTTGTCACCAAATTTTCAACATAGGCATTTTAAGACTTCTGCTCATGAACAGTGTCACTGTGATTTTCTTAATCTGTCCTGAACATTGATATCGCATACTGCCCACGCCATTGTGTGCTACAGTACGTGTGCGAAAACACATTTTGGGTGAGATGTGAAAAATGACAGCTATACTGTTCATAAGGAGGTGTGGTAAAATGGCAACGTTGAAAATCTTGAGTGAATATATTAAAACGTCACGAAGTTATGAGCGTGCATAGGAACTGCACAACGCACGCTCCTGAAACAGTCATTTTGGGGAATTTTTTTCACCAGATTTTCAACATAGGGTTTTTTTTGGCCTACCTCATGAACTGTGACACTGTCGTTTCATTAATCGGTCCCGAAAGGTGGTTTCACGCAGTGACTGCAGAATCACCTTTCGGGACTGAATAACAAAATGACTGACTGAGTTCAGGAGGTGGGGTCCCAAGAACCCCATGCTGAAAATTTGGTGAAGGAATTCTTAAAAATGGCCGAGATATCAACTTAAGTTGAAAAAACCCCATTTATGCCATTATACAGCTTACCAGCATTTCTTCAGTTTGTGGTTGGATTTGAAGAGTGCAGACATGTTCCCAGTCCACTGAAGATCATCACGCTGGGCTGCGGAGGTAAGTATGGGGTGTGGGGGTGTGGGGAGGTGGGGTGCACAGAGTGTGGATGTGGGTTGGGCGAGGGGGTGCCACAGACAGTGCGGGACCATTTTCTTTATTTTTACAGGAAAAAAATACTGCAGGACTACTGGCATGCTGGGGATGGGCTCCCAGCGTGCCACCTGGATGTTTGTTGGTGAAGGGGGAATGGAGCCAACAGGGACTGGGCACCCCTTTGGCCATACAGTGTGCTGGGGGGGGACACATTAGCCAAGGTGGGATTGTGTGCCCCCCTCAGCACACAACAAATGGGGGTGGGGTGCATCATGACAACGGGGATTGGGCTACCCCATCGGCAAACAAACAGGGATGGGGATCATGCCAACAAGGGGATTGGGCACCCCCCATCAGAAGGCGCACTAAATGGCAGGGGGCAGTTTCCGTCGGCTTCGTGGGGACTGTGAGAGGCCGACCCAGAAGCTGTCATCATGGGGACACCACACAATGCAGCTGTGTAATTGGCTGCTGCAGTCAGGTACACCCCACAGCAAAAACAGCTGATTGCGTGGTGACAGGGCACTCCCTGACTGCAGTGGCTTGGATTCTTTGAGCATAGTGGCACGCTCATTAACAGCCATCATCGACAGCCTGCTCCTCTATTCGCCGTGGCTGAGACCAGCCCCAGAACAGACTGCTGCCATTCAACACAACACTGCCGCAGCTCCACAACCCACTTGTGAAGGAAGCTGATGCAATGTGTTTCTTGCACATGCGTGCAAGCAACACAAAAATGAATAAATTGTTAAAAGTGGACCTCTTGAATGTTTCCTCATTGACAGGGAGATTTTTAATGAAGTAATCCATCAGCCAACTGCCCAAGAATACTGGCCCACAATATCAGAATGCATCATTATGAAACCATTCAGCAGTATCAGTTGGTGGAATGCTGATAGGTACTGTAGCCTGATTTTTAAAAATGCATCATGGCGATAAGATTGTACAGGACTATTTATCAGAGATTAGTGTAAGGGTCTCTGAATGCAGACAGCCAATGAGATTGTAGCATTTCTGAGACCTTCTTTTCAGTTACCTGTACTGTCACTCAGGAGGCAGTGCATACTTTGATGAAGTACAGTGTTATAATTATAACTACAGTGGTTCCTGCATCACTGCCATCTACTAACAACTGGAAAGCTCAGGCTCACAAGAAGGACCCTTAACTCTAAACAATATAAACAGTAAACCCAACATGGTGGTTCATACTTCTCTAAAATGGAAATACTTTGCTGGTAGCTCAGGACTGCTTCTGAAAATTGTCCCAGCTTTCATAGAAGAGTCAGCAAACTGTAATATTAGAGTTCTACACAATGGATATAAAATGTACACACCTACCTGTCCCAGCTTCGTAACATTAGATTTCTACACAAACAGGTATAAAACATGCAAGCCTACCTGTCCCAGCTTGACCAACAATCCATGATAGCCGCATGAAGAGCATCACACCCCATATATTAAGCAAACATCGCACCTGCCGAAAGGTGGAGAACAGCCCATCAGAGACAAGGAAGGCAGACACCAACAGAAGAAAAGAGAACAGAACAGAACAGCTGAGACTAGAACAGAATGGAATGGAAGGGGGAGAGGAGAGGAGGAGAGGAGAGGAGAGAGAGGAGAGGAGAGGAGAGGAAATGGTTTCATAAAGTACCTTTAATGCATATGGTATGCTTTGTAAAGAAATGAGCCAAAGTAGTGGTGCATCATAGCAGTGAAAATTTTGACCTATACTTTTTTATTCTTTTTTAGCTGGCGCCTTATCTCCTGACTTGTACAATAACCTTCTTTCACCATTATGAGTCTGCATTAGACCTTTTTTTCACATTTGAAATAATAAAAAGAGTGTTCTATTTCATATGGCATGACCAGGGTTTCATCAGTATTCTCAGCTGTTTTTGTACACTTCTTATCCCATAAAGTCAGGGAGCAGTGTCAGCTGCATGCTAGTTCATTATAGTAACAAGAAAAGTAATCTTAAACAACAGGTGTTCAAAACCATCTGAGAATCCTGATGAAAACCTGGTTCAAGCCGTATTAGAAGGAGCACGCCCTTTATTATTTCAACTGTAAAAATATGTGGTTAAGCAGACTTAAAATGTGGAGAAAAAGGGTATCATATCGGGCGACAGGTGCCAGTCTAAACAAATAAAGAAGTAGCAGTCAGAATGTTCACTGCTGTCACCCACTATAGCTTTCATACACTAGTAGTGGGAGTCGCTCGGATGGCCCTGTGGTGGCACATTGTGCTACCATATCGGTAACTGGAGTTATGGGGCAGATGGCATTCATTGCATTGGAAGGCAGGCTGGCTACAGGTCACCTGCTGAAAGTTGGCTAGGAAGACATGATGGGGGGTTCCAGCACAACAGTGACCCCTGCAGGTG
The DNA here is from genome assembly GCA_016271365.2 of Neoceratodus forsteri. Taxonomy (NCBI): domain Eukaryota; kingdom Metazoa; phylum Chordata; order Ceratodontiformes; family Ceratodontidae; genus Neoceratodus; species Neoceratodus forsteri. The sequence goes on from JADMNL010000031.1 coordinate 185,825,399, forward strand.
GGACAGGGAGGTTATTTCTCCCACAGGGATATGCTGTATGTGCAAGGTCATAAAAGGCATTGTTCATGGAGGGGGAGGGGGTCCAGGTCAATACCGCATGGGAAATAATTGCATGGCCAAAAACCACGCTGCGTGAAACACCATAAACGGGCATGGTCCAAAATCACACTAATAAAAATAAACAAACTCTGAAACCACACCCAGTGTGATGATGGCGCAGTTTTCGGCAGCATGTATAATTTGTCATTGTCTTGACCGGATACTGGGAGGAAGCAAGGGATGAAAACTAGGGAGAAATCTCCCTGCTGTCTATATGAAGGCACAATCTGCCTGAACAGGGCATAACCCTGACAGCAAGATATTGATTTATTCATTCATTCTATTTTGTTAGTTCCGATGAAAGGAGGATTTGTCAACTCTGCCTATTTTCAGCCTCGTACAGCTGCATAGATTTGTATTCACAGTCTGCCACAGCTGCGAGAGATGTTACACCTGGTCCCACTGGCTGTAATAATTTTCCGCAGCTGCGGGGAAAAAGTATCTGCAAGCTGCTGGAAATCATGGAGCCGGTCGTAAACTAGATCCACTTTTAAGAAAGCTGTAGCTGCGGGAGAAACCGCGGCTCTGCAAGTGGCAACCCACTTGCAACAAGTTTTTCTCACAGCTGCGGGATTTTCAAAGGCTTTGAAAATTCAGCCCTTGGTGTTTACTTCTAATAAATAGACAACTGAGTATTTTATTATATTTTGATGTGTTAGAAATTACTTGCTACTTTTATAATAAAATATTTGTTAGTGCAGTGAAACAAGTGAGTTTTCACCTTTGCTTTTCACACTGCAAGGAAAGAAGAATTCAGCAGAATTCTGGTATTGTGATGTCAGAAACTGGCAGCTCCTTAGGAACCCAATGCATTTCAATCAATCAATCAATCACTCAAAATCTTTCAATGAGAAACTATTTTTTATTTTATTTATTAAATTTTGATTACCGGGTGAGCCCACTGAGCCCCGAAGGTCCCTTTTTCAGGGGTGACTCGGGATACAGTACAGCGACAGATTATTAGGTACAGGTTGTTGGGTGCAACATGTTACAGAGATATTGCAGTCATAACCAGGTTACAGTGAAGGCAGTAACATGGTAATAGCAGCAATTCACATTAAGTAATCAAATCTGAGAACATATTTGACATTCTAGCTGTGATTGTTTGAGTCATGACCAAGCCTAAGAGACTAAATGGGTGAACTGGGAGAGGGGTAGTGTTATTTATTGGAGAAGTGGGAAGACTACCCTATACCTTGACAATAGCAAGCACTGGTCTCCAACATGTGAGCCTTGAGCCTAGTGTGAAAATTTGATAGGGAGGGGGCTTCCTGAACTGAAGGTGAGAGATTATTCCACAGGTAGGGGGTGGTGAAGGAGAAGGATCTGCCGCCGGCATTTGTCCTGACTCTAGGGTTTGCTAGTATAGACCAACCAGTGGTCCTGAGCATCTAAGAATTGTGCTTAAGGGAGATAGTCCCTATTAGACTGGGGGAGCTGCCAGGCTCAGTATTTTGAATGTGAGGCAGAGCAGGAGGTACTGAAGACGCAAAGTGAAGGAAGGCCACTGCAGCTGGGCGAGGGAGTTGCAGGAGTTGTTTCTAGGGTGATTTTGGGTAGCAAACCATGCAACCTTGTTGTACAGTACCTGTAGCTGGTTGAACTCTTGTTCTGGCATACCCTGTAGGACAGGGGCAGCATAGGTAAGAATTGGGAGCAGAACACTGGAGGCAATTGCAAGCCTTGCCCCAGGGATAAGCTGGCCTTTTAGCCAGTATAATGTGCCTAATTTACAGTGGATGGTCCTGGTTACTTGGTCTACATGGGACTTGAAGGTGAGACCATAGTAAATTGTAAGCCGGAGGTATTTTATGGTATCCACCACATTTATGCTTGTTCTCGCTAGAGAGTTAAGCTGAAGGAATCTGGACCTATCCTGCCCTAGGGATGTGGGACCAAATAGCATAGCTTTCGTTTTGCCTACATTGAGGACCATTCTATTGGAAGTGAGTCAGGCCTCCAGTGTCTTTAGGTCAGCTTGGAGGAGAGATCCTAGTTCCGGCAGATTTTCCATGAAGCGGTAGATTACAGTGTCATCTGCATATTGAACAACAGAGCTGTCCCCGCAGTGAAGGTTGAGGTCATTTGTGAAGAGAGAGAACAAGAGAGGGCCAAGAATTGAGCCCTGAGGTACACCCTCTTTGATAGGTAGAGGATCTGAACTCTCACCCTTCCAGATGACCCACTGAGAGTGACCTGATAGGTAGCTCTTGAACCATCCCAGGGTGTGGGGATCAAGACCTATTTTGTCGAGCTTAGTTAGCAGGAGGTTGTGGTCCATAAGGTTGAAAGCCTTGGACAGGTCACTAAAGATTGCACCTGTCGGCTTGCCTGTGCCCGTTGCACTGAGTACGTCCACTGTGAGATAGGTGAGAGCTGTTTCGGTGCCATGGTTCATCCGGAACCCATGCTGAGAGGGGGCTAGGAGTTGATGGGACACAAGGTAGTCCCTCAACTGCCCGTAAACCAGCCTTTCCTGCAGTTTTGCAAGCGTGCATAGCAGGGAGATGGGCCTATAGTTGCTGATGAGTTCCCTTGAACCACCCTTGTGAATGGGGACCACGTTCGCCTGCTTCCATTGGAGAGGAACAGTTCCTTCCAGTAGGGATCTATTGATGAGCCAGGTCAGAGGCCTGGTGAGGGACTGTGCTCCCTACATTAGTAGCCTAGGGCAGATGCCATCAGGGCCTCCTGCACCTTTAATTTTCAGAGCCTTGAGGAGAGGAAGGACCTCTTTAGTCTTGACAAGTCTCAGGTGGAATTGGGGTCTTTTTAGGCAGGAGGGTTCTTCTGTGAACAGTGCTGGTGTAAAGAGAGGCAGTCCAGCTTTGTACTCATCAAGGTTGTTAAAACGATTGTTTATTTCTGTGGCTATTATCCGTCTTTCACTCTGTAGCTGTCCGTTTATCTCTATTAGGCAAGGTGCCTCCTTGGAGTTGCCCCTGAGTAATTCGTTGATGTGGGACCAGAAGAGCTTTGGATTGCCTAGGTTAGTACGTTGTAGGTGTGTAACATACTCCTTCTTCGCAAGTATAATGGATCTCTTACACTTGTTTCTTAGAGATTTGTAAGCCAGAAGGTCTGCTGGGAGACCAGACCACTGGAACTTCTTCCAGGCCTTGTCCCGGCTATTCACCATAGATTTTACTGATTGAGAGATCCACTTATAGCAGCTTCTCTTTGTTCTGAGATTCTTGAGCAGGGCAATGATGGAAGCTGCCTTGAGGAGGGAGTCTTGGAAGAATTCCAAGGCCTCATCCACGGTTGGTAGGAGCCTGATCGGACTCCAGTCTAAGTTACTTAGATAGTTGTTAAATTGTCCCATCGTGAAATTTGAGTAGTCACAAACGATGAGTATCCTAGGTGGAACTTTTGGTGCTCTGTTCTTCCAGATGCAGAAAATTAGGGAATGGTCGCTAAGAGCATCGGCCATTAAGCCTGTCTTCTGGATGTTGAGGGGATTAGATACCAGAGCCCAGTCCAGGATGGTGTGGTTCCAAGTTTTGTGATTAAGCCTGGTAGGTTCTGAGATAACCTGTTCCAGGTTAGCCTCCTGGGTCGCAGCCAAGAGGACTTTTATAGGGTCAAAGGCCCAGTTTAGGTTGAAATCTCCCAGGATTAGGAGTTCAGTGGGTACTTCCTTGCCTATTGTTTTTGTGATACAATCCAAGGCTTGTACAGCAGTCTTAGAAGGGTTATAGACGCAGCCAAGGGTGAGGTGCTTAGCCTGACCAAGGGTTAAACGGATGAAAATAGATTCACCGTCCTTGCCGTTTCCTGGGTTCAGTGCCAGTTGCATCGCCATGAGGGTGTCCTACACATAGATTAGGACCCCACCGCCTCTTTTGTTCACCCTATCCTTTCGGAAGGTGTTGTAACCTAAGACCCCGATCTCATGGTCGAGGATGTGGGCCTTGATTCAGGTCTACGAGATAGCAAGGATACCAGGCTTGAACTGATTGAGCCAAACTTGTATTTCCTGAATCTTTGGTCTGAGGTTGCAGATGTTCATATGCGCAATCCTGAGACCCTTACAGGATGCCCAATACGGGTCCTGAGAGGAGGCAACTAGGTGATTTGCAATAGGAGGGCTCGCGTTAGACTGTACATCTCCTGCCTGAAGCAGCAGGAGAGTCAGTAGGCAAAGTAATGTGGGGCTGACTAATGGGATGGAGAAGCTGTGTAGATACCTACAGGTGGCATACAGAGCCTTGTAGTATGTGCCCCTTCTTACCAGCTCATGGGATATCAGAAGGGCACTGGTCCTAGGGGGAGAGGTCCAGTTGTAAAGACCAGCTGTAGAGTGGTCGTTGTGTTGTGGCCCCTTGGAGTCCGAGTATCCTTGTTCTATGCTCCTGCCCACCCAGAGGAGGGACATTATGTAGAGAATAGCCAGGAGAATGCTCCTGTTATGAGAGAAGGCAAGGTGGCATGTTTGCACAATGAGCAGAGCTTCCCAGGGCCCTTTGATAGTTTCTCAAGGGCCATCTTATGAGAGCAGTAACCAGCTATTACTGGTCGTGGTTATCTACTGACTTTCCTTTGAGTTGTGCTTTCACAGCAGAGTCCTGCCTGTGAAACAACCGAAATACAAGTAATGGGCTCCTGGGGTAGCAAGTTTCAGGCTATCTGTCCCGACCCTGTAGGGAGCTTGGGTGTAGTGCTGGTTGTGGTAATGCAGTTAGACTGGCAGAGAATCCAACAGCAGAAACCTTGAAGAAGTATTCCTGGAGTTGTTTAACCCTCCCTTATCTGAGTAACCTTGATTGCAGCCCTTTGCAGACAGCCCCTAGAGAATTATACTCTTTTAGTTATAAATATATAATTGCTAAGCAGGCTAATTCTAGGGAAATCGTGCCACAGTTAAGAATACTGCAGTGCTACAAGGTCCTTGCTTGTATCATTCCTTGGTGGTGCTGGTTATAGGTTAGTTCCTACCCAGGGGTGCTTTTGGACTCCCACTCTCGTCTTCGTGGCAGGCTAAATCAGGTCAGTCACCCGGGAGCTGGCTGTTCACTTGGCGAATTAAAGCTGGTGCGATGGCGAGAGGAGAGTGAAGTGGAGCTCCGTAGTAATCACAAGACAGTCTGGGTAGTGTTGCTGACCTCTAGTGGCCGAAGCTGATAAGCTGCTAAGGAAGAAGTGAGCTGATAGGCTAAAACACGTGCGTGATCGATGCTATAAGTGCAAGAGTCGAGCAAGGGTGGTGGTGGGGTGGTGGGGCAGCCGACATGCAGTGTCTTGTAGTTCAAGCACTAACCAGGAGACTATCTCCACTCGTGTGCTGATTAAAAAGCCATCCAGATTTAAATTTAAAAATGGCTCCAAATGCCAGAGATCCTTCCTTCTGAGCGAGCCGCGTGGCTGGCATCCACCCATTGACTTGCCTTGTTTTTGTTGGAGGGAGGGCTCTTCACCGCTGGCCCTCGCGACCTTCCACCCAACGGGGGGAGGGGGTTCATCCATTCCTTCAGTTCCTCACAGGATCCCTGCTGTGGAAAAATGGAGCGAGAGGAGCACGTTAAGAGAGGTAAGGGGTCCTTTGTTTCTTAACAGTGGGAAGGGGGTGAACAGAAAAGGGAGGGCTCAGGGGCAGAGGACTGAGGGAAAGGAATAATTTGTATTTAATTATTTAAGCTGAGGTTCGAAGTGCAGTGCACAGGAGGGAGGGCTGCTCTGCAACTAAATATACTTTCTTTTTCAAAAGAAATAGGTACTTCTTTCAGCAACAGACGTTGCCTCTTAGACGGTCTGTACTACTGTGGCCCATCTATATAATTTTACAACTTTTAAAACAATAATTGGCTTTTCTTTTCTTCTTCGCAAATAGAATCTGGTAATGAAGAAAATGTCACCTGCTAAATTATAACAAAAGACCACATGTTATTAAAAACAAGTACTTCTATTAAATATATAACATTTTGGTGTTAGAAAGTGTTATTTTTCCATAAAACTCTGAAAATGTATTTGCAGTTTCCCATTGAAATACACTGGCAACCTTGCCAGTAAAGAGCTTCTGACTTCATAATACAAGGATGTCATTGGATTCTGTTTTCACTAGCAGTTGGCAAAAAACAAATAAAATGAAAAGGTAACTAAAGAAACACATGGAAGCAAACTGAATGATTGCAGAGGCATCTAACGGCCCCAGACCTTCATTCTTTAAAGGGGCACTGTCAGCTTTCTCCCCTCGTTTGTGGTCTTATCCAAGCAGTGTACATTCTGGCAGAGACCCATCATACATGTGCTATAAAATGCATCCAGTGATATAAAAAAAGAACGTTTTGTACCAGTTTTGCTAAATTTTCACAAAACTCAACATTTCCTTGGTCCAATCTGAAAGCACCTGCCACTGGAAATATCGTCAGATTGAGAATGCGTATCAGGCACGAGCGCAGTCTCGAGACACAATTTTTTACCATGCCACTTGTAATAACAGTTTTCCCCAGTAAATGATTAAACACTGAGCAATTTCTGGTGCCCAAAAACAAAAACCGAGCACTGCGAGCATTGCGTTTTACATTTTTAATTGCGACCTGAAATCCTGCGCATGCACGAGAGAGGCATATGTCTTGTGCATGCACAAGATCTTGTATATGCCTTTTCTGTGCATGCGTGAGATTTCGGGTTGCAATTAAAAATGTAAAATTCAATGCGAGGAAACCTTTTATTGCAAGTGGCATGCTAAAAAATTGCATCTCGAGACTGCGTTCGTGCTTGATGCGCATTCTCAATCTGCCGATGCTTCCGGTGGCAGGTGCTTTCAGATCGGACTGAGAAAATTTTGAGTTTTGTGAAAATTTAGCAAAACAGGTACAAAACATTCTTTTTTATATCACTGGATGCATTTTATAGCACATGTATGATGGGTCTGTGCCAGAATGTACACTGCTCGGATAAGACCACAAACGAGGGGAGAAAGCTGACAGTGCCCCTTTAAGCTATACTGTACATCCTCACTAAGCACTTGCTCTTTATAGAAAAAGCAGCAGTAGAAAACAACCCTGTTTTTGTAAATAAGTGTACTTCCCGGGTTACATGCTCCACCGCTGGTTACACATTACATACCAACACTCCCTTTATCCAGCCGAACTTCACCACTCCACTGCTTTCCACCACTTGGTCTGCCAGCTGCTGTTCAGGTGGGCTGATGCCATCTTCAGTGGTATAACCATCATCAAAAGGTTCCTGAAAGACATTGCATAAACATACCTGTGTCACTTATTTAAAGTTTTGCTCACCAGGACAGCTGCTTGAAATGCAGCATCTGGTTATCTCAAGGGCCACAGCGCTACAGTATGCTCGCACTAAAGCATTAGTACAAGTTGGCATAATGCAGGTTTCTAGCGTATGGCACGTGTTCTATCCAATTAATGACTCCTCAACTAAAGACATGCTAGAGTATAAGGTCCATTACAAGTCTAATTAAATAGTTATGAGCCTAACGTGGCTCCTGATTGGTTACTCTCTTAGAAATGACTGATCCTGCTGCCAATCCATGTTGCATACCAGCAACATTTACTACGTGAGAAGTCCGCAAGCTACACCACTCCCTCCAAGGCACTCAAAACATCAATAAAAAAAAAAAAATTGAAAAGCAAAGTTGATATTGTGATTAGACTTGTAACCACAATAACAACCTCAATGGCAGTCATTTCCTAGGATTAATGACTGACAGATGGGCACCCATTCTGCCAGGTGGTTGTCAGTCCCTAGGAAATGATTGGCTTCTCAGTTGTTATTGATTAACTATCATCAATGAGCCCACGGTACCTGTAGGAAAACCTTTGACACCTTAATATTTCATGCACATCTTGGTTTATATTTCATAGATGCTCTGTATCTATCTGTCCCATGTTCATTCTTGCTAAAGGTTTGCATGCAAACAGGACTTTTATCCCTTAGACTTCATCCACTGCGGCTGCTTAATCTTCACCTGAAATCTGTCTATCATGGCTACCTTTTTCTCCAGATCTCGTCTCTTTCTTTTTGGCTGTGCGTTTACTGCCTCTGGAACACTAGCACTCTTCCCCCTTGATGGGGGAGGTAGAGTGCTGAACTTATCAGTCATTCTGCTCTCTTCTCTTGCTGTTCCACTCTGCACACTTTTCAGTCTGAACACAGACTAGACTTGGATCGAGTGCGCTCTTTATTCTTTAAGAAAAACGTTGAAGTGTGACATTAAGTTGTGTTTTTGTCACTCCTGTTTTTCCCTAGTTCTCAAAACCACAACATTCATTCTGTAGGAAACATCAAGATGCCACATTAGTCTTGGCACAGTTTTCCTCTAGCTAACAACATGTAAACTGAATGCCTTTATACATAAAAATGACTCTTGTCACTACAACATTTATCTCTAATTATTTCGTTTTGGCACATCAAGAAAAAACAAAAGCCTCCACAGCAAGAACAGGACTCAGAACACAGTATTTAAACAAATACAAGCTTATCATTTATTGTTAGAAATGTGCTTGAAACAGGTGACGTGGAAGGACTCTCAGATATTTTTTTTACTTTGCCGCTGTCATCCAACAAATGAGAAGAGACAATGCTCCTTGTCTCCAGGCTCTTAAAAAAGCTGGATTGAAATTCCAGACACCCTGTACTGTATGGCTGCAGGTCTCCTTTCCTGGTCGGGACAAACTTTATCATACAGTGAAGAAAACCAGGCAGGATTCATCCCAGAGAGGACTGGAGATACTATAGCCACTGAGAAATCCCAACAGAGCTCAGGAGACAGACAATGCTGATGGGCAGACGACTTGGACCCACGTATGGAGGTCACTGTGCAGAGGGCCAAACACTCTAAAGGTACCCCGCAGACTAAAAAAGATCTTTTGAATCAATTTAAATGCTCTGCTCAGTGACTTGGAACACTGAAGTGGACCCTCTCCGGTGCTTTTATTTGGCTGCAGTACTTTCTATGGCAGAACTTTTACGGGCGAAGAGAGGGCCACTGTTGCAATGTTGATCTGTTTACCAATGTTCAGCATCTGGACCTTTGAGCGTTTGCCAGATTTTATCGGAGATGCAGGAGGCGTGTGCCTGATCAAAGCGGGTCACATTTCAGCTTCCATGCACATAAAATATTGTTCTCCTGGACTTCTGCAATCGACTGAGATAGAGTTAAAATTCCTGAGCTTAATTTTCCAGCATAAAATAAACTAAATTGTGTTGGGTAACGGGAGCAAGAGGCAAGAGCTGCTACACAGTCTGGTGCATCATGTGATCCCCCACATTGTTATTTTCTTAAGAAACAAAAATAACTTTCCACGCTCATTTCAAAAATATAATTCTACACATTTGCAAAGCAAGGTATCCCAGTTTCACATAAAGATTCACATACGTATGTTTTTTTAACCACAGAGAAGCAAGGGGAGAAAGAAAGAATAGAAACAGCAAGTTAAGGAATGCTGATAATGGGGAAATTGTGGGACCACCAGAGTGGCCAATTACTAGGTACCACAATAAACATTTGATTGTGCAATCAGACAGGCAAGAGACAGACAAAAGGCAGAACAGGAAAGGACAAAATAGATCCTGGCTTTTTAATTCTCTCTGCATAACAAACGGGGCAGGGTCTTACCAACCTTGTGACAGGGTACTGTGAGGAACTAGTGTGGAGTTCATGCAGAGAGTGAACTGAAGGCAAAGCAAGTGGAGTCACCTGGCTCACATAAGAAAAGCAACATTCTGTAGAGGTGCTAAAAGAATGTGTTTTTCATAAAAAAGGATTTTTTTTTTCATTTCTTGGGGGGATGTAATAACGTGCTAAACAATTTTGCATTGTAGTTTTTTTTATTTTATTCTAGCTGTATTGGTAAGCTTGAATGGATCTGTGAGGGGAAAATGAGAATAAGATAATTGTTAGAAGCATGCCATCCATCTCTGGAGAGTGATTACAATCTCTTTGACCTGTAACAACAACAGAGTCAGAGTGGGGTACAGGGAGCCCACCTGGAAAACTGACACAGGGGCCCACCTGGAAAATCAACAGGGGAGGGCCCAGGGTGACACACTCATATCAGTACTCCACTTCAATATGATATACTAGCTCTGTGTTTGCATCTTCCATTTACTTACAGGGCCCATTTAATTATAAAACATGATAAAATTAGTTCTCAGAGTTTAGAAGGTGGCCAGGTACCCAACAGAGTGGGCCCACCTGGATATTTCCAGGTATCCTGGTGGGCCAGTCTTTGAATGACAAGACCCCCAGTCAGTTGCTAGGAGAGCTTCAAAGCTAAAACAGCCCTTTCATGTCAGTGGAAGAGGCTCTGATTAATAACTGAAGGAGACACTCCTGCTGTGCGAGACAAGAAGTAGGACAAAGTAGGTGTCCTTTGAATACCCTAACTCCTGAAGCCTGAATCAGACCAGTTTTCCAAGTGGACCTGTCCCTAGAGACACAGCGAACTGGCCTGGAAGTGATGTCATAGGACATGTGTGCCAAGGGTGGGAAGAGACTGTTTTTTGAGAACCTAGTTAAACCTGAGTTTTGTGAGAGACTGGATAGTTAGATCGGGACTCTAAGCAGTTACCATCTAAGGCTGGAGTTTGCCCTGATTCACCAAGGCATCCTGTGTGGTAAGAAATCGTTCTACTTTGCTAGAGTTCAGAAGTTATAGAAAGGCTTTTTCTATGTGTTTCTTCTGCTGTGTGCAAATCCTTTATTTTTTTTTATTTTTGTAGTAACCCTGTAATTCCCATAGTCTTTGTGTATTGTAATATCCTGTAGATTTATAAATATTGTGAAGTAGTACCTATTATTTTTAGATGCTTCATGCCTCTGTGACTGAATCTTTTGGAAGACAAGTTCACTGTTGGAATTGGCAAATCCATGATCCATCTCTGAAGGGGGAGCAGATGGCTACAGTTACCATATTCTAAGAAGTGAAGTGTTGTCTCAGGAGTGAGTGATAATGAAAGGTCATTTGCCTGTAGCCAGTGGAGCAGTGGCTCTGGTGAGATTCAGACTGAGAATGTTCCCCAGGTAAGAGAATTACTTCTGAGTAGTGGTAGGAACTGAAGTGCCCATACAGGTGTGAATGGCTCAGAAAAGTAGCAACCTGTTACAGATTGTGTCCTAAGTGTGTACAGGTTGTGACAATGTGTGATGCCTTAAAACAGACATGACTGTCCAGAAGATAAACACTTATGAAGATTGAAGTGACTGACCCTAATTATAATAGATCTGTTAGGTTAGCCTGTGTTTTATATTACTTTTCAGAAATGAAATAACTAAATGATGCATATCTTTACTTACTAATGTCTGGTAATATAGAAGAAGAAGAAAAATCAGCATTTATATAGCGTTTTCATACACAGTATCCCAAAGCGCTTTACAAGCAATGCTAGACTGGTAGTGAAGTGACTGAATGTGTGGTGGCAGCCGTATCGCACATCATCACCCATACACAGCCTGGATAATTGCATGAACTGGTTTATGGGAAGGGGAATGTTGGCCAGGACACCGGGAATGTTCCCCGCACTTTTTGTGAAGAGTGCCCTGGGTTCTTTTACTTCCACCTGGACACCCACCAGGACAAGCAGAAGGGACCTTAGTTTAATGTCTCATCTGAAGGATGGCACACTCCAACAGTACAGTATCCCCCAATACTGCACTCAGATGCCAGCGATTTTTAGGTGCAAGTCCAATCCCGGTGTGGGACGAGAACCCACAACCTTCTGGTCCAGAGGCGGATGTGCTACCAACTGAGCCACGCTGACACCATACGCTGTCTTGTTTGTTAAATAATCTTATGTGTACAGCTTAGATTCCATGGGGGGGTTCAAATGGGTCAGACACAGACACCAATGCATGCTATGCCTGCTTCTGCATCTGACAAATGGTGTCCAAGCACCCTGCTGCTGTTTTAAAAAGATGTGTCCGTTTGCAACAAAAAGTCATTATTTGTGGCAAACAAAAATGATGCAGATGTGATTGGCATAATTTTATACTGCAACTGCATTTTTTGGGACATGAAATTCAAATGCAGTTAGATCGTCTAATAGTGGTCATATAGTCTCGATATATTTCCATTATAAAAGTAGCAGTTGGTGGATCCTTGGCAGATACGTTTGACCCCCCCCCCCCCCATCTATAATGACACATTCTTTGGTTATTGCCAGTGGCAAGATGCAGTAATTTATTTTAGTTACTAATTCATTTTAAGAGAGAAAATGTGTTTTTTTTTTTTGTAAACTGGGACAATAGCATAGATTGGTTTCACTTTTACTTGAATATTTCTAAAAAATAAAAAATATATGTAGTGTGGTTGTGAGAGTGCATCTCAAGTAAGGACCCTTGCCATCACATTCTGCACTAGCTGCAGCTAGCTCGTGAGCTTCAAATGACAGTGCTGTATAGCTCTTGTTCCCATACTCCAACATTGAGGTGATGAAGACATATACCAGGTTCACATTCAGAAGAAATATTGCACACATTCCAGATGCTGGGCAGACATGGGAGGAGGACGACCATGTTTAGGTTATATTTTGAGGATTAGGAAATGATAGAAAGTATCCTTAGCATGGCAGAAAAAGGGGATATATTGTTGATGGGGGATCTGAATATGCCAGATGTTAACTGGAGTGCAGTTGCTGCAGCCACCTCTAAGAGTGGGGTTATTCTAGATGCCCTACAGGGGGCATACCTTAAATAACTAGTATTGGAGCCCACTCGAGAGGTGGCAATCTTAGACCTGGTTCTCTCAAATGGAGATGGAGAGAGGATCACATATGTAGAAGTGGGTAGCCATCTGGGAACTAGCGACCATCGAACAGTATGGTTCACAATAAACACAGCAATAGAGTGAAGCCATACAAAGGCAAAAGTACTGGACTTTAGGAGGGCTGACTTTGCCAAAATGGGTGAGTGCCTAAGGAATGCACTAGCAAATGGGCAGGAAGGAGGGGTGGAAGAACAATGGGGAATAATCAAAACGGCCATCACAGAGGCAACAAGCCTTTGTGTGAAACAAATAAACAAAACAAAACGATGTAAGAAACCACTATGGTTCTCACAGGAGGTGGCAGGGAAGGTTCGAGAGAAAAAGAAAGCATTCAGGAAGTACAAGAGACCACAGAAGAAGCAGGACAGAGAATTGTATCAGTTAAAGCAAAAGGAAGCTGGGAAGGCAGTCAGAACAGCAAAGGCCAAAACCCAGGAAAAGATAGCCAACTCAGTTAAGAAGGGGGATAAAACCTTTTATAGATACATCAGGGAGCAAAGGAAGACCAAGGGAGGGATAGTGAGGCTTAATAAAGGGGAGGGAGGTGGGCAGATGGTGGCTGTGAAAAGGCAGAGATACCAAACAAATATTTTTGCTCAGTATTCACAAATGAAGAGGGTGAGGTACCTAAAAAAAACAATAGAAACACTCTGGATACAGGAGTTGATACCAGCCCATTCACAGAAAAAAGGGTTCTGAAAGAACTCTTAAAACTGAAGGTGGACAAAGCAATGGGGCCTGATGGGATTCATCCCAGAATTCTAAAAGAACTAAGGGTAGAACTAGTGGCACCACTGACTACCCTCTTTAACAAATCATGGGAGGATGGGGTGGTACCTGAGGACTGGAGGAGGGCAGATGTGATTCTACTTCACAAAAGTGGGAGCCGGGCAGAAGCAGGAAACTACAGACCTGTTAGTTTAACCTCAGTGATAGGGAAAATGATGGAATCACTTCTGAAGAAAAGAATTGTCGAGTACCTAGAGGCCAAAGGGGCACAGGACCCAAGGCAGCATGGATTCACAGCAGGAAGATCATGTCAGACGAATATAATAGATTTCTTTGACTGGGTGACCAAAGTAATAGATCAGGGAGGGGCTGTGGATATGGCCTACCAAGATTTTAGCAAGTCATTTGACGCAGTCCCGCGCAAAAGATTAATATACAAGTTAACCAGCCTGGAAGTGGGTCCCAAGATGGTAGCCTGGGTAAAGAATTGGCTGGAGAACAGGACACAGAGGGTAATAGTAAACGGAGTCAACTCTGAAGAAAGGGGGTTACTAGTGGGGTACCACAGGGTTCAGTATTAGGACCGGTCCTGTTCAATGTCTTTATAAGCGACATTGCAGAGGGACTGGAAGGAAAAGAATGTCTCTTTGCAGAAGACACAAAGATCTGCAACAGGGTTGATACACAAGGTGGGGTGGAAAGGATGAGAAGGGACTTGGCAAGGTTGGGGGAATGGTCAAATGTATGGCAGCTTAGATTCATGCTAAGAAGTGCAAGATAATGCACCTGGGAAACAAAACCCAGGGGAAGAGTACACAGTGGGGGGTGGGATACTAACAACAACAAAAATGGAAAGGGACCTGGCGGTAGTCATATCAGATGACCTAAAAGTGGGCAAGCAATGTGAGAGGGCAGTAAGGAGGGCTGGGGAGATACTGGGATGCATAGGGAGAGGCATCACCAGTAGAAAACAGGAAGCTGTTATCCCTCTGTACAGACAGCTGGTGAGACCTCATCTGGAGTACTGTGTGCAGTTCTGGAGACCCAATCTCCGCAGACATAAACAGGATGGAGGCAGTCCAGAGGAGGGCAACTAAAATGGTGCAGGGTCTGCACCGGAAGACATATGAAGAGAGACTTAAGGAACTTATGTATAGCCTCGAGGAAAGAAGGGAGAGGGGGGACATAATAGAAACTTTCAAGTACCTCAAGGGAATCAACAAAGTCCAAGAGGGTAGCATCTTTTTTTTTCTTTTAGTTGTTTTGGTTGTTTATTGTGCATTCTTTTACTACCTTTGTATGTATGTTGACCCTCATCCTTTGACGTGGAACCTTTGTAAACGAGCAGTTTCTGCTCAAAGGTATTTGTAATCCGAGAATTTAATAAATAAATAAAATAAATAAAAAAAATCTTTCAGAAAAAGAGGTGTGCAAGAACAAGAGGGTACAATTTGAAGATGGGGGTGGCTCAGAGGTAAGATAAAGAAGTATTTTTTCACAGAGAGGGTTGTGGATGCATGGAACGGCCTTCTGGAGGAGGTTGTGGAGTCAAAAACAATGGTGGAATTCAAGAATGCATGGGACAGTCATAAGGCAATTCTAGGGGGTGGGGGTAGGAAGAAGTAGGCTGTTGGTTAACTAGGATCTGCAGCTTATCCATAAGGTAGGGAAATGGGCAGACTGGGTGGGCCAAGTGGTCCTTATCTGCCATCAAATTCTATGTTTCTATGATTATGTGTGGTAGGAGGAGGCTTGAACAGGTACAATAGGTGAAGATAAAAAGACAGGAAGAGGACTAATTGCTTGCATGAGCAGTGAGCAAAAATCTTTGTTCAGGATGGGGAGGCACAAAATACCCTAATGAACATGAACGCAAACTTTTAGCCAAAACATTCTAGTTCTAAGAACTAAAATAATATCAACCAATTTCAATAGGGTTAAGATTTTTCTCTAGAACCTTTCTCTCACCCCGTTCTACACCCTTATATAAGACCACCCGCATTACGCCAGACCTTCCTTTGAGAAAAGACAAGACATTGTGCAGCAGTAACCCACAACACACCCAACAACCCCCACCAAAGGAGGTGTTTAGATTCTGGATGGGCATTGCCTTCCCCTTAGAACTGGAGTGTGCTGCCTTGACAGCTAACCCTCATCTCCTTTGGCCTTGGGGTGGATTTGGGTTCATGGTATGGATATGCAATGGAAATGTGTAACTCTACCCCCGTGCCATTGGCCTATCCTGGGTTTGTGCACCATCGGCTATGTCAAGTCTAGTACACAGGATGATCAGTAAAATGAAGTTGTCCTTACCTGTTGGAATCCCAGATTTTGATGGCGCAATTTATTTTCCACAGCCAGAAGTACATTTTACCTTGTTTTTCTATTGTGACATCAGGTCCTATCATTCATTAGTCAGGGTCCGAAAGATGGGATAGTGGGGGAAGTGTATTTTATTTTCAATTCATTTCTTTTTTATTAAGGTTCTAACTACTGAGCACAGCTCATTTACAGTGGTGACCCAGGGTGGTTAGGGATACAGCCCACCAGGATGGTAGGTCATTGATGTGAGGTAGACTAGTAAGAGCAGACTCAATGAACCTTCAGTCTCCCTCTGCCATCAAATTCTATGGTTCTATATTCATTGCCTGCATGCTCATAGAAGGTTACATTTCTAATTGCTTCTGCCACTGTTGTAGTCATGGTTATATATTCTGTTTCCATTATAATAATACTGATTGCAATGGGAAACTAGGTATGAGTCTGTCTGATAAACATGTTGCTCGGTGATAGGACTATGGGATTGTTTCTCTGCATGGAGCTATTGTTTTCCAGCACTAGAGTACACCTGCCTCCCAGTCAGATTGACCGGGTTAATTTTTCAATTATTAAAATAATTTCATATAAAAGCTCGCAGGCTTGATTTTTAATTGGACATTTGACGGAAAGCATTTCATTTTCAGAAGCTCAAGTAAACATCATCTGATCCTTTTTTAGATTATTTGTGCTTGCAATTTCGGTTTGCAAGAAACAGCACAGTTAAAAGGAGAGGTGCAATGCTGACAAAATGTTTGAACTGCTCAAACTCTCAGCAGCAGATGTTTCACAAGAGCAACATCTAATGTTCATGTGTCAACATACCAAATTGTTCTGCTTGGGGGGTCTCACAATGTCCGGATCCCCCCAAACTGTCTCAAACATCCCCTAGTTCAGTATAAATCCATTATGCTGTCTTTACTGAAATTCACCACACTACAGACTATAGCCAGACTGGGACCCCAGGTCACCAGAAATGAAAACATTTGCATCACTGCACCTAACAAGTCCGATAGCTGCCCACTAATTTAGCTCTTACATGTGTAAAAAAAAATCTTAAGTACAATATGAAAAAAAACAAGACTTTAGCTGTAATCCCATGGCTCCCCCAGGCACCAGTTGAAACTTCAACCTTTCCCCACCTGTTCCTTTTACCCTTCCTCTTGATACCGCCACAGTGATGCCTTAACCATCCTTTTCAGCAGCTGGCTGGGTACCTGATCTTGCCTTGGGTTCACTTCCACACTGCTACAGTTTCTCTCTCCTTTACGTGGTCAGGCAATAACATGCCCCTCCCTCAGGTCATTTGCCAGTTGTCAATACTGTTCTGAATCACCAAGTATTGCTGCCACCTCTGAATATGCACTTGCTAGGCATTCTTTTTGAGCAGTACCACACTTTATTCTCTGCACATACGACTTTTTGTATTTTATTCTAATTTTATATAATTTTTTTTACCAAATGTTATTCAATGTTTTGCTGCTATATGTTGTTCTTCTGTTCTCCCACTGTTCCTCTCCCTCGGGTCATATCTGGAAACAAGCCTTGGCTCAGTGTGCCTTTCCCGGTTACCAATTTTTCAAATTAATTAATTAATTAATTAAAGGTGTTTTTTTTTTACTACAGTTTAAGAAATTTGGTTTATGTAATTTCAGAGTCTTTAAGACAGCCCCCTTTAACTTGCCAATTTAAAACATCCAACTCTCCCCAAATTGAGGCATCTATCTCTTTGTTCAGAAGTGGCACAAGCTTCATGGATTAAGACCTTTAGAGTATGGGATCACATCTTAATGCTCAAAGTATTCTGGGGAGGAAGCCCAACATTTTCGCAAGACAGACAACTACTATAAGATCATTAACAATCCTAACACAGTTGGTTGCCTAGCATCCATTATTAGTTTACAGTAGACCATGTCAATACATTATGGGCTTCATGACGCTAATAAGAGCTGAGAATGACCAAAGTAAACCTGCCAGCAGGTTTCAGCTGGACCGGAGGCAGGTGGAAGGCTCTTAAAACGCATGTCACTTACATGATTCATTTCTTGTAATGAAGTAAAAGCTCTTACTTGTGCCCTATAGGTACAACTACAATTGTATAAACAGTTACCAGTAGGTTACATAAAGTTCAAATCATATTTGTTCTCCCTACAAGCACCTTAGACAGGACTTTTACACATCATTTCACTAATTTTATTTCTAATCTATTCCTCTTCCAGTGTTTTCATCTTCTATCCTCCAACCCCCCCCCAAAAAAAAATTCAGTATCCAAGCTTTCCTGTGCTGACACCAGTGTTGCAATGGCAGAGCTACAATAGCATTGCAAGAGTCTTCAAATATGCCAATTCGACAACTTTATACACAATTTCAGTTGCTTACAATAGCATGTGTGGATTTCATTAGGTTGTGACTAAAGAACACACCACTGCCTCGTATACAGTAACCTAGGACTTCTTTCCCCTGAAAAAAGAAGGTGAGCTCAAATGGCCGACTACAGCATTCAAAAGCATGCATGACCTACTTCCAGCCTATCTAAGCAGATGACTGTACTCCCAGACTATAGATCTTTTGCACACACCAAGAACGTAAAAATCCTCTGGCAAAAGTCTTCACCATAGCTGCCCCGATAACCTGGAATTCACTACTGATGCAATAAAAAAGGCAAATAACATACTGCAAGAGCCATCAAAAAAGGCATGTTTGATCATCTACAAAGCCCGTGAAGGGCTAGACTTATCTTCTTTGCTTTCCTGTGCCAGCACACACACACACACAAACACAAACACACGCATGCACACACACAAACACACATACAAACACACACGCACACACACAAACACACGCACACATGCACACACACAAACACAAACACACACACACACACACATATCATCTGTCTGGAACCTTTCTACATCTGTATATAGTTGTTACATGATTGAAATCTTTGCAAATGTATTTTAACAAATGTTAGGAATTCTTATTCTCTATAACTAAGTAACTGTAAAGTACTGACTGCTGCCAAAACTGTCCCCCAGACTCGCTTGAAAAGTAGGTGTTTCACCTAAATGAGGCAATCCTATTGTGCAAACATCTACATACATACATACATACATGCATACACAAATACATACATACATGCATAAATACATACATACATGCATACATAAATACATGCATACATACATACATGCATGCATACACAAATAAATAAATAAATGAGCCCCCATAGCAGTACCCTGCTAAGGCTTGCTGTTCAAGTTTCAGGTTTATGTAGGGTTAGGTCACTGAGCCAAGGCTCATGTATAGTGACATCCCTACATATATTCACGCAAATATTACATCATAAAAATGTAGATATAACAAAAAAAATTACTTAAAAAGTAATAAATCTTGACATACAATATACAATATGTACATCCCTATTGATAAAAAAAAAACATTAGTCAAACTGCAATCACATTGACAGACATGAGTATTCAGAAGTTTTGGGGGATTAATATGTAGATCAAGGGTGTTGCAATTTAGTTATCCCCTCCCTACATTTAACACACATTTGGGGAAGTGACAGGAACCATGTTTTTATTTGCCTGTTAGACGGGGATTTTGTTCTCTGTGTTCAGTTTGTCTCAGGGGTGGGAATTTCACGCTAGATGCATGGCACCCAGTAACTAAAAAAGTACCTGACCTTTGCAGTGACAATGTGAGGGGATGCCAGTTCTAAAAGATGTGTGCTTCTCAGGGATGCATGCTTTTCCCTAGATACGAGTCTCTCGGTTAAATAATCTGGAACTTTATGCTGCACATTTTAGTTCAACAAGCATTTTTTTGCAAAGTGCATTTATTGGTTAAGAGGTGTGCATCCACATTTTTTTACAAGTTACAACTATGAGCATCATACGGGCTGTTTAGAACAAAGCATGCCAATCTGGCAAACAATATGTCTAACCTGTGTATTGTGTCTATTGTACAAAACTTGTGAGCAATATCAGTGTTGTCAAAAATTGGAAAAATCTGAGATTACGCTACTTGTAGTCCATGGCTCAAAATCTGTACTTCCTCTGTTCTGATATTCTAAGTTTTGTGACACACAGGTTACCTGATCCCTGTGTATCTATCCAAAAGCCAAAATATTTGTACCCCTCTACTTGCTCAGTACTAGTTCCTTCTTCCGAGATGGTAACCAATGAATTTTTATATACCACATCTAACCTCTGATCTGTTCCAACATTACATTACTGTTCTTTTCATTTATTTTGAAGGAAATCGGATTGAAAAATAACTGTAAAACATTAAAGGCTGCCTGCAACCATAGTTGCTCTGTCCCAATGGAGGCAACAGAGGTGTAGACCACCATATCATCTGCATACAGACAATAATCTGTACCTCTGATGCTCTCTCTTAGACCCCATAAAGAGCAGCTGACGCCTTCAGGAAAACTCTGCCAAAACATAAAGAGGGGTTGCCCAATTGAAGGGGCAGACCACATTGTCCCAAGGCCCAGACAGGATTAGTGGAAGCTCGGGGAGGAGGTGGGGGGGGGGAGGGAGGGAGGAGGAGGTGGAAGAGAGGAAATGAGGTCACATATGGGGGGAGTCTCGTATTGAGGTCACAAAGTAGGCGGAGAAGGGGAGGGATGGGAATAGTAGGGTGGCAGCCAAGGATTGGTAGAGCTGAGCAGGGGGCTGGGCCAGAATGGGGCCTGATAAGGGGCTGCACAAGGGCAGGAGCTCACAAATTGCTCCAAAGAATTTAATTTTTGGAAGCACATCAGTTTGGCAGAGTAAGAGGCCTGTGGGCTTTGGTATTGATAATTAAAAAAATAAATAAAACTTTTTTATATACAGATAATAGAGTACAAGGTAAAAGACCAAGGCGTCAGTAAAGTAAGTATATTTGCGGTAGATTCAAGCAGCAGGATTAAAAGGAAGAATCCAGCAAGTGAGTACACCGTTGACACAGCAGGTACAGTATTTTGAGTATAGGTAAAAGAAAAGCCTGTAGAAATGGAAGCTGTTTGAATGCGCATGCATAAAGGAACAGTTGTGGCAGAAATGTTAGAGCTTTCATACCTGGTGGGGGATCAGAGGCCCAGCCATGTGTTAGGCAAGGCAGCAATGTCTGTTGATGCAGGAAAAGGCCGCCAGGGACGGGAGAGCCCACGGGCGTGGGAGCGAGAGTGTTGGTACGGACCGTGGCAGATGCAATAGGATTGGGGCTACTGCTGGTGGCCGGGTTGTGTTATGGCCAGAGCATCTTCCGAGCAGTCACAAATTTAAAGCGCAGGTACCAGGAGGTTTGCCAGGAGAGTGAGTGAAAAGGGGCTGCCGGGCACAGAGGTACGATGTTTGGTGTGGAGGGCTGGTTTGCTTAGAGCAAAGGGGGGAAAAAGAACATGCCAAGGTTGTACGGTGGGAGGAGGTTTCCGTAAGGATTGAGACAGCCTGAGCATCCTAGGAGCAGTGCCAGAATGACGAGTTGGGTCAAGCACGAGGGGAAGGCTGTGAGGAAAGAAAGAACAGTTTTATATCGGATGGGACAATCAAGCGGGTGATGCACGGACTGAATACCGGAGGGAGAGCGCAATTAGGATGCACTTTGTTGGTTGGGGCCTCCGAGGGGGGTGCTATGAGTGAGCAGGAGGGAAACATTTAAAAGGTTTGGGGTGGAAAAGCAGAGAGCGGCGGGGGGGGGATTGTTTTTCAGAGTTTGGGGCACTCAGAGAGGCGAAAGCATGCAGAGGAGCTACAAGAGCAACAGAAGCCCAGGCCTACCGCGGATGGCGTCTGATGTCATCACCACGCGGTACAAGGCCTGGGTAACATACAACAGTCGGGATGCTTGTGGAAAGGGGGTGACACTTGATCAGTGAGTGATCAGGGGTTGTTCTCGATAGCGAAGAGTGATTTAATTGCATTTTTGAATCAAAATCTTTCAATTTAGAATTTATCAAGTTTTTGCAGTTTAACCTTTGACCTGCACTCCTTCATCCAAAAAAAAGAGGATTCAATGCAGTCACACTGTAGGTTATGGATTTTGCACTTTGATATAACAGAAAAATGGCAGCAGTAGTTTAGCGCTGTAGGCGTTTGAAGGCCCTGATGGGATATACTGTACATTAAGAACATTCACAGCATATAAACAGACAACTCCTGGAAGTGAAAAAAAAAAAAATATATATATGTAAAATTAAAAATTGAACTCATTTATCGTGAGTATTACTCAAACTAATTTACAGAAGCAGACAGCGGGATACACGCCGGGAAGTGAGCTAGACACGAGGACTGGAGCATTGGCTGTGGCGAGGGGGGGAGGCTGCCACGGGTGCCTCAGGGGGCGGGCGGTAGCCAAGAGGCAAATATATGGATAACACGAAACAGATAACAGGGAGTGCAGGGCACAGGTTTAAGGGGTGAGCCAGTGGAAGGAGGGACAGTTGAAAGAGGACATTGGACAAGCAGGGCGGAGCTTCAAAAAAAAAATGCTATGATGTTATTCTGTTCTTCTTAGTAGACATCAGAGAAGATGGCACCAAAGAGAGGGAAGCCCAACAAGGAGGAGTGTTACCAAGCCATCATGGACCTGGTGGAGAAAGCCAACAGGCTGTTAGAGGTGGCAGAACCGGATGGGGGCGACCAAGACACGAAGAGGGAGGGGAAGCAGGGGAAGGGCCAGGGGAAGGATAAGAGGGCGCCAAAACGGCCAAGGGCAGTGGAACCGTGGCCCGTGGAGACAGTGCCAGTACCACTGGCTCTTCAAGGCCCACCTCCCAGGAACCCAGTTCCAGAACCTATCCCAGCCCCTGCACCCATCCCAGCACCAGCTCCAGAGCCCCACACCCCAGTGGATCTGCCTCCTATGTCAGAAGCGATGCCGCTACCTCAGGGTCCGATGTTGACACCGGGAGTCCCCCAACCGGGGCCCAGCATCCCGCAACCAAGCCCAGCAGGTAATCTGGTGAAGAAGAAGAAGAAGAAGAATCAGCATTTATATAGCGCTTTTCATACACAGTATCCCAAAGCACTTTACAAGCAATGCTAGACTGGTAGTGAAGTGACTGAATGTGTGGTGGTGGCCATATCACACATCATCACCCACACACAGCCTGGATAATTGCATGAGCCGGTTTATGGGAAGGGGAATGTTGGCCAGGACCCCGGAAATGTTCCCTGCTCTTCAGCGAAGAGTGCCCTGGGTTCTTTTACTTCCACCTGGACACCCACCAGGATGGGCAGAAGGGACCTCAGTTTAACATCTCATCCGAAAGACGGCACACCCCAGCAGTACAGCACCCCCCAATACTGCACTCGGATGCCCGCGATTTTTAGGCACGAGTCCAATCCTGGTGTGGGACGAGAACCCACAACCTTCTGGTCCAGAGGCGGATGTGCTACCAGCTGAGCCATGCTGACATCTGGTGATGATGCGGTGGTGACATTAGAAAGTAGTGTGAAAGAATACGTGGAGCAGATGCTAAAGAGCATGGGAGAGAACGGTCTGGGACAATTAGAGAAAGCCCTAGGTGAAATAAAAGGGACCAGGAGGGTAGGGGGAGCGGACAGGCAGCAGGGGGATCTATGTCCGGAAAAGAAGGTGGGCGCGCTGGGGGTCAGGTTAGCAGACCATGTACCGACGGCCATGAAGGAGAAAATATGGAAAGGGGAATACGTGGATGTTTTCGCACTAGCGAATGTAGACAACATGGATACGTTTGAGGAAAAGGACAGCTTTAAGAAGAAAGACATGGCGGCGGCAGTGGTATTATTAGGAAAGGGAGAAGAGGATAAGTCATGGAAGGGGAAGACTTGGGACAACTGGTCCACAGGCTTTACGTATTTCATGGCTATCACCATTGAAAAACAGCCAGAGCTGGCGACCCTGCTCCTGACTTATTCACTTATCATCAAAAACGCATACAAAAAAGGGGACATAGTTGGCTGAAATATTATGAGAAATTCAGAAAGAGGATGGCGCATTTTGCAGATGTAAAGTGGGATGCGTGACAGATAGATCTATGGTTGGAAATTTATACGGGGTCAACAGACAAGGAGACTGAGGGTGACAGGACAGGGGGAACAATGTTGAAGGCTTGTTGGGGATACAATAGGGCTTGCTGTTCATGGCCTAATTGTCGATTCTGGCACGTCTGCTCCAAGTGCGGGGGGCACCATCTAGCGAACAAGTGCAGGAATAGCTGTGAGAAGGGTATGGGGGGACAGGACCAGGGGTACCAGCAGCTCTTTTGGGCCATACAAGGGGCATTTTGGGGCTGGCAGTGGGGAGGGGAAACAGAGGCCGGTCAAGCGGGGGAGGTATGGGACACCCCTACCAAACCCGACATCAGGATAGCTGAGATTCAGATGGACGGTTTTAGGTTGGTGCGGACACCAATCAGGGTGGCCGCGATTCAAAAGGGGTTGAGAGGCTACCCTGACCAGGTGGCTGCTGAAGAGCTGGGGACAGGTTTTAGGATAGGGTTTAGTTTAAAGTGTTGGGGAATTAGGAAGAGGACAAGGGTGAAGAACCTCAAGTCCACTCAAGGGAAAAGCGCACTACTGGCATGCCTAATCCAAAAGGAGGTAGCACCGGGGCAGGTAGACGGTTCATTTGAATCACCCCCGCTGGCAAGCATGCGAGTATCACTATTGGGATTGGTTCCAAAAAAGCAGCCGGGCGAGTATTGGGTGATACACCACCTCTCGTACCCAGAGGGGGATTCGGTTAATGACGCCATGGGGAAGAAGACAGCAGGGTTACCTATGCCACCTTGGAGGAGGCAGTACAACTCATTAGAACTAAGCAGGAGGCGTGGCTGGCCAAGACAGACATAGAATCCACATTCCGGCTATTACCAGTACGGCTGACTGATTGGAATCTGTTAGGCTTCCAGGTGGATGGGTTGTATTACTTTGACAAGGCCATGCCAATGGGGTGCTCCATAGCATGCACCACATTTGAGATGTTTAGTACCTGGTTGCAATGGCTGTTTCAGATGCGGTTTGGATACCGGACAGTGGTGCATTACTTCAACGATTTTTTATTTATAGGGGAGGGGAAAAAAGAAAAAGAGGAGATGTTGGGGGATTTCAAGTTCTTATCTCAGGAGTTAGGTGTGCCTCTAGCGGATGAGAAGACCGAAGGGCCTCTCCTGAAGATAGAGTTCCTGGGCTTCGAGCTGGACACGGTCCAGGAGTTGTACCGGCTACTGGAACAGAAGGTCAAAAAATTGCAAGGGTTGTTAAGGCAGGCCCGGGGAAGCAGGAGGGTACAGTTCTAACAAGTGCAACAGCTAACGAGGCACTTGAACTTTGCATGTAGAGCCATTGTGCCGGGGCGCACGTTTACACAGCGTCTAGCCTGGGCAATGCGAGGAGCAAAACAGTCCCATCACTGAATAGACCTTAATAAGGGGACCAGAGACGACATGGGGGTATGGGAGCATTTCCTGCAAGTGTATAATGGACAGACATTCTGGCAAGATGAGTGGCTGTACAACACGGACCTTCAGCTGTATACGGACGCAGCAGATGGAGTAGGCATGGGCGGTTACTTCCAAGGGAAATGGTTCATGGAACCATGGCCCGAGAAATGGGTAAAAGGAAAAGTGACGAAGAACATCACGTTCCTAGAAATATTTCCCATCTGGGTGGCAATGGTAATATGGGGAGGGGAACTTCGGAATAGGCAGGTCATATTTTGGAGTGATAATCAGGCGGTAGTGGAGGTTCTGAATAAAAAGCGGACCAGGTCAGAAAGAGTGATGCAGGTGTTAAGGAAGATGGTGTGTTTAGGTCTCACCTTGAATTTGTCGTTCAGGGCTTGGCACATTGATGGTGTAGAAAATGTGATAGCTGACTGCCTCTCCCGCTTTGCAGATGGACAAATTCTGGACTGTTGCACCCGGAGCAGAGGCCGAGGGGACCACCATTCCAATGTACATATGGATGATTGGATTGGGGGAGCCGAAGTATTGTTCTGGAACTCCTGGGCCCCAAGGACCCTTAGAGCTTATGAAACCTCATGGAGGGCATTTCAAAAATTCCAGGAACAATATGGTGGACAGGTAAGTGGGGCAGTGACTCAAGAGCAGGTGGCCAGATTCATAGTGGGGGGGTTGTCAGCAGGAAATGACACAGGCCACTATGGGGGTTCACCTGGTGGCCATAGGGCAAATATGTACCCTAAAAGGGTGGGAGGACCCCATGAAGAGCAACCTGATTCTCAGAATGATGCAGGGTTGGGCTCGGGGGCAGACAAGAAGCAGGACACCAGGAAACCAATAGAGGAAAGCCTACTGGCAAGACTGGGGGTGTACTACACCACTTAGCTAGCTCACGGAGTGAGGCAGTTTTGTTTCAGGCCCTCTATCTGAATTTGTACGGCGGTGCGTTCAGGCTAAGCGAAGTAGTGGGCCACGGCGGGAAGACAGAGGGAGGCGGGTTACAATGGGAGGACATAGAATGGGGCACAGAGGCAGTGGCAGTAAGGGTGAGATGGTCAAAGACAGACCAACAGGGGTAGGGCAGCAGAGTATGTACAGACAGTTGGTGAGACCCCATCTGGAGTACTGTGTCCAGTTCTGGAGACCCCATCTCCACAAGGACATAGACAGGATGGAGGCAGTTCAGAGGAGGGCAACTAAAATGGTGCAGGGTCTGCAAGAGAAGCCATACGAGGAGAGACTAAAGGAGCTTAATATGTATACCCTTGAGGAAAGGAGGGAGAGGGGGGACATGATAGAAACGTTTAAGTACCTCAGTGGAATCAACAAGGTCCAAGAGGGTAACAACTTTCAGAAAAAGAGATGCGCAAGAACAAGGGGACACAATTTGAAGATAATGGGGGGACAGCTCAGGGGCAATGTGAGGAAGTATTTTTTCACAGAGAGGGTGGTGGACGCATGGAACAGCCTTCCTGAGGAGGTTGTGGGGTCTAAAACTGTGGGAGAATTCAAGAATGCATGGGGCAGACATAAGGCAATTTTTGTGGGGGGTAGGAAGAAATAGGCTGTTGGTTAAATAGGATCTGCAGCTTATCCTCTAGGTAGGGAAATGGGCAGACTAGGTGGGCCAAGCGGTCCTTATCTGCTGTCAAAGTCTATGTCTATGTTTCTATGGTTGCGGAAGCATAGCAACGCAGCCATTTGCCCGGTGGAGGCCTTGCATGTGTACGCGGCTGGGCGGCCTATCGGGAGATGTTCCGCCCTGTTCATACATGGGAATGGGAAGCCAGTCACCAGATATCAGGTAACGGCAGTGCTGTGCAAGGGCCTCAGATTTTTGGGTGAGCCAGTGGAAGGTTACTCATCACATTCATTCAGGTTTGGCGCAGCCTCAGTGATGGCTGTGCAAGGGGACACAGCAGGGGCAATCATGGAAAAGGGAAGGTGGAGGTCTGAATGTTGTAAGAAATACATATGCAAGATTCTGCACTAACGTTGCTCTTTTGTCTCCCACAGCTGGTACGGTGGATTTGGGGGGGAGAGGGAACCGGGCATCACTAACACATATGTTTCTTATACACAGGAAAACCCAAGAGACTAGAGACATGGATTTGTGGTTGTTCGTTTATCCACTGGGTGGAGAAATGGGCAGCCAGGAGACAAGGGGGCAAGCAGCTGTATCTGAATAGTGATACCATCTGGTTAAGGTGGAAAGGTTGGAGGGGGAGGAAGTGGGCGCAGCTATTACCAGAACTTAAGGAAGTCGGGAAGGTCCATGGGAGGCCAGACCTCATCATCATACATCTGGGTGGCAACGACCTGGGGACATGGCCATGGTTGGACATATTTTACCACATAAAAAAGGATGTGCAGACAATTAAACAATGGTGGCCAGAGGTGACACTGGCCTGGTCAGACATCACACCAAGGAGGGTGCAGCACAGGGAGGAGAGCCACAAGGGCATGGACAGGGCCAGGAAGTGGATGAACGAGTAGGTGGGCAGGTTATTTGAGGCCCTGGGGAGACTGGTAATTCACCACGCGATTCAGGAACAGGTAGATGAATACTTCTGAGGAGATAGGGTGCATCTCTCGGACCTGGGGATGGCCCTATTTAACCAAGAAATGATGAATGCCATCAAGGTTTGGATGAGGCAAAGTGTTTTGAGAAGGAGAGCACAGAGGTAAGATAAAACAAAAAGGGAGTCAAGAAAGAGGGGGGAAGTCCACCGTCCATCGCAAGCTGGAGGTGGACTAATGGAAAAAGGGGGAGTAGGGCAGGAAAGAAAACAGGAGTTTAAAAGGGGCAACATGAAAAAGGACACAGGGTGGTAAGATAGAAGCAGGGGCATGGTGTGTATGCTCATACCCATTGACAACAAAAGAGGAAGAGAACGGGCCCCCCATGATGTACGTCTGGGGGGCAGAAGGAAGGAATGAGATGGAGGAATTGAACAAGAATATGATGCATATGATGTATAGATGTATATGTATTATGAATATGATTTGAACCATGTGTAAAAGGACAAAGAGAGTGATCAGTTATTGTAAATATGGAAATTTGAATATCAGTAAACTAATTGCCGAACTGAGCAACCACACATAATCTTGTCAGTGTCTTTATTGGAGGGGATCTGGGGACAATATATTGATGCAGCCCAGCTTGTATTTCACATTGGTTCCATATTCCTCCTCTCCATTATTTATTACTGATGTAATCTGCATGAAAGGAGGATATTTGCTCCTGAAGACTAGAGTTCATCTATTCCTGTTGCTGTCTCCCTACCATGTATTGCTTGTGATATCACAGTTACTGTCATGGCAACAAACTGTGATGTTACAACAGAGGATTATGACTTGAAGAAGGGAGTCAGCTGTAGATGTAGATGAACCCTGAGGGACAAAGATTATGCATTCATGCAAATGTCCTTAGTAATAATATATATGGAATGGAAGCTGAATTGTACCTAATTATTAGTTTTTTCAAAGTTTTTTAAAGTAAAGCTGTCCAAAACATGGGCTCCCGTCCCTGGACATCACCGCACCTTTTCAGCAAAGGGAGCATCCCCTGCCTCCTCCATACTTCTGGGTTCTGGAATTTTAAAAATTAAAATACAGCAAGTTGCGACGCAGAAAAATGTCGCTCTTGCTGTTAAAATCTAAACCAGAAGGTAAGCTGTCCAGGGGCAGGAGCCCACGTTTTGGATAGCTTTCCTTTAAGGCGTAAGCAGCTCTTTAACTATACTGTGAATAAAAGAGGGCCTAGTACTGACCCCTGCTATGGAGTCAGTGGTATGGCACAGCAAAGTTTTAATTTACAGAGATGTTGCTCTCTCCACAATTTGGATAGCATCCCCAAGAAAAGCAAGGTTGACAAGCAGAGATCCCTCCTACCTGGGAAGAGGTGGGCTGATCACAGATTATTCCCGTTCTACAGGCAATCTACTGCAGAGATAAAACTGTGACACAGAGATTGCACCACCAAATAAAAACTGTGCCACAGCAAAAGATGAAACACCAAATCAAACTGTCACAGAGATCACAACACCAAAACACTATTGTGCCACAGAGATCATAACACCAAATAAAAACTGTGCCACAGAGAGAGAGAATCAGAACTATGCCACAGAAATCACCACACCAAATAAAAACTGTGCCACAGAGAGAGATCACAACATCAAATCACAACTGTGCCAGAGGGATCA
The DNA here is from genome assembly GCA_016271365.2 of Neoceratodus forsteri. NCBI lineage: Eukaryota > Metazoa > Chordata > Ceratodontiformes > Ceratodontidae > Neoceratodus > Neoceratodus forsteri. Next base: position 185,854,921 of record JADMNL010000031.1, read on the forward strand.
CAACACCAAATAAAAACTGTGCCACAGAGAGAGATCACAACATCAAATCACAATTGTGCCACAGGGATCACAACACTAAATAAATACTTTGCCACAGAGAGCGATCACAACATCAAATCACAACTGTGCCACAGGGATCACAACACCAAATAAAAACTGTGCCACTGAGAGAGATCACAACACCAAATCACAACTCTGCCACAGGGATCACAATACCAAATCACAATCGTGCCACAGGGATCACAACACCAAATAAAACTGTGTCACTGAGAGAGATCACAACACCAAATCACAATTGTGCAACAGGGATTGTAACACTGAATATAAACTGTGCCACAGAGAGATCGATCACAACACCAGATCACAACGGTGCCACAGAGATCATAACACCAAATAAAAAGTGCACTACAGAGAAATCACAACACCAAATCACAATTGTGCCACAGAGATCGCAATACCAAATAAAACTGCACCACAGAGAAATCACAATACCAAATCACAATTCAAAGGGTCATTGGGCTTCAACTCTTTCTGTCCCTGTTATGGGGACTACCACCCTGTTGGGGTGTCACAAGGATGCAAAACCCTGATGAAGAGGTCCAACCCCTCAGGGTGTCATGGTGATGGGGTCTCAGGACCAAAGACACTCTAGGGAACATGGTCTAATCCCAAGGCAAGAGAGGTGCAGAGAAGGAGGAGGGGAGGAGGGTGGCAACAGAAAATTCTGAGCTTCCAAAGGACACTTGGACATGCATGGTTTTTACCTTGTGTAGATGCTGTGGTGTGATCACCTGTTGCCCTTCCAAAGTACATGCACAGCCTTACAGATCAGTAGGTCACTGGGATCTTGAGTAGGTTAGGACTGAGTGAGACTGAGTAGTATGTGGTGCTTGTGCAAATGCGATCTTTGGCTTATGTTATCTCTGTCCTTACTATGGAGACTACCACCCCGTCAGGGTGTCACAGGGATGCAGAACCCTGACGAAGGGTTTCACCCCCTCCAGGCATCGCAGGAACTGGGTCCAAGAACAACAGGCACTTTAGGGAGGAAGGCCCAAAAGCACAATGGAAGAAAGACAAGCACAGTTTTCCCAAGGAGGAAAGACATAGCCAAACTAAGACCTAGACCCAGAAAAGCCAGCAACTGACTCCAACTCCTGCAGGGATTACCTAACATTTATGACTTTTTGCACAAAGGAGAGAAAAAAAATCCTATAAAAGGAGGAAACCTCTGGAGATCTAAGGCCTTGGTTACCTTCTCTCCAGGGTAGGGACAGAATTAGTGATGGCCCAGCTCTAGCAATTTGGAAATCCAACTCAGGGGAATATTTTGGAGAAAGGGCTTTTGCTCTATCCCTCTAATGGAAATGCCATGATGGTGTCGGAGCAGATCTCTGCAGCTAGGGGAAGTTCCATAAGAAGGAGGCCCACCCCCCAAGGTGGGAAGGAGGAGAGGAATGACCACTGAAAGGTACTCACCTGACCTCCAACCGAGGAAGGTCTAGGGTGAAAGCCAAACCCTTGAGGGCAAGGCATGGAACTGAGTCCTTGAGTGGCAGTTTTTTGATAGAGCATGATCTTTGCCCTTGATGGGGAGGGGAAGGGGGAGGGGAAGGGAAGTAGGAGGAGACTAGGTGAACCTTGGCAGCCGTAGGGAGGAATAGCTTTCAAAGGTGCTGCTGATATGGTCTGCATAGCTAAAGGAACTCCCAAGGACTTAGAGGCCCAGCCTTCAGCAGCTGAAGTGTTAAATGCTACATCAACAGGTGCCACCGAGTCAGTCTGCATGACTAGAGCTTCCCCTTGGAGCATAGAGCATAGAGCATTCTCACCCAAAAGGCAGAAAGAGAAGGATCCCGCCCAAGAAGAGGGACCCACCCCGAAGATGCAGACTTCAAGGAAGCACTGCAAGATCATTATCTTCTGAGGCAGGAGCCCTGGAATACCATATATGGTCATGGCTGGTGTGCATCTGGTGGAAGTTTGAGAGCATGACTGTAAAAGGAGGCAGATGGTGAGACCTGATGACCCTTGACATGAAAACAGGTAGATCGAGGCAAGCTAGACTGATGACTGAGTCGGTATGTAACTGGTACAACTGACACTACAAGATATTGAAACTGACAGACTGCAGTAATGATGGCGGATGCATGCCAACCAATCCCTTAGGGGAAGAACACAGAAATGATTCAACAGGGAAGAGAGAGAGAGAGAGCGAGGGACTGCCAAATGTGGCTGCAGAAAGTGAGGGACGAGGGGGGGACTGGGGACAGACAAGACACTATACAGCTGCAGAAAAGGAGGGATGAGGGGGCACTGGGAACAGACAAGACACTATGCCTCTGCAGAAAAGGAGGGAGGCCTGAATGAAAATCAGTGATTGAAATTTTATTAGCACACCTTTAAATACTGGTGGCACCATTGTTTTGCAATAATGTCAGGACGGTTTCCTATATGGAGCTTTAATCTCTGCAGAATATTCTATGCGTGAGCAAGCTATGGGTTGTGTAAGTGTCCGACTGCCTTAAGAGGGACTGATCCAAATGATTGTTTGCAAGTTGGGAGTCGGGAAAGTGTTAGACGGGATTTCAATAGTCAGCCACATAAATTTCGGGATTTCGGCGTCGGTATTTCAAGAGTCGGTCATTTAAGAGTCTGGATTTTGTACCAGACCCAACATGTAGGCTCGACTTCTCAGTCTCTGCCCAAGAGAAATCCACACAAGCTGCATGTAGGATACCAAACTTTATTCCAAGTAAAATCCAACAGTGAAGAAGCAACAGGCACCCTCCCTCAGTAGTCAGCCAAATGTTTTCACGTGATACTTGCACTTGAATGATGAGCTAGTTCATAGTACCTTTTGGTACAAGGATATGGGGAAACACACACATTGACACCTATCTCCAGGCACACACAGATGTGGTAATTGTGTCTTCTGCCAGTACGTAAAAGTGGAACAAGACTTGAAGCATCCTGTCATTGACAGTTCTTACCAAATCAAAGAGTTTGTGACCTGTAACACACAAAATGGCATTTATTTAGCACAATGTGGGGCTTGCTGTGCATTTTATACTGGCAAAACCAAAAGGAAATTTAAGGAGAGAATAGGACAACACATCAGGAGTGTCCAGAAATCCGATGGTATAAGTGCCCAAGCCCAACATCCCCAGAAAACAGGCTGGGGACATTGCTTCACCTTTCAGGCCATAGAAAGAGTATATGAACATGTGAGGGGTGGGGATTTGGATACAAAGCTACTTCAAAGAGAGACATTCTGGCAATACAAATTAAAATCTTATGAATTTCCTGGGCTACATAGAAACATAGAAACATAGACTTTGATGGCAGATAACGACCACTTGGCCCACCTAGTCTGCCCATTTCCCTGCCTACAGGATAAGCTGCAGATCCTAGTTAACCAACAGCCTATTTCTTCCTACCCCCAACAAGAATTGCCTTATGTCTGTCCCATGTATTCTTGAATTCTCCCACAGTTTTAGACCCCACAACTTCCTCAGGAAGGCTGTTCCATGCATTCATCACCCTCTCTGTGAAAAAATACTTCCTCACATTGCCCCTGAGCCGTCCCCCTCTATCTTCAAATTGTGTCCCCTTGTTCTTGCACATCTCTTTTTCTGAAAGATGCTACCCTCTTGGACTTTGTTGATTCCACTGAGGTACTTAAAAGTTTCTATCATGTCCCCCCTCTCCCTCCTTTCCTTAAGGGTATGCATATTAAGCTCCTTTAGTCTTTCCTTGTATGGCTTCTCTTGCAGACCCTGCACCATTTTATTTGCCCTCCTCTGGACTGCCTCCATCCTGTTAAATGAACATTTCCAGTTGTCTCCCTATTTATAACAAATTCTGGTCAGAGCCGGTATGTCTTCCCAGAGCAACTGTGGTGCTTTTGTGCAGCAAGAGTGAGTAACACCATAGTCTGGGAACGGTGCCAAAGGCCTTGCTAAAATCCAGATAGGCGACATCCACCACTCCCCCCAATCCACCTTTTTTCTCACCCAGTCAAAAAAATCTATCAGATTTGTCTGGCACGATCTCCCTGCTGTGAATCCATGCTACCTCAGGTCCTGAGATCTGCTGGATTGCATGTGTTCCATAATCCTTTCCTTATATGTTACATAAGCACTACTTATACACACTTCAATCAAGAACTGATGTCCAGTGAACACTAATAAAGACAAATTACTTTCTGTGAAGCCCATAAGAGGCATTACCATTTAGAAAAATATGGGGAACTCTGGTATGGAGATGAGGCTCTATGCCTACCATTCTCTGCCATGTCTGACACTTTTCTCAGTGTATCTCTTTAGACACACCAATGTGGGGTCCACTTGCAGAAGGACATGGTTGTCTAATTAGAAGCTGCTGCTATGCTCTTTCCACTGATTTCTTCCAGGCTGTGACTACAGGGAGGGGTAGAATGGACACTGTTAGTACTGCATCAAAGGGACTAGTATCATGGACAAATCAAAAACAGAAAATGACTTTCAGCTGCCTAATTATTAGCCCTATTCTGGGTGTATGGCCCATAAAGACTGATTATTATCACTTATCAATGGTTAGTACAACATTATATACATTGTTGTAGAATGCAAAATTACTTAAAATACCCCTGCAATTAAGATAAAAGCAACCTGTCAAAGTCTAATAATATCTGTCTGCCACTAAAAAATTCAAAATGAGATATAAAGAAACAACTGAATTTATTATGTTGCCTTTACATGAAAGCAACTAGGCAACAATAATTGAGAATGACAGAACCTTCCTCTAATGCGTGTGGTCCCTGTATTAGAAGGTAATTAGACCAGTTACAGTGCTGTAAACTGGACTGAAAAAAATCAATACCCTACTTGCATAGAGTGAAACATAATGGATAAGCCAGAATGAGAGCAGCTTATGAACATAGCATCAACGTCTCACATACCACAGGCAGTTGACCTGTTTCTGGAAATGAAATGTTTCTTTTCTGGTCATCATGGATAGTCCAGTAAACAAAGGCACAAATAATAGTCCCTCTGTGTCTACATGCAAGCAATCTTTTATCTGGTGTCAGTTTATTTAACCTCCAGATGTGGTGGCTCTTTCTCACAATCTACGGTTCTTGTTAATTATATATGGCATTGTGCTTCTACCTGGAGTAGTGCGAGGGAGGACCTAGGATACATTCAGACTTGCAGTCCCCAGGAAATAATATGTCCATCAACCACCCATACAGTTTCCACCCACAGCAATATAAAAGACAATAACTGAAACAGCATCAATGTATCAAGAAAAACAACAACACTTTTTTTTTTAAAAGAGAGGGACAGGAAGGACAAGAGTGATTTACAGAACAATGAAAATAAAGAGTTGTTATAGTCTATGAAATGTATACACAAAGGCCAAGATATTCAAAAGGGTTGTGCATGCGCAACCCACTGATATGCCCCGGCGCGATATTCAAATGGGGATTGTGCCTGGCACAAATCCCAATGCGCCGGAGCGCATCAGTAATATGCGGGCGCAGGTGAGGCGCATGCCCGTAGCATACTCTGCACAGCCCGATATTCAGCCCGGGATGTGCTGAGTCCATGCATGCGCAACCCCTACTTGCGCCACACACGGGTGAGCCAAAAAAAAAAAAAGGAACAATGGCTGGCCACCCACAGGTGAGCTGCCATATTGCAGGGTGCAACACAGCAGCTGCCACCTGTGGGTGGCCACCCGAGCTCCGGCTGCACCTGGCGGCACCCCCCCCATGCCTGATCGCAAGCATACATAGAAAAATGATCCTCCAAAATCCCTGGTGGTCCAGTGGACCGCTTACAGCCCGATCGTGGGCTGCATTTAAAATAAAAGAGGTCCTATATCCCTGGTGGTCCAGTGGACCTCTGTCAGCCAGATCACGGGCATTTGTAAAATATAATAAATTCCTATATCCCTGATGGTCCAGTGGACTGCTGTCAGCCTGATCGCAGGCTTAAGTATAAATAAAAAAAAGTCAGATATCCCTGGTGGTCCAGTGGACCGCTCGCAGCCCGATCGCGAGCATTTGTATTAAAACAAATGACGTCCATATCCCTGGTGGTCCAGCGGTAACCCCCTCCCACCCACCCACTGGAGCCCCACCGCCCTCCCCCTCCGGTCAGCGGTGGGCGGCAGCACCCCACCCGTCTGCCGCCCGCTGCCCGCCGACCGACACTGTAGGTAGGGCTGTCGCCCATTGGTCCACAGCGTAGCCAATGGGTGTGCAGCCCGTACTGCATTACACATTCCAGATATGGCCCCATTTGCATGTGCACTTTTGAATATCGTGGTTGCTGCGCATAGCGCAATGGAACTTGCGCTAGCGCATCCCCCTGCTCCACTCTGGCCACTTGCACTGGTGCAGTTCCACTGCGCCATGCACACTGCGGGTGGCCAGGGTGCGATATTCAACGATGCTGTGCCATGGCGCAGTTCCGTTGAATATCGCCCAGTCAATGCCCCTGCACAGCTAAGTTGCGTTGCGCCCAGGCTTGCATCACAGCCTGGCGCAGTTTGAATATCTGGGCCCAACAAAACAAGCCCTCAGTGTCCTTCCGCATCAGTCCATGTTACCTTACTTATGTGCATCTGACTTTACCCCCAAAGGACATATACTGAGAGCCCTCCTCTCAGCGCAGCAGATACCACCTGTGAAGTATGTTGGCTAGTGCAGCATTCAGGCTGTTGGCACACAAACATTATTTCTTCCTCTTCACAGTAACTGTACCAAACTATAAGGGTTTCCTAACATCCCTCTTTTAAACAAAAAGAAAGAGAAAAAAAAGGACTCGGAGACTTCCACTTTGGAGAACTTAGAAGATTCCACTGCACTGCAAGGCTGGGAAATCATCACTGGGACTCGAGTAAGGTGGCAGACAGCATACAGGCTCATCTGGCTGGATCCTCACTTCTCATGAACTCTTAATGCACACTGTTAAAGTGATCTCTTGTACCTTCTCTCTCCTTGACCGCCGTCTCTCTCATCAAGATTACATTTGTGTCCCCAAAACCACTGATCTCATGGAATGGCAAGGATTTACTCTAGGCCAGTTACTACCCTCACAGGAAAGAAGGTGACAGAGTTCAGTCCACTGATGAACACAATCAAGGTGAGTGGCAGGTAATGCTCACCTGGGGATATGCCCTGCTGAGTCTGGCATAGACTGATACACCCAAATGCTCTGGAATAGTTTCCTTCAGGAAAGCACAAAGCTTGTGTTTTTTAGACACCTTTAAGTCTCTGCTGCATGAGGAAATGTAGCAATGGTGGTAGAAAAGAATTTAAGTTCATGGTTTGTGATGCATTGATGAACTACCTCGCATGCACGCTACAGCAGTCGCAGCTTAAATGTCTCTTCATCAACTGAAATTCGCCCAGTCTCATACCGACACTGAGATTAGTGGGCTAAAAACATCCTTCTAAGGAGCAACAGCTAACTCTCCCTGAACAACATGAGCAAATTCCTTGTCTAGTCCAGTAAACCTGAAGCCTCACTGATCCCAACATTGCCATAGTTACTATATCTTGAGCCTAGCAAGTCTGCAAGCACATGTTCTGTAAACCAAAGCTCATGATTGGTGCAGACTCACAGGCTTTTCCTTTTCCTGGGAAGGATGCAGAACTGAGGCTCACCAAGATGCAGAGTTATTTAAGCAATACAGTACCAAGATACTGTACAGAGATTGGGGGTGCTCAGATTCTTAGGAATCTACTCAGTTTGTGGAAATCAGAATTTCTGAAATTCCAACTCAGATTCTGGCCCACATCTGATTCAAACATCAGAACAGAATCGGAAACTGAACTGCAAGTTGTGATTCTGCATACAACTCTGCTTCTGATGTAGACTGCCACCTAACAAACATTTCCCTCCCAGAACAGCAAAAGCCCTCGCCTTCCCCTTACCTGGCTGCCATGTTGTCTGGGGTCCCTAAAGGCTTAGTTGCTATAAGAGAGATGGCTGCAGTGTTGTATAATTCGGTGACTTTTGTTGCTATAAAGTTCCACAATTTTTAATGACTTGTGTCCAAATCCTTCCAATAGTAATAACAACCATTCTTCCCCATGCAAGCCTCCGATGAGCTCCATCCAAGTCCTCTAAACATATGCAGTGCATTGACTGCAGCACGAGCCAATCAGCTTTAGTACTTCAAACAGCAACCAACACCAGCTCTGTGAAATGCCAAGCTGCTAAAATAAACTCTCATGGCCCACCCAGCTGTATAACTCCTATCCACACAAGGACAACCTCTAGGCAGCCTCCATCACTTCTGCACCTGGTTGTGTAGAGCTCAGCCTCAGCAGGAAAATGCCTAGAGGCCCTGGAACTTCAAGGCACCTGCAACTTCACAGCACAACCTCTGCAAGCTCCTCCTTCTCTGACATCTGAGAATATTTTGTCTCCCTTTTACTTTGTCTAGGGGTATGGGAAACTTGGAACACATTCCCTTAAAAAGGAAACCACCTCACACACACTCTCCCTATATGTACAGGCTGGGTTACACACATACAGCACAATAAAATACAGTAATCCAATCTCAGTGTAACCCCCTCCTAAAAGGGGGCTTACTTTTGGCTCTCTCAAAAGCACTGTCGCTGCCTTCCCCCACACCGCTCCTTCACCCTGGTGCTGGTCCAAACTGCAGCTGTGGGACCCGGGGCTGGACCAGACACTGTCATTTGTTCTGCTGGCTTGTGCAGCACCTTCCTCACCATGGTTGGTGTGCCACCACCTCTTTTCACTCACACCAGCCCCTGGGCTGCCTTCAGGGTTGGGAGCCCACAGCAAGGAGGTTGCCCAGTTTCAAGCAGGTCTCAAAGATGCATGAAGTGCAAAACCACTCCTTCCCTGGGAGCACAAATTTTGGGACAATCAATAGAGCTTCCCTGCACCAATTTACCCCCAGGTCCCACCAGATGGCATTAAGGACTGGGGGGTATTGATTCTGATAGCCAAAAGCCACATCACGGGACAGAAACATGTCAAAACAGAAGACAAAGTGAAAAAGTACAAAAGCAGACATGTTTGTAGTTTCTGTAGCCCAATGAATACTTAAAAGGTGGTCCGAGGACATCCAACCTAGCTAGGGATGTTGGGTGTTCCTGTGTTTACACGGTTTACATGGTTTACATAGTTTGTTTAAGGTAAAAGAAGACAATATGACCCATCGAGTTTACCTCCCCATGCTTTGTGGGATGTTTGATTAGGTACTCAGGATACATTTATCTAAAATGATCTTAAATTGTTCAATAGTTTTTGAACTAACTATTGACTGGGGAAGTTTGTTCCAAAGTTTTATTGCTCTGATAGAAAATAAATATTTCCTTTTGTTCCTGGTTGCCCTAGGAACAAATAACTGATGATTATTACATCTAAGTATGTTTGGTTTATTATTATTTGGCCTAGAGGTGTGTCTTGTGTCTGTTCAAATAGCAAGGAGACAAACATTAACACATAGGAACCCTTATTAGGCAAAACAGCTCTTCAGAAATACTGTATACAGCTCTCATCATGCATTACTGTACAATTAGAGGCTCTCTAAATGGAGTAGATGTGTCAGCAGTAACACAACAGAGTATGTGTTCATTGGGAGATATAGCCATTCTTTCCATATGTGCTGAGTAACACAACAGAGTATGTGTTCATTGGGAGATATAGCCATTCTTCCCATATGTGCTGAGTAACACAACAGAGCATGTGTTCATTGGGAGATACAGCCATTCTTCCCATACGTGCTGAGTAACACAATAGAGTATGTGTTCATTGGGAGATATAGCCATTCTTCCCATACGTGCTGAGTAACACAACAGAGTATGTGTTCATTTGGAGATATAGCCATTCTTCCCATATGTGCTGAGTTATGAAGCCGCATGCCACGGCTCCTCATCACACACCAGAGGACTGCCTACAGTATATGAATGCAGCACCCTGGAGTGTGTTATTAACCCGTTTTCAACATGTTGGCATAGAGAATGCATCACCAGCATCTGTGAGTACCAATAGGCAACTGGTTCATCCACTTTGAGAGCTGTACAATATTTGTGGCAGTCATCTTGGTATGCTCAGCAAAATCATCCTCTTCACTGCATAACCTACAAAGTCTAAGAAACTGTGAATAAGGCAGGCCATTCTTGACATGTTTAGGATGGAAGGAGCTGTGTGGGAGGAAACTGTGAGAGTCAGTGGGTTTGTAATAAACAATAGCAAAGCTCAAGTGGTTTATGATGTCTTCAGGATCCTGAGACAGAATGACAAGCATAGTTCCTGCTGGTTCCCTAGCTGTTATTTTTGTAATATATGGAATACTCTAAACATTCCATCTCATAGTATCATTGATCTGATGTCAGAACAATAGGTATTATAACTTTCTGATGTCAGAGTAATGGTATTATGAATTTTTGATGTCACTGATTTCCTATGGGAAAGACGACACCCATATATTACTGGACAATATGTTCTCAGTGTCAGGGCCATCTGCTTGGATCATCTGACCAGGGACTCATTTAACCCTGTCACAGAATCTTTAGATCTAATTAAAAAACATTTGCTCAGTTGCCATATCTCTAAGGGATGAATACTTTAAGCTTATTTGTTATTAAACCAGATAAAACCAGATTTACTCTCTATGAGAGTTAGTTAAGGCTGTTCTGAAATACACTGGAGCCCTTCTATCTTTGAAGCAATGCTACTCACAGGCTGATGTGTGCAAAAAACTTGTGCAAAAATCTTTATTTTTCAGTTTTAGTCATATTTTATTTTATTTTTTTATTTTACAATTTGGATTAATACCTTTGAGCACAGAAGCTCTTTTATAAAGGTTCCAAATCGAGGTGAGTACAAGATAACAAATAAACAGGGTACTGGAATAAAAAAAAAAACATGGCTCATAGGAAAAATAAACAAACACAGTCAGCCGTACATACACTAATTTAGGTACAAATACTTTTTTACTAAGTGCAATATCTGTATGTAGAGTCAATTAGTCATTGACTTCACAGCACAGTGGAGATTACTGCAAGGAGTGCTAACAAATGACTGAGAAGCAGCCTGGAAAAAGCAAGCCTTTTCATATGAATATGCATCAATAGTTTTGAATAGCGAAGATTGCTTCCGTGCTTTTGTTGCTTCAAAGCAGCAATACTTGTAAGTCACTATATACGTTTTTCAGCAGTAATGTCTATCTGGCAAAAATATCAAGGTTCCCATTTTCCTTTTCATTTTCTTTAACTCCTGAACCAAGATACAACATTTTGACGGTTTTAAAAGTTCCCACTCCTGTGACATGCCCACCATGAGAAAAATAAACATCTTGGTACAGTGTTGTGCTGTTTAACATCAGAAACATGTGGTAGCACCATCCTAATGCACTCACATGATGAATCTAGCATGTAGATTCAACAGGTAACCTCAGCCAAAGAGATTTTTAAAAACTGTGGGTGGCTGCCATGTTTAATTAGGTGAGTCATTAATTTCAAAATTAGCCATAAAAACTGTCTTAACAATATCTGAAAAAACTAAAAATGCACTGAGCATGAATCTAAGGATATCAGAAATGCATTTTTGCCAAAAACTATACAATAAAAGTTTTTGCTGACTAATAAATACTGCTGCTTTATGTCAAGCCACAGAATTAGATCTGTTTGCCTTCGGGTACAAAATGCATCACTCAGATTGGTAATTTGAGGCAGTGTGATCTAGTGATTAGAGCACTGGCTTGGGAACTTGGAAACTGTAGGTTCAAACCCCACTAGGGGTCCTTGTCCATGATATGGTGATCTATGTGGAACATTCGATGAAATAAAAGAAAATCAAAGACATTTGCTTTGGACTTGATTGGTTTTCTGCATACTTCCTCAAACCCCATTAGGGCCAAATACTCATTGTGTGACCTTGAACAACTCATTTAACCTCTCAGTGCTCCAGTCCACCCAGCTGTGGAAACTGGTAGAAGCAGTACCCCACTGGAAATGAGATGTTGCATCACAGTTACATCTCATACATAAATTATTATGGCAGACACATGCACATTTTGTTTATTTTTAGTGTGAGCCCCTCTCTTACTCATGCAGCAATTTTCAGAAGAGTCTTCATGCTGCCTCTGAGTAAAAGTGCCTCTTACTTTCTGTCAAATAATGAAAGTTGTACTCCTTTAAATAAAATGACTTATATTAAAAACATTCTTTGAGGGGGTGCCAGAGAGCCAGCTTCCTGGCAGGAAGCATTCTTTCACAGCTCCACACAAGTGGCTCCAATTAATCAAACATTTACCTGTTAAAGAGCGTTTTACCTGAGACTGGTGGAGTTCCTCAACTTCTCCAAGTCACCAGCTACAGAACAACAACACATTTGCCATGGGTAGAAAGAATGCTCAGCAGCAAACATTGGGGACTCAGAGGCCTACAGCATCTCAAATCCAGATGGGCATTGAGGCGGATATTTCTGGGCCTTCATCAACTAGCCCATCTCAAGAACCTCCATGGCAAGCAATCTTAGATTCAGTAAGAGCCATGGATGCCAAAATAGAAAAAACTCTAACCAAACTGGAAGCACACGAGACCGCTTTGGCATCAGTAAAAGAACTGGCTACAGATCCTGACAAAAGATCGCTATCGACTCAGGCTACAGTGGCCCTGCTAACTAAGAAAAAACAACAACTGTGAGGGAGACTTGAGGCAGTGGAAAACAGCCTGTGAGTGGGGAATGTTCGCATCATCGGTCTGCCGGAGGGCGCGAAAGGGGCCCATCTTCTCAACTTTCTGCGAATTTGGCTTGCAGATAAACTTACCATCCCTGAAGAGTTCGATTGGATGGACCTGTGTCTGACATATCGTATTAATTCCAGAGCGCGGCCTGCTGAAGTGAATCAGCCGCAGACAGTCCTGCTTAAAACAATCGGTCCAGAAGTGAGAAACATCATTATTAATGCAGCACATGGGGCATGATATTAATTTTTTTTCAGATCTTTCATTTCAAACCTGGGCGAAGCACAAGCAGTTTGATGGTACCAGGCAGAAATTGTGCATGTTGGGGATTATCCACTCCTTTTTGCTACCCTCTCATCTACACATAACATATGGAGGAAAGAGCTGGCAGTTCACTGATCCAAAAAACGCTGGCCGGTGGGTTGAAAAAACGGAATCAGAATTCCAAAATCAGCCACCTCAATGGACACTAACAGAAGAGATGGACTCCGATGAGGGCTGAGTATATGAACTTTTAGACCTTCGCATTTTCATAGTGCCTTACCCTGGGGGTTTGTGATGTTGGTGGAGGTGTTCATGAGTAGGGGAAAACTTACAGGATTTAATGGGCTGTTATTTGAATTATAATTGGGGAAATCAATTTTACTTTGTTACAGTCCTCCTAGGTTAAGTTTGAGCCCTGCTTGTCATGACCTTCCCCTATAACTCTAATATTCTCTGGGGGTTACACATCATGTTGAGGTTTTTACCGTTAAAGTGCCTAATTTAATATGGTATTGTAAGTTTATGTATGGAACTCAGTGTGGGAGTGTCAAGTTTTATCTCCCTTATCTTTACAGTGGAAACATAAGGTATATAGCACCACTGGTTTAGTGCAGTATAATCCCTTTCAACATATCCCTAGGGACACTACCTTCACCACTGAAGCGACTGGCATTTATTGGAACATTTGGGACTATGGGTGTATTATGCCCAAAATTATGGTTTTACCCACACTTCCTTTGGTGCAAGACTGTAAGAGTATGATTATGTTACCCCATTTATATTCTTTTGTACGATCTTGGATCTCTTGCATGAGAATGCTTATTGTATTGTTTCTTTGGAAAACAATAAACAGAAAGTTAAAAAAAGAACATTCTTTGAGTCATCTTTCAGTTCACTGCCATAACACCGTGCTGAAGAAGGGAGAACTGCTATCACAGTCACAAGCAGGCTGCGTTCCGTGAGAGTGGAAGTGCTCTCAGTGGTCCTGTATTGTCATTTTGCACTTGCATTAGTTGGCAGGGGGCAAGCACCAGGGAAACGTTAGTTGGGACTGACTACCAAATAAAAAAGAAAGGAAGGAAAGAAAGAAAGAAAGAAAGAAAGAAAGAAAGAAAGAAAGAAAGAAAATGGCATAGTATCAATGCAGAAATTTGAATAATTTCCATAAAAGTCAAAAGTAACTGAAACTAGTAGGAAAAAAATTGATGCCCAGAAATTATAGCAAATAAACAGGGGGTGGTGAGCATACTCAAATTTAATACACATTCTCAGTGTGTGATGCTTTTATAAACCCCTCAAGCTTGCTCTCGGGGTTTATGTAGTATCGTACACTTCAGGTAGGGTTGGCAGTATAGCCTGGAGGTTAGAGTAATGGACTGTGAATGAGCTTGGTAGATCCAGCAAACATGGGTATGATTCCCACAACCTCCGCCTGCTTACTGTGTGACTTGAGCAGGTCACTTAACCTCCTCAGTGCTCTCAGGTCACCCCTGAAAATAGGCACTCGTGCTTAGTGGGCCTTACCTGGTTACCAAAGAATAAAACATTTCTCATAATACACACCACCCCATGTATTATTCTATATGTATTTCTGTTGTTTTCATTTTATGGGCCCGATTCAGCAATGACTTGTGCAGCGCAAGTCCCCAGTGTGTCACACGGACGGCACAGGGGGTTTGCAGCAGCTTTTTGGCCCTGATCACGATTCTCGATCAGGTGCACCGGAGGATGCAAGTTAGACCAGCTCCCCTCTGGTCTAACATTGCGAACACAGGGCATCCAGATTACGGGGCTTGCAGCATATCTTTGGCGCAAGCTGCCGTAAACCATGGAATCCATCGCAATTGCACCAGCCCTTCCTGAATCAGACTCTGTTGCACCAAAGGGCTTTGGTGTGGCTGTGCCGCACATTGTGAATGATGCAGGGCTTGGTGCAAGCCCTCTGCAACCAACCAGTCCACTGGGGTTACTACAATCTCCTCGGTATCAGTGCTAGGCAGAGAGAGGTAGCTGGTGATTAACTTGTTACATGGGTTTTTCACCTGCTCACTCTTTTGTTTACTTGGTTTCAGCTGAGATGGAAGTGACAAACTCATTTGGAACTCTCACAGCAGCATAAGCCTTGGTCAGCTGTGAGGAGGGAGTTTAGAATGTTGTGACGAGAGTCAGTGTGAGTCAGTAGTTGGAAGTAGCAGCTTGAAGCTGGAGGAGTGAGAACTGCTCAGCTGAGGGCTCTGAGTTGAGGGCCTTGCCTTCTCACCCTAGTCCTGGTAATTCTCCAGTTTGCCAAGAGTAGTGGTGGAAATCATTGTCTACAGTGGGATCTCCTGATTTTCCTCCCTGGAGGGGTGAAAAGGACTGTTAATGGATGGATCCAAGGGGCAATCCCCTTTTTGATCCAGGACTTTTGAAGCTGCCTGAAATGTCTAACAGTTAGTAGGATCTGACTTTTGCTGCAGAAAGCAAGTACATGTGCTGTTCTGTTCTCTGGCTAAAAGGGAAGGCACAACTTTTCTGTGATTTCAGAAGTATGAGACCGTTCTAATTTAAAGTTGGCTGAATTGTGTGATGTCCAGAGGTATGACTATATCACATTGTTCAGGACTTTAGTTTTTCCACTACCAGTGTAGTGATCTGAATGCTGGATGCCAAAGTTTAATTCAATAAGCATTTTCCAAAGTGTGTTTTCTGAATGTTTAAGGTGTAACTCTGAAAGAATGGCTGAGTATGGATTTGGGCGCAAAGGGTGGGCAGACCCCATCTGGAGTAACCAGTTCAGGACTACAGGTTCAGTAAGGGCACCCGGTTACTTTGGACAAAGAGCCAATGTCTGAAGAGAATTTAACCCCCTGAAGTGGGTTATAGTTTCTTCTTTTTTTTTAAAGAATGGTGCTAGTCTTAGCAAAAATGTGTGTTCAGTTGTGGCCAGTGCCACTGGAAGCAATGTTCAATGTCCTATGAAATGTGGGAATACAAGTCTAAGTTGTTCAATGTCCTATGACACGTGGGAAACAAAGTGCAAGTGTTGTGTTAACAAATTTGTTTTCAGTTGTGGCCAGTGCCACTGGAAGAAATGTTCTATGTCGTACTGAGGTGGGACTGCAAAGAGTTCTGTCAGATACAGTCGATTTTGTTGTTCTACAAGTTCCTAGTGCCATGATGTGTAAACCTTGGGGATCCATCCTTGCTTTGAAGAACATCTTTTAGAATAAAGTCACACTCTAGAACCCCAACTATGGTATAGACAGTTATGTTATTGCTTCCTGTGTGGAGTTACTGGGTACCCTTCCAGCAGTTAGGTCTAGGATAGCCCTAGCAAAAAGTTCTCTCCCCAGGACCTGGTTTTTGTAAATACCAAATAGGTTATATTACTTTTGTACACCCCCACCCCTTGATCTCTAGAAGAATGAGCCTGGTATACATTCCCAAAGCTAGGGATGGTGCCAATTGTCTAAATGTTCTGAAGTCTGTGCCCAGTTATGGGTGCCAGGGGTAGCTGATTGTGTAAAGTAGCGGGGGGGGGTGGTTACACCTGCATCATCATTCGTGAATCAGGCCCAATATCTGCACTTTTTTCCTCCTGCATTTCTCAGCTGTACCCCCACTGCTCCTGGTGATCACTCAGCCACTACACCCAAGCCTGTGGCCCTCCTTCCAGCTCTGTCTGTTGACCCCTGTGCCATAGGGTCAGGGGTCTGACCCCTTGATAAACCCAGCGAGTAAAGGGTAACAGGAGGCAGGGCAGGGCTTAAGTGTGCTGGACTTAATCCTGCAGAGCATACAGATTTTCTTCATTAGGTTTTTCTCCCTCCTGGCCCTCATGATGTCAGCAGCTAGGGCTTGATGTGTTTCTGCACATAGCAGTGTGCAGGAATGTGGTACCAGCCGAGGTTCTCCCTCCACAGCCACTCTTGCTGTGCAGTTTCCACTGTGGTACCCAAGATGGCAGTTATGCAGCACAGACTGAAGTAAGCCTTCCCTGGAGGAGTCTTTCCTGTGGAGTTCTGGAGCCCCCCCCACCACCACCACCAACAGGCCTGCTTAACTGTAATTGCTTCGCTAGGACAGCCTCATGAGATACAACATATCATTCTAATGATGGTCTTAGGGGAAAAGTGGCATACAAATATTGAATACTACAAACATATATACAGTTGCTACATAAGTGCTGCAAATACTGTGTGTATAGTATAGGGGCATGGTTACGCCCCTATAGTTAGGGTTGAATTAGCACTTTAATGCTAAACCTCAAATTTTGTACTTTAGTAACTTTGCAACCGTTCAACAGATTTGTATAACATTTTGCATCTGCAGTCTTGTGTGGTAAGTCTCTTGATGTGTCAAGTTTTGTTTTCGGCAGATTTGTGGATTTCGAGCTGCGCATAGTGCAAAAATGTTAAAATTTGCCTTTTTTGTGTTTTTTTTTCACTACTTGCACTGCATCTAGATGGTTTGGAAATTTGGTCTGAAATTTTCAGGGTATAAAGGTTTTCACCCATAGAAGTGCCTTTTATTGTTTTGGTGAAAAAATATTCATCTGTTCCAAAGTTATTTAAATTTAAAATGTTGGGTTCTGAGCATGCTCAGTACAGTCCTTTGGATAGCTTCCTGGAATGATGAAGGAATCTGATCTCATGAAAAAGGACTCTTTTTCTTAAGGGTTCAGTCCTTTTTCATGAGAAAAAAAATCCTTTTTTTCCTGAGCAACCATCTTGCTTTCACTTTTTCCGCACAACAAACTGTCATAACTCTGCATGGTGATGTCTTCTACAGACATCCAAACATGAATCTTGCTCATCAGGAGTTGATGAGCTTCATTCTGTAGTTTTTAATAACTCCTATGGCCCCGGAACACTTTTTTTTCTGTATTTAAAATCTTTTTTCACGACTCACTAAGTCCCTTTTTTGTGAATCCTTTTTTGTTCTGCAAAAAAGGAAATCATCAAGCTGGCCTGATGGCACTGAGGGTTGAGGCACTGGACACCACACCTCATGCTACGCTGGTGACCCAGGTTCGGGAACAACCTCAGGTCACTGAGGTGCTGGAACAGGGGTGGGAGGGTGGGAGCAGGATCGGCGTTGGCTCTCCTCTCCCGGGTAAGGTGGGGTCATCCACCCGTAGTCCTGCCATCACCAAATGGAGGTTCAGTGCCAGTGCAGGCATGCAACAGCATGACAAGAAGGGAGGGGCATCCTGAACGGCGTGTGCACACATGCCTCCAAATGCACATGCTACGTCAAGGACACATGGGCGCTAGGGCCAGAAGAAACCCCTCAAAAACCCAGAAACGACATATAAAAAAAGGAAATTATCTCGTGAAAAGGATTTGTAAAAAAAAAAAAAAACTACGTCTGAAATCCTTTTTTGCGAGACAGAATCTTTTTCCACAACCACAGCAAAGGATTTGCAGCAAAGGATTCCTTTTCTGCAAACGTGGCAAAACATTCATGGAAATAGATTCCCTGTCCCAAAAAAGGATTTCTGTGGCTTTTTCCTGTCCCATATCCAAGATTTCATTGGTGTCAGTGGTACCCCCACCCTCCAATTTTGAGCCCTGCAAAATGTACATTTTTATAGATTTTAAAACCAAAAATTCTGCTTACACACCTATTCTCCCCCACCCTCTCTATTTTAAATAAATGAGTATCACCCCCAAATGTATATCCCTGGTGTCTAGTGACACCCCCAACCTCCTATCCCTTATTCAGTAGTAATTATATCCCAATTGGTGGCAGTGGCACCCTCCACATGTGAAAAAGAATGCTTTCATACGAAAAAAGATTTTGGACTTAGTTTTTTTCCTGATTCTTTTTTCATATGAAGGAATCCTTTTTTGTATGGGTCTTTCATTTAATATAAAAAAGGATTCTTGCATACAAAAAAGATTTTGGACTTTTTTTTACTCACATTTAAACTTTAATAAGCCATAACTCCCTCAATATTTGAACTTAAGGGACAATCTATATATCAAAACAAAGGTCATAATGAGTACTATAAGAATAACATATACCCCCCCAAACAATTTAGGAGCTACAAAAAAAACATGACATTAAAAAATCCAAATTCCCATAGTATAACATTGGAAATTTAACAAGTCATGCAACAAAGCAAATAAATTGCTGTTTTGTCGGAAATGGAAGCACAGGGACCAGAGGGTCCTACATGTCCACACCAACATAGATATATCCATCTATGGAGGGATGGAACCACAGGGTCCTGAGGGCCTGTGCATGCTCATAGGCAAATGAGGGTATGATTATACTATCTCAAAGAGTAAAGAAATTCATTGCAAAAAAATCTTTGTTAATATATCAGTTAGGGTTAAACTGACAAAAGTAGGGAAATGTGGTGTTAGGGTTTCCAACCCTAACACCCCACCCCCATGCTGCAGACAGCAATAGGAAAAACTATTATAATTTGACAGATTACCAGATTACCATATTAGTCAAGTATCCTGCAGATATGCAAGGAATTTCTAGAGTATGATTTAAGGTCTATATTAAGTCAAAGGAATAAAGAGGCACTCAGCGAGTCTTGGAAGAAGTTACAGAGCACATAATAGGTCCAAAGAGGCCCAGGTACCAAATGGCTCCATAGCAAAGAGGAACAGGTACCAAACAGCTCCACAGCAAAGCGGCACAGGTACAAAACAGCTCCATAGCAAAGAGACACAGGTACCAAACAGCTCCATAGCAAAGCGGCACAGGTACCAAACAGCTCCATAGCAAAGAGGAACAGGTACCAAACAGCTCCATAGCAAAGCAACACAGGTACCAAACAGCTCCATAGCAAAGAGGCACAGGTACCAAACAGCTCCATAGCAAAGCGGCACAGGTACCAAACAGCACCATAGCAAAGCGGCACAGGTACCAAACAGCTCCATAGCAAAGCGGCACAGGTACCAAACAGCTCCATAGCAAAAAAGCACAGGTACCAAACAGCTCCATAGCAGAGGCACAGGTACCAAACAGCTCCATAGCAAAGAGGCACAGGTACCAAACAGCTCCATAGCAAAGCGGCACAGGTACCAAACAGCACCATAGCAAAGCGGCACAGGTACCAAACAGCTCCATAGCAAAGCGGCACAGGTACCAAACAGCTCCATAGCAAAGAAGCACAGGTACCAAACAGCTCCATAGCAGAGGCACAGGTACCAAACAGTTCCATAGCAAAGAGGTACAGGTACCAGGTCTCTGGAACAATCAACACAGATGTTCTGTGTCTGCCATTACAAATAAATAAGACTGTAAAGGATGTGGAACTGGATGCTCAGTCATGATGCACCACATCCATCCAAAGCATATAAGGAAGGGCCTTATTACACTGAGCTCCAATACCACACATAGATCATTACCCACATAATGGTGGGGGGTGGCAGCTACATGACAGTACTAGACAATCACCAGTGAAATACCACGTCCATCACTACATATATAAAAGGTGAAGTGGGTTACATGAAATGAAGCAATACCGAACTACGTCAGTAATAATGACTAAAGAGGGGGCAGTACAGATGGACACCAGTATTTAAATTGGCCCCTAACAGTAAAACTATGTGATGAAGACTTGATCAAAGAGATACATGGAGATAAGACATACTAGTCAGTGTTATTAATTCAATCCATGACAGCTCCTTCATCAGAATTATGGGCACCTGATCAGAGTCCTTATCACTACTGTTGTATGGCAACACAGACTCAAACATGTAAGGCTGACTATTATTAAAATTAGGTCACATTACATGCTGTATAGCATCCTCTTCATACTCTTTCCTGAAATATTGGTCGCTAACACTACTAGCATAAGTTTCTAAGTCACTACTGCTGGAATTGTAACCTGGATTCTGTGCCATGCTGCAAATAGATGGTATCACACTGCTGAAGGACCACTGGAGGAGTGTCCTCACTACATGTCATTGCGTTAGAATGCCGGGAACGTGCAGAGCAGCAAGGTGCAAATTGGAGGTGTGGTCACAGTGCACTTTTCAACAATGTAGTAAAGTCACAAAACATAATTAAAAAAAGACATGTGATTCGGTTCCCCTGGTGATTGGCTAATGAATGCAACAACGCACAGTTATGATAGGTAACATCTGCTCTTTAAGGGCAGTATAGTTAAGCAACAGCTTAATCTAGTTCAATGTCAGTTGGCATCCATCTGTATCCCCCTCCCCTGGGACAAGGCTGAAAATAGGCAGAATTGTCTAGTCCTCCTTTCCCAGTCAACAAAAACTAAATCAATGAAAATAGTAGGTGTGCCTTCCCTGTAAAGCATTCCAGCAGCTCATATGAAATGCTACGTATACGGAGGAATTCAGAACAATGGCCTAGAGGAGAAATGTGGCTGCATAACCTTCTGACAATCCACTGAGCCACTTAATCTTGATATTCCAGTGAACCACTTTTGATATAGCTTGATATGTCCATGCTGCAACTTGGGATAGCTAATCCTCCCTTAATTACTAAATCTTGCTGCCTGCTTCTTGTCACTCATGACTAGTGGGCATTTCCGACTTTGAAAAATGAATTACAAGAAAAGACCTGATCTACCATTGCTTTAGCCAAAAGTAAGATAGCTTCATCCCTCAGAGACTATAGCTGTAAGAAAGTTGCCAGAGTACTGGCAAATGTAATATTGATAAGAAAAGTGATAAACATGGGACTGTAGGGCTCACTGGATAACCTGAATGTTAAAAAGTCATTCACATGCAGGTCACTGTGTGAATCTAGCTCAGGTAAAAACATGTATGACCTGATGGATGTTTGGTGCTGACCTCTATGAAATGGGTTGTGGTATTCTCAGCCCAGTTTCTGGTGGTCAGGTGTCCATATAATAAAACCCCACCTACCCAACTGGTACTTATCAGCACCCATGTTAGCAGTCTCACATGAGAAGCCAATACTAGAATAGGCATGTCATCTGAAGGATGATCTTACCTACAAGCTGGTCCCTCCTTGATGAGGCTGAAGCATAGGGTGGAGGCAGAGTAAGTAAGGATGCATTGTGACCAGGCATGCTGTACCTGTCGTGTGGATAAACTAAGAACTTCAGTCTACAATGCTGTCAATCCATTAAATTTTTTTATGAACACAAAATGTACTATATAATTTACAACAAAAAAAGAAACAGAAAGGGGGACAGCTGTTTTTTTTGGATGATAAATTAATCTTCAGCTGCCAAAACACTAACTCTTTAATACTTGCAGTCAATGGCATACATTTTTTGTCCTTGCTGCATGGCCGCAAGTCTAGTCTTGTCTGGAAATCCTACAGGGGGACGGATCTCCTAAGCACAGCAGTGTTAGTCGGTTCCTAATTATCATTCTGTGCCACCTGCAGATGTGGTTGCATCTCATTAGGTTGATAATCATAGGGCTAAATATCCTGAGCAACTGCTGGAAGAAGGCATACAGATCTGTAGAGTAAAAGGTGTTTTTATGGAATGTGTGCCCATCATACTCTGCACTTCTTCAAGAAAGTGAAGTAATAGTTTGCTTTCCTGGACAGAAATGGCATGTGGTAGTTTCAGATGCTTGGTATCAACACATCTGCATTTTCTTTTGCTAGTCCCACTTTGTAAATTTAATTGCACTTCCTCATAGTGTGGCCTTGTCGATGGTGATAAATCTCTGCATTGTTTTGTACTTTAGTCTCCACTTTGTACTCCCCACCCCCACCCCCAGTCGCACCTGGAAATGAGCCTGGACACTGCGTGCCTCTCTCCATCACCGATTTCTAACTAAATAAGTAGTTTGTTATTGTATGTAGCAGAGGGTTTTTTCCTCCTAATTGTTGACTAATTTTTATTTTTTATTTCACTGTTGTTAGGAAATATTTTTGAGCACAAGCACTCCTTTTCAAAGGTTTCATGTCAGTCATTTGAATAAAAGCAGGTAGAATACATCATGGATTACAGCAAGGAAAACAACAGACACAAAATATGTAGATGAACAGCCAAGTAACAAAGTGCAATTATCTACAGTTAAAATGAGATAGCTCAAGAAGTAGTGCACTGCATGTAATGCTTTTTTGAAATGACCTAAATTTAACAGGTTATGAAGTGAATTGGGGGGGGGTAACTCATTAAATCATTTGGAGGCCCTAACCGAGAAGGAGCGCTGACCTTGATTTGTCCTGCAAAAACGTTGCATTAACTTATTACAAGTCATGCTCCTCATGTAGTACTGGTTGTCAGTGAGGCTGAGGCATTTGGCAGTGAGTGGAGGGAGTTTCAGCTGGACCCTTTTTAGCAGTATGCATGTGTGAAGCTTTATTCTGCTGTTGAGAGGTAGCTAGTTAGTAGTGAGTATAGATCATATCTGTGGGTAAATTTGGCGTACCCCTTGAAAAAGAAGCATTGGGTTCAAAGTGTCAGGGAGTTTTCATTTAGAATCACTTAGAATTTGAGGAGCAAAAGGAGACAGAGGCCCATGTGTAGCTCCTTAGGACATGGTGCAGTAGTTCAAGCTTTCCCCATTTGCTGTATACTTATCAAGATTATTTTTGAATGACTCTTTATTTTTACTAATAATAATTTCTTCAGGGAGTCTATTCCAGAGGTTTGCTGATCTTACAGTATAAAATAATTTTCTTTTATTTGATTTATATTTATTGACTTTAACTTGTGGGTGACCCCTTACATTGAATTACGAGTCTTTATATTCAATTAATAATTCATTCATTAGCACAGGGACATTCATAATATCATAAAAGAACAACATGTATCCCCTTTTCCTCCTCAACTCCAAGCTATGCAATCCCATGCTTCTTAGTCGTTCAGCGTATGACTTGCCTGCATTATCTTTGATTAATTTTGTATACCTTCATTGCACCTTTTCTAGTCTATTTATTTCAGTTTTATTGTGAGGATTCCATAAATAAGTTCCATAATCCATCTGTGGCCTGATGTCGGATAGGTATAATGGCATGAGAACTTCCTTAGATCTGCTTCTAATATTTATTTTTATTTATAACATTGTTTGTTTAGTTTTTACAATTATATTTGTACAATGTTGTTTAAATTGGAGCTTATTATTTACTCTGATTCCCTGGTCTTTTGCTATACTTTTAATCTGAATGTTATTATTTAATAAGAGGTAATTATGTGCAGAGTTATGTCTCCCCATATGGAGCCACAGCATTTATCAATAATAAATTTCATGCCCTATCTAACTGTCCAGTCTGCAATACTGTTTATGTTCTTTTGGAGTGAGGAGATTTCCTCTACTGTATCACATGGTCCACTTATCTTAGTGTCATCTACATACTTTATTATATTATTAGTTACGTTTTCCTCCAGGTTGGCAATAAAGATCTGAAAGATTATTGGTCCCATTATGGACCCCTGCAGGACCCCACTAGTGACACTGGCCTGAGCTGATGAACATCCCCTTATAGTAACTGTTTCCTGTTTTTTAACCAATTCACAACCCATCTTACAATGTGTTGGTCCACTCCACATTTAATTTCTCGACTATTGCCCAATGCAAAACAAGGTTGAAGGCTTTATTAAAGTCAGACAGAATGATGTCACCTGATTTACCCAAGTCCAATAGTTTTTAGCTTGTCATAGAAGCATATCATATTTGCAGCACAAGATCTACCCTTCTGAAACCCATGTTGGTTATAATCGAACATTGGTAAGGTATTCAAGTGATCAACTATTCTATTTTTAATTAGGGATTCTAGGATTTTACAAGGAATGCTGGTCAGGCTAATACGTCTGTAATTTGCTGTTACAGATTTGCTTCCTTTTTTATGTATTGGAATAATTTTTGATATCTTCCAATCCTCTGGTACATTACCATGATTTATTGATTTTTCATATATTTTCAGTGGCTTCCAAATATGATTTTTCATATGTTTTAACATAGGGGGGTGATGTTATCTGGGCTAGGTGAACTATGGAATTTTAATTTTTCTATTTCAAGAATTATTTGTTTTTTAGTTATCACATAGGATCCTTCCCCTACGTCAGACGTGTTATTTATAGATATGTTGATGTCTGTATTGTAAACTGAACTAAAGTAAGTGTTAAAGACATTGGCAATATCCACAGGGTCAGCTATGAGACTGCTGTTATCCTATATTAATGTTAACTCAGCTTTTGGTTTCTTTAAAGAGTTTATATAACTGTAGAATTGTTTACGATTACCATTGCTGGCTCTATTTGCCAATCTAAGTTTATAAGTCTTTTATGCATTATTTATTTTACTTTTGCATTTGTTTTGTAAGCGTTTAAACCTATTCCAATTAATGTCTGTCTCGTGCCTTTTGAATTGACCGTACATTTTATTTTTCTCTTGTATTAACCTGTGTATCCCTTTATTAAGCTGATTAGATTGTTTTCCATTGTTTTTATATTTTTAACACATTTAACATGTTTGTTCATAGTTGTTAGAATGATAGTTTTTATATGCTCCCAACATTCATTTGCTGTTTTCTGTGTTAGGATATCACACTAATCTATCTCGTTAAGGTCTTTATTTGTTCAATGTCTGCTGACTTGTAAATATAAAATTTGGTACACCCCTTAATAGTGGGATCCTGATTATTAATGCAGAAGACCACTGAAGCATGATCACTGTTTCCTATGGAGGCTTGGATATCACATTGTATGATATCCACACCATCATCTGTTAATACCAAATCTAATAAATTATCCGATCTTGTGGGGGAGCGCTCACGTTGGATTAAATTATTTTCCAAGCAGAACTCAAAAAACTCCCTACTGGTTTTGGAATAGGCCATATTGTTTAACCAATCAATATCAGGATAATTAAAATCCCCTGCCAAGATTAAATAACCCAGCTCTACTGCTTTTTCTATTTCCATCATTATTTCATTGCTTATCTTGGAAGTGAAATCCGGGGACCCATAACATAAACCAAGGATATGTTCCTTTGCGGATTTACTTCCTAATTTAATCCATAATGTTTCTATATTTCCCTTATGTGTTTTTATTTGTGCTGTAACATCAGAATGTTTTATATCCTTTGAGATATAAATAGCAATTCTACCACCCAGTCTATCTTGTCTGTCCGTCCAGATCATATGATATCCATCTATTTCTTGACCCCAGTCATCTTTGTCATCCAGCCATGTTTCAGTCACTAGGGCTAAATCTATGTGAGAAGTAAAGAGTGTGCTTTGAAATTCACTGAATTTATTTCCTAAACTTCAGGTATTACATAACAGGAATTTAATATTGTGTTTGCTATTTTTTTACCATTTTTAATTTCTCTTTTAGTGTTTGTTAAGTCCCGACCCCCTTCCACTTCCATTTAAATAAGAGGTTTCCATTTTAGTTCTAATGAATGCTCCCAGTGTCTGAGCCCAATATCTAGATATATATTTAGATGTAGACCATTGTTGCTATTCAGATTACTCTTTCCATCAAATCTATCCCATGAGTCAATAAAATCATTTTTTTCCGGTACGTCTATTTTTTTGGCTTGTGTTAATTCTCACAATGGTCCTGTTTTTTTCATGTACTGCCCTTGGAACAGGTAGTATTCCAGATATAATTACCTCTGCTGCCATCTGCTTTATTTTTTGAGCAGTGTCCATTATGTCTATACAGATACCTTTTTCATGATGAACACCAACATCATTTATACCTGCATGGATAGCTACTATTTGCTTTTTGTTGGATTTAGACTCTACAGCCTTTGGTAATTGATTTTGTAAATCCTTAATCCTAGCTCCCGGGTGGCAAGGAACTGCTGTATTTTTCTTATCTCCCTGACATAAGGTGGCATCACAGTGTCTTTTTATTGAGCCTCCCCAACACTATCATTTCTACCTGACTAGAGGGAGCAAAGGACGGCTGAGTTGTAGTGCTGTGCTCTGAGTTGTCTCCGAGTGCTTGAAACCCATTTGACAGTAAGGTTTCCTGTACTGAGAGTGCCCTCCTGCCCTTTCTATATTGATTCATAGCAACTACTGTGTGCCACTCATTGATGTCCTCATTTCCTGAGTGTTTAGGTTTCTTAGTGATTTGGAGATTTAAAGAGGTTGCAGGTTGCTCATTCTCTGGTAGAGCGATTTTTCTTACTCTTTTCTTGGGGCAGTTTTGTGGGTGATGCCTGATGTGTGTGTTTGGTATAAGGTTTTGTTGGTCACAATCCTGTTCAGTCTCCATAACCTCTTTTATATTTGTTAATTCAGCTGTAACAAGATTCAGATTGTAAAGTGCAGTTTCATACTCTGTACATTTATCACACTCGTGGGTAGTTTCCCCTTGGGTATTTATTAGTGCATACATATTGCACTTTGTGCACAAAGACGAATAGCCATCCCTAAAGAGAGAGTCCAAAGTTTTAGTTCCATTCATGTTTACTAGATCCATGTTCTTAACACTAGAATTGTACATGATGTATGAACAACTTAGGTGTTGTGTTTACTTACAGAGTTTTGGGCTGCCTTTCCTGCCTGTCCCACCTGACCGCATGTGGCACCATGCATACCCGCTCAGCTCACCCCACTCACAGAGTGGCTGCCTTTAGCTTGGTTTGTGACCCGGAAGTATTGTTAGGGTCAAGGAGCCTTCAATCGCTCCTCCAATATAAAATATAATTTCTAATTCACTGAACCTCACAAAGGCCCCTCATGCAGAGCCCCTGTGAGGTTGGATGTAGGTTTTAACAGTCCCAAGTGCGGCTAAAAAAGCAAGGTGTCTCCCCATAGACTTGTAGTCCTTCACAACAGACTACAAGTATCTCTTCCTGCTTTTTGAAAAGGATATTACAGGCGCTCCAATGCACAGTTGTGCCCTGTGCTAAAATGTAACACAGACAACACAATATTTGTTTTAAAAAAGGGCTGCAGATTGCCCTACAGAGAACCATCAGCTATAGCCCCAGGAGAGTTTTCTAATTAGCCCCGCTCGCAGAGTGGCTGCTTTAAGCCTGGTTTGTGACCCGGAAATCTTGCTACTGTCATGGAGCTTTCAATCACTTCTCCAGTATAAAATATAATTTCTAATTCACTGAACTGCACAAGAACTCCTCATGTGGAGCCCCTGTGGGGTTGGACACAGGTATTAACAGTTCCAAGTGTGGCTAAAAAAAAGCAAGGTGTCTCCCCCTAGACTTGTAGTCCTTGGCAATGGACTACAAGTGTCTCTTTCTGCTTCCTGATAAGGACGTTACAGGTGCTCCAATGCACAGTCATGCCCTGTACTAAAATGTAACACAAACAACACAATATTTGTTTTAAAAAAGGACTGTAGAATGCCCTACAGAGAACCACCAGCTACAGCCCTGGGAGAGTTTTGTGCCAGTACTATTCCTACAGCCCACTCGATAAACTGTGTCTTATTATCTTGCAGATTTTCTTTCCTTTTAAAGCACTGTTACTTTCATTTTTGTTGGAGAGAACCTTAATTCTGTCATGTACTTGGAAATTTTGACTTACTGCCATATTCGGAACCTGAAATGTGTAGTCTAGATGCAGACTCAAAAAATCAAAATTAAGAGGTATCAGAAATTAATTTTATTAATACAAAATCAGCCTGGGAAGAAGATATAGAGAAAGAGATTGATGTGGGCAAATGGCATAAAATAATTAACTTAACAGAATTTGCATAAAAAAATAATAGATTAAAACAAATACAGTTTAATGTTATACGTAGAACATATTTTACACCCTTGGAATTTAATTAGTGTGACAGTGGTATCTCTGACAAATGACAGAAATGTCAGGTCAATAAAGGATCTAGAAATCATACGTTAGCTACATGCCCTTATTTATCCATTTTCTTATCAAAATATTTTGGTTATCTATCAACAGTTATAGGGAAAGGCTTTACTTTTGACCCTGGAATTGTTATAGTTGGTTTAACATGAAAACGTGGAGACTAATATTCAAAACACATTGTTGCTGAAGTTGGCTACTTTAATAGGGAAAAAGTAACACTGTTACACTGGAAGGATGTAGAGCCCCCTATATATATGGAGAGGTTATCCACGGTGATAGACTTAAGAAAGATAAAGAAAGCATTACATAGAAAACAAAAATCATGGCATATTTATGAACAAATATGGTCGTCATTCATATAAAAAAATTTAATTAGTTAATAAGCTAGAGTTTCAGGAGCCCTAGAAAAGATGTAGCTTTATATCCAGGTTGAAGGAAACTTAGATAATTCAGGGTTAGGAAAGGGTGTGATGACGATGATGCTGTAGATTCATAATCTAATTCATGACTGAAACCACTCATGCATCTGAACTTAAAAAAAAAATGTAAGTACTGAGTCACATGCTGCAGAGTAGATAATGAGGTCATATTTAATGAGAGATAGTATGGAGCTCAACATCATTGCTTGTCTAGTTTCAGGGGTGAGGTCATCATGGTTTCTGTACAGGCCCCTCACTCTGCTCTTTACTGTTTTGACTAGGCTGTCCACATGGGGAGTGAAAGGCAGGGTTTCGTTCAGGTGTCACCCTAGATATCCAAAGACCTTGACCTCTATTTATTTTATTTAAATATATTTTACCAGGTAAACAAGCAGAGCCCAGAAGACTCATTTACCATTGCAACCTGGGGACAGAGGGCAGAAAGGTCACAGGGAAGAATACATTTACCCACGCGTGTTCTTGAAAGCAGCAGTAGTACATGAGAAAAAATACAAGACGACATTCACTCACAAGGGATCTTAAAACAAAAAAACAGCCTATAGTACCGTATATTAATGTTTCATAAATGCTTAATTGCATGGTAGGAGTACAAAATCATTTTAATTTAGTTTTACCATTGAACATTAAATGACCAAGGAGCAATACGTGACAGTGTGTGATGGTTCAGTAATAACTACAGACACACCAGCCCATCCTGAAACTGCTGTCAGAGACCAGTGAGGTTTCAGCCAGCAGCAACTAGGCACAAGCTAATTATAATTTGTTTCATGAGTAATCTTACTAAAAGGGGAAATAGTCTATTAACAGTAATTCAGTACCTTATGTGTACAGTACTGCTGCTGGGGCACTCATGCTCCATCAACGTCAATGCACAGTGATGTGGCAGCCATCTTAGGGATTGTTCAAGTGCTATCAGTTTAAAATGGCAGCCTTTTTCAAACATGATTAAACAGCATAAAATTCAATGGATAAAATAAGCAAAAGATTCTGTGATTCGCTTTCCCCAAACCCATTTCTGTGGGCGATCTGTGAAACCTTGTATTTGATAATTTAGGTAGCCTTTACTTCCTGGAGTTATCATGGCCCTAAACTTTGTCTCGGCAGCTCAAAGACCGAAGTGTGTTTATGCAATAGTTCTTTCTAAGAACTCGATCATGCAGAGGATTAAGGTGTTTGCCCTTGATGAAATGGTAATTCTCTTCAGAGACCTGGATTTTGAATCCAACCAAGATCAAACTTACTGAAAATCAATCAGATCTTGAATGGCGCAAAGGTTACAGCCCACCATCTAAAGTGAAAATCATAAATAAACGTAACTTAGTAATGCCCTCGGAGTTGTTTTTTTGTTTTCAGCAGTCTCGATTTTAAGTTTAGTTCCTGGGATCCTCTATTCACTCAGATCAGTTTTCTTTTTCTGCACGGTACAGAAAAAGCACAGAAAATACATATTTTTTCACTAGTGCAGAATACAGAAGAATTCATGAAAAGAAGCTTTTAAGGTTCTGAAACTGAAGGACGGGAAGTCAGATACAGCAAGGAAAAGCACAGAAACACAATGTAGTTAGAAGATCGGCAAGTTCTCACGTTGTTTATAGATATTATAATACTGTTTCACATCATCACGTTTCTGGTTATGTAAATATCGGACCTAAAAACAAAATAATACAGGTGTACAACTACCTTTTTTGAATATTCTACACCACACATACTAGTCTGGTAGTCATGATTAGTTACTTGGTATTCAAACAAATTTTAAGAAAACTGCAACACATTTTTAAAAAGCATTCTTTCCCTCCCTGAGTGGCTAGTGCTAGTCCTTGGGCCACCCATCCCCCACCCCAGTCATTTCCTGCCCTCCTCCCCCTCCCCATCCTACCATAGACTGTTTTTTTATAAAGCTGATGGCCCCAGGTACTGTCAGGAGCCGGCACCATCCTGAAAAGCAATCCCATCACCCAACCTGCAGCCTAGGGTTGCCACCTATCTGGTTTTTGACCGGATAATCCATTTTTTAGGGTCCTTATCCAGTCATCCAGTATTGGTTACATGCAGTCCGGTTTTTGGGCCATTTTGAGTGCTCATATACTCTTAAAACTGATGTATCAAATCATTCACTGTTTTGGCTGCATTACATGTCCAGGTTACAAAGAAGTTCTGCTGTCACAGTCATTCAGACCTGCCTTTGTTTGTAAAACCAGACTGTCTGAGAGGTGTAAAGTATGGCCATTAAGATCATTAGCAGTAAATTAATCTATTCTTTTCCACTCTGAATTTTAAGTATGGTCTTTTACTGCTATGACAGGAAACAGTTTTTACACCTTTATGTGCTCTCGTGTTTATTTTTGTTTGTTCTATATTATGGTATGTTTTAAACCCATTTTTGTTAAATTAATAATCTAACTTTTATTGCTTTTATCACTACATTTGCTCTAATTTTTTGTATTACCTGAACATTCCATGATATTAACTACACTTTGACAGGTCATTCAGATAAACAGCATGGAATGGTGTATCTGAAATTGTGGAATGTCTTAGAAATATGAAAAGAAACAGCAGTAGCTGCTGAGGTAAAGGGGAACACATTGCAATATTAAGGGTACCACAAGCACTGATAATTAAGTTATCAAAAATTGGTCAAAGAATCAGAATACATGGCTGACATGGAAAGGAAAATGGGAGAGTGTTTAACAGAGGGCTAAGCAATAAGCTGTGGCTGAGCTTTAGCACATCCAGCAGACCTGAGTTTGATTCCCACAACCTCCACTTAAATACTGTGTGACCCTGAGCAAGTCACTTAACCTTCCTGTGTTCCTGGGTCACTCCTGTAAAATGGGCTATGTGGCCTATGGGAGCTAACTGCGTTGCCAAAGAATAAAAATAAATAACTGAATAAATAAATCAAATAAATAACAATATAAAAATAATTTCCTATCACTAGTAACGTCTATTGCAACATTACAAATGGCTTTGGAGGAGGAGTGATATAGTCCCCAGTCATAAAAAAGGGGTAGAGCCAGAAGTAGAGTTTGGGGTGTGGTTTCGGATCCGGTTTTTACCTCATCCAAAGGTGGTAACCCTATTCCAGCCTCAAAACAAAGGTCCTTTCTTGAATCTTATGCTCCACTCCTGTCCCCAAATGCAAGATCTGAGGGGGGGACAATGGTAGTCACAAATCAGGCTGACCCTCCTTTGTAACCCGCGGAGTGCATCCACTCACCAATACAGTCATTTGTATTAACAGATGGCACACATGACCAGGGGTGAGGAAGGGGCTGGACTGGTCTTTGTTACAGATGATGCTAGATAGACTGACCTGCCAATGACACAGACCACTACGCCCCCTCTCTGTTGTGCACAACAGGCTCCAGTATAGTCAGATGACTGACTGTGTTTGTGAGGGGATGGTGTGCTAAGGTT
Organism: Neoceratodus forsteri; assembly: GCA_016271365.2. Taxonomy (NCBI): domain Eukaryota; kingdom Metazoa; phylum Chordata; order Ceratodontiformes; family Ceratodontidae; genus Neoceratodus; species Neoceratodus forsteri. The sequence goes on from JADMNL010000031.1 coordinate 185,887,465, forward strand.
ATGGAGGTGGGGATGTCTGTGATAGTCTGACTTGTGATTATCATTGCCCCCCCCCAAAATCATGGATCAGGGGGCAGGAAAGGGCCCAGAACTGAGGAAATTACCATTTGTATATAGCAGGAGGGTTGTGTTAGGGTTAGGAGGTGGCTTTTAAAGAGGGTGTTGACACCTGACACAATGCCAGGGGCTAGCAGCACATTTATTTTTAAATCTGTCTATGGGATGGACATGGAGGAGACTAAGTGCAGGAAATGACTGGTGTGGGGGGAGGGTGGCCATATAACTTTCTGCCCCCACTGCTACAGACTGACAGTGTCCCCCAGAGCATTGTAATAACTACACTGTATTCAAGAAAAAAGTTTTAAAACATTAGAAAAACAAATCCCTCTCTATCCCTCCTTTAAGTAGCCAGAGCTAGTCCAGTGACCACAAACGACCACTGCAGTTGCTTCTCACCCTGCACCCCCCAGCTATCCTCCAATAAGCACAGAAAATTATTCAAAGATTTTAAATGGCAGCTGGCACAGTGTCAACATCCAACAGTATCTTTTAAACACATTTCTCTTCCCTAACCTGAATGCCTCCAAGCCAAAAATGAATTATCTTGAAAAAAAAGTATTTGAATTATTTACTGTGTGCATGGGACTGGAATGGAGGCATGGTGGAGGGGGGTCCACCGAGAGTGGTTGTCGACCATGGGGCTATCTCTGGTCACTTGAGGAGGAGGAAAGGCTTTTTAAAACCTTTTTTTACTATGAATAATGAATACTCAAATATATGGGCCCTGAATACAAATACCTTTGTTAAATATTCAAATGAAGGTGTCATCTCTAATAATTAGATAACACATTATACTCTGCCACCCACAAAGCCAAACAGAACACTACACTTAACAGAGTTTCTGGTGTGCAGTCTGTAGATTGCGCTAGTAAAGTTAGTTGTTGAATGATTACTTGCTAAACAGTTGTGGGAATAGCTTTCTGCACATATTCTATGTAAGTCGCCCTCCTCCCACCCACTACCCTTACAAGGGGAAAACCTGGGCCTGCCCATCAATTTAGGAAAACTAACTTCCTTCCTTCCTTCATTCATTCATTCCTCCCTCCTTCCCTCCCTCCCTCTCTTCCTTCCATTCTTGCTTCCTTCCTTCCATCCCTCCCTCCTTTCTCTCTTTCATTCTGTCTTTCTTTCTTGTCTGTTTTGGTTCAGTGCAGCATGTTTTTACACCCTTAGCAGAGGTACCAGCTGGGGATCTTGCAGTAAAAGGAAACACTGTAGTATGGACGAAGGCTTGAGGGCAGAAAAGAGAGTGCCAGAGGAGGAAGAGGGGAGGCTGGAGGGGTGAAGCAAACTAAGGCAGGAAGGTTTGGGATTTCCTGCCTTTTATAGCGCTCAGGGCAGAGTTTCTTTTGTTTTCCTTTACCTTTTGGTTTTTGTATTTCTTTCTTGTTTTTGTCCTTCATTCTTTCTCTTCCCCCAGTTCCTTTTTGGCCCCTTTACTTGCACACTATTCTTTTATAGTGCTTATATTTTTTTTATTTTTTGTCTCCTGTTTGCAATAGCTACAGCACAACACATTGCTTTAGCTGGGACTGGCAACAGCAGTACTGAGCTGGACTAAAATTAGAATCTTTGAAGTGCCAGCAGACTGGACTTCAAAGATCATGATTTAAGTTCTTTGCAGCACTTCTGCCCAAAGACACAGGCAAAGCTATGTTTTTACCGGATCAGGAGCAACCAGTTTGAAATGACGCAGCAGCTGAAGCTGGGGGCTCCTAGTACAATCAAATCTGATGAATGCCTAAATTCAGCTTTAACTCCCTGGGGATACTATTGGAAATGTGATTTATTTTTGTAATATACTTCGGGGTCTGGCACTGTAGACATTACACAAACGTACGTAAAACAAATGCCCTCCTCAAATTCATAGAGAAACTTACAATTAATCCTGGGAAATAACCCCACTTGTTGGAACTTGAGAAAAGGAAGGAAAAACAGCATCTCTATTCTAGCCCTAATCTTTGTCAACCACCCTTCTGGAATTAGCAAAATTACCCAATCAGGTGTCACATCTCTTAGAATCAGTGACCACAGTATTATATACTGCATGTAGAAAAGCCATACCCTCCAGTCACCATTAAAATGAGTATCAGGTGCCATATCAAAGACAATAATGAAGCCACCTTCATATCTGACCTTGCAAAAATACCATGGGCTAGAACTGAAATAATCCAGGAGGTTCATAGACATGTAGAAACATAGAATGTGTCAGCAGAAAAGGACCAGTAGACATATCTAGTCTGTCTTATTTTCCCTGCCTATTTCTATACCCCAAACCCTATTTGGTCACAGGTGACTCTCCCTCCTTCCTTTCCTGTACCTGTTATGCCTATGTGCCTATTCCACACATGCTTGAAACCTCCCACTGTCTTCACTCCCCCCACCACTTCTGGCAGGCTGTTCCAGGCATCCACCACCCTTTCTGTGAAGAAGTATTTCCTCACATCTCTCTTAAACTCCCCCACCCCATGCTTCATTGCATGTCCCCGTGTTCTGGTACTCCTCCTCCTCCTCTAAAAGAGACTCCCCTCTTGCACTTTGTTCATCCCCGTATACTGATAGGTCTTAATTATGTCTCTCTTCTTCTCTCCTCCAGGGAGTACATGTTGAGCTCCTGCAGCCTCTCTGCATATGATTTTTCATGTAACCCCAGCAACATTTTGGCAACCCTTGTCTGGACCACTTCCACTCTGTCAATGTTCTTGCAGAGGTGTGGCCTCCAGACCGGGACACAGCACTTTAGGTGAGGTCTTACTAGCCTACGCTTTAGTGGCAACACTACCTCCCTTCTTTTGCTAGAAATCCCCCCTTCCTATGCAACTAGCATCTGGCTAGCCTTGCTTACTGCCTTGTTGCAATGCCCTGACACCTTCAGATCATCAAATATGATTATCCCAAGATCCCTCTCCTACTTGGTGAATGTAAGTACCTTCCCCCATCTTATATAGAGCTGCGACAGGGAGCTGCTGCCACTCTTGAGGACCAACCTTTTCTTAAATCTGTTGCAACAGTTCTTCTATTTCTTACTCTATTCTACCCTTTACAATTTCTAGTCCAGAAGGTTGGCCCCCTATGTGCACCCCCTTCCCTTTCTTGACTATGCTATAGTGTCCTCTTTAATTTTCCTTTTCCTTGTCAGGTCCTCATACAGGGAGGTTATTGTGGTGGCCTCCAAGCGTATGTAAAACAGATTGTGTTTATTGTTGTTAGATTTAGTATGCAATAGCACTATGTCATAATATACCTTATGCTTATGAAATGTGTAAATGTTGAAAATACCATGGCACTAGGTGTTTTTGATAATGGTAAGAAGTACTAAGTGACTATTATAGAAATTAAGTTAGTTGTGCTATTTAAAATGCATGTAAATTACTGTAAACTGAACAAGTCTGAAATGTCATGTTGATTTGCATATATTCCATGATGCTTTGCATTATGGAAGTATGTATGATGTTGTATGTCTTTGAAACTTGGCTTGTTGCCAATGCCATTTGGGGTAACCCATGTTTCAGAGTTTCTACACTGGTGTTCTTTGTTTTTTAGCTTGTTTTGTTTTTTTGTCTTTTTGAGCCCCCCCCCCCACTACTCAAGCAAATGGGGCCCACATAGGGATGAAGGTTTTTCACTGAAGGATGGTTAGATCAGAGATCAGTGTCAGTAGGTGTTGGCTAAGTGCAAAGAAAGGACATTCATAGTCTGTTGCTGTAAACTGATGTACTGAAGAAGGAATATGCTATTGCCGAAGCTTATTTCCTGCATTTTGAATAAACATCACACAGAGATTGTGTGTTGAACCTGAAGTTCGGTGTCTGGTCCATCTGTTATCCCACAACTCCCCCACAGACTTGGTATCAGAAGTGGGATAACTTGCTGGAAGCATCTGGACTGGCTGAAGAGAGACTTTTCAGGTGGATATTGCCCCGGATATCCCAGGTGGACCGATGCACCAGGAGTTGCCAGAGGAGAACCCAGAGAAGAAAGTCCATGGAGTTCTGACCAGAACCATGGCTGACAGACTGGGAGAGAAGCTGCTGCCTGGACTGGACCTGGCAGCTTGGAGGAAGGCCAAGCCTGAAGATGATGAAGAGATGCAAGAGGACGTAGAAGAATCAAGGGAACTACCTCCTCTTGAAGACGCTCCACCTGAGGACGTAGGGGAGTTGTTGAAATGGCTCTGCATAAAACAGATGCAGATGGAAAGAGAAAGACATTGCGCAGAGAAGTCAAGATGCCAAATGGGCAGATGTCATGAGGGTCTTGCATGCCATCAATGCAGGGCAAACAGAAAGAGCCAGTAGCCCAAAAGACATTAAACTGTCTAAACCTTTGGACAGTGATGACATTGACGCCTATCTCTCAACGTTTGAGAGGATCGCTCGAATATGCACATGGCTAAAGGAACAATGGGTTGTTCAACTGGCACAGCACCTGACAGGCAATGCCCAGTTGGTTTATAGCCACATGGACTCCCAAGAGGCAGAGCACTATGACCGTGTGAAGCAGGAGATCCTCAGGTGCTATGACATAAACACTGAAACCTATCGACAGAGGTTTAGGTTTCTTAAAATGCAGTCACTGGATACCCCCTGAGAGACTTATGCCCATCTCAAGGAGCTCTGCTACAAATGGTTACAACCAGAGAACAAGAGCAAGGACCAGCTTCTGGAGGCAGTGATTATTGAACAGTTTATTAAAGTTTTACCCCAGGATGTACAACTTTGGGTTTGTGAGCATAAGCCGGATTACACTGATAAAACCATCACATTGGTGGAAGACTTCCTGGCAGCCCATCCATCCAGATTCAGAGGGTTCCAAGAGACATCAGCAGCTGCGACCACCAGCAATCCAGTAAGGAACCTTTTTACTTATAAACTGTCTAATCCAGCCCCAGAGAAGCAAGACTGGAGAGCGGGAGGGGGGGTGCATTCAAGTAGCTGGGATTGTATGTTATGGGTGCTAAAAGCAGGCCATTATGTAAGAAACTGTCTTAATGTAAAGAGAGAGAGACAGCTCACATAGCCTTAGTGAACTTGGGTCACTTTATGGTTACTATTCAGACTGGATCACAGCAGATAATGGCAATGACTGATTCAGGGAGCTTCCAGACTCTTGTGCGAGCAGATCTGGTGACTGGGAATAATAAAGGACCGAATACAGCAGTCAACTGTGTGCACGGTGATAGCCATCGCTACCCTATATCCACCATACAAATGACTGTTCAAGAAAAGACACATGAGGTAGAAGTGGGGTTGGTACCTTGCCTACCTGTGCCAATTATTATCGGGAATGACCACCCAGACTTTGCTTCATTTATACATTATCATGCCACCCAGGACTCTGATGTAGTTGCTGTAATCACCAGAGCTCAAGTGAAGAAGGGACATTTACCATCTGTGTTCCCATTTGATGATGTTTTTGAGGATCCTGGCAAGAACCGTAAAACTAAGGCGGAGAAGAGGAAGCTAAAGAAGGACTGGATTGATACTCATGCTGGTGTACAGCGAGGCTTGGGACATACCTTTAAATATGATATGCAGCATGAGCAAAAAGCAGACCCTTCACTTAACGCTTTTTTTTCACAGGTGGGGAAGGGAGTGGAAAAAGGTGCCCCTCAATTTGCTGTAAAACAGGGAATACTGTATAGAGAATACACTAACCCCAGAACTGGAGAGGTAGTAGACCAACTAATGGGTCCAGAAACATTCTGTTCCCAAATCATGTATCTGGCACATGACATCCCTTTAGCAGGTCATGGAGGCAGAGATATCACCCTGAACAGGATATTACCCAGGTTTTATTGGCCCTCTATCCATGAGAACATAGCTGAGTATTGTAAAGCATGTGCTGAGTGTCAGAAGGTAGCTCAGGCAGGAAAAAGGGATAGAGTACCACTACAACCCATCCCCATTGTGACTAACCCCTTTGACAGGATAGCCATGGATATAGTGGGCCCTGGTAACCTGTGAAGTGGGCGCATGAGAAAGGGTGCCATCCGTTACGGCGACACCCTCCTCGCATAATCCACTCACGGCGACTGTTGGGTAGGGTGACCGGATGAGGGGGTGGGTGAACTAGGCAACAGGATGTAGCTATACGTACGAGCGCGGGGGGGTGGGAGCGAGCACGGCGAGCATGGGCTGGGGGGTGGAGAGGCTGTAGGGGGTGGCGCTGCGGTCATCGGTCTAGCTGTGGCGTGGCATTGGGGATTGGGCAATGGCTGGGGTGGCTGAGGTACTGGGTTCGGGTCTGGGCGCTGGTGCGATTTTGATTGCACCCGGCCCAAACTTTATATTTTACTACTTTCACCCCCGGCATGCACCCCCTGGAGTTGAGAATCCCTTAAATAAGGGGTGGGGGTGAAGCCCCTCAAGGGGGGGTGTGGGGGTGCAGCCCCCCCTCAGAAAGTAGTAAAAACATGTCCTGGCACCGTTGTGCTGGTGTGCCAGGGTTGTCAGTGTGCTGAAAATGTGTTCGGCATGCTGACTGAGCGATATCGGCGATCACCTTTAGACATTTGCCATTATCACATAGACCCATGGGCCCCCTGGAAAAAAGCTCCAAGGGTAACAGATTTGTACTGGTCATATGTGATTATGCTACCTGCTACCTAGAAGCTATCCCATGAAAACTGTCACAGCCCCAAGGATAGCAGAGGAGCTAGCAAAGGTATTTAGCCACATGGGAATCCCCCAAGAAATACGTACTGATCAGGGGAGTAATTTTAACACATATCTGCTAAAAGAATTGTACCATCTGCTGGGCATGGTAGCAGTGCGTACTTCCCCATATCACCCATGGACTGATGGCCTTGTAGAGACGTTTAATCAGACATGAAAGAGAATGTTGAGGAAATATGTAAAAGAAGAAGGTAAAGACTGTGCTAGATACCTCTCCTATTTACTTTTCACTTACAGAGAAATCCCTCAAGAGTCCACTGGTTTCTCGCCTTTTTCATTATTGTATGGGAGGAACCCAAGGGGGCCACTGGATGTGGTTAAAGAACACTGGGAAGAGGGGAAGGAGGTGAGACATCTTAATGTCGTAGAGTACATGACTCAGTTACGCAAACGCCTGGTGAGGTATATCAACTTGGCACACCAGAGCTTAGCACAGAAGCAAGACTTGCAGAAAGAAAAATACGACCAGGGTTTGAAGACTAAAACATTTCAGTCAGGGGACAAAGTGTTGTTACTCCTTCCCTCCACAGAGAACAAACTACTCATGAAATGGCAAGGCCCCTTCACCATTTTGAGGCAAACAGGAGCAGTGACCTATGAGCTTAGCATGCCCGGAATGAGACCCGCCCAGAAAATTTACCATGTGAATCTCCTTGGGAAATGGCATGAGAAGCCTAACCCTTCCCTTTATATCCATCCTGAAGTTAGGGAGTCAGAGCTGGAGGTTGCCTATAAAAGGCTAGAGCAGTCAGGACCATTGGAGGAGCCTCAGCAACAGAAAGATTTGCAGGGGGTATTACAATAATTTGAGCCCATATTCACAAACATCCCAGGGCAGGCCAAAGGAATTGTGCACACCATAACTGCCACGCAACACAAGCCAATACACCAAATCCCTACAGACTGCCCATGAAGGTGAGGGATAAGGTGATTCAGGAAGTCAAAAAAATGGAGCAGTTAGGCATAATTGTGCCCTCAAAGCGTGCATGGTCTTCACCCATGGTCATAGTGGACAAGAAAGAGGGTGGGATACATCTAAGCCAAGATTTTAGAAAGCTTAGTAACATGTCACTATTTGATGGCTACCCAATGCTCCAAATAGATGACATCATTGATAGGTTAGGCGATGCGCAGTGTATCTCCACCCTGGACCTTACTAAGGGATATTGGCAAATCCCCTTGTCACCTGGTTCGCAAGAAAAAACTACATTTAGTGCCCCAGTCGGTTTATACCAGTTTGTCACAATGCCATTTGGACAACATGGGGCCCCAGCCACTTTTCACGTGTTTATGGACCACATTCTAAGACCACACAATGAGTACTGTGCGGCTTATTTGGACGATGTGGTCATATTCAGTCCTGACTGGGAAACCCATGTTAGACACTTGTCCCAGGTATTGCAAGTAATAAAGGAGTCAGAAGTGACCATTAACCCTGCTAAATGTACCCTAGCAAAGACAGAGACAAGATACCTAGGGTTCATTTTAGGAAATGGACAAGTGAAGCCCGAGGTACAGAAAGTTACAGCAGTAGCAAACAGCCCAATACCTACCACAAAAAAACATGTGAGATCATTCCTAGGCTTGGCTGGTTATTACCGGAGATTTAGTCCTAATTTCTCAGCCATTGCTAGCCCTTTGACTGATCTCACTAAAAAGAGGTGCCCGAATAAGGTTCAGTGGACCCCTGTTTGTGACAAGGCATTTAGGGATATCAAGGCAATTCTGTGTACAGCTCCTGTATTGAAAAGCCCTGACTTCAACCAAGTGTTTGAGGTTCAAACTGATGCATCAGCGAATGGCATTGGGGTAGTCTTATCTCAGAAAATAGATGGGGGAAGAACATCCGATCAAGTAGATCAGTAGGAAGCTACATGAGAGGGAGAGAAGATATGCTACCATAGAGAAAGAATGCTTTGCTCTGAAGTGGGCTATTGAGTCTCTGAAATATTACTTTATGGTTGTAACTGATCACAACCCCCTCTGCTGGTTACACCAAATGAGAGAAAAAAATCCCTGTATTATGCGGTGGTACTTGACTCTTCAGTCTTAGCAATTTACGGTGTCCCACAAGGCAGGGACAAAACATGCAAATGCTGATTTCATGTCTAGATATGGTGCAGGAATTGATGTCAGTAAAATATGACAGACTTTCCCTAAAGGGAGATGGGAAGGTACAGTTAGTCTCTGTTGAGAAATGTGTTAATGCCTCCGGGGTAAAGAATGATGATATCCACTATGTTTATGATATAATGTTTCTCGTTAATAGGGACCCTGAGACAGACCTTCTGAAGATGGATGGTGGAAGCTCCATCCCTTCCTGGGACAGGAAGGTGGTAAGTAGTCTGCAATAACTGCTTCCCTCTTAAGGTGAGGGATATGTGACAGGGAGCTCCTGCCACTCTTGAGGACTGACCGTTTCTTAAATCCGTCACAACAGTTCTTCTATTTCTTAGTCTATTCTATCCTTTACAATTTCTAGTCCAGAAGATTGGCCACCTATGGGCACCCCCTTCCCTTTCTTGACTATGCTATAGTGTCCTCTTTAATTTTCCTTTTCCCCCTCAGGTCCTCGTACAGGGAGGTTATTGTGGTGACATCCAAGCATATGTAAAACAGGTTGTGCTTATCATTGTTGGATGTAGTATTAATAGCACTATGTCATAACATACCTTATGTTTATGAAACCTGTAAATGTTGAAAATACCATGGCACTAGGTGTTTTTGATAATGGTAGAAAGTACTAGGTGACTATTATAGAAATTAAGTTAGGTGTGCTATTTAAAATGCATGTAAATTGCTGTAAACTGTACAAGTCTGAAATGTCATGGTGATTTGCATATATCCCATGATGCTTTGCATTATGGAAATATGTATGGTGCTGTATTTCTTTGAAACTTGGTTTGTTACCAATGCCCTTTGGGTTAAACCATGTTTCAGAGTTTCTGCACTGAGGTTCTTTGTTTTTAGTTTGTTTTGTCTTTTTCCTTTTTGAGACCCCATTACCCAAGCAAACAGGGCCCACGTAGGGATGAAGAGTTTTCACTGAAGGATGGTTAGATCAGATATCAGTGTCAGTAGCTGCTGGCTAAGTGCAAAGAAAGGACATACATAGTCTGTTGCTGCAAACTGATATACTGAAGAAGGAATATGCTATTGCTGAAGGTTATTTCCTATATTTTGAATAAACATCACACAGAGATTGTGTGTTGAACCTGAAGTTCGGTGTCTGGTCCATCTGTTATCCCTCAACCCCTCCACAAGAGCCCCAGGTTTCCCCTCCCCAGGTGCATGACTTTGCACTTTTTGGCATTGAAGCCCAGCTGCCACACCCTAGACCACTCCTCAAGTCTCCTCAGATCCTTCTGCATTCTTCCTATCCCTTCCTGGATGTCCACCGTGTTGCAGATTTTTGTGTCATACACCTTCCCTTCCAGTTCCTTAACAGTGTCAATTATGAAGACACTAAAGAGGACAGGACCCAGCACTGATCCCTATGGCACTCCTCTGATCACTCTCTCCCATCCCCCGAGTGACTGCCATTAATCACTGTCCTCTGTCTCTATCCTTCAACCAGTTTGATATCCAGTTTACCACCTTCTCCCCAACCCCCAGGCTGCTAAGTTTCTTAATTAGCCTCCCGTGTGGCACAGTGTCAGAGGTCATACTGAAGTCCAAATAGGCCACATCCACTGCCTTCCCCCGATCCACTTCCTTAGTCACCCAACCAAAGAAATCTATGAGATTTGTTTGACATGACCTACCCCCTGTGAAACCATACTGCCAGTGGTCTTGCAGTCCATTTGTCTCCAGGTAATCCATCAGTCTCTTCTTCATCAGGGTCTCCATTAATTTCCCCACCACTGATGTGTGACTCACTGGTCTTAATTGTCAGCATTTTCCTTGCTGCCACTTTTGTGGAGAGGGATCACATCTGCCCTCCTCCAGTCCTCGGAAACTACCCTCGTCTCCAATGAGTTGCTGAATAGTGTTGCCAGAGAGACTGCTTGCACCATACTCAGTTATTTTAGTACCTTTGGGAGGACCCCATCTGGCCCCATTGCCTTATTTTTCTTTAGGGCGGCTTCCAATATTCTACAGACTCTTTCCTCCAAAAATGGACTTGTCTTCACTCCCCCTTCACTCAGGTGCTTGCTGATACATGTTGGTCTGTCCCTCCCCCTCCATTGTGAAGGCTGAGCAGAAGTAGCTGTGTGGAATGGGAAAATCCTGAATTCACAGAATTTTGCTGAAATTTCACAAAATTACACAGAATTTCATAGGAATTTTGTGGACTTTTTAAAATTTAGTAATTTGGTCATAACTTGGCTGTCAGTTATGCTAGAGCTCTGAAGATTGGCATGTACACTCTATCAGTGGAAGGCCAATAATGTGCCAAATAGCATGACATTTAGACAGATAACTTCAAAACTAAATGTGCTCAAAGTCTGTCATTTTATTTTTTTCGCAAAATTGCATGAAAGATTTTGTCTGCATATACCTCAGCCATCAATTGGGTCAGAGATCTTACATTTGGCATGATTCCTTGATGAAAGCTGTTCTAATAATGTACCAGATTTCATTACAATATGATGCATCATCTTAAAATTATATGTGCTCAAAATCTGTCATTGTATTTTTTGCGAGAAATTTCATGGAAAAATTTCACCTGCACATAACTCCGGTACCTACGTGCTAGACATGTGTAAATTAGCATGGATAACCTTCTTGTAATGCTTATAGAATAATTTAAATATGGAGAACATTGGATTAGAGATTTTTAAGTTACAGAAGTTCAAATCCTTACCATGTAAATATTTGTAAAGTTTTGTGAAAACCCTCACAAATGTGGATGTTTGTAACGTCCATGCTCTTGCAGGCATAGACTTAACATTTGACATGCATATCCATAGTCAGTGTATCCTGGTGTCTAACACAACTGGATAAATTGGTTTAGCAGTTTTAAATTTGCAGTAGAAAAAAAATATTGGTAACATTTTCTCACATATTTATAGTAGCATATAGACGAACCATCCAGAATTCTTTTTGTGGAATTTAACATTAACAATGTACGTATCACTGCTTCATTTGATATGCTGAGCTGAGCTTTTTGCAGTCCTGCTGTTCCTCTCTAGGTGACTATTCTCCCCCCCCTTCTCTTTTGGCATAGCCTGATTGATTCAGTAGAACTGATCCCGCTGACATCTTATTTGTTCTTAACCTAATCCTTTTCTTACTGACCTACCCTGTTGGAATTGCTAGAATTCTTCCTTCCTGCTGCCCCAGACATTGTCTTCCCCCACTACATCTTTTTGAGTACCTCTAAGTCCCAGACTTGCATGTACATCAGGATCCCTGGATCATAAATTTACTGGATGTGATCCTTAAATATTCTGCATTCAGGATGGAATTGTTGACACTATGTGCTTCCTTGCTCCAACCTAGGGGTCTACCACTGTTGTGCTACCCAGCTCAGATGTCCATTTCTTGGTGAATCTATGCATCTAACTCCTGAACCTCGTGACCTCCTGCACTACCTGCCTCTCATACCCCTATCTTTTAATTAGAATCCTCCAGATAAGACTGTGTGAAATCAGTAAATTCTAGTTTTATGGAATTTTGCATGAAATTCTATAATTTTCACAAAGACTCATGGGATTTGACTTTAAAGTACAGATGTTATTTTGTAGAGCTGTGCAAATAATAATACTTACATGGATGGCTCCTTTTAGTATAAGTTCTTTGAATGTTCATAGCCTGTTGAATTTTAGAAGGAGACATGTAGTGTATACCCACATTCACGATAATGCTTTTGATATTTGTTTTTTGCAAGAAACGTGGATGTTTTCCAGTGATCAGGCTAGGCTGTTTCAAAGGGAATGGGTTTGGGGACCCTCTTACTGGTCATTTGGAACAGCAACTGCCGACGGTATAGGTTTTTTATTTAATACATTTGATTTTACTCTTATTAAACTGGTTGATTTAGTTCCAGGGAGAGCTTTAATATTAGATGGTGTAAGGAAAATGATGTACTGCAGATTAATATTTATGGTTCGCAGGTTAAATCTGAGTGGGTGGCTCTTTTTGAGAGTCTGAGGCCTTACTTACTTACCTCATATAAGGCTTTTTTATGTGGAAATTTTAATTGCAGTTTAAAATCCACTTCTGATGGCACATTGAATCTCGGGAAAAAGGTATATTGTGATTCAAATTCATTACAAAAACTAATAGAGACGACTGATCTATTAAACTGTAGTATCTATCAGAATTCTGGGCCCAAGTTTACTTTTCAAAGGAACATATTCACTTCCACCATTAATTACATGTTTATATCTAAATCTTTACCAAAATTTCAGTCTCAGACTCATTTTACTGATTTTTCTGATCATCTATTGTTGCTTTGTTCCTTTTCTAATGTTCCAGACTAGCCTCATGTCAGGCCAAGATGGAAATTAAATTCTTCCATCTTATCTGACCAATGGATAAGGAATCAAATCATCGATATATTAAAGGCTCGATTATCTGTTAGTTTTTTATATGAGGATTTAGTGGGTTGGTGGGCCAATTCTAAAGCAGATTTTAAAACCTGTTTTTTAAAATATGGGAAATATAGTGAAAGTATTAAATTTCTTACCTATCTAAAACTGAGACAACAGCTTCAGAATCTATATTCTATGGCTAATACCTCTAGACTGGACTATTCAGACCAAATTTCTTCACTTAAAGAAGAAATGAAAAAATACCAGTATGATAGGGTACAGACTATGAAGGCCTTGCTTCAAACTGGGACAAAAAAGTCTCCCTATGGAGATCCATTTGAAGCCTTTAAAAAATTAAGGGAGTCCACCTTTTTAGACTCTCTGCTCGATAGTAAAGGGAATAATGTGACTTCCATAGAAGCATTAAATAAGATTATTAAAGATTGTATTTCTTCCCATATTCCTTCAGACCCTCCTTCAGAGGATGCTATGAAGCAATTTTTGCACACAATATCTATTCCTGGAGTTCCAGATAGCAAAGTTGATTTGATACAACCTATCACCACCTCTGAAATTGAACAGGCTATTAAGACTTTGAAAAATGGTACATCACCTGGTTCAGATGGACTGACGAACAAATTTTATAAGACATTTTCAAAACCATTGTCTATTTGTTTAGAGCTGTTTTTTTGTTTTTTTTTACAATGTCCTACTGCATTCCTTTATGGTTTATGGAAGGTTTGTTGATCTTTTTGTTTAAATCCAGGGATAAGTCTTCCACAATTACACTTTTGAACTCTGATTACAAAATATTGGCTATCGTCCTTAACACCAGACATAAGCATTATGCAAACCTGGTATTATCACCTTTACAGTTCTGTGGTTTACCTAATCAAAAGATTCAACAAGCCTTGATGATCATTAGAGACCTTATTGACTACGTCTCCTCACAAGGGGGAGCTGGGTGCATCATTTCTGTAGATCAATATAAAGTGTTTGACAGGGTTTCTCATCCCTTCCTTTTTTTAACCTTAGAAGCATATGGTATCCCACTACAAGTAATACAGTAGCTTAAGTCCTTATATCATGGGGCAGTAGTTCACCCAGTAATTAGACACCAAATTACAGAAAGTTTTTTTATAAAGACAGGAGTCCAGCAAGGTTGCCCCCTTAGTCCTTTCCTGTATATATTCACATTGGACCCCCTGATTCGTCTTTTGACGGATAACCCGAAATGGCTGGGAGTAACAGGGCCGGATAACAGTAAAGTGTCTTACATGCATGCTTATGTGGATGACATTTGTTTATGTTTTTCTAACTATACACAAGTCCCCCTTTTTTTAGAATCCATAAATATTTATTCTGTTTTCTCTAATTCCAGATTGAATACAGCAAAGAGCAAAGGTCTGTTTATTGGCTGTCACTTTCCAGCTCCAGTTATTGTAGAAGGGATATTACTTTCTTCAGAACATCTGAAAATCTTAGGCATCTACTTTGGTGCACAAAATATTCCCTCTTTTAATTGGGATTCTACATTGGCTCGCGTAGATCTTAAAGTTCAAAGATGGCGGCATTGGAGGATGACTAAGTTTAAACATATACAGATTATTAAATGATTTATTATCCCTATGATACTGTATACCGCTATGATCTTCCCACCTCCAGTACAGTTGGAAACCAAGTTATATAGTCTTTTTTTTTTCAAATGCTATGAGAAATCGGCTGAACCCTATTAAATGGCAGTATACATACTTACGGAAGGAGAAAGGTGGTCTTGGTATGATAGACCCTGTGGTTTTCTTTCACAATTTGTTTTTTTCTCGGTCCCTCAAATGTGGTCTGATGTCTGGAGATATGATGCATTCTTACTGGATTAAAATAAACCTGTCCCACTATTTCACCAAATGGCAGACCACTCCCCCTAAATTGACTGGTTGTCTACATATTCCATAATGGTTCATACCTGCTGCCCAAAAACTATATAAATGGGGTTTAAGACCACAACAAATTACTGGAAATTCAGGGCCACAGTTATATAAAATAGTCATGTCTTCGATTCAACCCACTGAACCCTGTTTCAAAAATTGTCCATCTTCCCATAATTTAGGAGTTCTGTCCCAATTAACCAATCCAAGAATCCCTGTTCAGATGTGGGAATTTCTTAGGCCAGCAAGTTACAGAAGGATTAATATAATAATAATAATACATTTTATTTTTAAAGAGCCTTTCGGATTTTGAAGGCACTGTACAAAACACATAAGATAGAGCAAACATTATAATTCAGTATAAAACACAGATAAAACTACAGTTTCATCAACAACTTGAACACAATCTGTACTATAAGAAAGCAATTTGATAGAGATGAGTTTTATAAGAGGGACTGCAAAATATAAAGCTAAAACTGAAAGGAATTGTCTTTATGACTCTTTTATTAATCAAGAGGAAACTATGGAACATTTTTTATTTCATTGTTCTGATGCAACATCTCTATGGGATTACCTTGCCCCCAAATGGAGTATGGGTTGGTTAAGGAATATGCACTATGATAACCTGGTATTGGAGCAATTTTATAATCTAGGGACTTATTATTCTAAAGAAATGTTGGTTGTCTTTTGTTGTTGTCTAAAATTCTATCTCTGGCAAGCTAGATGTCAGTGGGTATTATACCAAAGATTAGTGTCGTATGACACAGTGGGAAATCTTATACTGTCAGCTATGGAAAAAGTGAATATTTCAGATGTAGCAATACATACATCCAAAAAGGTTTCTACTTGGTGGAAAGGGTTTCCTATGTTCATTAAGTATAAATAATTAATCTTCCATGACTAGAGGGAAAAAGGGAATTTAGTTTAGATTTACTGGTTTAACTGTTTATATTAATTGAGTGAATACATTGTCAAAGTTTTCTGTTATTTTTTTTGTGTGATTTAACACAGGTTTTTCTTTCCTTTTCCTGTATACTGTATACATTTGTTTTTCTTTATATTATTGTAAATTTACATGTTTTTGATAGATATGATCTTTGATGTTATTACAATAAAAATTCCCCTACTCTTTTTGATAAGTGACATGGGATCTTTAACATCCACCAATCCAGGCAAATGGGACCTCGGTTTAAAGTCTCATCTGAAAGACAGCACCTCAGAAGTGCAGCACCCCTCTCATGCTGCACTACAGTGTCAGTACTGGGATATTAACCCAAGTGCCAGATGTGGGAACTGAACCCATAGCCCTTTAATCTCCTGGCCTCAGAGACGAGTGTGCTACCTACCGAGCCACTGACACTGCAATTTACCTTTTCACATCCTCCTTAACTCTTCCCTCACCTTTAGAACCATGTCCCAACCCTCCCATCCCTTCATCCCCCCTTTCCCTATGCTACCCTACCCCTGGAGAGTTTATTTCCCCCAGGCTTTTTCTCTCTGTTGCTCCATTTTCTGGGGCAAGCATTCACTGCCTCCTTTGTTTTTTCTGCCCTCCCTTGGCTCATTTGAATACCCATCAAAGTAGCATTTAAACCTTCAACCCAGGAATGCTCTCCCTCTCCTGGATGGATGGAAGCCATCTCCTTTATACAAGACTCTATCCCCCCAGGTAGGACCCCAGTCCCTGATGTAGCCAAACCCCTCTTCCCTGCACCATGTCTTCAACCAGTTGTTGAAGACACTAGTGCGATATTCCTTAGTCTCCTCCTGCCCATATACAGGTAACACCACAGTGAAGGCCACCGTGCCAGTTACTTGCTTCATGCCCCTCCCCAGCTCAATAAACCCATCCTGCACCACCCCTGCTGCTTCCTGTGCCAGGTCATTAGTCCCCACATGAGCAATGACATCCAGTTCCCTCTCCTGCCCTGTCTCCCTAGCGATCCTAAGTGCTGGCTCACCATCCCTCTGTGCCGAGACACCATGTAGACACTTCACGTTTGTCTTTCCCTCCCTTCCTGTTACCAAAACTACATGACTGAGTCCCCCACCTAAAGATGCTTCCTCTTCCACTGGGGTCTTCTGCCTCCCACTTTGGGGCTTCCTATCTGGAGAACCCTCACATACTCCTTGGCCAATATCATGGCAGCCTCCACTTGGCAGTTCCATTCTGCCAGAGCAGCAAAAAAGTTGCATAGTGGCACCGGCTGAGGAATGTGTTCCTGATGCATTAACCCCATCATCCTTGAGTCCACCATGGTCCAGACAGCCCTTCTTCTTGGCACCCTCTGGGGCATTAGTGGTGGACTTGGTCACCCCTGTTTGAGGGAAGAGGTCCCCTGAATTCTAGTCAACTCAGCCCACAGTCTAGTGACCTCCTCCCACATCCCGGAAAGGTGCACGCAGGTTGGGCAGCACCTCAGTCTCCAAAAGGTCTCCCTGAAGACAGCTGCTCCACAGCCACTGCACTGCACCACTCCCACCATTCCCAATACTACACTCCATATGATCTAGAAAAGAACTTCCACCCTTACCCCAGACAGGCTGCTTCTAGTATTTACTAAATATGCAGAAACTCTAAGGTCTCCTTTGCAGGTATATTAGGCTGGTAATGAAATATACCTTAGATGTCCAAATGCAAAAACAGACAATTTAAATGTGATGAGATGAGATGAGATGAGATGAGCAGGCAATCAAAATATAGAAGACACAAAACTAGTTCAGTGGTTACACCCAAATAGGGTGTGGCTATGGTTGCAGCAAATTATACAGAAACAAGAATTGTGTACTTTGCTAATAAATTAGGCTGGCTCTGATTCTAGATCCATCCACTCCATAGTCCCACAGGGAGTCATTCTCGGGCCACTCCTGTTTAGCCTCTTTTTGAACAATCTGCCACAGTCCTGTCCTGAACAGATCCTGCTATATGCAGATGATGCTGTTATCTACACCACTCATCATGACCCCCTCCTACATCAAAATAAGCTCCAGATGGATTTCAACCTGTGCTGAAAAATGGTTTAACAGCCAAAAGCTGGTGCTCAACTATAAGAAAACAAAGTTGATGCTTTTCTGCGGCTCCCGCAACAAGCATAGATCTCTTCCCTTTGCAACTGCAAACTGCCATGGTGCTGTCCTGGACCAAGTTCACACCTTTAAATATCTTGGAATCACACTGGACAGTCATCTATCCTATGACATTCACACTGACACTGTTGCCAAAGCTGTTAAATGCATTGGTCTTCTACACAGGCACAGGGAGTGCCTTACCACAGATGCCTTAAGGATAGCTGTGCAGAGCTCTGTGGTATCACTAATCGATTATGGTCTGGTTGTCTATGGCTCTGCGTCTGACACAGCCCTTAGGTGCCTATCCTTGGCCCTTAACAAAGCCTGCTGTCTTATCACATGATCCCACCGTCTCACCCACATGTGTGCACTCTACACCTGAACTGGCTGGCTCCAACTATCTAACCATATTAAGTACCATGCCTTATGGCCAAGAAGATCACATTAGGCCTTGCTCCCCAGGTGTCCAAGCTCACCTACATGCTGCACGCATCCCCCGCCCCACCAGGACCTCTGAAAAACAAATTCTGCACATTCCCCAGTGCCGCACGTCTCAGGGACAAAGGTTCTTTGCTCACTGGGCACCCTACTGGTTTAATGGAATCAACAAAGACATCACCTCACTGCAAAGTCTTGGCCAGTTCAAAACCTACCTTCACCTCCACCTCTCTGCCGCCAGCTCCTGTGACTGTCACTCGTAATCTGCTGTCCCCACTTTCACTTACCTCTTCCCTCCCTCACACCCTTCCCTTCCCCCCCGGCCTTAGCATTTCTTGAAACCTGACAAGGCCCTTGGCTGCTCCTCAGTTTCTGTTATTCCCCTCAATTTCTCAACTTTCACTGTGAAACCTGCCTACCCTGTTTCCATCCCTTCCTCTATTGCCTTTATTCCACTGCTTGTGACTGTGTTGAATCTCATGATATGAATTGTTTATTCAAATTTCTGTTCTGTCCTGTACATACCTCCCCTCAAATGTAGGTATTCAATCTACCTGAATTGCTAATTTCAAACTTTATTATGTTTGTATTGTTTCTCCAATTTGACGTGGAACCTTTGTAAAAGAGCTTTGGCTCAAAGGTACTTGTAATCCTAGAATAAATAAATAAATAAAGTAGACCCTAGATGTCCTAATGTAAAACAGATAATTCAGCTGTGAGAGGTTGTGATAAGCAGGCAGGCAAACTATAAAATATACAAAACTAGTTTGGTTGTTCTACCTCAGAACCACCAAAAAAGTTCATTAAGGTTGCAATAAAATGTTACAGAAGTAGTAACAGTCATCTGAGACTGAGGTAGTGGTTTGAGCAGGAAGACCTCAGAACTTAGGGAATAGTGAAGGGAGCTGAAGATAGGGATACTGGAGTGCAGCGTGGCTGGCTGATGGAAGACTCACACCCTTTACCTTAGGGACCTCAGCGGAGGACTGCTAGACCAAAGCCCTGAAGTACAGCATTCCATCTCCTCCCACTATCTCAGCCCACTCCCAACAGGAGCTTAGTGAAAATAAAGGGAAAAGTCAGATACAGAAGCAACAAGTTTCACTCCCAGCTGGCTCTCAGGGGTGGAGTGTGGAGTCAGATGCTCCAGGAAGCCTGCATTTGTTGGCTAGAGCAGGCGTCAGGAAGCTTCTTCCCAGTGCTGCAAATCCAGGTAAAGTCTTTTGCCCTACAAAGCCCTGCTGCCCCCAGCACCCTCTCATTTGCCTCCCACAGCTGTCGCAGTCACAGAATCGGAATGGCAGTTGAAATGCCATTTGTTTCCACAGGAAACTCCTCCTTCTTAGCAACAAGCATCACTCCTGATTGGCTCTCAGTGGCGAAGCGTGGAGTTAGATGTTTCAGGAAGCCTGCACTTGTTGGCTATAGAGGGCATCAGACAGCTGTTGTCCAGTGCTGCAAATCCAGGGAAAGCCTTTTGTCCTGCAGAGCCCTGCTGTCCCTAACACTCTCCCAACTCTGCCTCCTACAGCTGTCATAGTTGCAGAATCTGAATCACAGTTCAAATACTGCCCATTTCCACAGGACGCCCCTCCTCCTTAACAACATGTGTCACTCCCGATTGGCTTCCAGGGATGGAGGGTGGAATTAGAAGTTCCAGGAAGCCTGCTATTGTTGGCTATAGCTGGCATAAGACAGTCCTTCTTACCCAGCACTGCAACTCGAGGGAAAGTCTTTTGCTCTGCATAGCCCTGCTGTCCCTGACACTCTCTTGATTCTTGCCTCCCACAGTCACAGAATTGGAACAGCAGTTCAAATGCAGCTTGTTTCCACAGGATGCTCCTCCTGCTTAGCAACAGGTGTCACTCTCAACTGGCTCTCAGGGGTGAAGGGTGGAGTTAGGTGTTTCAAGAAGCCTGCACTTCTTGGCTACAGCAGGTGTCAGAGAGCTCTTGCATAGCGCTGTGAATCCAGGAAAAGTCTTTTGCCCTGCAGAACCCTGCTGTCCCCCACACTCTCTTGATTGTCTCCTACAGCTGTCACAGTCACAGAACTGGAACAGCAGTTCAAACACCACTTGTTTCCATAGGGTGCTCCTCCTCC
Source organism: Neoceratodus forsteri (assembly GCA_016271365.2). Classification (NCBI taxonomy): domain Eukaryota; kingdom Metazoa; phylum Chordata; order Ceratodontiformes; family Ceratodontidae; genus Neoceratodus; species Neoceratodus forsteri. The sequence continues at coordinate 185,908,216 of JADMNL010000031.1, forward strand.
TTAGCAACAGGTGTCACTACCGATTGGCACTCGGGGTGCAGGGTGGAGTTAGATGTTCCAGGAAGCCTGCACTTGTTGGCTGTAGCAAGCATTGGACAGCTGTTGCCTAGCACTGCAAATCCAGGGAAAATTTTTTGCCCTGCAGAGCCCTGCTGTCCCTGACACTCTCCCAATTGCCTCCCACAGCTATCACAGTCACAGAATCGGAACAGTAGTTAAAATGCTGCTTGTTTCTACAGAATGCTCCTTCTCCTCAAAAACAGGCAGCACTCCTGATTGGCTCTCGGGGGGGGGGTGGAAGGTGGAGTTAGAGGTTCCAGAAAGCCTGCACTTGTTGGCTACAGCTGGTGTCAGACAGCCCTTGCCCAGTACTGCAAATCCAGGGAAAGCCTTTTGCCCTGAAGTACAGTGTTCCCTCTCCTCCCACTATCTCAGCCCAGTTCCAACTGGAGCTTAGTGAAAACAAAGGAAAAGACAGATGCAGAAGCAACAAGCTTCACTCCTGACTGGCTCTCGGGGGGTGGAAGGTAGAGTCAGATGTTACAGGAAGCCTTGACCTGTTGGCTATAGCAGGCATCAGGGAGCTCATACCCAGCACTGCAAATCCAGGGAAAGCCTTTTGTCCTGCAGAGCCCTGCTGTCCCTGACATACTCCCGACCGTCTCCCACAGCTGTCATGTCACAGAATCAAAATGGCAATTCAAACTGCGCTCGTTTCCACAGGACACTCCTCCTTAGCAACAGGCATCACTCCTGACTGGCTCTCAGGTGTAGGGAGAAGTTAGATGCTTCAGGAAGCCTGCAATTTTTGGCTGTAGCAGGCATCAGAGAGCTCTTGCCCAGTACTGCAAATCGAGGGAGAGACTTTTGCCCTGCAGAGCCCTGTTATCCCTGACACTGCCTCCCATAGCTGTCACAGTCACAGAATTGGAATGGCAGTTCAAACGCTGCTCATTTCCACAGGACGCCCCTCCTCCATAGCAACAGGTGTCATTCCCGATTGGTTGTCAGGGGTGGAGGGTACAGGTAGATGTTCCAGGAAGCCTGCACTTGTTGACTACAGCCAGTGTCATATAGCTCTTGCCTGGTGCTGCAAATCCAGGGAAAGTCTTTTGCCCTGCAGATCCCTGCTGTCCAAGACACTCTCCTGACTCTGCCTCCCATGGCTTTCAGCTAGTTCTCTCTGAATTTTAAACTTACTTCACTGGCATCTGCAACCACATGTCACACTTAGAAATATTAGAATTAAGGATGAGAATGTCCACTGGTTATAGGGCAACAGTCATGACCCATGGCTCCACACTGAAGTGTGGGCTGGCTCCAATGTACAATTTGTGTGCTGAATAACATTTTTTACTCACTGCTGTAGTTTGAAAGGCATTCATATCTTGCTGATCGGGCCATCCAATAGCCCCAACATTTGCAAGCAACCCTAACATTTGCAAGTTGGTGCTGCTCTGATGGCTTCCCAGAATCCCCTGAAACTGTCATCAAAGTCCGTCTGTATCCATGGGAGATTCAATTGCCTGCAATGTGACTTACAACTTTTAAAAGTTCCAATCAACCGTTTGCTGGTCCCACTGTCCCCATTCTCCCTGCTGTCTTTCTGAGACTAAGTGCACATTGGTATTTAGGCTCAGAAAGACAGCGAGGATGGCGGGATCAGCAAGCAGCTGATTGGTGCTTTCAAAAGCTCTAAGATGCACTGTAGGCAACTGAATCTCCTACAGCAGCAGCCTAGCTCTGAAGATAGCCACTGTGAATTCTTGGAAGCCACCAGAGCCACTCCAGCTTCCAAATGTTGGGGCCATAGGACAGCAGGATCAACCAGATACAAGTGTCATGAGCCCCTGGCCCCCAAACTCTGGGCAGCCCAGTAGGACCTCCTGTTTGCAGAGAGGATCCCCCTTTTCAAGAACTCATGAGCAGTGTAAGAGTTCAGGAGGAATTCACCAACCTTCCTTTTCCCAGTAGGTGGGTGGAAACTGTAGTTTTGAGTTCCCTTGACTCTGCACTATGTTCAGTGTTTGAAGCCCACCACAGCCACTGGCTATGTCTTGCCTAAGTAGTTTGGTATGATAGCCGAGCAGTACTATCTTTCTAGACACACAGTCTTTCAAAACCCTTCTGTTAAAATTGTTAGATTGCCAATCAGACCCCAGGCAGAGTTGATAAGAAAATCATTAAGGTTTACTTAACATAAAGCAATACAGAAAATTCTATAGTATGGAAGAACTTTGAAATGCAGACAATATCAAATGTAAAACTGGATGGTTTACAGAAAAAACACTAGATACTGTTATTCTAAACTATACCTTGTTTTGATGTTAGAGTCCAGACAAGATTGTAAATGTCCTTGTAGAGATGAGTCCTTAAGCAATAGTTTTGTAGCAAGTTTGTATCCCAAGTCAGTTCCTCTGAATGGTCTTTTAAAAAGACTGCAGGTGCTTCCTTGGTGAAAAGTGCTGGTTTCCAAAATTCTGACTTAAAATCAGAATTTTTGGTTCAGTATGTGAAAAGTCTATTTTCCACACACTCAGGTCTGGTTTTAGAGATTTTTCCAGGCCTACACATATACTTTCTGGTGTAAAAGTATATATCAGCTTGATTAAGTATCTGACTCTGAGGTAAACTGTTCCAGAAGTGCTCTGAATTCAAAATGTGTGTCTGATAATATGCTTGATGGTCATTTTTTTTTGGACACACCCACCTTTTTTCCTCTGGGGTGGGGTTAAATGGTCCCAAGACAATACAGATATTAGGTACAACAGTTTGCCTTTTCCTGCAAGTGTCACTGAGGTTCCATGTCAGATTTCATGTCAACCCCAGTAACATCTGGTCCATGCATTTGGCTTAACCCCTGACCCCTAGGTCATCCTCCTGACCTCTTCCTGTCATGGAAAGCTACAGTAGAATATTTTATGCCTTCCTGGGCCATATACCTGTCTCCCTTTTCTGGAGACATACCATCCACCCTAGCCATTATAGCAAATTCTGGCTAATTTTGTGGTGTTATTCCTAAAAGCCTCATAAAGGCAGTGTCTTAATTCTAAAATACATTACAGCATATACAATATGAACCCACATAAATGGATCTAGGCCTATCATGCGACAATGAGTGCCTCTAAAACTAAAACAGTAAGCAAATAAACATTATTCAGCACACAAATTGTTCATTGGAGCAAGCCCACACTTCAGTGTGGGGCCTTGAGTCATGACTGTTTCCCTTTAACAGGGCAAAACTGCAATATCATTAGTAAGCACCAAGCTGCTTTCAAGAAAGTGTGATAGTCAGAGCATCCTGTATGTCCCCAGTAGGCCCATTCTCTGTCTCAGGCCTTGCCCCTTGACCCTGGTGCTCTAATAACCCCTTTTCCCCCCGCATTCTCCCTTTAGATGCCCCATATTGAGAGTCTCTGTGCTGGGTAGGCACAATGAGACACTTTACTCTGCACACCTTATCCAGGTACCTTTCCCTCAGGGATGCAGGCACACACAAACCAGTGATGTCAGTCTTTATAAAAAAATATCTACCTTATTACTAAAAACTGGTTCACTGCATATAACAGTAGTAAACATGTATTATACTGTATTTGACATACAAGTGATCCATATAAACGAAAACATAGCAGGATTTAGAAAATAAAGCTTGCACATGTGCAGGTAAACACTTGACTGTTGCGGGCAATACAGAGTCTTGTTTGTTTGTTTGTTAGGAAAGCACACTAGAATACAATTCCATTTACAGGTACGACCCGAGGTCTAGATACATATAACAGAATAAATTTAACATTATGCATTAACACAGTACTACACATTTAGGAATAAGTATTCCACGTCTAATTAAGTACAAAATTATTCATACTTGTGCATTAAAAACATTCACACTTAAACAAATCTTGTAAGTAAGATAAGAAAGTGTTTGAAAAAATACTATAACTTGATAGGTACCGAATCCATGATGGTAATTCATTCCAAATTGTTGGTGCAGAAAATATAAAAGTATGCTTCCCAGTTAATGTGCGCATCAAAGGGACATTTAAAAGAGCGTAATCATCTAATGGTCGAGAACTGTAATTAGGTTTATAGTCATTCAGTTGGTTGCTCAACCTGGAAGGGGTACCCATCTTCTTGATTCTATGGATAAACCTGGACATCACTATCTTAAAATACAAGGGGACAGGTAGCCTCCCCAGTTTTTTGAGAACTTCACAATGATGCATATTATTTGATGCAAGCAGAGCAAATGTTCCTATATTTTGTACCAGAGTTGATTTGTTAGATAAGGTATTTAATGGAGCATTGTCTGTTATTAGTGATGCCCAATTTACTATTGGCAAAATACCCTGGTTGGCTATGGCCATTCTAGTTTCTGTAGTCAAAAAGCTATGTAACATAAATATCAGTGTAATTTTAGTGCAAATTTTAGCCGTTACAGTTTTTATATGGGGCCAAAGCTGAAAGTGGGGTCTAGTATAGTTCCCAAGTACTTGATGTTGGAAACATTTCCGTAAAAGGTTCCATCTTGTGATGCAACCTGCAGACTGTCACCTTTATCCCTCAATCTGGCATGGGTTCTGAATACCATTGTTTTAGTGTTTGTTTTATTTAATGCTAAATTATTATCCCTCAACTATTTCTGTGTGGAACACAGTTCTTTAGTTAAAATCCCATTTAGATCAACAGTTGAGAATCCACCAGAATTAATCATTGCATCATCAGCATACAAAATTAGTTGTGCTCCCTTAATGACCGTTGTCATTCAGTTGAAAAATAAAGAAAATAATATAGGCCCTGATATTGGAGGCAATATAACGCAGTGGTTTAAGACTCTGAGCTGCAAACCTGGAGACCTGGGCTTGAATTCCACAGCCTCCACTTGTGTACTGCGTGACCCTGAGCAAGTCACTTAACTTCCTTGTGCTCCACGGTAGCACCTGGAAACAAGCTTAGTCTTAGTATGCCTTTCCTGATTAAACAAGTTCCCCATTCCCTAATATAGAGCCCTGTGGGACTCCACATTTTACCCTAGCCTTTTCTGATATACATATTTTTAAGTCAAGTTTGAACTTGAATTATGGGCCTGGTTCACTATTTCTGCTAAAGCAAGCCTGTCATTCTATGGTTGAAATGGTTGTGTAGTTTTTCTATGTTTGTGTAAGATTCAGGGCCCAATTTTCAAAGGCTGACACAGGGCTTGCATCAATCCCCATGCCCCACCCATTTTTTGGTGCAGTCACACCAAACACCTTTGCCCCATCTGCACCTAATTTTATATTCTTGGGTGCAGTTGTGACACTTTCCTCACTTCACAGCAGCTTGCACCAAATAGTTAGCACAAACTCCGTAAAAATAGTCAACGGAATGCTACAGGTTAGACTGGGAGGAACCAAAGCTGCATTCCCAATCAACGCACAGTCACCCCTCTTCTCATTCGATTTTAGTTTGACTGACCCTAGATTTGTTGACTCTGAACTAAGATAACAAGGAGGCCAGCTAACTTAAAGCCCAGATGACCTAGATAACTACCTGTCATCTGTGGCCTCCTTGATTAGGCAAGGCAAGAACTGGTGCTCAGATAGTGCTTTAGTGGGACTGACTAGCCTTGATCGGACAGTGCTGGTATCTAACCTAGGATCTGGCAAATATATGTACAAACTCAGCTCTAGGATACAAGATAAATATCTATGCATCTGGATTACCTATAGCGCTTCGACAGCGCTAGCGCTAACATCCCCTACAGCAAGAGCTACAATTCCGACTGTCAGCATTGTAGCCATGGGGATGTCGGCACACACAATTGAGGGGCTATTCCCCCAACCCTCCCTTGTGGGGGGCTCTGCCCCCACACCCCCGGTCTCTAGGATTCTAACTCTGAGTCGGAGTTGGACCAGGGGAGGCAAACACCCAGTGAAGCAGTCCCGATTGTCGCACAGACCATCACAGCAATGGGTGGGTTTTGCCCGATTTCTGGCGCTGTGATGGTCTTCGCGGTCGGGGAGTCACTGCAGTGACGGTACACCCTATGTATCCAAGGTCCAATCCAGACATCCAAGGTTGGATCCAGGTATCCTAAGTCAGATCCATGTATCAAATAGTCAGATCTATAGAAGGGTCTTTTAGAGGATAGAGTCTATTCGAATGATAATCCTACCAAAAATTGTTATAAAAAATTGTATACCTATTTCAAAGTATCCCAACTTTTCCCTCCAATGTTTACTTCAAATCCTGGGACAAAATCATTTCTAACTTTATTTGACATGGTCAGAAGCCTCGAATAAGGATGTCTCTGCTGCAGCTTCCACTTGCAGAGAGAGAGAGAGAAGCTAACGTACCCAATTTAAAGTTGTATGCTTTGGCATCCTCTTTTAAGATTTTAATCTTGTGGCTTTCTCCGTCCTTTGAAGCACCTTGGAGGGATCTGAAATTTGCTATAAATGATTTATATGATATCCTGAAAATAACTTTGGCTTCAGTAGTCAAAGCACCACATTTAAGGGACTTTACACCCTTTACTGCTCAAATTTTAACACAATGGTACCGCCTAAAGAAACATAAGGGTTTTAAAGAATTTTTTTTTATCTACTCTAATCTCAGAAGGTTGATCCTTCCTTCCTGCAACACTAGATCATACTTTTATTAGATGGAGGAGGGTAGGACTCAATTTTTTAGACAATTTATATCTAGTAAGGGCATTGTCCCGTTCGAAATACTCCAGAAGGACCACGGTCAACCTCATGGGGATATATATAGATATACTCAGGTTAAAAATGATTTCCTAAGACAAAGAGAAGTGATGTCTAAACAACCTAATCCAATTCCAATGTCATGTAAATTTCTAGAAGACACCATAGCTGGTCAACTGTGGGGGCATCAGGTGGATACTTATACCAGATCTTATGGGAAGGAATGGGGACTCATCACTTTCCATTTTGAGGGGCTGGTGTAGGGACCTTGGAATGGATATCTCTGAACAGGATTGGCTCCGGGCTTCCCCTATGGCTTGTAAGATAACCCATTCAAACATATGGAGGAAATTTGCATGGAAGTGCCGAGTTCGGTTTTTTCGTTCCCCAGATGTTCTACTTAAATATCTTCCCTCCTCCTATGGTAGATGCTGGAGGTCTTGCGGATGTCAGAGAGCAGACCTTGCCCACATTTTTTGGACACGTCCCCTCCTAATGCCATACTGGTGTGTTCTCCAACAGGCTTTGTCGGAGTGTCTGGGAGAAGAGGTTGGACTGACCGCAGAAATGATTCTGCCAGCTATATTTCCTCCTCACAGACCGGCCTGGCATAAAACTTTGTTACCCATATATATTGTGGCTGCAAAAAAAGCTATAACAAGACGGTGGATGTCTACGGATATTCTGACCATAGGGGACTGGAGCAGGGTGGTATCCAACATTTACTATCTGGAGTCTCTTACAGCCAAATTACATAATAAAGTTTCTCAGGCCAAGATATTATGGAGGCCATGGGTATTTTACATATCTAGTAGAGACCCTGACTTTATACCTTAAGATGGGGAGCGGCAGAGGTATTTGGTTATCAGGGGAATGATGTTTTAAACAAGGATATGGAGATTTTCTCCACAAGGGTATCAAGAGTGAATGTAGTGGGGATAATACAGTTATATTTCTTTCAAGTGAGGGTAAGAATGATGGGGAAAAAAATACACTCAGTCAATTTGTATAAATGTATTTTTTTACAATATAATGGTATTGTCTATATACAATGTTAACACATATAAGCCCTGTAAGAATATGGTACATGACAAATCAACAGAGTAACTGACTGTACTGAAATGTGATCACATCCATCTTTAATAAAAAGAAATAAAAAAAAAAGATCTATAGAAGGGATCCTACCAGAACAGATCCATCCTAGGATGTCAGCACTATTTGTTGACATTCGAAATCCAAGTTTTGGGGTACTATCTGGCACTATCCGATTTATTAGGATGGCATTCGAGCACCACTAAAGGCAAGGCAAATTTATCTGTTCAGTGCCCATCCCAGTTGTTTCTGGGTGCAGTACAATAAAACAACATACATAAATTTGAAGGAGAACTGCACTGAACCTGCAAGCATTTTTCCCCAGTAAAGGCTGCCTTTTAAATAGTGGTTCAAATTCTGTTGTTGTTCTATCTATACATACTTTTTAATTATCATAGTGGGCATTTATGATTAACACCGTGGTGTTAGAAACATGAACAATGATGGCAGAAAAAGACCAAATGGCCACTTACCCGGTAAACAAAAACTAAATAAATAAATAAATAAATCTAGTCTGCTTGGAGTTCCCTATCTGCCCCAGGATCTACTGTCCATAAGGGGTTTTATCCTTCACAGTCCCCCTTCCCCCCCCCCGTGTTCTCCTCTCTACTGTTACTAACCTGAGCAACCACTAAACCCTTCACTCTGTCTCAGCTATGCTTGAAACCATTTAAGTTAAGGACCATTTTTAGAAATCTGTGATGTAATATATGTTCTTGCTAAGCTATTCCATTGTTGGTACAATACATCTGTGATCTGTGTTTTACTTTAGAACTGTTCTTTTAAAGGGGGCATAACCTACATTATACAGTTCTAAAATGGTACCTTACCATCAGGGTGCAAATTAGAAACACATACAAAGGTTACTAGAAAGACAACAAAGATGGAACAGTAACAGAATGAGAGTCAGTCTATAAGTCATTGGGGAAAAATGACTTGCTGGTTCAGCACAGTTCCCCTTTGGGAGTGGGTCCCAAGATGACAGCCTGGGTAAAGAATTGGCTGGAGAATAGGACACAGAGAGTAATAGTAAATGGAGTCCACTCTGAAGAAATGGGGTTACTAGTGGGGTACCACAGGGTTCAGTATTAGGACCGGTCCTCTTCAATGTCTTTATAAGAGACATTGCAGAGGGACTGGAAGGAAAAGTATGTCTCTTTGCAGATGACACAAAGATCTGCAACAGAGTTGATGCACAAGGTGGGGTGGAAAGGATGAGAAGGGACTTGGCAAGGTTAGAGGAATGGTCAAATGTATGGCAGCTTAGATTCAATGCTAAGAAGTGCAAGGTAATGCACCTGGGAAACAAAAACCCAGGGGAAGAGTACACAATGGGGGTGAGATACTAACAACAACAAAATGGAAAGGGACCTGGGGTAGTCATATCAGATGACCTAAAGGTGGGCAAGCAATGTGAGAGGGCAGTAAGGAGGGCTGGGGATACTGGAATGCATAGGAAGAAGCATCACCAGTAGAAAACAGGAAGTTATTATCCCTCTGTACAAGACAGTTGGTGAGACCCCATCTGAGTACTGCATGCAGTTCTGGAGACCAATCTCCACAAAGACATAGACAGGATGGAAGCTGTCCAGAGGAGGCAACTAAAATGGTGCAGGGTCTGCACGGAAGACATATGAAGAGAGACTTAAGGAGCTAAATATGTAGCCTCGAGGAAAGGAGGGAGAGGGGACATGATAGAAACTTTCAAGTACCTCAAAGGGAATCAACAAAGTCCAAGAGGGTAGCATCTTTCAAAAAAGGGTGTGCAAGAACAAAGGGCACTAGTTGAAGATAGAGGGTGGCTCAGAGGTAGCAAAGTATTTTTTCACAGAGAGGGTTGTGGATGCATGGAACGGCCTTCCGGAGGAGGTTGTGGAGTCAAAAACAGTGGTGGAATTCAAGCATGCATGGGACAGTCATAAGGCAATTCTAGGGGGTGGGGGTGGGAAGAAGTAGGCTGCTGGTTAACTAGGATCTGCAGCTTATCCATTAGGTAGGGAAATGGGCAGACTGGGTGGGCCAAGCGGTCCTTATCTGCCGTCAAAATCTATGTTTCTATGTTAAAGCTGATTACCGCCAATCTGGCTATTTAAAAGTCAGACCCAAAGCTAATTTAAAAAAAAAATAATTTTTAATAAGACCTTAAGAACACCCACTGATGGGATTCCTTGACATCTAGAGAAAGAGTGTTTCATAACATTGGGGTGGAAACCCCAAACGCACAATCATGAGATTATTTCAATTGGGACTGTAGAACTGTGGGGAGGCCCCTTCAAAAGAACAAAAGGACAGATGGTAGTGTATTCAGACAGACAGTATTTCAGGTAGCCGGGGCCCAGATCGTGTATGGCTTTGTAAGTCAACAAATAAATCTGGAAATTGATGTGTCACTGAACTGGCAGTCACCGCAGTTCATGCAGCACCAGTGCGATGTGCCCTGACCAGGGAATCCTGGCAATCAACTGGGCTACGGCATTCTGCATTGGCTGCAAGCGACATACCAACCCAAAGATAACCCTAGTCATAAAGCATGGCAGTAGTCCAGTCTTGAGGTAACAAAAGAATGCATGAAGCAATGTGACCAGGCCAGTTAGTACTAAATAGGTTTTCATCCAGATGATATTAAGCAGACGGTGAAAGCTGCTGTGAACTACGGACAACACCTGATATTTCAGCATCAATCCACAGTCCACAATGATGCCCATATTTCTCACCTTATCCATTGTTCGAAGTGTAGCCCCATTCACTTAACTGCCATCCTCTATGTAACATAAGCAACCTCTTCCTAGCAATTGCTGCAGTTCTCGTAGTATACAAAATAGCTCAGATTATCTTCCTATTCAGGTTTTGTGCCACAAATAATATAAACAATTTCAGAAAAATGTCCAGACTCCTATTGTGTCTAAAATCTTTTTGGGAACATTACACCATCAAGACCTGAAATTCCATAATGAATACAACCTCCCCATTGACAGACATAGTACGCAAACAGTAATTTAATGTTGAATGTGACTCTCACTCACGGTCCATCAAATCTGCCCACCCAATTTTATAAGCAGCATTAATAATCATGCTGTACAAGCAAGTTCTAACAAATCTAATTTATAGGGGTATCTCATCCACTCTACTACCCATGGTATCCTGTAATTCATAGAAAACCAACATTACAAGGCACATCACCATGCCATTGGGCTCACCAAAATAATATCATATGCTGATAAGGGTTTTAAAGGGACACTGTCAACCCCCTTAAGTCTCAAAGTGTTCCTAGTTTAAAAAACACATTTTATGATTGCAAACATTTTGTAAAGATTGCTGAAGTAGCTGGTAGTTTGATTCTGATTCTTTTTTTCTTTAAAAAAGTGAAAACCGGGCTGCCCACAACACTGGTGTTACCACACAAACACAGGTTTGTTTACATTCCTTGATCAGCTCCAACTGCATCTTTCTTGGACTTGGAAACACCCACAACACAGGCTAGCCCCTCATGATGCAGTGGGAGTTTAGGAGGCTACTGCCTCATGAGTGACTGCACTGTTTGGGTAGTTTCTAATGCTCAGGAAGTATGCAGTAAGAACAGATCCAGGACTATAAACAAAACAAGGTTGTTTATAAATATACATTGCCATGCATTTCAGTTCTACTAAACAAGGAGACAGACAAAACAAACAGCAACATCAATGGATTTTAGAGAAGGTAAACAGTCATAAAATGTAGGTTTTTAACTAGAAATAATATGAAGAGAAACAGTTTGACAGGGTTTTGTTGTTATATACAGATGGAGCCTCTACCAACTAGCTAAATTTCATGTTCTGGTTGTGGGTGAGTTTGTATTCTGCAGGCATCCTAGCTGCAGCACCCAAAACACAGCAGGACATGCACTCTTTGTACGTTTCCAGGTGGAAGATCCCACTGAGCTTTGCCAGGATCTGTCTATGCAGGCAGTGGCATCTTTGGATGTTTCTTCTGGGAGCCTACCAAAGGCCTGACAACACTCAAGGAACCCCCTTGGAGGGGGGGTTACTATCACCCCCAACTCTGCTTTCCCCTCTCTTCAGTCCTTCTCTCCTCTTACAGACAACACCTCCCTTTATGGGGAGGCCCAGAATGCATGAAAAGGGCTAGCGCAGGACCCTCCAGTCTTAAAAAGCCAGACAATTCTTTTAGTTGCCCGCCCTTTATCATGCAAGTACTTACACACACACACACACACACACACACAGATGTTAGACAGATAGAGAGATAGATAGACAGACAGACAGACATATAGACAGAATCATAACATAATTTGGGACAATAGAGCAAATCATAGCATAATTTGGGACAATGACCTTTGGACATGCTGCTAGAAACCAAGGGTGCACAGAGGTTTAGCAATCAACCAATGTGTCAGCCGTAAACATACAACTATAGGCACAGCTGGCAGTTTTCCTTTGATAACTATTGCAGCTTCTGTATATGTGACAACATATAAACATAGCTGCATGCAATGAAGATTGTGCAGCAACTTTTCAGCTTTGCTTTCAGCAATATTTTTCAAGCTTAAATTTTCCATACTTACAGTATTAAGCAACATGAGAGATTACCAGAATTAAAAAATTAAAAAACATTCTGCGTGTCAGAGAACAAAGCAGCCGCTGTAACAGAGCAATCCGATGCACAGAACTGACAAATCCCAGATAGCTCTGAGACAGGAGCATCATATATTGAGTAGCAGACATTTCGCTAAAACATTCAGAGTTATTTTTGCAAACAAAAAAAAGAATCATTGAGCCAGCCCGGTGGCGCTGAGGTGCTAGATGCCTCACCTCGCACCACACCGGCGACCTGTGTTCGAGAACAAGCACGGGCCACTGGGGGTCAGCAGGGGAGGAGAAGGATTGAGCACCCGATGGCTGCTCTCCTTCTCCGGGAGGGGGGATCTGCAAGCCCCGGCTGCAATACCATCACCTGAGGGAGCTTGGGTGATAGGTGCGGTAAACGGGGAAGGAGCGCTGGGAGGGACCAGACATCAGCAGAGAGCAGGAGGCACATCTCAGTGCGTCTCCTGGCTCATTGGCCCTCATTGCATGCTGATGTTCGGGGGCGGAAGAAAAGAGTGGAAAACTCCCACACTGGCACCGGTAGATGGGTCTTGGAGGGAACAGCTCTCAGAAGAATCCAGTCCAAAGCATAAAGTGCACACTCTGACCATTGCTGGAAGGAGTTAAGGTGTGTGGCTCCTCCACCTCACCATGGGGCAATCTGAAGATCTAGGTTTTACAAAGTGGGGCACCTATATGCACAGACGTCCCCCGGAGGGACTCCGAGACATGTCACTAATGAGACCCTGAAGAGTGGGGCTAGTGTGGGTAAGGTAGGAGGAGAAAAATAGAGTAAAAAAAAAATTATTATAAAACAATGGTTGAAAATAAAACATTCTGATTGGCTGATATTATAAAAGGGTTAAGCCAGTGGCTGGAAACCCTCATGTACAAATAGAACAATTAGAGTTGTATCTAAATCAAAATTGTAGTGATAAAGAAATAACGTGACCTACTGGGAATTGAACCCACGTCCCCAGGAATACCATCCCAGTGCTCAAACTGCTGAGCTCAGGCTCAGTAGGTCACATTATTTCTTTTTCGCTACAATTTGTGATTTTAAATTGTTTAGAAGTGGCTAATACTGTATCAAAATCTAACTGTGACCCTGAGTATACCTAGTTGCAGGATATGCAATACCAGAGAAAGGAAGTGTGTTTGGGAACCCCAAGTCCATCCCTGTGAGCCTGTAGCTCAGTGATTAGAGCTCGGGGATGGTATTACAAGGGCTTGGGTTCAATTCCCAGTAGGTCACATTATTTCTTTCTCACTACAATTTCTGATTTAAATTGCCTAGCAGTAGCTAATACTGCACCAAAAAACATCTAATTATCAGTTTTATCTATAAAAACATTCATTAAAAAATTTAAACATTTCAGTTTAATGGCATTAAGGCACTCCAGGTTTTCTTTATTAATCTAACCCAAGGGGCATAAGGCCCTCAGCTGTGCCTCATACCTCATAATCCCTTACAGTAAGATTAACTGATGGCAACCCAACCCCAGGGTATACCAAAATGCCTACAACATATCTGGGTGTACAGCTGATTTAATCCAAAATGTAACATGAAAACTAAAGAGGTGTGTCAGAGAGAGATTTATATACAAGGCCCCATGTTCTCTGTGGCAAACTGATGTAAATTCTGCGGCAGGGACTTTGAACTTCTGTGGCACTGTTAGGTCAAATTCTGCAGCACGGTTTAAAGTTCTGCAGCACATTTATATATAAATAATACAGAACCAGCATTACAGTTTTAGGGGACCCCAGCAAGGACGGCCTGTAAGGAGGATCTCCAACTTCCACCACATAAATGTAAGCTACATAATTTCCCTTAAACCTTCAGTTTTGTTCTTTTGCTTTTCAGAAGCTGTTCTGGCGCTCCATGTTAATCTAAATCTGTTTAGGGCTTAGTGCTATGTCATGCAACATTAATGGCTACTGGCAATGTACTGGCAACAAAGCAATTAGCTTAACAGTTGTTCTCCAAGGGACAGCTTGAAGTAGACTAGCCGTGGCGCACCCAAGACTCCCCTCCTCTGTGAACACCTATCAGGGGCCCCATACACAGTCATAGTTGGGGGTAGCAGGCTATTGGTGCATACAGAGACTCCCCGTACTGCCACCCTGAAAACTGCCATATATTAAAAATATGAAGTATTAAACATCAGTAGTGCCAGCATGATTATTTCTTTTTCTGTTTCTCTTTCCTTGTTTAGTTGTCACATTTTGAATTAATTATCTTTATCTTCGTTGTCATCTTTCTTACACTGGCTTAATTTTTTAATTTTCTTTCATATGCACCTCACTCCCCTATCCTGAAAACCCTAGCATCTGCAAGGCCCTCTGACCATGGGCTGTCCTAGAGCAGGTGATCTCAGGATTGCACCTAATCATGGGTTGCCCTCATGGAACCTCAATGCACTACTACTAGACTAGAAGGGTGGCTCAGCTAGCTTTCTGTATTTTCCCTTTATTTTTCTTCTGCCTCTGTAGTCTCATTGTCTGTGTTTCTAAATCAGGCAAAGTTCCCCTTCCCCAGAGGAAGAAATGGCAACAGTGCTCCCACCTCTACTCCAGACCAGACTAAAATGCTGCAATGCCCTCTGCTCTCTTCTTCCCTCTCCAAAACCTTGTAAAAGAAAAGCTTTCTCCTCCCTCACCTATCTAATGGCAGTAATGCTATCTCACCCCCGGGCCCTAATCTATATAATGGCAGCAATAATCTGTCCTCTCCTCTCTTTCCCAGGCCTGATCGCAGCAATGCTCTCTTTTCTCCTCCTTCCCCATAATGGTAGAAATGCTCTTTGCAACCTCCCCCCACCCTAGACCTAATTGCAGCAAGATATTTTCTCCTCTCCCTAACATGAGCCTGCCCCCAAAAGCTTTGCCTGATCCCAGTTTTTAAAATCCTGTGTAGCCCACCTCCACCCATCTTAGCACCACTACCCACCCAGGAAGGAAAAGGATGGTATTTGCAATGCTCTCCAAACAATTTTACCACAGAATGTTAACACACTCGGGGCTGGCTGGCAGACTAGGGAAATAGAAGAGATAGGGCTGCCAGTTAAACAGAGCCACAATTTGATTTATTCAAATTAGGGGTGGGCTACTCTGGATTTATTCTTTTGTAACCTTACCTGGTTTCCAAAGAATAGAAAAAAAAATGACTACTGTATTGGTCAAGCTATTTGTGCTTAAAAAAACTTGGAAGCTGCACTGATGCACTGAGTAAATCTACTTGTCCCTCAGTGGTATTTTTAAGTGCGGTACAGTAGGCTTGAAATCTGTCTTGCCCACCCTTGCATATTGTCCTGGAGCAACATATAAATGTTAAAAATTTAAAAAATGTTTCATCTGCAATGTCATTATGATTTTGTCTATTTTCTCAATTTGTTTTTCTTTTCCTTTATTTAGTTTCCACATTTTACATAAACTATCTTTAGCTTTTTCACTTTTCTTACCTTGGTTTCATCTTTATAATTTATTCAGTCAATCCAGCATTCTCTCATTCTTTTCTTGCCCAACAATTTTTTTATTTACTTAGCTGTCCCTTTGCTTGCATTTTCTATAATTTACATTTTTCTTCCCTTGGCACCAGAGTTGACCCATCAGGTTGGCAACCTCACAGCCCCATCCACAGCAACCACTTGTGCTCTAAACCCCATACGGATAGCAAATTCTCCCCCCCCCCGAGAGCACTTTACCCTCTCATGGTTTTAGAATAGGTAAACCCCACCACTGCCCATCTCAACCCCACCACTTTCCTAACAAACCTTGAGAATGCCATTGATTGGTCTTGTAGATTTTAATGTTATGTCATTATCCAGCCCAACACTGTACGGTGATCCTCTGCTCTTCTTGCCTCAAAAGTATTGGGACGTCTCTTCTTAGACATTACTCTGCCCCTTCATAAAACAAGAAATACCAACCCTGCATATCTAAGTCCCAAGAGTCATTCCACCCAGAGCCTCACTGAGTCATTCTGTTTTTCATATTGGCACCTGTTTCTGGTCCAACAGTGTAGGACAATCCTCCACCTTTTCCTGTTGCTGCTGGACCCAAATGCTGGATTCATGCCCCAGTATGGCTTTGTGTGGGCCCTACAAAGCACTACTGGAATAAGAAAAAAGCATTGTGGCCCACTAGCAGTGATAGAAAAAGGCAAAGGATTATCATGCAGCCTTGTACCAAAAATGGGGTGCCGATATAAAAAAATAGGGTGACTCTAGGGGGCTCTCAATGCTGGGTGGTGATGGTTTGAGAGCTTGGGGTGAATGTAGTTCTTATAAAGCTACAAGCAGGCAGAGAAATTGTTTGAAAGGAGTGGTATCAGTCTCTGTCTATCTTACTGGAGCAATTTCTGTGAAATTTCTGTGGCCAACCCCAAATTCTGCGGCAGGCCCCAAATTCTGCGGCAGGTCAAAATTTCTGCGGCAATCACCGCATGCTGCAGAACTGCAGAAAACAGGGGGCCTTGTTTATATATGATGACCCGGCCTATTTGTTATAAGCACCTTCAGCTTGAATACATAACACTTTTCATTGTCCCTGCACAAGTTCTATACCTAAATGCTGTTCTTAAGTATATGCACTGTGATTGGTGTAGAGTTAATGATGATGGGCCAGAGTAATCTTTTCTCCAGCTCCTCAAAAAAAAAAACACTAAGCTGTTTCTACAGAAGGTGCACATTTGCTTCCTGCCACTCAAGTTATGGCCAGCCAAGGTGGCAAGCAGAGGGGCTGTGCCTTTAGCCATCTGGTGTGGGAGGTGACTGAAGGAATAAATGGAAGCCTCCAGGGGAGGTAGTGGAGGGACCTGCGCCGGCAGGAGGGAAGGGGGCTGTGCTTTACAATTGGAGTGTGGGGGGGGGGCACTAGACTCCAGGAACAATATTAATCTATACCAGGTGGGTGATCAAGGAGGGAATCACTGGATGCCAGGGAGTTATTTAATAAATAACAGGGCATTTGTACTGTGATCAGGGAAGGGGACTATTGAATGCTGGTGATGTATACAATGCATTCTACAGGGGGACATTCATGACAGGGCAGGGACTGACAGCTCCTTCTGTCAGTCTGCTATGCTGCACTTGGCTTGGGGTGAGTGTTCATGCACCACTGTGTATACTGATTACAGTAGGGTTTTGAAAGGGTTAAATAGCACTGTGATGAAAGCTGTTCAGTGCTTTCAAAACCTTTGAATATACAACTGCACTCTGTATGCAAGGACGATCCCTCAGTTGCAGGGGCACAATGGTACAGTCTGGGCCTCTACACTAGTGGGTTATCGATGTGCACTAGGGACCTCTGACTATGGCCCACACCAGCCAATCATACTATTCACAATTAACATGGAGCACAGGATTGTGGGTACTGGCATATGATAACCCTGTAAGGCTACTAGGAATGCACTGCCAGCAACCCGCATCACAGTTGGAAGGTGCTGGGCCATAGGTTAAGGGCAGATGCTTGCCCCACTGGGCCATAGGCCACTGGATGAAGGGGGTGCATAGCAGCTACATCAGAGTGCCTGTGAGTGTAGCCTGCACCCCCTCCACCCCAACCTGGACACTTCCCCCAGCGGTCAAGCACACAGTGCTACCCATTGCCAGGAATCAGTGCTCATAAAGGGTGCATGTCCCTTTCCTGCATGCATTCAGTGTATGGTTGGACACCAGATGCCTATGCACCATGTAATTGTGCCACATAGGCATAATGACATAGGGCACATTATGCATAGAATGTGCTGGCCCAGTGTTAATTGCTGGAGAGCTATTTTTGGCATACCAAAATGCATTAAATGCACATAAATGTATTGGGTTTATAACAAAATGCATTTACACTTTTATGCAGCACTCACCCACACTCTCTAGATATACAGATAATGAAACATCTGAGTTCAATGTCATGGACAGCAATAGATGATGTGGAAAGGACCATTCCGCTGGCCCCTTGGGAGCAAGTTATGATCCCTTTCCTTCCTAAGTGGCATTAAATTAAAATTATGAAATTATGGTAGCAGAACTCCCAGACAGGTAAGGAAGCTTTCCATCTGTTCTAAACTTCATTTATAAAGCTCTGCAAAAGTGGGGCTTAAAGCTGAATAGTTAGAGGTGCTGTCTTCAGACTTCAGTGCCCCAATCTTAGCTTCCAACTACAGTTCCTGGTGTGTCTGTCCATCTGATAGGCAGACAGATATAAAAGGTGGTGTCATACAGGGCAAACAACCCCCTTCTAATAATCTACCTGTTTTATAATTGGAAAGCTTGAACATCACCTTAAACTAATTTTTACTTTTCTTATACTGAAAAACATCCCTCTTAGCCAATGAAGAACACAGAACAACTGTCATGTAATTCTATGATAACTGGAAAGTAGAGTAGACTCAGTCATGGGTCTGTATGTTAATTCTTGTGTTCTGAGTGGTTGAGACTGATGCTACAGCGTAGCTGTAAGAAACCACCACACATGTCCCACTTTCTCAGACCTGCTATAGTGCTAGACAAAGAGTGATTATAGTGCTCTATTTTAAAACTTTTTTTTTTTCAGTTTTCCTTTTTTTCTAGTATAATAGCAAGCAATAACAGATGTAGTGGCTGGGGGCTTTACTCAGTAATAACCAGCCCAATGGGTTATGGCCTCAGTGTTTATTACCTCCGGTCTGGTTATTACCTCATTAACCCCAACCACTATGCTGTTACTGCTTAAACATAGTCAGCTGAAACTTTTAATATCTGAAGTGCTATTTCTTTTCCCTTTCACCATTGAGCAGATACTCTGCCTGACACTACTAGGTGTAATGCGAGCAGTACTGCATTACCTGGAGGCTGACATAGGTAGTGCTATTCAACTTCAAACCTCATCAGCTCTGTGATCACACTGAATGTGACATCATAACTGACCAAAAAGAGCCACTCACTTTCTGCCATAATGGTCACTTGTGATGCTGCACATGTCACAGAAATGGGGAAGTCTCAAAGTGTCAAAGGGCTAAACACACTAGAATGTACAAAGAGATCCTTCCATAATGGGATTACAAGAGAGAAGACACTTCCCTGCTCCATCAGGATGATAGCAGCACCAGCAATCTTAGGCCCCATCCAGGTCCTCCATCTCCCACCAGATGAGAACTCCCCAGACCACCACTATTGGCAAATCAGGGAGGAGAGGGGATAGAGGGTAGGCTGGGTCAGTGCTGCTTGTTTGCAGGAGGCAGCCTGGTGTGGGAGGGAGATAAACAGAGAATTAAAAGATGAATTACAACTGGACCCATAGTCACTGTTTTGGGTCACCACTGCAGCCCTAGGCCTTGAAAGTACTCCCTTTACTTTCCAAAACAAACATTAGTAATACTGTAAATAAACCATGCTTTATTGTTACTGTCAACTGATTCTGCATGGCTTGTACACACTGATCATTCCAGACCCATTGCCAACAATGTGTAGCCCTTTTTTTTAACATGCTCATAACAGTTCTTTGATTTTTAAAAAGTCAATTAAGAATGAAAACAAGGTAAGAAGCCTAGTAGTGAAGTGATGGGTCTACTGCTCACTACACTGGTGACCTGAATTAGGGTGCAAACTGAAGTCATCCAGGGTGAGAGAACTCGGCATCCAAGGGATTGCTCTTCTCTAATAGGATAGGTGAGTTGCACCTCCCACAGTATGCCTTACACTTAGTAGAGTCTGGGTGTCAAGGCAGTCAGGAGGCCCAGAAGGGCACAGGATCTTGACGGATGCTCTTTGTCATTGCACATTGACTTCTCAGGGGAAGAAAACTCTGGAGGATCCGCTCCTCTGTTATTCTTGGGTCACACACAAGAGGCACCCCACATAACTCCTTCAGGCCATAAATGGCTGCCACTTCTTAGCATGTAAGCAAAAGCTATTACTTTGTAGCTGGCATACTTCTGAAGTACTGTCGCCACACAAGCTGGTGCCCAGCCTGGCACCAGTCACCTCACTGGATCGTCTCTCCCACCTAGCTACTGGAATTTTGAAACACTAGTATATATTCTGGCTACCATTTCTCAGATTCCTCTCTCCCAGGACAGGTGTTGAGTAAACTTGGTGCATAATCTCTTCCATTCCATTATAGACAGGTTAGGATCTTCTTGTACAATGTATGTGATTAACAGATACTCCACCTCTTGATTTTTTTTTTTTTTATCTATTCTAGGACTACAAGTACCTTTGAGCCAAGGCTCTTTTACAAAGGTTCCACGTCAGAAATAACAAACAACAAGGAAGCAACAGTGAAATAACAGTAAACAATTCATGTACAATAGTGCTATTGAAAGGGGTCAGTTATAGGAACAGTAAGGTGTAGAGGAGGAGGAGAAGTGCAGGTAGTTAACAGAGGCAGCTATAGTGAAATGGTGAACACAGCTAGGACGCATGTGCCCACAAGGAATGGGTAGGGTCAGGTGCCCGGGGGTGGCAGAAAAACAGGGATGAGAGGAGAGGGGGAGGATGAAGATGCAGCAGGAGGCATTTGTCGAAAAATAAATGGGAAGGAGTGATAGAAGAGAAAAAGGGGGCAGGGTGGGGGGAATAAGTGCTATAATGGGGCAAGGAGAGACTAATGAGGTGGTATGAAGACCTGAGATTTGAAGTGGTGCCTCAGAAGCTGGGGGGAGGGGGACTGGGGGGCCTGGGGTTAAGCAGTATATAAGTTAGGATTAAAGCTGTGTAGGTCATCATCTAGGCGAGGCAGTCACAGGAGCTAGAGACAATGAGATGGGCCCAGAGCCTGGTTTTGAACAGACCTAGTGCTGAGGCAGAGGAGATGGTGTGGCTGAGACCATTCATCCATAGAGGAACCCTATAGGTGAAGGAGTGTTGGCCCTGCGTAGTTAGTTAGTTAGTTACTGTTACTTACTTTGCATTGTTTATGCTATGGTTAAATAGGTTTTCCAAGCTTGAATGCTAGTTCAAGGTCATGAGGGCATGAGTGGAAACTGAGAGGAGGGAGGTACACAAGGAACATGAGGAAGTATTATTTTACAGAAGGGTGGTGGAGCCATGGAACAGTCTACCAGTCGAACTGGTGGGTGCTAAAACAGTTAATGGTTTCAAGCATGACTGGGACAGAGTGAAGGGTATAGTGGTCACGCAGGGTGACAGAACCGGGAAGGAAAACTGGGGGAGGAGGGGGATGGCTAGGTCCCTTGATGGACAGTAGGTCCCAGGAATAGATAAGGAACTTGGGCATAGACCATTAGTCTTTTTCTGCCATCATTGTCTATGTTTCTATGTTTTACTAGTAAAAGTGGGCATATTTACTGCTTTGTCCTACACTCATTTAGGAGCCCTTCCTCACCTGTCAGGTTTATGTATGACCTGTACCTGATTCTCCATAGGTGCTGCAGGTAATGGACTGGCTCCATTGGGGTGCCCTCAGACCTTCAGGGAGCCAAGATGGTACACAGGGGGAGGTACGAAGACAGCTGACTCTACCTGCCTGGCCTTGACAACTTCATAATCATAAGAACAAATTGAATAATGCCAAAATTGGTAGCACAGTAGTTACACAATAGATTTGCTGTTACAATTTGCATTAGCTATTACATGTGTAGTTGCCCTTGTAAGAACAAATTATGTAATGTCAGAAAAGATATAGTGGTAGTTGCACAACAGATTCTCCGTTACACTTTGCAACAGCTATTAAATGTGTAGTTACACTTGTCAGAATAAATGGGAGACAGTAGTAGCTGCACGTGTAATTATTACTTCATGCAAATTGTGTAGGTACACAACACGCAAATGTGAAACTAGTTAACAACCACACAGTAGTTACATGTAACTGCACAATATCTCCATTGCAATTACAGTGTAGTTATACAGCAGTAACAGTGTAGTTAATGACATTTAAAATAAAGTGTTACCAATGTAAAAGTTATAACAATAAACTGACATTTTATAAATTGAAGGTGTAAAAGGCTGACTCAAAATACGCAATTTTCACCACTTGTTAGGGGCAGGATTTTTATTACTCAGCTCCTGCCTCCTCACTCATAAAGATAAATTACATGCTCTGAGTCAGTCTACTGTGTATCCCTTTGTATTAAATGTGATGTGAAGAGCAGTGCTTTACCTGATAGCTGACTTATCTAGCACTGTTCCTCTTAATACCTCATCAGCATACTGGCCTAACTCATTGTGACATCACAAGTGACTGCAGTGTACTGGCAGCAGGTGAGTGCAGATGAGCAGATAATGTACAGAATGAAAAGGAATAGAGCTAGATATGTCAGCCACCTGACAGACTGATGTTCCATACATCACGCCTGGCACTCTCACGTAGAAAATCTCCTAATTAGCAAACAGGAAAAGAACAAGAACCTCAGATATAAAAAGCAATGGTAGTATCAATTTCAGGTGGTACATTAGCCCTTAACAGAGGCTGTAAAACATGAATGGCCTTAAATATGAATAGGACTACCTGGGTGACACTCAGTAAAATAGATAAAAATGAGCACACCCAACCTCTATATTGTTTACAATCTGGCCTCACTAGGGAACTTTCCCAACAAATTAATGGAACTGACAAAAAAAAGCAAGATCAGCTGTGAACTAGGATATCTCCATGACAAATACACTCCAAAGTCATCAGTTCACTGTGTGACCTTGAGCAAAACTGTTGACCTCCGTATACCTCTTTCCTCCAAGCTGTTAAACTGGGTTGAAGCAGGGCCACCTACTGGCCAAACAACAGTGCTTGATGCCACTGTGCCAGTGGTAACCCAGGTTCAGAAGCAGACTTGGGAGCTGGCTCAGGCAGCTGGGGAGGCTTGGCTGCTGCTTCTGCATGGTAGCACACTCAGGTGGGGAGAAGTGGTGCAAGAGATCTGCCACTGCAGCGACTATTGATGTGGGTCAAGGAACTTGCTTCTTCTGTATAGGGCTCACTGTGTGCATGCAAGGCTGAAAAAGACATGGCATGGAGCTGCACAGTGTGGGGTTGGGGGTGTGGGGGGCTAGGAGCATAAACAAGAAAGACCTCGGTACTGTCTTCATAAGAGTAATTGGCACTGTTGGATCCCCATTCCTAATGACCTCTGTTGGGAAGACCATGGGGTATCAGCTGACAGGTCTGGGAGGCTGATGAAGCAATGACAATCTGACAACTATCTGCAGCATTATTTAAGCAATAAGGTATGATATTGTGTGTGTTACTGTGGGATAACGGCATGCCTTGGGAAGTGAGGCACAAGGGGAGGCTGAGTGCCTCATGCACCCAAGAAGTGCTGTTATCCTGCAATTACACACACCCTGGAGTGCCTTATCACAATTATAAAATGGCTTTCCTGGTTTTTAATTTTAGAACTACATACAATAATGAGATTCAGAAAGTCAAGCAGTTCTGACTAGTGGTGTTTGAATAACTTATTTCAAATATTTGGCCAAATAGTCATATTTGGTGTCCCAAATATTTGAAAATTTAGTATTCAGTTCATAATTAATGTACTTGTGGGAGGTTAAAAAGGCCCCCCTTCTCCCCAGCCCAGTCATAGTAAAAACAACCCTAATTCTCCCAGTCTCTGCAAAGAGTCCACTCCCCCCCAGCACCAACAATTTCAGTATTAACAAAAACACTCCCACAGTGGGTGATGGCATAACCTGCCCAGCTCTATGACTGGCCACTGTCTCCACCTTCCATTACTTAATTAAATAAATCATTCCCTCATTCCCCCACCCTGGGTGCAACACCCAAGTCCCACCCTCCTCCCCCTCCTGCACCCACATTTTTAAATTTAGTAGCATGCCCCCCTCCAGGTGCAAGAAGAAGACTGGAACAACCCACACACCTCCATGGCTGGCTGCTGTCTCCTCTTTCTATTATTTAGTTAAATAAATCATCCCCCATCCTGCACCCAGACAGCAGCACCCCAGTCCCACCCTCCTCCCCCCAGCACCTATATTTCTTACATTTAGTAGCAAATCCCCCTTCTCCCCCAGTGCAAGAAGGTGACCAACACAACGCACACTCTTCCACTGCTGTCTGCCTTCACTCCCACGCTCGCTTGCATAGTAAGAGAGCTGATCATGTGATATGCTGCTGGAGTGGGGGGATGGGGATGATTTATTTAACTTAATAATGGAAAGGGGAGACAGTCGTGAGCCACAGAAGTGGGCAGGTTGTGCTGATCACCCATCGCAGGAGTTTTCTGTTAACATTGAAATTGTAGGTGTGGGGTGAAGGGTGAGTGTGGGCTCATTGCACAGAGTGGGGGGATGGAGGGTTGTTTTTGTTGCAGTTGGGCTGGGGAGAAGGGTGGGGGCCATGTTCTTTCCTTTTTTTGTACTATTTCCTAAATACAAATGGGCACACAAAGTGCCACTGTTTGTTATTGGATGCAATTAATGAATAGTGCATTATAGGTTCATAGCTCTTCCCTATGGAGCCATCTTAAAAGTGCATCGGCCTGCGGATGTCAAAAACCCCCATGACATATGTTTAGCACTTGCACCCATACAAAACTGCCGGCCCTTAAAATGTAGTATTTCTGTACTGCCCCAAACTTGATGCAAGATGTGTAATCTTACCTGTACTCTCTTGACGTGTTACCTGTTCCTAATCATGGGATGTGTAATCTTACCTTGTAGCCTCATGATGTGTAACCTGTTCCTAATTATGTGATGTGTAATCTTACCTTGTAGTCTCATGATGTGTGACCTGTTCTTAATTATGTACCATGTTGTCCCAAGTGTGTAAGTATGTAATTTCCTGTACTCTCCCGGGTCATACCTGAAAATAGGCAAATTGCTTGTCTAGTGTACTTACCTGGTTAACGAAAGCTAAATAAAATAAATAAATAAAGGTTCATAGGTTTAGTACAAGTTCGAGGGACTGGCACAAGATGAACTCGTCACCTTTAACCAAGGTGGAATTTATATTTATCTCCATATATATATATACACACACACACACATATATATATATATATATATAAAAATTAATCTTAAACCGCAGTAAATTTGAACTATGTACCACTTCAGGTGGAAGGGTGTTCCAAATTGGAACAGCTCTCTGAGTAAAGAAACGATTTCTCTTAACTGTTTTATTAATAGAGGATCTTAATCTCAGCTTATGCGATTTAGTGTTCCTTTCAGAAGGATACCATTCCAGGCAGATGGTTTCAAAAAGAGCTGGATCTCTTGAAGCTCTAAAAATTAAACATAGGTCACCTCTTAAAGAGTGATATTGCAAAGAATAGAGATTCAAAGCTCTTAACCTTTCACTATACCTTAATGACTCCAAATTTTTCATATTTCTCATAAACCTTCGTTGTATTTTTTCTAGTCACTCTTTCTTATGCTGATGTCAGTGCACAGAAAGAAGAGCAATAATCTATGTGTGACCTTACTATGCTATTGTAGATTGGTAACACCACCTCTGCTTCTCTACATTTAATATTTTTCAAAATACAGCTGGTCTATGACATTTTTTAACTGTTTTGTTGATATGTTCCGTAAATTTCAAATCATTTGTAATATGAACTCCCAGATCCTTCTCGGAGGTGACTACTGTTAATAAAATATTATTCATGTAATAATTATTTAACCTATTATTCTTACCGAGATGCATGACTTTGCATTTGGCAATATTGAAAATTAATTTATTTTCTTTGGTCCAGTTTGATAGATTATCCAAATTACTTTGCAGCAAGTGTACAGAATTAATATCACTTACAATACACCCCAGTTTTCTATTGTCTGTGTATTTATTCAGCCAGACACCTTGTGTGGTTTGCATGCTAGAAATGACTAGGTTAAACAACACCGGACCAAGTACCGAGCCTTGAGGCACCCCACTTGTCACCATACTCCAGGTGGATTTGTAACCCCTAACACACACCTATTGCCTCCTATCTGTCAACCATGACGAAAGCCACATAATAATGTTATAGTGGAGCCTTATATTATTCACAGTATTCGGGAAATACTATTCATCCCTCACACACTCCTAGTTCTGGCTTTCGCTGTTGAGCTGGAACAACACACAGTCATGTGATCAGATTCTACCAGTCACAGGACAAGACATTCCCAACCCATTTTATATGGAAAGTCCTGGTCTGAGGAGGATAAGGTTTACGTTGAGAAGTCATTATGGTGAGTATCAATGAGCAATCAACCTGAAAAAGACAGTGTTCCTCTGAATGTTGAGTGCTGCAGGACAGAATTTACCAGCCCTGCTCTTTCACACTGTAGACAGGTTGTTAAATCCTCCCTGTCTGCAGTTAGAGCTCTTCCAGCAGAAAAATGTGAGAAGTTTGGTAAATTTTTCTCTGACAAGGTGTCCTCCATTAAATTGTGTATCTCTTTGAGCAACCTGTCATGAGCCAGTAGTGGACATTCCTTTGGTGATGTAGATTTGCCCACATGGTGAGAGTTTCCACCTGTTTTTGAGGTTGAGGTGCTCTAGGTAATCTCTAGTTTGTGCCCCACTTTCTGTATACTGGACCTGGGACCAATCTGGTTGCTTTTGGGCTGCGGTGAATCCCTAGGTCTAGTGATCACCAAGATCATCAGATCATCAGTGGTTCCTTGAGGGAGGGTCATTTTTCATTTGCCCTGAATAAGGCGGTGGTCACACCCCTCCTAAGAAAACCATCCCTGGATGCTGACATTCTGCAAAGTCCAGATCTGCTCTAATCTTCCCATTTTGGGGAAGGTTATTGAAAAGGCAGTGGTGGTGGTGGTGACGGTGGTCTCCACCCTCCTCTTTGTGGAGAAGGTTGTTGAAAAGGTGGTGGTGGTGGTGGTGGAGGAGAAACTTGTGGATTGCCTGGAGAACAATAACAACTATGAACCTTTCCAGTCACAGAGTCCACTCCACCGATGTGGGCTTGCTCATTGTTCCCCCTTCCTGCCTGAGGCTTTCAGGGAACAGAACTTTTGGAGTGGTGACTCCAATGTTGTGAAACTTACTTCCTGGGAGCACTCATATGGCCTGCTCAGTGGTGGCCTTTAAAGCATGTCTGAAAACTTATTTATTTGAAAAGCATTTCCCAGCTAGTTAGTTTTAACAAATCTGTACTTTAAAAAATTACTTATCAGCTATTACATTTTATTTCTGGTGTTTAGTTTTGTTTGTTTTATGTATTTTATTTAATTTCTACTGTAGATACAGTGCCCTGAGCCCTTGGGAAAGGTCACTTTATAAATAAAGTTTGCTTTACCTAAGGAAGGTTATAAAGCTATATCAAAACAAAACTGACTAAAAATAGATCCCTGTTGTTGATAACATGCTGCAGTTGTCTCTTAGATGCACTATCTCAGGTACAGTAAATACAGGAGAAAATTAAAGCAGCAGTGCAATGAAAAATATTTTTTTCAAAAACCTAATTTCAGCCACACTTAATAAAAATATTTGCATACCTGTCCAATCTGATTTTTGAGGTACCCCCTGGTGTGCAAAATGAGTTTTTTTGTTTTTTTTTATTTTCTTGATCCTAATCCTTGCCAGATCTACAGTGTTATTTCTTAGACAAATGTGATGGCCATCTTTTTTTCTTGAGGGAAAAAAATAAATAAATTAAAACATTTATAAAGTACTCAAATTTTGGTGGAACTAGAACATGTAATTTAACATTTAATTGAGAAGTGGTCAAAGGTTTGGCAATTGAGGTTCAGTCCCAAAAAGTGCAAAGTGATGTATATAGAGAGCAAGAACCTAAGTACAGTGTACTGGATGGGGGTAAAGCTGTATATGACAGCTGAGGAAAGATACCTACGGGTCATCATCAGTGACTCCCTAAAACAATGAAACCAGTATAACAAGGCCTACAGGAAGGCAAACAGGATGCTGGGGTGTATAGGAAGGGTACTGACAGCAGAAGAAGGCAGTATTACTACCTTTCTTTAGATCACTGGTGAGGCCTCACCTGGAGAACTGTGTCAGTTCTGAAGTCCTTTCCTAAAGGCAAAATAAGGCCAGGCTGGAGACAGTGCAGCAAAGGGTGAACAAAATGATTCAGGGCCAGCAGGGCAGATCTTACGAGGATCAGCTCAAGGCACTGAACCTGTACTCACTGGAGGCCAGATGAGAGAGGGGAAATATGATAGAGACCTTCAAGTTCCTGAAATTAATGAACTAGGTAAACTGTGAGGAACTATTAAACATAAGTAGCAGATCAAGAACACAGGGGCAAGAATGGAAACTGATAGAAGGAAATTCCTGGGGGAAGTGAGAAAGTTTTATTTTATAGAAAGGGTGTTGGAGCCATGGAACAATCTGCCAGCTGATGTGGTGAGCATCAGAACTATCAGTGGTTTCAAACATGGCTGGGACAGAGTGAAGGGCTTAGTAGTTGCTCAGGGTGATAGTCATGGGGGGATGGTATGGGTTAGAACCCTGTATGGACAATAGGTTGCAGGTTTGTTAGTGTTTATGGGTAGATGGATGGACCTGTGGTCTTTTTCTGCCATCATTGTCTATGTTTCTACATTTCTATTTTACCCCAAAATAAACTGGAAGATGCCTGGGATCTTGTATGGTGAAAAATGGGTAGGGCAAAATGTTTGCCCAGTTTTGTTGCACTGCTGCTTTAAATGCAAATACAGAACTTCTTTTTGGGTCATAGTGGAAGAATGCATGACAACATGATAACACGAGTATGTAGGTCAAAATCTGTAAGTTATGGGTGGCACATACATTATCAGTGCTATGACCTCAGTGTCTGTGACATCACAACTGACCAAGAAGAGCCAATCACCTGCTGCATGATTATTCACTTGTGATGTCACAATATGTTAGGTCACAATGCTGATAAGGTATGGAGAGAAAGAGAACTAGATAAGTAAGTCTCCAGGTAAAGTATTGCTTTTGGCATCACACCTTTTTGTTATGGATAACATTTTTTTATTAAAATTTCAAATATTAAATACAGCTTTCAAAATATTTCCAGTCATTTTCAGCAAACATCATATTGATCTCGTTCCAAGACATTAGTAATTAAAAGCTGAATAATAACCAGATAAACTATTTCAGCTTACCGTTACAATGCTTTATAAAAAAAATAGTCATTGACAATTAAGACTTACATTTAAGTATATGAAGTAGAAGAAAGCTCTATTATCCTGAGTTCTTGGGGTTGTTTTTTTGTTTGTTTGTTTTGTTTTTTATTTTTTTGTTTGTTTTTGCAGTTAAGCATATTGAGTTTTCAAAGAAAGAACAACATGCAGTCCTAAGTTTTTTTCTTCCTAGAATATTCAACTTAGTTTCCAAAAAAATAATCTGAACAGGATGACTGAGAAAGGAAGTCAGTCAGTAAAGAAAGAAAGAGAGATAGAACAACAAGAAAGCAGAAATGTTGAGATGTGTACTTCACAACGTAGTGTAATTAATAAAACAAACACTTTATATCACACCAAACACTACCAGGTAGAACATATTCTAATGAGCAAACAGAAGAAGAAAGATACTTTATAAATAAAAGGCAACAGCTGGCTACTTTTAAAAATTAATACAATTTTTTGCATACTATTTTTGGTGTTACAGTACTAGCATCTCAAGCTAAAATGACCAGAACCTACTAGTTTCATGCCAGTCATGTATGGCCTTGAAAACTAATTGGAAACAGAAATATCATGGCCAATGCACATTAAAAGTGCAGTTATTTGTCATTTATTAACCAAGAGTAGGTAACAGTGCTTGATAAAATGTATATTGTCTGATAATGAAATGAAATCAGAAAAATTAGTGGCATCTGATTAAAACTGCACTGTTAAGAATATTGTCAGATTCAAGATCTATAGAAAGTTTCAGAGTCAAAAGCCTGGTAGGCCAGGGACCCATCATGCTTCATGTCTATGTGACTCCTAAAACGTCATTAAAATAATGTATGCCTACCATGGTAGGTCCCCATAAACACCACCTAAATAAAAAATAAAAATTGAAAATGATAACAGCATGTCAGTGCTGCATAAATGTTGACCACTTATACATTATTGATGCATAAATTCGTTTTACTGTACCTTATTCAGTTCATCATGCAGTTCTGCCAGGCTGGGTCGGACCAGCTTCTCCCTGATGCTGGAGAATGTATTCCTGTAGTGGTCTATCCGGGGCACTGCATCGATGGTATTGTGGCCAAAAGTCCTCATGTAGTAGGTGTTGCTGTGGGTATCTGAGTGGTGCTGTCCCATGCTGCCATCACTACTGTCTCCATTCTGCACGCTGTCTGTGCTGTGGCTGCAAGAATCCACGAAATTCACTCTGAACCTCTCCTTTGATCCCACCCGTGAATTGATTTTGACTTTTTCTGAGGGACTCCCTCCGCCCTCTTTGACCAGGTCAACCTGAAACCGACTGGGCAGCATCCCCGCATCCTCCTTTGCAACGGGGTGCGACTGCGGGTCCAACTGCATTGCAACAACTTTCTCAGGCTGCATTTTCTTATTTCAACAAATCCACAACAGCAAATGTACAAAAGGCTGCAGTAAATAATCAGTGCTGCTTTTTTTACTAGAATAGTCTTCAACTTTGTTACTCGAAGCAGCGCCAGCGCTCCATAACAACTTCAAGCCAGCGCAACATCAGCACCACTTTCTCGGCGGCCCCACCCAGACTTCCCGTGACGAGCGGTTGAAGCACCAATAGGAACGAGAATCTGAAAGGGCACATTTGATGAGCTTGATTGGGCGGAGGCTTTATCCGTTTCCATGGCTGCCATGAGGTAAGGCGAGAGGGGGAAAGGGCAGGGTTTTTGTAAATGGCCAGTTAGGCACCAATCTAACACCTAGCTAATTCAGTCCCTTCCCGAAAAGCCGCTGGAGAACAGTATAATTATCACAGAACTCGAGTTATCTGATAATTAGTGATTCCGCACTGGGGGACGTTTGACTCGCTGCAATTTTATTTTTATCTCCTATGACCTTGTAACACCCGAAGAGCAAAGTTCATTATTCATGCATTTTTTTGTGTATTGCAATATAAATGATTTAAAAGGAGCGATCAGTTTCAAGATGTGAAACAGGCATCCGGAAATTGACTAGCAAGCAGATGCAACCGGCCTTCGAGCATGTGCAGCTTTTACTCTGAACTGGTGTTTCAAGGAACAGAGCCCCTGGAGGGATCGGATGTTAGTAAATGCCCTACTGATTGGTGAACTTTCGGTGGAGCATATATCGCTCAACCTACATTGCACACTGCTTAGTCACTAACAGGGAAATCCCAACGACGGATGGGTGGGAGGTTCACTCTGTGTGTGTGGGGGGGGGGGTACCAGAAATACCTGTGACATTACTGGGGATTCGGGGAACCAGTTAGGATAAGGTCAGTACCTCCCAGAACCTATACCGTTTTCTGTAAAATAACCTTATCAGGACTGTTTTGTTACAGGTTCTGATAAGGTTGTGATCATGTTTTTGGAACTTAATATACATCCCCTAGCAGGTCATTATCTAAAAAGAAGGCTGTTGATGGTGGTGAAAAGACCCAGAAAGAAGGCTGGAGGGGGAGAAAGGACCCAACTGAGTACAATCTATTTATTAGATGGGCATGCACACTGCAGTGCTGTACAATACTAACTAGCTACATGGCACTACTTATATTTATTTGCTGTAGTATGAGTTGTTTTAAAATTTATTTCCCTTCACTGTCAATAGCTTATGGGTGCAAGTGCTGCTAAAAACTGTTTTTGTACTTTATTTCACTGGGAAAGTACCCTTGAGCACAGGGGTTAATGTAGGAAGGTTCCATGTCAGTGTAAAATCAATGTGATTAAATACTAAAACAATTTATTCATTTCTACTTAAACTAAAAGGTTTCAAAGAGTCTGATAAAGCACAGATAACTATCAGAACATTTTATGGCTTATCAGAGTATCAGAACCTTTTCTGGTTCTCTGATCCCTAGACATTACATTGACCTTCAGAATATGGGACACCGACACGTAAATATGGAGATACAAGCAGGGAATTGAACACTGTGGAAATTAATGCCTTTACTTTTGTGTGCATATGTAATGTTGCTTTAAAGGGCCACCAATGTCTTGAGAAGTTTGAAAAAAAAACTACATTTTTCGACACAAAGCAGCTTATTATTTCTTATTAGCTTAGTATTTTTTATCGTCATTAATTCTTGCTGAGGTCACATTCCTGAAAACAGGATCGTTGTTCCTTGAAGGTTCATAAGTGCTCATATTGCTTCTTCCCATCCTGATGTCATAATATTCTGCTTGTGACAGCACAGTTATTCCAATGGCAACAGACTGTGATGTCACAACACAGCATTCTGATTTACAGTAGCGAAAAAGCTATAGAGGCAGATGAACTCTAAGGGATAAAGATCTTGTTTTGTGGGGATTTCTTTAGTAATAAATAATGGAGAGGAAAAGTCTATTGAAGATATATGAAATACAAGCTGCATTGTGTCAAACTACTAGGTTTTCCAAAGTTCTCCCAAAGGTGTGAGCTGCTCTTTAAATATATCATACATCAGTGTGTGTTTCTGCTATGAAGTCTGAGTTTAAGCACCTTCTCTGTGTGAGCAGGACCCCATATGGGACCAATGTAAATAAATAAATAAATAAAATCTGGGACAAAGCAGCAGTTCTCAGTGGTAAAATAAAGGCTGTTCCTCGTAATGTAAAAGAGTTGAGAGGTAATGTGGGGCAGTTGAGACGTAGTAGTGGCAAAAAGGCAGCTGAAATGGTTTTCGCTGAAATGAAAGGAATTTTGTTTATCTCCGACGAGCACAGTTTAAAAGCCACAAGCAGGAGCAGCTGTTGGGTACACACAGGGAGTGGAAGTGGAGGGATTTGAGGAAAGCTCAGAGAGGTTAGGTCAGGTGACCTGCTTAAAGAGCTGCTGACACCTTTGGAAAAGTGTGGGAAACCATAATATTTAGACATGTTTCTGCACCTGTTTCATGTATCTGCTATAGATTTCTCCTTCCCATGACTTTTACAGAGGAAATTCACACAAAAAACAGGATCTTTATCCTTTAGACTTGATATGCCCCTACAGTTCATTCGCCAGTTGTAGTCACAGTCCTTTGTTAACATCACAATTTGTTGCCATGGGCATGACTGTGATGTCACAGGCACATTATTATGACCCCAGGTGGGGGATAAGTAATTGAAACAGAGGAACTCTAAAGGAACAAAGAATCCTGTTTTCATGCAAATGGCCTCAGTAATAAATACTGGGGAGGAGATATACAGAACTAATGTCTAATATAAGCTGAATTGTTTCTAAAAATTATGGACTTCCCAGTGCACAAAATCTGTTAACTTGCCCCTGCCTGCAGGTTAAACTGGGTAATGAACTTTATTTTATTTGGAAAAGAAATATGGATCCAAATTAGACTGTACACCTGTTGTGGAGAGTGAATTTTGTGTTTAGAATGTTGTTGCATTAACCCCCTTGCATTGTAGCCCTGCATCTGAGATCCTGGGGTCCCCTGATTTCTGGAGGCCAAGTAAGTGGTTAGTACTATGTATGCTGCCTTCCCCCAAAATGAGTAACACACTGCAAAAACATGAACTTCCAAATCAGCTAATGTGAGATACCCATCCAGTGTTCTGCCATTACTCTGAAGCAGCATCTAGTACATTTTGTACTCCATTCTGAAAGATTTGGTTACTTTTTTCAGGCAAGAGTGGTAACAGCCTGCTGGGGGACTGCTGGTTTGCCTGGAAACTAATTCACCACCTCCCACCTTGCTGGCACCCTTGGGGTGAAGGGTCCCATTCTGATTTAAATGCTTCTTTCATGAGCTACACATATCCCTCCAGCAGTGGTGGAGCCAGGTGTGGGAGCAGTTGGGAGCAAGGGGGGGCCATTCAGCCAATCACGGGCTCCACAATGGGCACTAAACAGTGAATAAAGATGGTGGCAGGGCGCCTCTACTCACACTGGGGCAGCCAGGAGGGGTGACCGCCCCCCAGCCTCCCTCTAGCTCCACCACTGCCCTCCAGCCTTCTGCAGGGGTAGGGAGGGACTGGGTGGTTCATAGATTCAGTTCTTCACTAACTCACTGTAAAGCCTTTAACACCTCCCTTTTTGTCTGTCTCTCTGAACTCACAACATTGGACATATCTGGGCAGATTGCCCCAGCAGGCATGGGCTGAATCATGGCCACTGCCATGATCCAGGAATTATTTATTATTTATTTAGCTTTTGTTAACCAGGTAAGTACACTAGACAAGACATTTGCCTATTTTCAGGTACGACCTGGGAGAGCACAAGGAAATACAACATAGGATAACATGATACACTTTAGGTAGTCACACAGAGTCAGGGAAAACAGAAGCATCACATAGTCAGTAGGTACACACAAATGGTCTGAGCATATACATGAAGTCACCAAGGCTGTGAGCAGCATATTATATACAAATTATATACAGTATAGGACCCCAACAAAGTGGGGGCACAGTCAGAGCAATACCTAATACATAGGGTGTATACATTGTGTGCAGGAAAAGAATCCTGAGGTGTGTACTCAGAGCAGAAATCAGCAGTTCACACCGGGGGCAGGTAGCATCCTGCCTTCAAAGCTCCCACTCAGAACTCACTTCCAGCTGGCATGAACCTTCCAGGTTTAGACAGCTGGATATGCTCAGTAGCTTCCTGGGCACAGACCAGCTGACCCGGAGAACTAAGGGGACTCTGACATTAATTCTTTGAGGCCTGAAGCCTCTTTGGGAACCTACTGGTGGTCCTGAGGGTTATGCATACTTCTCAACCATAGATCACCCAAATGTGGAACAGTATAGTATGTGGGAACAAAAAAAGACAGCATATGGTTACATCATCTCATAGTGAAGACAGAAGCTCAGAACCACTGCACCCCTTCAGGGTGCCGGTATTAGGGCACTGAGTCATTAGGGTGCCAATTACAGAATTCGCCGCCACCTCCCTAAGGTCCACCCTCCTGGAGTTGGTATGTATAGTTAGGAGAGTGTAGGGGGCACAGCCCCCCACAAGGGGTGTCCGGGCAGACACAACCCCCTGCAACAGCAGTGATTGTTGACATTGCTGATTGGCACCCTATTGACTTGGTGCCGGAACCCTCAGATTAATGTACATATTTATAGAACAGCAATGTTGAATGTGGGACAGAACTCTCTCCATGTGGGACAAAGGGATTCTGAGTGGTAAACTGAGGGGTGTCATTCCTAATGTGGGACATTTGAGAGGTATGTTTCCATAAGCATATAGTAATATTCAAAAAAATTACTTCTGTTGAAAAAAAAACATATATTAGATAATTATGGCATACACAGTGGAATGACTCAGAATAAGCCACTATGCCACTAGTCAAAGCTGTACTCAATACTTATGACAAAGCTTACTACTAAGCTGCTAAGGACAACATAACTCTGGTATTGTTTGCAATTTACCCCCACCTTTCCTTTGAGTATTTTCCACTTGATTAGAATGCTGTATTAAGAAGATATGCCATCCTTTTCAATGGCTTTTTTTCCCTCAGGAATTTCAGCAGCTTCACTTTTTTCTGCAGTCTGTGGTGTATTTTTTCTACAGCTGTGGAAGTTTTGTGTATACCACTCAGCGCAATTCCCCCCTTTTTTTTTCCACAACTGCAGAACTTTTGGGGACTTGCAGATGGTTTTGCACCTTCAGAGTGTTTTGAGAATCCAGCTGTGAGACGTAACTCTCCCTGAGCAAAATGCAGTGTACCAACAACTGAGATACAATTATAGCGGAGGTTCAGGCACCGAGCAACAGCAAACCAGTGGGTGAATAGTAGTGTCAGTTGTTGAAACATAAATAGCACACATTTTCATTTAAAGGCAACAAACCACAACCACTAGACCCAGTGCAGCCCATAACGGAGCCCAACAAGCAGTAGAGGTAGCGGTAGAGCTGGTAACAGCCTGCAGTGAGTGATACTGAAGCAGGCAATATAAATACTCCAGGGAGAGACACAGCCATCAGTTCCACCATCAGTTACAGACAGCTACTGTGGTGCATGGTCCTGCTGGTAACAAATGGTGCTGCAGTGGTCCCAGTTGAGGGACTGGCTGCTGGTCTCTCTGTGAGTACTTTCTGCTGCATCTATGGCAAGACTGTAGAAGTCTGCTGCTCCAGTTGATACGGATCACCTGTTGTTGTGCCTGCTGAGCCTTCTCCTCAGCTGCGGATCCACTCTTTCGAATTTTAAGCAGCTGTGGAAAACTGTTGCAGATTTTCAGCACTTGAGGAATTTCGCAATTTGCCTGGTTTGTGATTGTCCGCAACTGCAGATATTTTCTTTGTGACTATGCTGCAACTAAATTTCTGCAGTGCTACAAGCCATTTTCCGCAACTACGGAATTTTTGGCTCTCTTTGAGAATCCAGCCCTCTGTGAGTACTTTCTGCTGCATCTATGGCAAGACTGTCAAAGTGTGCTGCTCCAGTTAATACGGATCACCTGTTGTGCCTGCTGATCCTTTTCCTCAACTGCAGATCCGTACTTGCGAATTTTCAGCCCGCAGAAAAAATGCTACGATTTTCAGCACTTGCAGAATTTCACAACTTGCCTGTTTTGTGATTTTACGCAACTTCGGAAATTTTCTTTGTGAATATGCCGCAAGTAAATTTCCACAATGCTACAAGCCATTTTTCCACAATTATGGAATTTTTGTCTCTCTTTGAGAATCCAACCCAGCGTGCATACCTAAAGTTTGCTAGACTGTTGACCTCCAAAGCGCAGCACAAAGAAAGCCACTAACAGGTGCACTTGGCACAAAGTACAACCCCCTATTGGCCCCACAGAGGTATGTATCCTTTGCTAAGCAAAGTATCAGTTAGGGCATCCCAAAGTGGTTTGTGCTGTTGCACTAAGTTGCCATATTCAAAATTCAACATGCAAATGACCTAAGTCACTATGAAAGGTCCAAATAGGTAATTAGCATCCAATTATGGGTTCATTTAAAGAGATTCACCAAGTTAAATCAAGGGAGATTCAAGGGTAAGGATGGTGGAATCTATGGGGGGGGGCAAGTAAGGAGAGAGACTATGGGCAGACTCGATGGGCCAAGAAGGTCCTTTACTGCCAACACATATCTATGAATCTATGAGAATTGCACTACCTAGTTTGGTGCCTTACCTCCCGAAATGCTGCTGATGTTTATTTTTTCTCAAAATATCCAATAGTTTACAAGCTAGAGCACTCATAAAATTTCCTTCACTGGGTCACTGTTTCTTCCCGGTTTGTAGATCCACCCCCGCACTCAGCCAAGTTATGACATGAACCCAGGGAGAGCATGGGGACAAGCTCCATTATAGTCTATAGGGGGCAATTTTAACATCATATTTATGTATCAAATTGACCATTTGGTGAATAATCAAGGGCACCAGGCAACTAACAAGGCCCACGGCACTCTCCCTGTGTCTAATGACAGGTTGAACAGCTTTGTTAGAGGTTCTGCCAGCTCCTCCTTAAGCTCTCGAAGCACCCTGGGATGCAGGGCATCCAGATTCATTGCCTTGTCTACCCTTAACTTCCCCAACTCCTCCAATACCCTGTTCTCCTTGAATGGGCTATTGTCCACCTCCTTAGCCTCATTGCCTCTCCCCTTCAATACTGGTCCATGTCCCTCTCTTTCAACCCAAAACACAGAGCAGAAATATCGGTTTAGCAAGTCTTCTTTTTCTGAATCCCTTTCTAAGAGATCACCCCATACCCCCTTAAGTCTCATTATATCTTTCTGGCTTCCTTCACTATCCTCTCCTCTATATCTGCCTTCACCCTCCTGATTATCTGCCCTTTCACCTTTAGCTTTTCCCTATATACTTCCTTGTCATCTTTTCCTTCTGTTCTTTTATATGTCTTGAAGCCCTTTTTTTCTCCCCTATTTTCCTTGCCACCTCTCTAGAATACCAAAGCGGCCTCCTTCCCTGTTTTCTCTTTTCTACCTTCCTAATACACTGTGCAGTGGCTTTCACAAGTCCTCCCTTTATTGCCCCCCATAATAAACCCATAAATCTTCCTTGACCAGATTATTCAGGGTTTAAATATTTATTACAACAAAATACAATGTAAACTTTTCCTGAAAACCATATATACCTTCAAAAGAATCCTCAAAATTCAAAAATATGGGATAAAAAAGGAGAAGTAATCCCCAGATAACAAAGTGCAGTGAATGTTTTTTTCTACTGGCACTCCTGAACAAGAGAATCCACATTTGCTATGCTTGTTTTAGCATTTGATGTAGGATGCTACTTGCCAAATTAAACTAACTACCCACTCAATTATCAGACAATAGTTACCCAGCAACATATAAGTTTAGCATTTGTCTAATCTTAAGAGTATATATAATTAAATAAATATCACGGGAGGGGTGAATAACATGTTATTCTCCCTGCAGCCCACGTTACATTCCCTGCAGGCTCACCACAATGGCACTCAGTGTTCCATAGTATGAATAGGAAATTTGATATGGCATGCAGGAATTAATTTTTTATTCCCCTTGTAATATTGCAAACAATGTTGACCTAGAACTCGGGGGTCCACTTTGCTACACTATTTGCTGCTAGGCAGCAAAGGTGGTAACATTCCAGAGGGAATACAAAGTTTATTCCTGCATGCCCCATGGAATAGCCCATGTTTCTAAAACATAGGCAAGAGTCAAAACTTACAAATAAATTATTTATTCTAGCAACTGTAGCATTCTAAATGAAAAAAACATCATTTATCTCAGTTTTAGCCATTCATCTCCTCTGTAGACAAATCAGCAAGTCACCTTTAACCAATGGGAGAGCAACTTGCACATGCCTTATGGTATCACAATGACTTATGCAGCACTCAAAACAAAGAAGTGAAATCAGAGAGAGTTAACTCTTCCTAAACGGAATTCAAAAGCTTCACAATTAAAAAAATGTATAAATTGGACACACAATGGCTTGGCTTAGAATACGCCATGTATCATTTGCGAGTGGGTAGAACTTACTCTGCCAGTTGTGAGTTATTATCCTGCCCTCCCCGATCATGAACATAAATTATTTTATTTATTTATTTATTTAAACAGCAGTTTGGAAAACCTTTGAGCCATAGGCTCATTTACAAAGGTACCTTGTCACAGTAAGACAAACGAAAATACACAGCATAACAGTACAACACAGTATAACAGTAACTTAAGACATAGATACAAACAAGCTGGTACAGCTGGTATAGCCACTGTTTTTCCGCAGTTGCAGAAAAAATGTTGCACGCATGCTGCACCACAGAGAATGGAGCGTAACTCTCCCTGAGCAAAATGCAGTGTACCAACAAATGAGATACAATTATAGTGGAAGTTCAGACACCAGCCTCTACCCCAATTGTGTTGTTTGTTTCTATTGAGTGACATTCAATAGTTCCCTTTGCATATACAGTATGGCCGCCACCCCCCCCCCCCTGCGCCCATTTTTCGGTCTATTAAAAAGTTGGTGACCATGTATTTCTTTGTTCCATTAGCTGTCCTCATCCCACCATGTTTTTGTTATGCAGATAAAATCCACATTACTGTTACTGATCATGGCTGATAGTTCCGCCCGCTTATCCTCATTAAGGCTACGTGCATTGAGTGTCATAATGCCAGCCTCTAATTTACCCCCACCTTTCCTTTGAGTATTTTCCACTTGATTAGAATGCTGTATTAAGCCCCTCGCCCCTGAGTAGGTCAGTTTAAATTGGCCGTCACTGCCTTTGCCAAGCTTTAGCCTAGGGTTCTGCTGCCTTTGTGGCTAAGATGTAATCCATCTTTGCAGTACATGTTCAATTTATTCCAGAAGTTATCCCTGTGTCTTATGAATTTATAATTTCTTTCCCGCGCCTAGTTCCTTAGCCATTGGTTAAAGTGTCTTATCTCCTGTTGCCTTTTTTGATTTGTCCGAGGTACTGGTAGTACTGCTGAGAATATTTTTTCACAGACTTTACTTTCTACTAGATAATATATATATATATATATATATTTTGCTAGTTTATATATATGTGTGTGTATATATATATATATATATATATATATTTCTTTACATGACGCATTATGTCATCCTGCTAACTTTTCTTATTGTACTCTGTCATTAAACAGAAGTAGTAGTAGATCTCAGAACTAGCCAATCCCAAGCAAGCACAAACAGAATGCTGCAATTGGTTAGCTTCTTAATCTTACTCACCAGTTTCAAGTCCTGCTGCAACACTAAAAGAAGTAGAAAGTTAGTCGCAAATTGCAAAGTCACAAGGGGTTTTATACATTACCAATCATATTTGTCCTAAAACTTGTGTCTGTATAAACAGAACATAACATGGTCTGACTGAAGATATATTTCTCTTCATTCAAGGTCAATGATATTAAGATATCACACACATGGCTTTGTCACTCATGAGATATAATATGATTGGCCTCTAATGAAGATAACTATGATATCTTCAGTCAGGCCATGTCATATCCTATATTTGTCTGGAGGTTAGACACATCCCAATGACTGTCTTCAACCTCAGAACCAATCAGAGAGCAGCTTTCTCCAATGCTAATGACATCACAGTAGTCTTCTTCTGCTCTAAAGCTAGCTGTTTCAATAATACACGATTAAGTCTTTACACACAACAGCTGATGTAAATGCACAGTATAACATTTAAACTGATGTAAAAACTGGAAACTCAATGGGTTGACTCAAAATATATAGTTTTTCTCTATGTGTGAGGGGGCAAGAATTAAATCTCACATGTGACCTTGCCACTCATGAGTTATGGTCCTGTCCCCTCACCAGTGTGAGCTCAACATGTTAGCCACCAATCCTGTTGTCTTTTTGTTTTTTTTTTAATAATATGGCTATTTTTTTTTAATTAGCCACTGTTGGTTAGTGTTTTTATGCCAAGATTGCAGTTGTACATTTAAAAAATAGCTAATATGGTTAAATGGCTAGAACACAATAGGTGGTGTCTAAAAGAAAACTGTGGGGTTGAGCTAAGTGGCTAAATATTACCTTCCAGTGCTTTTGCAGACAAAGTCTGGGAAAGTGAGGAAGAATTGGTATTGCTAGGGGGAGACTGAAATGTTTGCAATGTGATTAAGGTGATAAGAAGAATGAACTGTCATGTAATTTATAGTGTTGAAACAAAGAAATAGTGTCAATCTACTCTAGCAGCATTAAAAAAATATCAATATGCTATATTTTTCAATTTTAAGCTGTGTCACAGTTTTAAAAATTGTATCAATAACATTGCAGAAAAGTGGTTTTGGATAGTGTTGACATGCTTATAATATTATCGACACATAAAAAACAGTATTGACCGAGCTGGTGCCTAATGGCTGGACTCCAAGCTTTTGTTAAAAAAAGTTAAGTTTCTAGCCCCAGCAGTTCCAAAGTTAGAGATTTCAAAAGATAATTGTTCAGAATTGGATACCTTTGGCACCACGAGTGCTAGAAACTAAATTTTTTTAAATGAAAGTTTGGAGTCAGTTATGTTGAAATATCAGTATAAGATAGTGCTACGGCTACCATACTCTTCTAGGTTTTGATGTCTAGAGTTAAGACTTCTCAGGCCAGATATTCAAAACTTTGCCCCGGGGCTAAATTAACACTGCCTGGCGGGCAAACTTAGCCCAGAGCACAAAGCAAGCTATATTCAAAAGGAATAGCCCGGGGTAAACAGCTTCTGAATATAGCATGGGAATGAGGCCGGGCAAACTGGACTGGGAGTGCAGGGCAAACTTAGCCCTGGAATAAGACAGCTCTGAATATAACAACCAGGAAGTGCAAACCACAACAGCAATACAGTGCACAGCGATGTGAAGGTAGGTAGAGGTGAACTATGTGGCCAATGTGTGTGCCAGTAAATGTGTGGACCCAGTACAGCTGCAGGCAGCAGCGCATGTGAAAGTATAGTGTTCAAAACTGTATAATATTCCCTGAACTGTTTGCGCAGCGCTAACATGTTTGCTCGGGTTTAGCGCAGGACTAAACCATTAGCCCGGTGCAAACACATTTGCCCGGCGCTAAACTTTGCCATATTCAAAAGTGACATGCAAATGAGCCTACTTAGGTAGTCTCTGGGCAAACATCCAGATTAGCATCTCATTATGCCCTGATTTGCATGCAGTTTGCACCGAGCTAATGGTTTAGCCCTGCGCTAAACCTGCGCAAACGTGTTAGCACGGCGCACACAGTTCAGGGAATATTATACAGTTTTGAACATTGTACTTTCATATGCGCTGCTGCCTGCAGCTGTACTGGGACAACACAGCATAGGCACAGATGGTGGTGGTGCTGCATGCAACTGTCACACTGTAGATCATGCTACAGTACACAGCAGACACTGCAGTAGCAAAGGGGCCAGTAGTGTGTGGACACAGCACTGCCTATGCACTATACACAGTGATAGACCCAACATGCAGGGGTTTACTGACAGTGGACATTACTGTTATGCTGTTGTGTGACCCACAAATGCTGCACCTCTGGCATGGGATGCTCATAGTGACATACACATGTCCGGCCTTGTGTGCTGTGGCAGTTGTACAGCTGTGCGGTATGTGGCCGGGGGGGCATATATTATCAGAAAGGCACATTGGTGTTGGAGTATTCCCAATACTGGCCCATGTGCACTGCATGATGTGTCCCAGTCTTGTGGCCACACCTGGTCTGTGGCACAGCCTGGCCACCCATACACTCTCCCCTCAACATCCTCAATGCACACAGTTCTGCATGTGTATGCTGGCATCTGTTGGTGTCCACAGAAAAGTGGTCCGCAGGTGTGTGCTGTATGGCCACACTGCCATGCTGTCCACTGGCGGCAGGGTTGTCACTTACTGCCTGGCATGGCTGGGACTGGTGGCAGATGATGGCATCATTGTGATGCCATCAGTGAGCAGCATGTTTCCTCTATGTCTGGCTTTGTCTATGTGTCATATTTATTTGTTAGGGTTGCACAAAGCCGCGCAAAAGCCATGCAAACACCGCGCAAAGCCATAATGTCACGCAAAGCTGATTGCCCAGGGTTAAGACTACCTTTTCCTGGGTGATAATGTGCACCATGCTAAGTGTCGCGCTAAGTCACGCAAAACCACTTTGCACGGCACTAGTTGCTGAATATAGCATTGCGCCTGTATTCATGTACACACCCACTCAGTTTGCCCCTTACATACATTATGATTTTGCCCAGCGCTAATGCAGTTTACATGCACTATTTGGCCTTTTAAATATAGCAAACCCACGCTAACCCCACGCTAAACCTGTGCAAACAGTTTTTGCTCGGCGTAAAGTTTTGAATATCTGGCCCCTCGTGTCTGATAAAGATAAATTACATATTTTGTGTCAGGGCATTGTGTATCCCGTATGAGTGCTGAGAACTTGATCAGTTTAAAATTTAAAAAACAGAAAAATAAAATATGCTTAGTTACATAGTAGGCACAGGGCAATGGAAATCTGGCCCATGTCCTTAAAAAGAAAGTGCAACTTTAAACTGAAAATCCAAAAACCATAATCCCATACCATCCATTCCCCAAATCCCTTATAAGGGCACCTAGATCTGATTTTGTTTTATATAATACATAAGTGTTACATACTCAGGCTGGGCAGTGCTGTTTTAAGGAAGTCTGAGTGCTCTCTATGGTGCCAGTGCCTCACCATCTTTCATTATGCCTTTCTTGAGGAGTTGGGCAAGGTTATGTATTAGTTTTTTTTTTAATAAAGGTTTTTATTTCTTCAGGTCAGGCCAGGTGACTACTCAGCCTTGTCCCTGGGCACAGTCGACCATCCCTTACCTCCCTCCTGGGCAGGGGCAAGGTTGCCCCATGGATTTCCCTTCATGGTGGGGCTAGGGAAGGGGAGTGCTGTCCAACCCCCCCCCCATGTCTCTCATCCAGAATTGTTCCCAACTACAGAGGAAAGGCAGGTTACGGTACCACAGACGAGGCTTCACAAAGCCCAAGTCCCCTATTTTCCACCATTGTTTTTCCTCCCATGTCCTGGAGCTATGGCAGCATGCAGGATGCATGTACATAGAGACATGCATGTGCTCCAGAACTGCCACCCCCTCCCCCACTGAAGTCTGTCTCTGAAGCATTGGTGCTACCACCAGGCCTCCACTTGGTGACAGCCAAGAGCTGCAATGACTTATCACCCCAGTCCAGGAAAGGAGACCTGCCAGACAGCTGCTCGATCCTCTCTCAGCCTTCCCCCTCTGACCGCTGGTGACCTGAGCTTATTACTGAAATCAGGTTGCTGGTGTAGGAGAGGTAAAGTGCTGTAGCGCCTCAGCCCTCCACACCACTGGGCTGGCCTGTGGATTACCTTTTTGATTCTAAGGTACTGCACATTTTCCTTTCACACCACTGCGGTCTGCTCAAAGATTTTGTCACAGTTACCATAACTGCTTTAGCTGGAACTGTGGGCAGGCAGGATGCAGAGCTGTAAACGTGCAGATAATGGTTATATTGG
Organism: Neoceratodus forsteri; assembly: GCA_016271365.2. Classification (NCBI taxonomy): domain Eukaryota; kingdom Metazoa; phylum Chordata; order Ceratodontiformes; family Ceratodontidae; genus Neoceratodus; species Neoceratodus forsteri. Next base: position 185,952,950 of record JADMNL010000031.1, read on the forward strand.
ATCTGAGAAGCAGACGTTAGGTCTCAGCTAAAGGAGCGACTTTAACGGGGCACTGAACTTAACCATTTGCTTCAGTTTGAAGCCATGGGATTGATTACAGGGAACTGCAGAGAGCCTTAAGAGGTAAAGCCTTCTTCAAGCCTGCTTGTGGAGAGGTGTTACCCCATTAGCTGACTGCCCCACCCAGGGGTTGGTTCTACATTTATTGCTGCTGCATTACATGAGATCTCTCATTCCTGTTACTAAAGTGTCCACTTTCCGATTTGCAGCTTATATTCTCTGACCACTACAGGTCACTTTCACTGCCAGTTCCACTCCATCCACCCCCCTCATTTTCATTTCCTGCTATTCAGTCCCCATCCACTAATATTCACTACTGATCACCACCCAGTGTTCTCTTCTCTACTCTTCATTTCTCTACTGTTCTCAGCAGGTCTCAAACCCTGTATCCCTGACTCCAAAGTCATCAACCCTATCACCAAGCCAATTAATCAGGACAGTATTTATCTCTGTTTCAAAGCTCTTAAGCCTTTTTGCCTCCACACTCAGCAAAAATACTAATGTTCTGTCCCACTGCAGGTCTCAAACCCTGTATCTTTGGCACCAGAGGCAGCAACTCTACCAGAAAACCAATCTAAACTACTCACACTTTTCAAAGCTCTTAATGCCTCTGACTCCATAGTCTGCTACAATTAATTTTCTTCAGTCCCACTGCAGGTCTCAAACGCTGTACCGTTGCCACTAGAGTCAGCAACTCAACCGGCAAACAAACAAATCTGGCTAAATTACTCACAGTTTTTAAGGCTCTCAAAGCCTCTGACTCCATAGTCTGCTACAATAAATTTCCTTTAGTCCCCAGACACTGAACTTTTGCTACCAGTTCTACCCATCTAGAAATTGAACCTGGTACCTCCTGCACTAAAGTCCATCACCCTGCCACTGCACTACTGAGACCACCACAATGATGGGGGGCAGTCTGCTCTCTTATACCGAACTGGTATAGCAGCTCCCACTACCCACTGCCCAGCCACCTATTCCCAACAGACCATCCTATCTTCTACCAATTACACTTACCATACTCCTTACTGGGTTAGATTGCTATCCCCCCACACACCCACCTCACTCCTTACCTTCTCTACCTATTACCACCATCCACCCACCCTGTCAACGCCTGACAAACCTCCACCCCCCGCTTAACCTGCCACCAACACACACACACCCAATCCCCCTACTGACTCATCTGCCTTTTCTGCCCTCCTCAACTTATCCATTCCCTGTGCTACTCTCTCTAAACATGTGCCTCGCCCGCGCTCAACCACCAAACGGTGGTCCCTCGCTCTCCTCAGGGTCCTAGCCCTAGTACTTCTCATATCCGGAAATATTCACCCCAACCCAGGCCCCGCCACCAATAGTCAACAAAAACTACACCAAGGGCTGTGCATAGCTGCCATGAATATACGCAGCCTTCCCTAAAAAAACAGCATCTATCCAAAGCTGGCTAGCGCAACACCAGCCGGATGTCCTTGTGCTCACTGAAGCATGGCTTTCGAAAAAAAAACAGATTCATTCATCAGCTTCCCAGGCTTCACCCTACACAGAGCTGACAGAGTGGGAAAACAGGGTGGTGGATGTGCCCTCTATGTTCGAGACTCCCTACTGAACCAAGCTCTCCTGATCCCCTCACTAGACCACGGCGCCCAAGCCTTATCCATAAAACTTACCTTGGACCCCGCTAGGGCTCCCCTGACCATTACAGCGGCATATGTTCCCCCACGCAACCAAGCTATGGCCATACAATCCCTCACAGACTATATTTCCAACTTCCCTCCAAAAACAGAGCATATCCTGGTTGGTGATCTAAATGTAAACTGGCTCGCCAATTCGGCAGCTGCCATCAAGGACACCTTTGCGGCACTAGATCATACCCAGCTGGTCCACCAACCCACCAGGGTAAACACCGTAAATGGCTCCCAGACCCTACTAGACATACTACTAACTAACCGACCACATAGAATCTCTGACCTAGTAGTCCTTCCAGACCCTCTGAGTGACCACTCCCCTATCCTTTTCTCCTGGTCATGTCACCTGCCCAAACCCCAACCTAGTGTCTCCACCCGCAGGCGCTTACGACCAAGTGGCCTTCAAAAAATCAAACATTATCTGGCCCAGTGGGACTGGGCCCCTATAACCGAGGCCCCTAACTTTGGCCTGGCCCTTGATTACTTCACATGCTCATTCAACAAAGCATGTGACATTTTTGCCTCCTTGACTAAAACACAAACTGTAAAACATAATGTCCCATGGATAATGCCCTCATTATGGCAGCAACTAAAACAAAGGGATGACCTCTGGTACAGAGCCATTGAATCTGGCTCCAAAGCAGACAGACTAGCCTACAAAGCAGAACGCAATAGGTGCACCTGGGCCATACTCAAGGCCAAGGCTGAATATTATAGAGACACCCTGGCTTATTCCTCGGGGAGTGCAGGAAAGTTTTGGGACAACATTAAAGAACTTAATGGCAAATCCCACCTCCCCCCACCCTCCCAGCTCTGCATCAACAATGCCACCTCAACCGACCCACAGGCTATCGCTAACTTCCTTAACTCAACCTTTTCCAATTTTAGTACAGTCCTCCCGAGCGTCTTTTTCGACCCTATCCCAGCTACCCCTGAACCAAACCTCCAACGCCCCCTTTCTACCTTAGGGTCATTACAAAGCAGGAAGCCAAATCCTACCTCTCCAAAGCTCTCAGTGGCTCCAACTATTGCAAAGACTCTTTTGACATGAAAATCCTCTACCGGGTTCTTGACACTGTTCTTTCCCCCCTGACCGACCTCCTTAACCACTCCCTGTGCTTGGGGCAGTTCCCAACAGCCTGGAAAACTGCTATAATTATCCCAATACTAAAATGTGGAGACAATACCAACCCCAACAACTATCGGCCCATCGCCATCCTTCCTCCTCTCTCAAAAGCCCTTGAAATAATAATTTCTGACCAACTCACTGAGTACCTGCGAGCCCACAATGTATTATGTAGTGAACAACATGGCTTCAGATCAGGCCATAGCACAACCACTGCCCTCATCGAATTCTCCAATTTCATTTACTCTGCCCTTGACTTTAAACATCTTGCCGGAGCCATCTTCGTGGACCTCTCTAAGGCCTTTGATACGGTCTCCAACCCCCTCCTCCTGGACACACTCCACCACACTGGTCTATCACACAGAACACTCTCTTGGTTCAATAGCTACCTTACTTCTAGATCCCAATGTGTTAATGACACCCTATCTTCCACCCTACTTGTCCACTCAGGGGTCCCCCAGGGATCCATATTGGACCCCCTACTCTTCAGTATCTACTTAAATGCACTACCCAAATCCTGCTCTGGTAACTTACTGCTATATGCTGATGATGTGGTTCTCTACACCGTGCACCCTTGCCCTGGCAACCTACAGTCCTCCCTCCAAGACTCATTCAATCAGATCAAAAGTTGGTTCACCAGTCATAGACTTGTGGTCAACATCAAAAATACAAAAGCCATGCTATTTGCCCACTGGCAGAGCAAGACCAAGGACACTGAACTAAAAATCCTCTCCCATGCTCACCTCCCCCTGGAACAAGTACTCACTTATAAATACCTCAGCCTTACCCTTGACACCTCCCTATCCTTCCATGCCCACATTAACATCCTGACCTCAGCCATTAATACCCGCATCAGCCTCCTATACTGGCACAAAGACTGCCTGATGCCAGAGGCTCTCAATCTGGCTGTCACCTCTTCGGTCCTCTCTCTCGTTGACTATGGGCTCCCCATCTACTCTGCTACGCACAACACCACCCTAAACAAAATTCACATAGCCATTAATAAAGTGTGCCGACTCCTCCTAGGCGCAGATAAACACTCCCATACTTGCACCCTCTATGCTCTTCCGAACATTCTCACCCTGGAGGAAAGACTACAATATCAATCCTGTCTCCTCACCAAAAAAATCCACCTAGGGTTAACTCCACTGGGGGTCTTGGCCTCACTACTCTCGTGTTCCTACATTGCGACCACTCGTTCTGCCAACAAACATCTGTGGACCGTGCCCAGGGTCAGAACCTCCCTAGCTCAGAGATAATTCCTCTATAGAGCTCCTGCCTGGTACAATGAGTTCCCCCCAGCCATGACCTCCATTCCCAAGCTAGGACACTTCAAGATCATCCTAAAAAAACACATTCTCTCCTTGCGCCAATGCCAGTGCAACTGCTAATCCTCCTATCTGACCTGCACATAGCTGCACTAGGCTGCTCCCCATTGACATTGCTACCAACTGTATAGGACTAACTGTATAGGACATCTTTGCTCCTGATCTCTGTCTCTGCTATTTGACAATGCCCTAGAGGCTGCACCCACACTGTAACTATATCACCTGTACTAATACCAGTACCCTAGCTACTACATGTATAGGTCAACAGTCACCCAGGCTATTATATGTAAATACTTTGCTTAAACTGTGTTGTCTCACTAATGTATTGATCACTGTTCCTATTATATGACAATGCCCCAGAGACTGCACTTGTTCTGTAATTGTTTCTCTGTACTAATATCAATACCCTAGCTACTACATGTATAGATCTTCAGCCATCTTGGCTATTATATGTAAATACTTGAAATGTGATGTCCCACTAATGTACCATCTCTGAATGTATGACTATGCTGACTCCGCCGGAGCCTTTGTAAATGAGTGTATGACTCAAAGGGTTTTAATTCCTATGAATGACTAAATAAATAAATAAATACTAATGAAATGACTTTGAGATTTGCTTTTTTCCAGAGGAATACTTTACTGCCATCTGTTGGTGATGTAAAAGTAATGCATGATGTTATTAACTATAACAAATGGCATATGTTGATTATGTGAATACCACTGCCTCGCTGGATAATGGGATAAGATAAGAGTTTTAGTCCATCTGTAATCTTATCTGTCTTTCTTTTGTGAATGATTGACTATAATGTTTGAACAACAAAGCAACTGTGTATTAGTTATCTTTATAGCTGAGGTCTAATTGACTAAAATAAACATTTTCAAGCCAACAGAACATGCAGCTATGTAAAACTGTCAATTTAAATTCTTAACATATATCTCTTTCTAAGTCATTTGCTGTGATGGGATCCAGTACCATGTTTTTCAATTACAGCTTTAGAAATGCTGTGTAGATTAGAATTTGTTTGGATTTTATATCTCACCTTTTGTATACTGTTTATGAAGAAGGGAGATCTCCCAAAATATTGAACTTGGAATTAGGACCTGCAGAGCCACAATAAACATCATGTCAGAATTCAGATTTCTAAGTTACTCCATGTAAAAGTTACAAGCCTTTTTGTACCCCCCCCCCCAAAACTGTTCATAACTGCTTGACACTGTTTAGACATGACATTGTCACAAGATGTAAAAGCAGAAAGGTATGACAAATATAGATATCTATATTGGTATATATATTATGGGGGCACCGTTGCACCCCTATATTTAGGGTTGTATGGGCACTTCAAAGTTAAACCCCAATATCTGCACTTTTTGCAACTGTTCAATGGATTTGCATGAAATTGTGCATGTGTGGCCTCGTGGGGCAGTTCTCTTGACATACCAAGTTATGTTCTGGTTGGAAGTGTAGATTCTGAGATACAGATAGTGCAAAAAGTGAATATTTTGACATTTTTTCCTATTGGTTTGAATAGGTTTTCTATCAGCTTGGCTAGTGCCCAGACGGGGTTTTGAATTTTGACCTGACATTTTCTGTGTGGAAAGGGTCTGGACCACAAATGTATCTTTTGCTTGTCTAGTGACAAGGAGGCAGTATAGCGTAGCGGTTAAAAGCACTGAGCTGGAGACCTGGGTTTGAATCCCATTTGCCCCCAGTTGCATACTGAGTGACCCCGAACAAGACACTTAACTTCCTTATGACCCCAAGTTGCACCTGGAAACAAACTGCAGTTTAGTGTGTCTTTCCTGGTTCAACAATTTACCCTTCCTTCCTTTTGGTGAAACAACATTAATCTGTGCCAAGGTTATTTAATTTTGAAATTTTGAATACTTGGTTCTGAGCATGCTCAGTAAGCACAGAAAAATAGCTATATGAATTGAAAAAAATAATCTTTTTTCGTATGGGACCATTTTTTTTTCGTGAGGGGAAAATCATTGTTTTTATTTGCCACCATCTTGTTTTCCCTTTTTCCATAAAAATTCACATTTGAAAACCCACAAAAAGGATATTTTGGAGAGCAAACAACACAGGTAACTTGCTTATTGGGACCCCTTAGCCTGATTCTGCACTTAACTGTTGCAGAAATTACCTTAAATTGTTGTTTATTTGAGATTATAAATCTTGTTTCATGACTCGTGGTAAGTAACAAGATTTATTTTTCGTATGATGACTCACGAAAAAGATCTTTTTTTGGTATGGGGAATCAATGTATTTCAATGGGGTGTTCAACTTTGGTGCAAAACTTTGTCATTTTTCAAGATTTTTACACCAGATTTTCAACATAACCTTTTTGATACCTCACCTCTTGAACAATGTTGATGTCATTTCGCAAATACTGCCTGAAAGGTGATTCATGGTCAGTTGGCAAAATCACCTTTTTGGGTTTGATTTTAAAATGTTCACCATACTTGTTCATGAGGTGGGGTCATAAGAAGAGTATTTTGAAAATTTGGTGTCAAAATATGCTAAAATGGCAGAGTTGTGTGCATCTGTTGACATTTCACTTCACTTGCTGGTAACTTTCTTAATTCTCAATATTTTAACCCCAAATTATCAACATATCCATTTCTTTACACCGCCTTGTGAATGTGATAGCTGTTATTTTTCAGATCTTGCCGAAATGTTTTTTTCTTGCTGCTGCCGTGGAATTATACTGTGGTGGTGCAGAATGACGTTTTGGTGGGGATTTGACAATTTTTACTACCAGGTTGAAGAGGTGAAGTAATTGGAAGGCTGTGTTGACAATTTGGTTGCTGTTGCCCTACAGATAGAAGCGCGGGGCCCGGAGGGCCTTGTACTTACCCATAAATATACAGATACGCTTCTGTGGAGGAATGGGAGTGCAGGACCCAGAGGGCCCTGTGCTCTATCAGACAAATAAGGATATGATTACACTATCTTAAAAAGTACAGAAGTATGGGAGTGCAGGGCCAACAGGAAAATAAGGATACCACTATACTATCTCAAAAAGTAAGGAAATTCTTTGCAAAACAACTGCATTAATGCAACATTTAGGGTTCAGGCTAAGGTGACAAAAGTAGGGAAATATGGCTTTAGGGTTTAGAACCCTAAAACCCCCAACACCACTCCTAAAGCAAATTAGGGGCAGAATCTTCCCAGGGGTTGTCAACCCTAAAGCTCACACCATTCTATACACTCCAGAAACATACACACCTAATGGGGTGAGCTTTAGGGTTGATAACCCCTAGGAAGACTCCGCCCCTAATTTGCTTTAGGGGTGGCATTGAGGTTTTAGGGTTGGAGACCCTAAAGCCATGTTTCCTATTTTGTCACTTTAGCCTGAACCCTAAATTTTGCATTAATGCAGTTGTTTGCAAAGATATAGATAGATAGATATAGATATATATATATAATATATATACAGTATGTACATATATATATATATATATATATATATATATATATACACATATACAGATATATAAAATATATATATATATATATATAGTATTACAAATAAGGTCTGCTCCCTCTGGGAGTTTATTCCAGGAAAGCTTGTATTAGTTTGGAATTACTTGAGAGAGGGACTGGGACAAAAACTGATCCAAGTAATTATAAAAAGTATTGGGTCTTGTAATAAATGTGTTTGAATTGCAGGGTAACAGCTGCTATATACATTGATAGCTTTTGTTGGACCAATACGTATTTTGTACATGATATTACACTAAGTGAGCTCCCAAGGCCACGTAGTGTAACACCTGCCAAAAAAGGACCTGAGAACTTAACAGCTTGTGCACTGTAACATTTGTATAAAATATGTATGGAATATGCAATTGCCTGACTCAAAATGTGCAACTTATCTTCACATGTGAGGGGGCAGGACTATAACTCATGAGTAGCTGAGCCACAAGTGAATTATGACAGCGTGCACCCTCACAAGTAATGATACACTGCATATTTTGAGTCAGACAATTGTGTATTTAATTTATACAACATCAGTTTACTAGTTGTAGTTTTTAAACCTCCTGATGGCATTTCTACTCTGAGCATAAATGTGAATACATTTATACACAGTAGCTCTCATAAAAATATTCCTCACACGTCTGAAGCATCTGTGCCTATTGCGTAACTCATACTTCGTGTATATGTGTGTGCATGTTTTTATTTTTTACTTACAGAAAGAATAATCTGGTTTTGTTTGTGAGAATGGTTTCATGGGTCTTTTCTGGATATACAACAAAAGGCATGGTTTTGTTTGACAAGCAGTCTGAGCAGAAACATTTAATGACAGAACACAAGGGCAAAAACAGAATGATTGATAATAGCAGTTGAAATTTAAATTAAAGAGTCTTAAAGCAGGACAGTACATTTGGATCGATAAAGCTTACTTAAAGCACTTATTTTAATAGCACTACTGGAAGCCTAAACAAACTGCAATAGACTCACATTCCTCTCTGTGTAGCCATTTCTGATTTTTACCTCTGCAGTGTATGGGAGATAGCAAGGACTGAAACTTTCACTGATAAAGTTTACTGGATTTTATTTGGGAACTGTGTTATGTCATGCTTTGTTATTGCGGCTACAGTGGGCGGAGCCCTGCAGATGTCTTGTGATCACAGTAGAGAAAAGGGAGCTTACCAGATACCAAATAGATTTTTAAATAGTGGAGATGAACAGCAATCACTGAACATTCACCGCACTATTTTGTCTGTCGGTGGAACACGGCACTGTTTGCTGTATCCAAGATGGCCATTGGAGTTCTTTGCGCATGTGCGATGACTCACACATGCGCAGTGAACTCCAGGGGCATGGTGACACACTCTGCCATGTCCAAGATGGATGCTGTAGCCCAGTGTGTATGTGCGAGCCGTCGTGCAGGCACAGAGAATTCCGGTGGCCATCTTGGACACGGCAGATTGTGCTGCTGTGTCCCCAGAGTTCAGTGTGCATGCACAAGTCATTGCGCATGTGCAGAAAACTCCGGTGGCCATCTTGAACATGGCAGACAGTGCTGTGTTCCTCTGTTACCTCAACTGCAGCCGTACCAGCTCTGGCCAGAGTTTGTTGTTTGAAGAGCAGTCGACTCCTCCAGGAGAGCTTTGTAAAACATAATAGTTGGGCACAATTCAGCTTATATCTCACAAGATATCGGTATGTCTTCTGGCCATTATCTATTATTAAAGGGGAACAGTCAGCACTAAGAGCCCAACACTGAAGTGCTGGGCCAGTCCTAATTTGCACTTTGTGTGCAAAAACATTTTTTGTTACTTGTAAGTTGACATTTTCTGTAACTACAAACCCCAGAATCCCCAACAGCTGACATCACAGGAAGGCTGCAGCAGTTAGAGATGCAATAGCCTGCAGTGCATGTTAGAGTTTTTATAAGCTCTGATTCTTTGTTTGCTGGTTCTGCTGTCCTCCCTGGGCCAAAGACAGACCCAGAGGACTGTACTTAGCCTTGGCAGAACAGTGGGAACAGGAAATGTCTGACTGGATCTTATAAAAGCTCTAACATGCATTGCAGGCTATTGAGTCTCCCATTGCTGCAGCCCTCCTCTGATGTCAACTGCAGGGGATTCTGGGACTTGTAGTAACCGAAAATGTCAGCTTACTAGTCAGCAGAAATAGGCTGATATAATCTACTGTACTGCAGTAGACAGTAAGTAACAGATTTCATGCTGACTGTTCCCCTTTGACGTCAAATGCATGAAAACAGGATCATTGTTCCTTGTGAGTTCATCAGCTCCTAATGCTTATTATGTGCCTGCTTTCATATTTTGCTTATGACATCACAGTTATTCCCATGCCCACAGGCTGTGATATCACAAGTAAACAATAAGACCCGACAGGGTGTGCATTGTTCTTCTTTGACCACACACCCAGGGGGGTGGTAAGGCACAAGCTGCAGGCCGAGTGCCTTCAGCCCCTGGAAGTGTGGTTAGATGAGCACAATGCACACCCCTGGAGTGTCTTATTGTGCTTATAAAATGGGCCGCTAGTGAAATGCTTTAAGAAGAAAAAAATAAGTAACATTTAAAAACAAGCATTTATCAATGCCGAATGCTCATCACTTGCATTGCTATTGTATTGGGTCCTGCTCTACACATTTTTACTATATATTTAACCAACACAGACCAAATGAGGTGTAATATGTCATTTGCAATGGGGTCCGGATTTTACTTGGTTTTATACTGCATTTACTCAGGACAACAGAGGTGAGAAGTGATATCTCATTTTCAGTGTGGCCCTGCTTTTTGTGTGTTTTTTCTAGGACAGAGGATCGTAGACGGAACATCTCCTTTTTAGTGGGGTTCTCCTGTAAGGTACTGTTTTTACACAAGTTTTGAAATACATTTACCCAGGACAACCCAGCCGAGATGCAATATCTCATTTTCAGTAGGATCCTGTTTGACACATGTTTGTACTGTATTTACTCAGGATAGCACAGCTCTGTTGCTCTCTTGTTTTCAATGGGATCCTGCTTTTCCCAATTTTTACACTGTATTTACCCAGGATAGCACTGCTGAGATGGCAGTATCTCTTTTTCGAAGGGGCCCTGCTTTCACCCATTTTTATAATGTATTTACCCTTGGCTAGCTCAGCTGAAAGGCAAATTACATTTTCAGTGGGGTTCAGCTGTTACAGTTTATTTTTTCCAGGACAGAGCAGCATAGATATACAGTTCGGGTTGGGGGGAGCTGTGCTGTATTGGGGTCCTGCTTTTACAAGTTTTTAATATATATTTTCCCAGGACACACCACATGAGATGCAGTATCTCATTTTCAGGGGTATTCTGATTTTACATGTTTTTAGATTGTGTTTACCCAGGATTGGCCAGCTGAGAGGCAATATCTAATTTTCAGTGGGCTCCCACATTTTGAGTCCAAATGTCCAACATAGTCTTTTTATGACCTGATGTTATGATCAAGAAATGTGACATTGTTAAAATCCCATCTGAAAGGTGATTTTTTGCAGTGCAACTATGAAAACATATTTCAGAGGGGATTTGAAAAATGACACCAGTCATGTTCATGAGGTGGGGTGACACATGGGATATGCTGAACATTAGTGGCCAAAATCTGCAAAAATAAAGTTATGAGTAAACACTGGAACAAGTCAATGCTTCTTCATAACTTAGTTTTTTTTTCACATTTTTACCCCACATTTTTAACATAGACTTTTTTTTTATGCCATGTTATGATCAAGACAGGTGGATTTTTTAAGTCCTGTCAAAAGGTGGTTTCAGAAAAGGGACTGTGACAACATGTTTCAAAGGAGATTTGAAACAGTGACACCTTTCATGTTCATTATGTGGTGTAACAAAAAGGCTATGTGCACATTTTGTGCCAAAATCTGCAAAAATCACAACATTGTAAGTGTTGAAGAAATTATGTTTCCTCATAACTGTTGTTTTTTGACATTTTAGACCCCAAATTTTCAACACTGTCTTTTTATGACCCCACCTTATGAACAGAGCAGGTGAAGTTTTTTCAATCCTGTTCAAAAGGTGATTTTGTGGAGCAAATGCAAAAACCTGTTTTGGAGCAGATTTGAAAACTGGCACCTGATTTGTTCATGAGGTGTGGTAACAAGAGGGCTATGTTGAAAATGGAGGCCCAAAATCAGCACACATCACAATGTTATGAGTAAACGTTGAATAAAATTCAACTTTTCTTCATAACTTCATTTTTTGTGACATTTTGATCCCACATTTTCAACATGGTCTTTTTATCACGCTTCCTTCTGAACATGACAGGTGTCATTTATAAAATACTGGATGAAAAGTAATTTTGTGCCACAAGTGCGAAAACACGTTTTGGCCAGGATTTGAAAAATGACACCTCTCACGTTCATGAAGTGGTATGAAAAAATGGCTATGTTGAAAATTTGAGGTCAAAATATTGAAAATTACCAAAGTTCTGAATGAGAGTTGAAAAATGTCAATGTATCTTTGTAACTTTGTTGTGTTTTAATATGTTGACCCCAAATTTTCAACATAGTCTTCTTATGACTAATTCCAAATCCCACTCAAAAAGTGATTTTGCAGAGCAACTGCAAAATCACCAAAATCATTTTTCAAGCCATATTTGAAAAACGTCACCTATCTTTTTCATGAAGTGGGGTACGAAAAAGGTCATGTTGAAAATTCGGGGTGAAATATTAAAAATTATCAAGTTATGAGTACAAGTTCAAAAGGCATTGGAATACATTGATGGCAGCTTACCTGATTTTCTCAGTTGCTGGTCCAGCACTTAAGAGTCAAGACATGTATGCAGTCGAGAGAGGATTACAGTGTTGGACCCCCAGTAGATACATAAGGGGTAGAGTGGTATGGGGTGGTAGGTGCTGAGTGGAGTGGTAGGGTAGGGGAAGATAACAGTAGCAGGTAGCGGTGGCAGCAACAGAAATTTACAGTTTTTGTTTTTTACCGTTAAAAAAATAAAAGACTTTAAGGGATGTTTTTTTTTATTTCAGGTCCTCACACTGGGGATTGGTCACCCCAGTGTCAGGTTCCTGTTTACAGGAAATGAAAAGCAATGGGGAGGTGGGAGGGATACTCGGTAGAAGGTAGGATCTCAATAAAGCTAAGTTAAAAAGAAAGGTGGGGGAAATGGAGGTTGTACAGTCAGTTATGTTGCTGGGGACAGAGGGTGAGGCCAAAGCTGAAAATGATGCCAATCTGCTGTGCTTGCAGGGCGGTGTCATACAGATCAAAGCAAAGAGCCACGCTATGATTCGTATGGCTCTTTTCATTGAATTTCATGAAGTTTCCACCCAGCAAGCTCAGAATAGTGTCATGATCAGCCTGGCTGATGATTGGTCTGACACTATTGAGCCTCTTGCACGACTGCCCTGCATTGGACTGACAGTGACACGCCTCTCAAATCTACTATCACAGCAACATGTTCCCTTTGCACAAGAGTGAACATCAAACATTTTAACAAATTATAATACCTGCAAATAAATAGTTCCTCCGCTGGATATTTATCACTAGGGGTGACATGAAATAAATTGTAGGTATATCTCTCTATCCCCCACCCCACACAGTCTTCTTTTTTCCCCTTAGGTTTTATTCTTTTTTTTTTTTTTTTGCATTGCCTATTATCTCCCCCCCCCCAACCCCGGTTGCCCAGCAATGCTATGGAAGCCCACTGAAGGCAACAGCAAGACCAAGATTGTTTGACAGTCTTGCTGGCAGCGTGCTTCCATCTGCAGTAATGCTACTTAGAAAAGTACTGTCACTGTGGGAGCAGGCCGATGGCTATGATCCACAAATGAGTGAACGTGTGAATGAGCAATGATGGTTTGTAAAGAGGCTGACCATTCATTTTATATCGAGCAGGTGATTGTCCGAGTGAGCGGGGTACAGTTTTGCAAAGCTGCGTGTTTTATGTTACTTGATAAAAACAAAAGTGAAACACGGGAATACAGGAATGGGGCCTGTAATGACGACAGAGACAATGATGAGGGAGATGGTGAGTAGGTTGGGTGCCCAGGGGAGCTAAAATATTCAATAAGAACATAGTATACAGCAGTTCTGCCTGGCTTGATGAGCTATAGTATATAGGTATGCCTTACTGAGTGGTCTCTTATGTGTGTGCAACTGAGCCTTGGCTCAGTGTGCCTATCCTGGTTACCAAGATTTTAAATAAAATAAATATAAGGCAAAAATGGCCATTTGTTGAAATTTGAAAATTCCAAAGTGGCTCAAGGAAGCTATTACTGTTCTGCATCCTGGTTGGCCGCTATTCTTTTTACCCATGCATTAAGCTGATATAATTAATGGGTCTGCCTTTTTTACCATAAGGGGACTATGCCGTAATTTGCCGTTATAAGGCGTTTATAACGGCAAACATCTACAGTCCTCGCTCTCTTGCATGCACCCGGCTGCTGTGGCTCACTTCCTGATTCATCGCTTCCTTTCACGTATTCCAGCCAATTAGAGAAACACAGTGGTAAGTCACTTTTAAAACAAAAAGTTATATTTTGTGCAAATGTGGGCTAGTAATAATATTTTAACAAAATGTAAAAGCTGCCAAAAGAAAATTTGTCGACCGATTCACCGGCTGAAAACCGAAGTGGAGCACAGCTACAGGAACGTCTCCTATTTTATATAATTGCTGTGGCCAAAGGAGAAGACCAACAATTATATAATAAAATTGAGTGTTGTAACCGAAAGCTTACACTCACGGGTTTAGATGCTTAACAAACCCCTCGAGCTTTGCTCACAGGGTTTATGTAGCATCTAAACCCTTGGGTGTGTGTAAACTTCTCATTATACACAACGCCCCATACTTTATTCTATTTGTAATACACGGGCATCAGCCCATCAGGACACAGGATTTTCCCTTTCTGTTTTATTACCGAGGATTATGACTTCAAGTAGGGAATGAGCTGTTGGGACAGATGAACCCTAAGAGATTAAGAACCTGTTTTTGTGCACATTTCTTCAGCAATGAATAATGAGGATGGGAATCTATTGAAGATATATGAATACAAGCTGAATTGTACCAAAATATTATGTTTTCCAAGCAGCATCAGCAGCTCTGTGGAGGGGTTGTGGGATAACAGATGGACCAGACACCAGACTTCAGTTTCAACACACAGTCTCTGTGTGATGTTTATTCAAAATACAGGTGATAACCTAAAGCAATGGCATATCCCTTCTTCAGTACATCAGTTTGCAGCAACATATTATGTATGTCCTTTCTCTACATTTAGCTAGTACCTACTGACTCACTGACCTTTGATCTAACTTTTCACTTGAGATTCATCCTCCCCTTGTTTGCTTGGGTGGTGGGGGCTCAAATAAAAAAAAAGCTAAAGACAAAAAACCTCAGTGCAGAAGCACTGAAACAAGGGTTACCCCAAAGGGCATTGACAATAAGCCAAGTTTCAAAGAAACACATCACACATACTTCCATAATGCAAAGCATCATGGTTATATGCAAATCACCGTGAACTTTCAGACTTGTTGAACTTACAGCAATTTACATGCATTTTAAATAGCACAACTAACTTAATTTTTATAATATAGTCTCCTAGTAACTTTTTGCCATTATCAAAAACACCTAGTGCCATGGTATTTTCAACATTTACAGGTTTCATAAACATAAGGTATATACAGCAATGTATTTTATGACATAGTGCCATTGCATATTAAATCCAACAATGAGGAATATAGCCTGTTGTTTTACATCAATTCAGAGGTCACCACAATAACCTCCCTGTACGAGAACCTGAGAAAGAAAAGAAAATTTAAAGTGGACACCACAGCATAGTCAAGAAAGGGAAGGGGGTGCCCATAGGTGGCCAACCCTACGGACTAGAAATTGTAAAGGATAGATTAGGCTAAGAAATAGGAGAACTGTTTCAACAGATTTAAGAAAAGTTTGGTCCTCATGAGTGGCAGGAGCTCCCTGTCACATATCCCCCACCTTAAGAGGGAAGCAGTTATTACAGACTGCTTACCACCTTCCTGTCCCAGGAAGGGATGGAGCTTCCACTCATCCATCTTCAGAAGTTCTGTCTCAGGGTCCCTATTAATGAAAAACTTTCCATCATAAACATAGTGGATATCATCATTCTTTACCCTGAGGCAGTAACATATTTCTCAACAAAGACTAACAGTACCTTCCCAACTCCTTTTAGGGAAAGTCTGTTATATTCCATTGACATCAGTTCCTGGACCATATCTAGACATGAAATCAGCATTTACATGGTGTCTGTCATGTTTCATAACCAAAAATGTGGATGACTGTAAAGTCTAGTACTACAGAAATAATTTTTCTGGGGTGAGTGATTACCTGCTCCAACCCCACCAGACATGTCAGTTTTAAGCAGGGGCCCAGTCCTGATGCTTCCAGCAAGTTATCCCACTTCTAACACCAAGTCTGTGGAGGGGTTGTGGGATAACAGATGGACCAGACACCAAACTTCAGTTTCAACACACAGTCTCTGTGTGATGTTTATTCAAAACACAGTTGATAACCTTAAGCAATGGAATATCCCTTTTTCAGTACATCAGTTTGCAGCAATAGACTATGTATGTCTTTTCTCTGCACTTAGTCAGCACCTACTGATCTCTGATCTAACTTTTTAGTTGAGATTCAGCTTCCCCTATGCGGGCCTTGTTTGCTTGGGTAGTGGGGGCTCAAATAATTAAAAAAAAAAAAATTAAAGACAAAGAACCTCAGTGCAGAAGCACTGAAACAAGGGTTACCCCAAAAGACACTGACAATAAGCCAAGTTTCAAAGAAACACAACATCACACATACTTCCATAATGCAAAGCATCATCGGATATATGCAAATCACCATGAACTTTCAGACTTGTTGAACTTACAGCAATTTACATGCATTTTAAATAGCACAACTAACTTAATTTTATAATACAGTCCCTTAGTAACTTTTTACCTTTATCAAAAACACTTAGTGCCATGGTATTTTCAGCATTTACAGGTTTCATACACTTAAGGTATATGCATCAATGTATTTTATGACATAGTGCCACTGCATACTAAATCCAACAATGAGGAACACAGCCTGTTGTTTTACATCAGCTCAGAGGCCACTACAATAACCTCCTTGTACGAGAACCTGAGAGAGAAAAGGAAAATTTAAAGAGGACACTATAACATAGTCAAGAAAGGGAAGGGGGTGCCCATAGGTGGCCAACCTTATGGACTAGAAATTGTAAAGAATAGATTAGGCTAAGAAACAGAAGAACTGTTGCAACAGATTTAAGAAAAGGTTGGTACTTAAGAGTGTCGGGAGCTCCCTGTCACAAGCTCTTTAACTACTTGCTGGCTTTTTAGTAAATTTATTAATTATCTTTGATTATACAGTGGACATAAAAAAAATCCTGTAATTTGATTGGTCAGCTAAGGTTTTCATCCGTGAATAAATCTAAATCTTGCAATAACCCATGCCTGAGGAAGGTCATTTATTAACAAAAAAAATAATTTAATACATTAGAAATTATCAGAGTAAGGCACTCCAGCCTGCCCTTCGGCACAACAGTAGCACTAATGCTTGTGAAGCTAGTGACCCGAGTTAAGGAATGAGCCTGAGTTGACCGGGGCTAGCCGAGGGGGGGGGCATTGAGTGTCTCAGAGGATGCTGTCCTTCCTCAGGGAGGGAGGGTCCTGTCTTCTGCCACTATACTGCCCCTGGGAAGCAGGAGATGGTAGGGCACAACAAGACTAGGGGTGCAATGAGTGGTGTTGGCTGCTGGTAAGGTTGTCCTTGTGTGCATGTACCCTTGCAGCACTTGCATACACGGCTCCGGAGGGTTGTTGGGGACAGAAAACTGGAAAAAGGATGCCCTGCTGACCATTTCAGGGAACATTACAGGGCAATCAGGAATGGAGACACTGATAAACCCATTGTACCCAGCAACCCTCCAGTTTAAATGATAGATTTATTTTCTACTAACATCTTTCAGCCACCCCTTGTTTTCCCTAAAGTCTGTATCTGTAGACATTTAATTTCTATTTTTATTTTCACCATATGTCTCCATCTCTGACTCCTTCCCCCACATTTGTTACCTTTCAGCCTTCCTACTAGGCCCTGTTAATTAGTCCCCACCTTGGGGACTTCTCTAGCTCATTCACTGCTAGTATGCCTTGTCATTCCCATCATCACCTTTTTGTTTCCCAGATTCTCTCTTAATCTTGCCATTTATCACTTCTTCTCCCAGAGACTTCCCTTTTTTCTTTCCCCACACATATATATATATATATATATATATCCATTATTTTACTTATTTTACCTCCCCTCTACACTAAGTTTTCTTTTTTAGATATTTCCTGAAGAAGACCTAAGGTCAAAATGTAGATTTTTAACTCTGTTTTCTGTTTTCAGGCTCCAGCGTGCACTTAATATTACCATTTTGTTTTGCTTTCAGACCACATGTTGACACAGCACCTTGTTTTTGTTATTGCTGTCTACATGCATTTTTTTCTTTTCCCTTTTGCTGATTAGATTTTCTACCTGACAGTACTTGGTGTGATGTGTGGAACAGTACTCTTAACTGAGGTTGACATAGCTAAATCTGTTCCTCAGAATATCTCATCAGCCATATGATCTCACTGTCTGTGACATCACAACTGACCAAGAAGAGCCAGTCCCCTGCTGCGAGATCTGTCACTTGTGATGTCACCAGGGCTGTTTATTTTTACTATGAGGCTGGAGATCGGAGGGAGGGTGGGGATCATTACCACCAGGGTTGTTTATTTTTACTATGGGGCTGGTGATCGGAGGGGGGATCATTACCACCAGGGCTGTTTATTTTTACTATGGGGCTGGAGATCGGAGGGAGGGTGGGTGAGGCTGGAGATCGGAGGGAGGGTGGGGATGATTACCACCAGGAATGTTTATTTTTACTATGGGGCTGGTGATCGGAGTGGGGATCATTACCACCAGGGATGTTTATTTTTACTACAGTGCTGGCGATCAGTAGGAGGGAGGACCACTACCACCAGGGATGTTTATTTTTGCTATGGGGCTGGCGATCAGAATGGGGGGACCACTCCGACCAGGAATATATCTTTCTACTACACTGCTGGCAATCAAAGGGAGGGAGGACCACTGCCACCTGGGATGTTTATTTTTACTACAGGACTGGTGATTGGAGGGAGGATCACTACCACCAGGAATGTTTATTTTTACTATGGGGCTGGTGATCGGAGGGGGGATCATTACCACCAGGGATATTTATTTCTACTACACTGCTGGCGATCAGTAGGAGGGAGGACCACTACCACCTGGGATGTTTATTTTTACTACAGGACTAGTGATTGGAGGGAGGAGGGACTACTACCACAAGGGCTGTTAATTTTTACTATGGGGCTGCATAACTCATGCCAGAGTCCAAAGGCTTCAGGATCCTCAATGCAGAAGTACAAATCCTGCAATTCAGAACCGCTACTGCCAGCACCTAAAACAAAAACAGAACAAAGGGTTAGTACCTCACAAAACTTTTTACTTTTACACTACAGTGGTCATCAATCATACCTGTGTACAGTGATGTCAGCTTCTCGGTTATGGGCTGCCGAGCCTCAAAGGCCACTCCATCTTGTCTTGTGCAGACGGTGGTATCCATATCAGTGGATGTGATGCCACAAACACTAAAGGAGTTTATAACATTTTCTTTACTGACAGCTCCCCGGGCATCTTTAACCCACTCTAACATTCAGAGCTTAGATGGCGCTTTGGGGTTTCCGTTTGCTGTAAGCTGTCTTTCTTCAGTTGAGAGCCACACATCATAGCACTCATGATAGCGTGCTTTAAATGGGGGCATTCCACAACACATCTGCAAGCTGCAGAAGTTGTGTACAGCCGCCGGGTATTGCAACCATCACAGTATTTTTTTTCTTCAGGTGATTCTTTACAGCGGGTGAAATATAACAGCGAAAAGTGTCCCACGCCAACATTCATTTGTTAAATGCTATTCCACCCTACACAGCATCTACCCACTGAAGAATAAGCCCTTTGTTCATCCATCCATTTTCTGACATTACCACAATAACTCCTTGAACGCCAGCAATCTCCTTCGGCATTCTTTTCCCCTTAAGAACAACAAAAGGAAGGAGTTTTCTACCATCTGCCATTGCAGCGAGACAGATGGTAATTCTTTGTTTTTCCTGGCCAGTTGTCGGGATGGGGACTGGCTTTGCTCCTATGGCACCAACAGCTTTTTTTTTCTCCAGGCATGTCTGCCCACACCACTGTTTCATCCATATTGCCGACGCAGCGCAGTGGTATGTTGCTGTTTAAAATCTGCTTGGCACAGGAAAAAGACAAATTCTGTCACCTTCGGGATGTAGTCTTTTGGCAGACGCTGTCCCACTGTGGTACGCTGATGAACTGTAAATCCCCACCGCGACAGAAAGTGGTCCACCCAGCCCCTGCTAGCTTTGAATTCGGGGTTGTGAATCATTGCAGAGGCTTTCAATGCAATTGCTTTAGGGGTGACACGTAGGTGCTGCTCTCTCTCTGGAGAGAAATCCAGTTCACTAGGTTCTCCTCCTCAGTGGGATACGAGGGCTTACGTCCAGCACCCACAAGCTCTCATCTCTTTCTGTTGGACTTGAGCAGCCTGCTTCAGACACCATCACCTATAGCCTATCTTTATTTTTACGCCACTCGCGTATCTGTTTCTTGTCCAACTTAAGAGACTTGGCAACCAAACGATTGCCTTCCCATTCGGCCCAATTCACAACAGAAAGTTTAAAGTCCAGATCATAACATTTACACTTTGCCATGGTGAGTTAAGTACAGCAATGCAGTACAGCAGCGCACAGTGATAGCACAGAGGGCAACTGCAGTGCACTAGATATACCTACTGTAAATGTCAAACTAATTACTGGGACCACCAAATAGAAGTTCGACATGACTTCCTACCATAGTGATACTGATATAAGCCACCCTCAAATAGTATCCGCCCTCGAATAGAAGCCCCTCGTCAAAATTAATTGAATTAATTGAAGCCGCGGCTTCAAAACTGTGAAACATGGTATGTAAATAAGTTAGTATAGAAATTTCTTAAGAAGTAAGGACATTTATGGTAAAAACTATGTTAATTCTCATTAGGATTGCTACCACACAAAACTCAAAATGCACAAAGGTTGGAAATAAACTATTAGAGTTGCAAACACAATGCCAACAGAGTTTGGAAATGTGCAATTAGGGTTGTTACATCTAACTCCCATTCACCCAACCATGTCCCCTACTGTCAACAGTAAAGGGCAATCTACAGGTACAGGGCCATGCATCAATGGTATGGTACCTCATGCACAGTCAACATATTAAATAGAGAATAATGCCTGTGCAGATGTGTGTCATGAGAGTTTTTCACACACCCGGTGTGTGATAATCTACTAATGTGTGGATATAATTAATAAACTACTAGCTTTACCCCAGCTGGTGCCAATACGCCAGATTAGCACTTTTAGCCAGTACAGGAATTTTTTGCAGTACCTGTACATTTTTTTAATCATTGAAACAGCATGCCGCAGCTTCCACTTTCCATTGCTGGCAAGCACCATCTCACGAGCAACCATGTGCTTCCTTTGCTTATTTTATGCTAATATGCCCTGCCAACTTTAACAATCAGTCAGCAGGGCATATTAGCATAAAGTAAGTGAGGGAAGCATGTGGCTGCTTGTGAGATGGTATTTGCTACCAATGGAAGGCAGAAGTTGTGGTGCGCTGTTTCAATGATTAAAAAAAAATGAGGGTTGCTCTAGGGGGGAGAGGAAATCAAAAAAACAGAGCAGGAGAAGGACCTGGGGGTCATAATAACCAATAAGCTCAAGGTGGGGCACCAGTGCAATAAGGTGGTGGGGAAGGCAAACAGAATGATGGCCTGCATAGGGAGGGGCATCACTAGCAGAAAGAGGGAGGTACTGATGCCACTCAACAAGGCAATGGTGAGATCACATTTAGAGTACAGGGTACAATTCTGGAGACCGTACTTTCAAAAGGATATAAAAAGCATGGAGAAAGTTCAGAGAAGGGCGACCAAGATGGTACAAGGGATGCAGGGGAAATCATATAAGCAGAGGTATAAAGAACTGGACCTATATACCCTCAAAACCAGGAGGGAGAGGGGGGGATACGACTGAAACTTTTAAATATGTTAAAAGAATCAATTAAGTTAGGGAAGGGAGCTTATTTAAAAGAAAGGACGGGGTAAAAACAAGAGGGCATAGCCAAAGGATAGAGGGTGGAAAATATAAAGGAGATGTGAGGGGACACTTCTTCACAAGGAGGGTGGTGGAGCCATGGAACAAGCTGCCAGTGGAGGTGGTAGGGACTGATACAGTGCGGGGATTGAAGAGGGCACGGGACAGACACATGGGGTTGAGAGGAGGAGAGAAGAGGGGGGACAGTGCTAGGGGAAATGTGTGAAGGGAGGGCAAGGACAGACTAGATGGGCAGTAGTGTCCTTTTCTGCTGACAACACTCTGTGATTCTGTGATACAGGTACTGTAAAAAATTCCCATACTGGCTAAAAGTGCTCATCGGGCATTTAGGTACCAGCTGGTGAAAGCTGGTAGTTTTCCATTGCTGTCCTTGAAAAATCCTCTTAAAACAAACTTTGCACAGGCATTATTTTTTTGTAATAACTGGTACAAAGTTTCAGAGAGAACTGTAAACTGTATTTGTGCAAGCAAGTATGTTCCTCAGAGGCCGCAGTACTCTCACACATACAGTGTGCTGCCTTTCATGCTTCAGTGAAGTGAGAGCACAAGGAGGAAAACACCCTAATAACCCAATATCGAGTTATTATGGAATTTAGTGGGTTATTACGGTGCCTTATCAAGACTGGATATCCAGTCATTATAGGGGGTCAGCAGTTATTATAAATTGTTATATAGCAACCCTAATCCACCCCCCAATCCTCGTGACCAGGCTGGGACAAATCAGTTAGCCAGGTGGCAAATGGCTATTAAACAGTTCATTTTGCTACCAAAATGTTCATACTTACAAGTCAGCTGGGTACCTGCCCATGAAGCAATTTTCTCAGCCCTTTGATGGCCACTAAAAATATTGAATTGGCTACCATATTATGAAACCTATTTGCCAAACTTATCATCTGCTCACAAACTGATTTCTTCCACCATAGGCATAACCCAAGGCCAAGCTACAGGTCTAATACTATCCTATAAGACTGTGCTGTCACTCTCAGAAGCTTCAGTGGTACCTTGCAGCCCTACCGGGTCCCTTTGTCGCACGCTGTACAGAGTACGACAAAACCACACAACAGTAACAGCACGGTAGGGAAGAGCGAGAGGGTGCAAAACCGCAGAAGGCAGTATGCACAATAGTGCGCCCTCTCACTCTCCCAGGCAGAGGATAAGACCTCTGCTGGGAGAGGGGTCCACCAAGCAGCTGCCATGGCTCGATGGGATGAGCCACTGGCAGCAAGGGAAACAGGCAGTGTGTTTGGAACCAGGTTTCTATTCCCGGTCCCAGACACATGGATTTTACATTTTCACACTTTGTGCAATTTTGCTGTTACCCCCCCCCTCCCCCCCCCGAGTTAGTTATTTTAGTTGGGGGGTGCGGGAGGAAGAGCACCAACAAAAAAAAGACTTATGCCGCTGTCAATATCCTACACTGTATTGGCAGTGCAGTATATTGCTGTGGCATAATGTCTTGCAACATTATGACCCCGTGCCCCTTGCAGTTGCCACACAGTTCTATGTTTGTAGGTCCATGTTGCGGTGGACCCTCTGTATGGTATGGCATACATTTAGCAGCAGTATTTTGTGTTCTGTATTGCTCACTACCATACGTACCATCCATGTTTAGCTTATTTTATGCAGGCACAACACTCTCCATAAAGCAGTATGCATATCCCAAACAATTAACTATCTTTGACTATTTCAAAGTGTGTCTTAAAGAAAGTAACTTACAACTAGGCAATGTGTGTATAATTCAAATCTGTAACAGTCCCACTGCTTTGTAGAGGGTCTACAATACTCTATGCGAAATAAGGCACAGATGAATAATGACTGTAAACCTCCACAGATCTGCAGCTCTTTCTTACCATAGGTATGAATCACCAGACCTGTGTGGCATGACTTCGGACATGTGCCGTGCCCAAAGGTCACGAGTGTAGGGGAGAGTAGTGGGGATTAGAGATTTGCAAAATTGGCAAATTTCATTAAAGGAAATATTTCATGAAATTCGCCTGTTTCGCAAAATTTTTAATGGAAACAAAATTCGGAATTTCACCTGCTGAATGCGAAATTTTACCCATGGAAGGCAAAATTTCACCCGCGAGACAGTGAAATTCACCTTTCGCTGGTGAAATTTTGCCGCTTTTCTGGTGAAATTTCGCATTTTGCAGGTGAAATTCTGCATTTCGTACCCCACGAAACATTTCACGTAACAGGCAAATTTTGTGAAATATTTTGCAAGATGAAATTGCTGATATCATGGGAATTTCACGGGCAAAATATAATTTCGCAACATCTCTAATGGGGATTAGGGTTGCTATATAACTATTTTTAATATGTTGACTCTGCATGAGGTATCATAGCATTGATGCATGGCCCTGTACCTGTAGATTGCCCTTGATTGTTGACAGTAGGGGGCATAGTAGGTTGGGTGGGAGTTAGACATAACAACCCTAATTGCACATTTCCAGACTTTGTGGGCATTGTGTTTGCATCCTTTAATAATTTATTTCCAACCTTTGTGCATTTTGAGTTTTGTGCAGTAGGAATCCTAATGAGCATTAAAATAGTTCTTTGCTATAAATTATATTAAATATAAGCTATTTGTTTAAAAATTATGTTTTATCAACATTCCCTCAGAAACGTCAAGGGCGCTTTAAGAAACAGTAAAAATATTTTGTTCTTCGCCACGTGGGATGTTTGGGTCTCGCCTTCATACTGGAGCTGATTACGACTGGCCCAGTGTAGTCCGTTACATACGTTGTTTATACAGTGACATTTTAAATGGTATTCGCCTCTGAAGTTTGAATGTAATACAGGGTTTTGTGATGTCACCAAGCTTTCTCAGAGCTGCTCTGCCATTGGCAGAGTATGTCATTATGGCATGCATACTGAAGACAGCGTGTTATTTCTTCTATATGTATGTCACCAGCCCCAGATAATCATTTTTATTTTGACCAGTTTATCACCACTACAGCAGCATTCAAAAACAATATATTTAAAAAAAAAAAGGTTAGAAACATTCAGCAGTGTGACTGGGAGCAGTCACGTAGTGTCTAGCTTTTGTAATATAACCAGAGACTGGCGGATCCAGGATTTTACAATGGGGGGAATGGGGTGCTGTGGTGGTATGCGTACTTGATATGCAACTTTTTGACATTTTTTTAATCCTTTGTATTATCTTTTCATTTACATTTTTGACTGAAAATACAAATAGTATTGTTTGATTATAGATTTTCTTACAATAAGTATATTAGACTTTTCCAGCAAAGTGAAATGCAGCAGTAGCAAGCAAGTAAGTTGCAATGGGGGGCTGCACCTGCACCCTTTAAAACCCCCCTAGATCTACTAGAGAGCTTGAATCTTGTGGTGGATTTTTCAATATATTTTAGCATCGAATGTCCTTGAGCTAGCCCAATGTGTATGGTGTGGGGCACTGTCCCCACTGCACTTTTAAGGAATTGGATGGCTCAGTGGATTGGTTGCAGGGTATTGCGCCTTTCACCTCTAGGTCACTGGTTCAAATCCAGCACAGGCCAGTAGTGGCCAAAAGCCATTATCACCTGCGGGCTGTTCAGTGGCCTCTGTGAAATGAGTTGTGGTGGTTTCAGTCCAGTTTTCAGTGTGCAGGTGTCCACCTCACAAAATCACCAACACGAATGGCACTAATTAGCACGGCTGTTGGCTGTCTAATATGAGAGGCCACGGACTGAATGGGCATAGAGTGTGAACTCAATTCCTAGCTATGCGGTGGCCCCTCCATGACAGGGTTGAGGTGCATTGGGCAGGCAGTGTGGGAAAGCTTGCAGTGTGATTGCCTGTGCTATGTCTGTCATGTAGATTAATAGAGGGTTCAGTTTCCAGTGCTGACAGTCCAGCACTTTTCACAAGTACTAAATTTACACACAGGAAAAAATAGCTAGTCCGAAGAAAAAAACTTACTTGGCTGACTTTATGAAATGTTAAATCACTCAACTCACCGCATGAATTAAGTAAGCAATAACCCACAACAGGACATGCATTTATAGAGAATTAATGCACTTCCCAGGTGAATTGGAAGACACAAGGCCAATGGATGAATGGAAAGTGCATTAATTCTCAGGAGATCCATGCCCTGGGATGAGTTATTGCACTTATAAAATGGAAAATAAGAAAATGACTTATATAATTATTTAGTGAGGTTGTTGCTAGGTAGAATATGAGAGTTTCGTAACAAAGGCTGAGTGCCTTTGAATGAAACAGTTCCTTTTTTTTTGAAAAGTCCTATGCAGTGGAATGGGCTTTTGTATTTTAAAAAGTGGAAACATTTTTATTTTAATGGAAAAAGGTTTTATTTTCATTTAGTTAGGTTGTTGCTAAGTAGATTAGGGCATGTTACAAACTGTTCATATACCAGAGGTTAATGAATGATCAGGTGATGTGTTTAGACCAATTAAGTTGCAAGAATTCTGAAGCCCATTTTATAAATCTATTTATCTTACAGATTTCGTAGTTACAACCAGCCAGCGGCCAACCTGTCTGCCACTGTTTGCTCAAGCTGAACTTTTTCAAGATTGGTTAATCTGGCAGCTCCAAGATTCAAAAAAATGCTTGCTAGAGAAATCCATTGGATAAACTCAGATACGCACTGAGTTCTACAGAATGTGTGGTATGCACAAACCAGATTAGAAAGCAATGAAGGATTGTTTTTGTATACCCATTGAATGCTTAAAGTAGGGTCAACCACATAAGATACATTTTCAAGGCAGTCAAGTTGGAATTTGTTTTCCTTTGCATTAAAAGTACAAATCCGGGGCAGCCCTACACCACTTCACCATAGGTGTGGGGCTAGCATGAGGACCATCCCCTTTAATCATTTTAAGACTATGTTATAAGCAGAATCACATACAGCATGATGTTCCATTGTGCTACTTGTAGGGAGACCTCTGGTAGTGGATGGCAGCTGCCCTTCATGTCTCACAAAGCACTGAAAATATCTATATCTCAGCACTGGTAGACATCCTGATCTCTGTTATTCCTTATTATACCCATGGACCTCGGACACCAACCAATGAGAACGGCAGGCTGGCACCTTACCTCCGTTGTAAATCTTCTGATAATCACCGCAAAACATGCCAGCCAGCCACATCTTTAAAAAAAAGCAATCTGACGGCGAAATCACGGAACTGTGACTGCCATCTTGTTTCCCCGCTAAGCGGAGACTGTAAAACAGCAGCTCCATACATCAGGGAAACAAACAAAACAAAAACACTGCTGTACTACTGAATGGCTTATTTAAGCATTATACCAAGTACTGCTTTTTTTTTAAATAATAAAAAAAGCAGTACTTAACTATAACTCAATATAAACCACTTAGAGATCCCTGAGTTATTTAGGGATTTACCATGACTGGCTGCTTTATCCACTGGCTGTGCCTTGTGGGCAAACCACAACAGCTGTGGTAAATCCCCCGATAACCCACACCCTCTCGTAGCTTATTGCTTAAATATACAATGAAAATAAAAAATCCTGTAACATTATTGGTCAGTTAAGGTCTTATCCCATGGGTAAATCCTGAAATAACCCACGACTGAGGAAGGGCATTTATAACAAAAGAAATAATCATTTTTAAATTCACTATACATGCAGGTCCATTGTATAATTACAATAAGGCACTCCAGGACATGGGTAATTGGGGGATGACCCACTTCTTGTGTGGTCAAGTCACTCGGCTGAACCTCGTGACACACCATATGAGGCTTGGGTAAGTCCCCAATAACCCATGCCCTGTCATGCCTTAATGTTTTTTTTTTAAATTAGATATATACAATTATCATAGTACTACACTATTGAAAATAAAATATCATATGTGCACTCAACTTAGACTAGAAATCATATCTGCCCTTTGAATCCCAGATAACACCAATTACATCAGCACTGCAAATCAACTGTGTTCTAATAGTGTTCCGCTTCACCAGTCAGTTACATTAAATAATCCAATGAGTTGTTCCAGCCGTGTTCCATTATTCCACTCATTTACATTAACAATTCAAATAGCTGAGTCCAAGAGTTCCATTGTAAACTTTGCAAAACAGAATGCAAAATGAAATCAGCAGAAAATGTCACAGCTCCAACACAAATTACAATCAGAGCTTAATGAAATAAAATAAAACCTGTGTGTGGGTACTCTATTCATATTGTCATACATTATTCAAATGCCATTATGCTATGTGGGCAATGACACACTCCAGGGTATCTGTTTATTTGGAGGTATAGGCACTCACACAGTGAGTGCTGACTTAGACATTTCAACATCAGTACCCATTGGAGGAGTTCAAGTAGTGCCCAATAAATGCTCACTCTGGAGTGTGTTATTACACTAATAAAATAGCCTGGTACTAAATGTTTTGACTTAGAAAATACAGAATCATGCATTCATAAGTATAGGCATGGCAAGTAACCTGGTTTGTCCAATGAGATGACAGTATTTGTGGTGGCCATCCTGACCCACTTTATAAGACCCTTTATCTAATTGTGAGGAAGACATACATATCTAACTCCTACTTTTGTCACCTCTAAGTTTGTCTCTTTCTCTAGGTCTGGTGAATTAAAAAAACTCTGCAATTCATGAATTGTAACGCAAATTGTGTCAATTCACACTGTGCAATTTGCCACAACTGCACAAATTTCAATGTGAATTGATGCAATTTGCCACTTTGCAGCACATTTTTGATGCAATTTGCATCAGAGATTCCCCACAAACTGCAAATTGCAAAGTGTGCGCAATGGGCGCTATTCACTAACAAGCAGGTTATACGCACTTGAGGCATGTACCCTGCCCACATGCCTACATGGCCCCAGAAAGGCACAGGGTGCACCATGACCACACCCCCTCAGTGAGCAGGGTCACGCAGGCAGTTGGGGGCAGAGTCACTGACCCAGGCAGGCATCCAATCGGATTCCCGTACCGGGTCCCACAGTGGATCCCTTACGCCCATGCAGTGGGCGCACAGATTAGAGGCCTGCAGCATAAAGCAGGCACACAAGTACATGTTCCAGGCACTCACCCAAGCTGCTGTCCCAGCCCTTCCCTGTAGCCTTGTGTGCTGTGACAGCAAGGATGTCCATTTCATGGTGCCGCTGTGGCTGGTGGATGGAGAACATGGGGGCATGTATCAGATTATGCCTGGTCTTGGCTGGCATACCCGGTGCCCTCTGAGTCTGGCACTACATCACATAATGAATGCTGCATAGTGCAGGCATGCCCCCAACATGCCACCTGTACAGTGATCCTCAGGTGGCATGGGCAGCAGACACGTAAGTGCCTTGTGTGTCCTTGTTGAATGCTGCCAGGGTCAGCGGGACCCAGCTACTTCAGCATTCATAAGGTTGCCTCATTACCACCCGATATGGTGCATAGGCAATGTTTCCACTAGTGCATAGGGCCCCATGTGAATAATCTGTAGCATGCAAACAGTTCATGCATGAATTTTAAATTCTCAATGGACCTATGCTTCCCTTGTAGATTAATATTATATAAAAAATATGCCATATTATATCTAGAAAAAAAGAAAGAAAATGAGAGAGAGTGAAAGAGACAGGTATTAAATTATATTTACCAAGAATAACCCATCTGAGCTTTATCTTGTTAACAGTGGGGTCCTGCTTCTACTCTATAGCTGAGAGGAAAGAAGCACATTGTTAAAGGCCACACATAATGAGCTTGTTTTGTGCTGTGTTATTTGAACTAGTGGTGAGCAGATTTTCAGCTGCATAAATATGACTGCAGTTTGTACTTTTCTGGCCACAATTGTTATGCCATACATGATAATTTTGACCACTTTGCCACTTGCACCTGCTTTTGGCACTGGCACGGTATGCTAGGGGCCTGGGTTCAAGTCCCAGTGGGCCACACTTTTTCTTTCACATTTCCATCATGATGTAAAAAAAAAAAAATTCCTTGCAGTATCTTGGCTGTACTGAGAAGTTATCCAGGGTCTCTGACATGCCTAGTTGCTGGTTACACAACACACAGAAAGGAATTTGTGCCTGAAGGGAAAGCCCAGAGGCCAACTAATCACTGAGCCCCCATAGCTTAGTGGTTAGGGCACTGGTACAGTTTGCCAGGGACCTGGGTTCAAGTCCCAGTGGGGTCACACTTTTCCTTTCACATTTCCATCATGATTTTAAAAAAATTGCCTTGCAGTGGTTTGACTGTACTGAGAAGTTATCTGGTGTCTCTGACATGCCTAGTTGCTGATTATGCAACACATAGAAATGAATGTGTGTGTGCCTGAAGGGAAAGCCCAGAGGCCTGCTAATCACTGAGCCCCCACAGCTTAGGGGTTAGTGCATTGGCACAGTACGCCAAGGGCCTGGGTTCAAGTCCAAGTGGGGTCACACTTTTCCTTTCACATTTTCATCATGATTGAAAAAAATTGTTTTGCAGTGGCTTAGCTGTACGGAGAAGTTATCTGGTGTCTCTGACATGCCTAGTTACCGGTTACTTCAGCGTGTCCCTTGATGAGAAATTGAGTTCCAACCAAGGAACCTCACTGCTTTCCTAGATGCATCTCGTTGTGTAATACTGTGGGCACCTAATGGCTAAAAGAAAGATAACATTTCTCATGGATACAAAAATCCCAATTTCAAAATGATTCATTATGTTCATAATCCTCAATATCTGATACCAGGATATAAGCAACACTCATCTTTATGTTTGGGGACCAAGTAGCCACAGGACCAACATTTCTAGTGGTCCAAAATACTATAAGCTAATCTTTTCATATAATACACATAATAGGCCTCCAAAATGGGTATTCAATAAAAAATACCACCAACAGCTTAATCTGGTTCAGTTTCACTTGGTTTCCATCTATATCTCCAATCCCCCTTGGGATGAGGCTGAAAATGTGAACATACGAATAGCCAGCAGAATTAGGCCTCCCAGTCTATCCAATCAGCTCAAAGCACAGGGGTTTACAGTTCAGGCTGATGTCCCCATCCCCCCTCCCAACATTTCCATCCACTACCTTCTCCCCTTCCATGACCCTTATCCTCCCCCTGTATCTATCTCAGCCCCTCTTGAAGCTAACCACTATCCTTGCTGAGACCACCTCTTCTGGTAGCACATTCCACTTGGTCACCACCCTTTCTGTGAAGAAATGTTTCCTGACCTCCCTCTTAAACACCACCCCCTCTCCAGTTTTAGGCTGTGTCCCCTCGTAATTATGTTACCACTTAGCCTGAAGAGACACTCCTTCTTCACCTTATTGATCACTTTCATGAACTTGAAGGTCTCAATCATGTCTCTCCTCTCTGTCCTTCAGGGAGTACATGTTCAGGGCATCCAGTCTCTCCTTGAACAAACTACCTTGCTGCCCCATGGTTATCTTCATAACCCTCCCTTGGACCGTCTCCATTAGGTTGATATCCTTTTTGAAGTGAGGGCACCAGAACTGCACCACATACTTCAGATCCGGCCTCACCAGCAACCTATACAAGAGCAGAATCACCTCCTATCTCCTACTGCTGATCCACCTGGCTATGCACTACAGCATCCTGTTTGCCCTTGCCTCTGCCTTCTTACATTGTGCAGCGTGCTTTGGGTCACTAGCTATCATCACTCCTAGATCTTTCTCCTCCATTATGGGAGATACCCAGACCCCTCCCAGGTAGTACTCTGTCCTGGGGTTTCTGGTTCCAGTGTGCATGACCTTGCACTTTTTGGCATTGAAGCCCAGCTGCCAGATTCCAGACCACCTCTCAAGTTGTTTTAGGTCCTCCTTAAGGTCCTGTCTCCACTCTTCTGTGTCCACACTCCCACAGAGCTTGATGCCATCTGCAAACAGGCAGATTTTGTCATTGATGCCATCTCCAGTGTAATTAATGAAGACGTTGAACAGCACCGGCCCCAGCGCTGAACTCTGTGAACGCCACTGGTGACCACACTTGTACCAGACAGCTCTCCTCCCACTATCACCTTTTGTGACCTGTTCCCTAGCCAGTTTTCCACCCACTTAACCATCTTTTCTCCTACTCTGAGGTCCGTCAATTTCCTGATCAACCTCCTGTGTGGAACCAAGTCAAAAGGCCATATGAAATCCAAGTAGAAGATGTCCACTGCCTGGCCCCATCCACCTTTCCGGTGACCCAGTCAAAGAAGTCGATCAGATTCATTTGACAAGACCTTTCCCCTATAAATCCATGCTGCCTTGCATCCTGGAGGCCATGTCCCTCAAGGTGCTCTATCAATTTTAACTTCAGTATTGTCTCCATAATCATGCACACTATCAAAGTGAGAAGTGAGACTGACCGGCCTGTAGTTCCCTGGATAGCCCCTGGGACCAGTCTTGTGGAGGGGCACCACATGTGCCATTCTCCAGTCCTGCAGCACCATGCCTGACTCCAGTGAACAGCTGTATGGGTCTGCCAGTGGCTGTGCAAGCTCCCCTGCCAGCTCCTTCAGCACCATAGGGTGTACAGTACTCTGTCCAGGACTGGTGATTTGTCTGTCTTCAAAGCTAGCAGCCCTTTTTTTTACTCATTCTCCATCTATTGCCCTGTCTGTCTCCCCCATCTAGACCCATTTGGCCCCCTGTCGATTCTTGTCCTTCTTTCTCCTTCATGAAGACAGAATAGAAGTATGTGTTCATTAACTCTGCTTTTTCCTTATTCTCCTCCAACCACCCACCTCCTCTTCTCAGTCTGGCTGCTCCTTCTCTCTTGTCTTCTTTATCACTTATGTAGCAGAAGAAAGTATTCTCCCCATCTTGATGCCCTCTGCTAACTGCAAGTCTTTCCATGCCTTTGCTCTCTGATCTGCCCTTCCTGCCTTTCTTGCCAGCCCTAGGTATAATTCTCTGTTCTCTCTCTCTTGGTCCTCCTGAACGTCTTATAGGCCAACCTCTTTTCCCTCACTGCCTGGGCTACCTTAGGGCTGAACCAGCTTGGTGCTTTGCTTTTTGAGTTCTTCCTTCTGTACCTAGCACAATCCTCCATTGCCGCCTCTAATCCTTCCTTAATAATTATCCATTTTTGGTCCACCTCCATCCTTCTTGTGAGTTTTGCTAGGTGCTGTTTCAGTACCTCACCTATTCTCCTAAAGTCCACCCTTTTGAAGACGAAGATTTTGGTCTTTGTGGGGACACTTACCTGCCCATGTCGGAACCACACCGAGCAATGGTTACTTCCACCCAGAGGGTCCTTGACTGTTATATCATGTATGTGCTCACCGTTATTGAGCACCAAATCAAGGATTG
Source organism: Neoceratodus forsteri (assembly GCA_016271365.2). NCBI lineage: Eukaryota > Metazoa > Chordata > Ceratodontiformes > Ceratodontidae > Neoceratodus > Neoceratodus forsteri. The sequence continues at coordinate 185,986,091 of JADMNL010000031.1, forward strand.
CCTCTTCCTAGGTGGGTTCAGTGACTCCCTGGGTCAGAAACACACTTTGAAATGTTTCCAGAAATTTATGACTTCTAGCACATATCGTGGATGGCACACTCCAGTCCACACTGGGCAGGTTGAAGTCCCCCACTATCACCACTTCCCCCTTCCCTGAAGCCTTCAGAATTTGTGAGCTCAGGCCCTTATCCATTTCTTCACCCTGAGTGGGTGGTCTGTAAACCATCGTCATCCTCACCTTCCCCCCCTTGCTGGTCTGTAGTTGGATCAACATCGGTTCTGCTTTTCCCTCTTCTGATTCTTCTCTTGTGCTTGTTATCCCCCCCCCCAATGAATGATGCCACCCCCCTCCCTTGCCTACTGCTCTGTTCTTCCTTTGTAGCCTATATCCTGGAATTGAGAGGTCTCAGTCATGGTTAGGTGTGGCCCAGGTCTCTGTTATTGTCACAATGTCTACTCTCCCTTCCGCAAATATTGCTTGCAGGTCATCCATCTTGTTCCCTAGATTGTGTACATTCAATTAATCAATCAATCAGTCAATTTCTTTATTTATAATAGGTGCCTTTCCAAACCAAGGCACCTGTACAGTAAAACCACAAATAATAATCAGATTTAACCAAAACAATAAATACAAAATTTATTTATTTAGCTTTTGTTTACCGGGTAAGTACACTAGACAAGTAGTATGCCTATTTTCAGGAACGACCCGGGAGAGCACAAAACATACAGTATACATACATGGCAACATTGGAGAAACAGCATGATACAGTGAAAAACAGCTATATAACGCTTTGTATAAGAGCAGAGATACTGCCACACATAGTACAAATTGTTACAGGACATAGATAGACATTAGAATCACTGAATACATATTTCATAGACCATCATGGACTCAGAGTGGACAATAGTGGACTGCAGAGTATTACATTACAGAGACTAGGAGCAGTCACATCTTGTCGTTTGTTTTAGGTGGGACCACAGGGAGGAGCGAAAGGTCCCATGGGAAGGGGCAGAGCGAACAGAGTCCGGAATGGAATTCCAGAGCCTAGGCACAAAAGCGGCAAAGTCACGATCCCCCATAAGAGTCAGAGTAGGGGGAACTTTAAGCAACTCGGCGGTCTGTGACCTGAGCTGGTAGGGGATGGCATCCAGTTTTGGGAGGAGATGCGCCAGTCCCGACGGGATGCCCGTGGCAAGCACTTTCCTGGTGAAGTTTCCTACACCAAGGATCAGGAATTCCGCAGGGGGGAGCCAGTTGAGTTTGTCATAGAGCTTACATCGGTGGGTGAGTTTGGGAGCAGCAAGTGCAAACCGACAGATATCATTATATGCCATGTTCCACTGATTAAGATGGATTTGGGGTGACCTGGCAAATAGGTGGTATCCATAACTAAGGGAGGAGAGCACTCCCTGCAAGTGCCAGCCTCGCTCCGCGAGTCAGGGTTGTTTGGCCCTGTAGGCAATGCCAAGCTTACACCTGGTGGCTCTGCAGATGTTTTGGATATGGCTTCCCATGTCAAGTTGTGGGTCAAGGTGACCCAAGATATTTAATTGAGCTCGCTGTTGGCAACAGGGGCCTCCATCACAAGCTATTTTGAGCATAGCTGATGGGGCTTTTAACTGGCCGTGGAACCAAAGAGCATGGCCTGAGTTTTGTTAGGATTCAATACCAGTCTATGGTTGGTAATCCAGGCGAGACTCTGCTGAAGTCTTCAGATAAGCACTGGTTAAGGTCAGCAGCATTACGAGCATGGGCCACTAGCACAAGGTCATCTGCATAAAGCGTGACTTGGCAATGAGAGGTCACCCGTGGGAGTTGATTAATAAAAGTGAAAATAGGAGAGGTCCAAGTACCGATCCCTGGGAGCTCCCATGGTCACAGCCCAGGCTCTGAGAGGACTTGTTAAAGCAGCTGCGCTGCTTTCACCAGTAGGTAGCCCATCATCCAACTCATGGCATGCAGAGAGAACCCGAGCCCTGAGCTGCTCCCCCAGTAGGTCATGGTTGACAAGGTCAAAAGCTTTTGACAAGTCAATAAATATAGCACCTGACAGTTTGCCCTGATCCATGGCGGATCTAATACTAGAGGTTACAGTAATCAGGGCAGTAGTGGTACTATGACCCTTCCGGAAACCATGTTGGGCCCAGAAGCAGCTCATGGGTATCCACGTATTCGAGAGTTGCTCCGCCACAACCTTTCCAGGAGTTTACCAGGGATGGGAGAATAGCAATAGGGCGATAGTTGTCAGGAGTTTGGGATTTCGCTTCAGAACAGGGACTATCCTTGCCTCCTTCCAGATGTCAGGGATTATCCTCGAGCTAAGGATAGGTAAAGATATGGGCAATCAGAGGGGCAATGTAAGCTGCTCCCAGCTTGAGAAGCCTGGGCTCAAGGTTGTCAGGCCCTGCACTGGAGTGCTGGGAGAGGGCAGCCAAGTGGTTCCGAACATCAAGGACAGACACGGCCTTAAGATTAAATACTCTCCGAGGAGGATGTTCACTCTGCATCGGAGGGATATTAAGCGAGCGACCCCCATCGGTTGTGAAACGAGAGGTGAGGGCGGAAAGGTCGGAGAAGTGGAGATGGAGGTGGTCGGCTATAGTGTGGGGATTATTGCACGAGACTCCATCAATAATCATGTCCACGACACCCGAAGTGAGAGGGCCCACTGACGAGGGATTTAATGTTCCTCCAGAACCTCCTAGGATTCTGACAGAGCTATAGTGCCGATTACAGAAGTTACTTTTGGCAGCCCTAATGGCTTTTTTACACCGATTCCTGAGTTGCCGATATCTCAGGAGATTAGCAGGATCTCTGGAACCCTTAGTACTTGCCCAGCATTTGTCTCTCTCCCGCATCTGGGCAAGTAAGTCACCATTCAGCCAGAAGGTGGCTGTTCCCCTCACCCTCCAGGTGACCCTGGGGGCGTGTCTATCTTGGAGAACACCAAAGGAATGTATGAAGCAGAAGTCTGCCACTGAGGGGTCAGAGGCTTCAAGCACCCTGGTCCAGTCAGTACATCCTAGATCGGCCAGGAAAGCCTCAGGGTCAAAACTTAATACTCAGTAAATGCCTGGCTAAAAAGATGCAATTTCAAGGCAACTTTAAAACTTTGGATGGTTAGGCAATCTCGCAACCGATGAGGTAGAGAATTCCACAGAGACACCACCTTCCACTTTATATCTGAGCCCACACCTTGACCTCCTCTTACTGCTTCTCCATTGTCTCCATATGCTTCCCCCTCTCCCTCATTATCAATCTGCCTTTCTCTCCATCCCCCTCTGATCCCCCTTTGCTGTTGTGAGGGGGGGATGATCTTTTAAGGCCACCACCTGTGGTTCTTTTGCCCTTATGCCAACCTGCCCCCCAGCAGTTTAAATATAACTTCTAAATGATGCACCCCCCAATTTGTCTCTTAGCACCTTCAAACTCTTCCTGTTTAGATGATGTTTATCAGGTGCACAGAGAGATTTATTTGTCCACGTCTCCCCCAGTGTCCTATACAGGCAGACCCCTTCTCCCTGCACCAATCCCTCAGCCACATATTAAATCCCTCTATCCTGAGCTTCCTTACTGTGCTAGCTCTTGGCACTGGGGTAATCTTCAAGAATGCCACTGAACTAGCCACATCCCTGCAGATCCGTCCCAATTCCCTGAACCGACTTTTTACCACCTCTGCCTCCTCCCATCTTAGGTCATTGGTGCCAAGGTGAATTCTTAAGCTTGGTTCCCCTTTTCCCATTTACCACTTCCCTTGTTTGGACCCACCCTCCCTGCCATCATCCATAGCATACACACCACTTTCAATTTGGAATCTGGGTCCCCCGTCCTTCCCCAGCTAATACTTTTAATCATGGAGTCGCCAATGATAATCCCTCCACTGTTCCCCTATGTCATGCTCCCCTCCCTTCCATTCCTTATGACTGTATGAGTTGCCTTCTCACTTCTTTTTCCATTCTTTGGTAAGTGCCCCCCGCTGTCCCCACAGTCCCCCTCAACTGTGCTTCCCTTCACTTCAGAGCTCCTCCCACTCCTCATGGCTGTGCTTGTTCCCACTAACCACTCTCTCCCACTAGACTGAGCTTTATTCTACCTTACTCCAACTCTTCCAGTAGGCTCGCTACTTCTCCCCTGCCTTCCCTGGTTCCCTGCATTGTCCCATTCCCCATCTCCTGTCCCTCTGCCTTCATATTCCTATCCTGGCCTCCTTCCTCTTCCTCTGCTTCTCCTTTCTCTGTCCCAGGAATAAGAAGAATTGCTTAGCCCTACTTTTCTGGTCAACAAAAACTAAATAAATAAAAATCTAATGGCTGTTTTGCCAGTTCAACATGTTTTTAGTGGCCACTGGGGACTTTTAAGTGGCTACCTGTCCCTAGATTTTTTTATACCCTGCATCTGGGGTAAGGTCTCTCTGAGAGTCACTCTTTAAAAATTTGGTCATGTAATACCAGTACTCAGTAATAATAAGCACTTACTCATGTCAACTACTGTAATCCACTATTCAAAACCAGCTGCTCTTCCGTCATTTTTTTTGTGTGTGTTTGTTTTTATTAGATCCAGAAGCAAATGATTTGATACCTTTTAGTGGACCAACATAGATGTAACAACAAGAACAAAGTGCTCTAGCTTTCAGACCAACCAGTCCTTCTTCAGAAGCCTAAAATAAAGAAATAAAGATGTCGGAACAAAGGCTTATAATATCACTTTTTATAATGATGCACTTGGATTCACCTCGGGCCTTACCCAAAAATTCTTTCATAAATTACCAAAAATAAATATTCACATGTGATATTATCCTATACTCTCCAGAGTCAAGTATAATGGTAAATGACACTGTGTGCCACCCGTATAGTTATATGAAAAATATATATTTTATTTACAACTATACAATGGTTCTAAATATTCCTCATTAGCATACATAGCAAGCCTAATCTTGTAAACCTCAACAAAATTGTTTCAGATAATTCAGCAACTAATAAAGTCTAGCAAACAAACAAACAATGTAAAGAAAATTACCACCAACAGCTTAATCTGGTTCAAAGTCAGTTGGCATTCATCTGTATCCCTTCCCCCGGGTCGTGCCTGAAAATAGGCAGGATTTGTCAAGTGCAATTTATTTCTTTATTTTATTTGTTTTTATTAGGCATGCCATTCACATGCTTTACCATTAGAGGGCAGTGGTTTATAGGCTATTGGCAAACATTTTTTCAGGCAGTGGAAAGAAATATTTGGTTGTACATGTACAGTGTTGGATATGACAGAGAGCTGCAGGGAAAACTACATTGTAAGCGATGATTTTATTAGATGAACAAAACATTTTTAACTGAAAAAATAGATTAATTACCCTGGAAAACTAATCTACCACTGTTTTTGTCCCCACCACTTCCACTGGAAGACTGTTCCTGGAATCCACCACCCTTTCTGTGAAGAAGTTCCTCCTCTCATCTTTCCTACATTTATTTATTTTATTAATTTAAAGTCTAGGATTACAATTACTTTTGAGCCAAGGCTCTTTTACAAAGGTTCCAGGTCAATTGAAAACATAGTACAGAGGATACATCAACATATAAATTGAAGTAACAACAATGCAGGTGATTAAAGACAAATTGGGAAATGGTAAGGTTCAGTGGAAATATTGCGGGTAGTTACAGGATCATTGGAACAGTTATGATTGAAAAAGGAAAACACCTTTATAGAACAAGTGACCATGGTATGGCCCGGGTCAGCAACACAAGGAGAAGGCACAGAGACAGGGGTGAGAGGTGTGATGGGGAGGACGTAGATGCAGACGGAGGCATTTGTCAGACAATGATAGGGAAGGAGTGCAGGTAAAAGAGGAGGCGGGGTGAGGTGGGAAGGAGAGATGGGAAGAGAACAGGGGTAGTAGAAATCGGGGGGAGTGGAGACAGGGGATAGGGCAGATAGGAAGTGGGGCAGATAGGGGATGGGAAAGGAAGGGGATAAGTGCTTCAAGGGGCCAGAGAGAGAGGCTGTAGAGGTGGAGAGTGTGCCTGAAATAAGGTGAGGCAATCACAGGAGCTGGAGGTAGTGAGTTGGAGCCAGAGCCCGGTTTTAAGCATACCAGGTGATGGGGCTGCGGAGATGGTGGTCTAGAATTAAGTGAGGCAATCACAGGAGCTGGAGGCAGTGAGATGTAGCTGGAGCCTGGATTTAAACATACCAAGTATTGAGGCTGAGGAGATGGTGAAGCTGAGACCATTCAGGCAAAGAGGAGCCCTATAGGTGAAAGAACACCGACCCTGTGTAGTGCAACAGCGTGGAACTTGCAGTAGCTGAGATGTGGATCTCCTGGTGCTCCATAGATTGGTGTTAAGGTGTAGCAGGGCAGTGACACCAGGGGGAGTGAGGCCAAGGTTAATTTTTTTCGCCATGGTACAGGTGAGAAACTTAATACGGTTGGAGAGTTGGAGCCGACCAGATTGAGCATAAAGGTCACAGGTATGAGTGAGATGGTGGACTTCAGTGGTAAGTCGACATGCCTTGTTGAGGGCTGTTGATATATGTCTGAGGGTTGTCGTCGTGGCTGAGCCATAAATAATGAGGCCATAGTCAATAATTGAAACTACGGCACTCTAGATGGCAATCTTCAAAACATCCGGGGTGAGATGTTGCCTATGTTTGTATAGAAGTCCAAGATGTGTGTTAGCAGCTTTTGCCACACTGTCAACATGAGCCCCGTAGGAGTGGTTGGGGTCAAGCAGAACCCCTATGTATTTGAAGGATAGGACTTGTTCAAGGGTAGTCCCTTGCATGGTGGAGATAGCCAGGGGGTGTAGCTTGTGCTGACTGTGTGAGCTGCAGAAGAGCATAGATTTTGTTTTCTTGTGATTAAGGACAAGTTTATGATTAGAGAACCATGTTTCAATGGCACTGAAACCAAGCTGAAGGTTGAGTTGTAATGGCGTGGGGTCTTTGTGAGTGGAGAAGACAACTGCGTCATCAGCATACAAAATGATTTGCTCTGAGCAGTATTGCGGTAGGGAATTTAAAAAAAGGCTGAAAAGGAGTGGGCCCTGTATGGACCCTGGGGTTGCCAGAGCGGATAGGCAAGGTATCTGAAAGAGCATTGGCAATTTTTACTCTTTGTAAGTGGTTTTCAAGGTAGCTTTCGAACCAAAGAGCAGACTCAGGTGCAAGACCAGCATTTAGTAGTTGGTCAAATAGCAGCCGATGGTGGACTGTGTCAAATGCCTTGGACAAGTCGATAAAGACTGCCCCAGTAAGGAAGCCCTTGTCTAGTGAACTATGTACTGCTCCAGTGAACTCGAGGAGGGCAGAGGTGGTACTGTGCCCTTTACTGAATCCATGTGGTTGAGTGCACAGTATATTGTATTTGTCGAAATAGTCAGTGAGCTGGTCCGCAACGATGCGCTCAAGGACCTTGGAGAGCGGTGGCAGTATGGAGATCTACATAACTACATAGAAGATACATACAGCATACATACAGACAAGATACATGGAAGATACAGTGAAAGATCACAACACACACATTGTGTGTGATACAGTGCACCTAGCTTTCTGTTCTCAAGGCTAACAATGTTATCTATGTGTGGAGAGAAAGATAAAGTGTCATCCAGGGTAACATCTAAATATTGGAAAGGTTTGACCTGTTCCAATTTATCTCCGTTATAATTTAGGATGACTAGGGGAGGGATCCTTTTTTCACTTGTGGCCCTGAGAACAGTATGATCTTGTTATTTTTTTGTAGTTTACGACCAGCTTATTTAGCAGGAACCATTTCTCTAAGGACTTGAAGTTGTTTTGGAGGTCAGAACAATTCTTTGCCTGTTGTGCACTACTGATGTAGATAACAGCATTGTCAGCATATGAGTGCCTTAGATGTCAGACAGACCTCTGGGAGTCTGTTTATATTTTTATGTTTTTCCCCATTCGCCCACCCCAGTCCCAGACCACGCGTGCGTGTGGAGTCACACGGCACCGTGGTTCCGGATGCCTCCCGACTCAAGCCGCCCTCCTGCCTGCACTGCCACTCAGTCCTCCACTGCAGGTAGAGAACTCCCTGGGGGACAACAACCACCCCAGGAGAGGAGAGCTGCTGATTAGGCTCTCGATCCTGCTCCTCCCCTTCACCCCCATGCTGGCACCCCGACAACCCAAGGTCGTTCCTGATACCCGAGTCACCGGCGTGACGTGAGGTGTAGCATCCAGCCTCTCAACCATCAGCACCACCAGGCTGGCCTGGGAGTCTGTTTATGAACAGATTAAAGAGGAGGGGGCTGAGAATAGAGCCTTGTGGTGCACCTACTGAAACACTTTTAACATTAGAAAGAGAAATGTCAACCTTTACCCACTGTGAATGGTTGGTGAGGTAGCTACAGAACCAGGTTGCCATGTCCTGTAAGAGGCCAAGTAAGAGGAGCTTGTCAGGCAGCAGCTTATGGTTAACAAGATCTAACACTTTGGTCAAGTCAGTGTATAAAGCTCCCACCAGGTGACCACCATCAAGGTCACCTTCAAGATCATCATAGATATTCCCATCAAATATTGATCGATTTTAGTTGTATTGGGTTTATGGTAGCCTTCACATACGGATGTAAGTTCTACTGACCCTTGATTTCTAATTAATTAAGTAACGAATTAACTGCTGCATGATATTGTTGTGATTAATTAATGGTTATATGACGTAGTTTGTGAAATAAAGTCTTATCAAAAAAGAAATAAAAAGGAAATAGCTAGACTACCAGGATATATACGGATGGGCATGGGAGGACCACTAGAGTGCCGGGGACTGACAGCTGTTCCTGTCAGTCTACTACCCAACATTCAGGGGGGGGGTGCTTGCACACCAATGTGCATGCTAACAGTAGGGATTTGGTATCAGTGCCACAAGCCCCTTGCCCCCAAACCTCAGGCAGCCTGGCAGGACCTCCTGTTTGCAGAGAGGATCCCCCTTTTTAAGAATTTGTAAGCAGGAGTAAGGGTTTCTGGAAGACTTAGCAGCCTTCCTTTTCCCAGGGGATGGTGGATTCTGTAGTTTTCAGTTTTCTTGACTCTGCACTACTTTCAGTATTTCAATCCCACCATGGCCACTGGCTATGTCTTGTCTAGGTAGTTTTATACGATAGCCGAGCGGTTCTATCTTTCAAGCCCACAGTCTTTTCAAAACCCTTCTGTTTAAAATGTTAAATCACACAACCAGACCCCAGTCAGAGTTGATAAGAAAATCATAAAGTTTACTTAAAATAATAAAAAGCAATACAGAAATTCTACAGTTTGGAAGAACTTTGAAATGCAGACAATAACAAAAGTAAAACTGGATGGTTTACAGAAAACACTAGATACTGTATTCTAAGCTGTACTTTGTTTTGATGTTAGAGTTCAGACAAGATTTAAAATGTCTTTGTAGAGATGAGTCCTTAAGCAGCAGTTGTGTAGCAGGTGTGTGTTCCAAGTCAGTTTTCTGAAATGTCCTTTTTTAAAAAAAAAAGTATCCAGGTGCTTCCTTGGTGCAAAGTCTTGGTTTCCAAAATTCTGACTTAAAATCAGAATTTTCTGTTCAGTATGTGAGGAGTCAAACTTCCACACACTGAGGTCTGGTTTTAGAGATTTTTCCAGGCCTACACATATACTTCTGGTCTACAGATATTTGCCAGCTGGGACAGACTATCTGACTTCCAGCTAAACTGCTTTCAACTGCTCTGAATTTCAAATGTGTGTCTGATAAATACATGATGGTCATTTTCCTGGACACACCCACCTTATTTTTTTCTCTGAGGTGGGGTTAATGATTCCAAGACAATACAGATATTAAGGTGCAACAGTTTACCTTTCCCTGTAGGTGTCATGTGGTCCCATGTCAGGTTTCATGTCAACCCCAGTGACATCTGGTCCATGCATTTGGCTTGACCCCTGACCCCTAGGTCACTACATTACCTTTCCCTGTCTTGGAAAGCCACAGTGGGATATTTTATGCCTTCCTGGGCTATGTACCTATCTCCCTTATCCGGAGACGTCTACCAGATCCACCCTAGCCATTACAACAATTAAGGCTATTTTTTTGTAATTTCATTCCTAAAGCCTTTTAAAGAGGCAGTGTCTTCATTCTAAACTACATTACAGCATATACAATATGAACCCATATAAATTGATATAGGCCTATCATGTGACAATCAGTAATTAACAACACCATGGAGGCCTGTTACCAAACTTGCTGAATATATCACACTGCCCTTTATGCAAGAGGATTCACTCATTTGCTGGGCACAGTGTTATATTGTGCACCTCACACTAAAGCACTCTGTATATGACCCACACCCCATCCATATGCACACTGCTCAGTTAACACAGCGCTAATCATGTTACCGATGTGCTAACCTTCTGAATAGTGGGGCCTATTACTTTATGGCAGGAATAAGCAACATGAACAGATGAAGGGACAAATGTCCTGGTTTAATGAAAATGTCTTAATTAATAAAACATGGAAGGTCCTAGATGGGGAATCCTGTGCAATTGCATTCTGCCGATGTTACCTATGACATGTTTACTGAGAACCTCAAAAATCACTTTACTTAAGGAGAAAAACTAGATCAGCTTATAAAATCCCTGGCTTTCAACTCACACATAGAACACTGCAACAAGAAGTGTGTAGCTATTTTCTGTACATATTCAGTAAATGTCCTGATTATCGGGTACTTAGAAGTGCAACCCTATAATTCAGTTTACAGAAGATAATCCCCATGTGCTGGGGGGAGAACTTTACAATAACCAAGTCAAAGGTTCAATGGTTTGAGATATGTAAAAGGAAATGCTAGTTAAGGAATTATGGGAATTTTAGGACTTTGCCCATAGTTTATAGGGACAGCAGGCAACCATGCCACACCCACTCCGCATGGTTACACCACACATGCCCAAGTGCCCTTTGGATGTTCAGAATTTTTGTTGCTGCCACGTGGCCATTCTGCTGTCCCACCCTGCCTGTGTGTGCTCTGCCTTGCGGTGGCTCTGGCGGCACTTTTGCCTTCTCCTCGTGCGCTGGCGGTCTTGCCTAGCTGCCTGCTCCTGCTGCCATTTTGCTCTGCTACAGCTCTTGCGGCCCTGTCTTTCTCCTGCTGAACTTTGCGCACGCCCTTGCTGGCTGAAATGCTGCCTCCCGCTGTAGCGTTTTTCCTCTTCCGGGGCTGCAGTGGACTGCCTATGTTGTGGTAGGTGCTGGAGTTGCTGCTGTCCACTGCAGGCAGTCCCATTCTCCTTGCTGGCTCCTTTGCCTCAGGAATACGAATTAGCCACTAACTAGGAAACTAAGGCCGTACCTTAGGGGTGAGATTTCTCTAAGCCTCTGGCAGCTCAATTCAGGCTGCTACCCCAGAGTCCTAAAGCCCTCTAGCAAAAATAGGGACTTACAGCCTGTCTCTGCAGCTAGGCCCTGATGCCAGGAAACCCCAGCTCATTAGCTCAGTCATTCATTCATGGGAATCTCCGAAACCACCAGCCCATGCCTTCTTGCCACACTGTTTTATTTCATAAATTTTATTAGTTTTCAATAAAATTACAAGGAGATAAAATCTAAAACATAAATAGGATTAGCATATATACACCAGCATGGATATTATATTATCTATTCCTAAAATTATTGCACTAAATTAATTCAGCAAATGTTATCTACAACCTTAAACAGATCCCAGTTTCAATAGATATACAATACATTTTGTGTTCTTTCATTGGCTGTTGGTTTCTGTACAATATTTTTCTATCTCTTTAACCTTTATAAAACCACAATAGTACATAATAAGTTATGTCTTAACTTTCTGACTTCACTCATCACAGAAGAAAACATTTCTTCACACTTCAAGGTGTCTTTAGATCCAGGGGAATAAATAGAGTGGTGGAATAACAAGCATTTTACAGGAAACAAACACATTCCAGGTTACTGTTGCAAGTTTAGTAGCTTTTTGCAAAATGTTTTCTACAACAGTAGCAATAGCTATAGCAAGCAAAGAAAATACTTATAACCTTTGTTTGAGAACTTAGCCTTTCCCTTCTAAGACTGGAGTAATTTAGTAATGGATTACTAACTCTGTTATAGGGAATGAGATATTTTGCACAAGGAGTCTCTGTGTTGTGGTTATACCGAATTGCGTAGAGTTTAAAAATAAAATAAACAGCCACATTAAAGAGTGCTACGGCCACATTAACAAAGAGAGTTTTGAACATTACATATAGAGTAATGCATGGGGTGGTATGTTTAATGAGATTTTACACCCCCCCCCAAGGTGTTGGATGCCACATAAACTCTGAGAGTCAAAGCTCAAGGGGTTTATTTAAGTATCAAACACCGAGGGACGTGTGTAAAATCTCATTAAAACAAACACCCATGTTTTTATTTTCCTTTCTGGCAGGTCCTCCATCAGGCTCTGCCCTGGTCATGGCCCCCAGGCTCCCACCAACTGTCAGTTGCCTGTATCTCCCTGTTACCCCCGGCTTGCCTCCTGGAGGGCTGTGGCACTGGTTCCCCTAATTCCAGTGCCGTGGAATCAGTAACTAGTTGGGAGTGCTGGTGGCGGTTGCTAATTGAAGCCTGGGGAGTGCTTCATGTAGACGTTGGACCCACCCCTCCTTTTTCCATTTTTCCTCTGAGAGGCAGGGACATGCAATGACGTCTGGCGTCTGCCCCGCCTCCATTACGTGCAAGCACCGGTAGCTGCATGACTCCTGGCCTCTGCCAGGGGTCTGTCTCGGATCGGGCACTTCCCCACCCTCCCCCCGGAGAATGAGAGCAGTCCATAGGAAGCTCTGTCTTTCTCCCCCGGCCGGCCCTCAAGCGACCCGGATTCATTCCCAAACCCAGGCCACCGGTGTCGCAAGTGGAAATCCAACCGCTGTGCCGACGGGCCGGCTATGTTTTATTTTATATAGTTGCTGGGGAGCATTTTCTCACCACAGCAATTATATAAAACTAAAACAGCCCAGATGTGGTCCAGTGTGGAGGAAGCAGGGGAGGAAGCTCAGTCTGCCAGTCAAGCGGCTGCTGAAACTTTTTTTTTTTTTACTGTTTAGGTGTGAGGAGTCAAATATCTGAGAGGCAAGGTGTTGTTATTTTTTTTTCACTTACTGCCGAGTGATCCTGGTGGTGTCCAGTCGACTGGCGAAGTGTCCGGCACCAGGAGAGTGTGGAGACAGGTGCATGCATGGAGCATTGGAAACCCGGCATGTGTTTGCCATTATAACCCTTGGGTTATAACGGTGAATTATAACCGGGTTTCTATGTGGGAGAAAAAGCTCCCCAGTTATTATAAGAACATGACAAGCTCGTAGGTTTTAGTGAAATCATCATAAGGCTTAAGCCTACTGCTCTTCTGCCTCTCTAAAGACTGTATTTACACTTCATGCATACCAATGCTTCAAAAGTGAGCACCCATTAGGAGGCTGGGTACTGAGCAGACTCGACAGACCATCAGGCCTATTCTGCTGGCATTTAGTATGTTAGATGTAAAACCTGTAACATTAGGGGGAAAGGGAAAGGGGAAGTTGCTTAACCAGGAAAGCACACTAAACATAGAAACATAGGATTTTACAACAGATAAGGACCACTTGACCTATCTAGTCTGCCCATGTTCCCTACCTACTGCCACACCATAAACCCTACTTGAGCTCCAGCTTTAACCCCCCCTTGCTTCTAAGATTCCCTTATAGTTATCCCATGCCTTCTTAAATCCCATTACAGTTTTTGCTTCCAGCACCTCCTTAGGAAGAATGTTCCAGGCATCCACTACCCTATCTGTGAAGAAGTATTTTCTTACATTTCCCCTGATTCTACCCCCCCCATGCTTCATCGCATGACCCCTTATTCTTGTGCATCCTTTTCTCTGAAAAAGGCTTCCCTCTTGAACCTTATTTGTACCCTTGAGGTACCTGAAAGTATCTAGCACATCCCCCTTTCCCTCCTTTTCTCCCGTCTGTACATATTACATACTAAGCTGGGACTTGTTTTCAAGTGCGACCTGGGAGCACAAGGAAGTTTAGTGACTTGCTTAGAGTCACACAGTATGCAAGTGGGGGTTGATAGGATTCAAACCCAGATCTCCAGATTTGCAGCTCAGTGCCCTTAACCACTATGCTATACTGCCTCCCTGTATTACATTAGACTCTGTAATTGCAACAATTAGAGAACTGAAATTAATAAAGTTACTAACATAACAATTTACTATAATAAATATATTCAGAGATAGTTTTGCTTGTAATAACACACCTGTAGTCATTATCAGTGTAAACAGAGGAATATAACAAGTGCATCTCGACTTTTTATGTATCAGGACTGGGTAATCCGCAGGTTTGGTTGGTAACATTTTGGGACGCTTTGAAACAACTCTTAATAGGTGGTATAAGCCACAAGACTGTCATCTTTAGTGAGCTCATAACTCAGATTATGATATCAACATATTGACCATTTGGGTCTGGTTTAGTTTGCCTCAGTACGAAGAGTAGGGTGGAAGAGGATTTGTTAAATTTCCCACAGAGCTTTATTGATTATACCTGATCCTTTTACACAAGACATTTGTATTTCATTTAGTCAAATCTATTGCTGCCCCCTCTGGCACTACACTCATTGACATGAATATTGTTTAGTTTTGCTATTAGCTTCCCATGCTGGCATGATACCATAACAGGAGGTTCTAAAGAGTTACCCCATTCTTGGAGTCGTCTCTTAGTCACTCCCATAGATTGGCTTACTGTAGGTTAAGTAGCTGATGGTATCGAAACTCCTTCATCCCCCCCTCCCATAGCATCCTATATTGTTTCATTTCTTAATGAACTTTTTATTTGGAACAAATATATCAGTACCTATTGGCAGCTAGCCAGAAGGTTAGAGAGAAGGTTTAGAGATATATGCCTAGTGTCCGTGTCAGTGAATATGCAAATGGCTGGCATCTTAGGACAAAGCTATTTCCAGCTGCATCTATAATTTGATCAAACCTTTAAACTTTTTCATCTATAATGTCATCTATACACATATACAGGAGCAAGAAACAACCATATTTAATTAAAACAGTTGGTGCTGCTACATGTATATGCTCTTCTTTCCTACTCCAGATCCTCTAAGCATCATTTTGTATTTATGTGGACCATTATAATTATGTGGAGTCTTAGTTGAGTCTTAGATGCAGATTAATACCTTTTGAACATCTTAATTTATGTAGTCCAGAAAATAATAAAAGATATACACTTCTTCACCACAGCCATCCTGTTTCCCTTTATATATTATTTATAGAAACCCAGTATATTAGGTTGAAGCGCAGGATGTTGAGTGTATAGGAATTTGCCACTCTTTCCCCTTTAATTCAATTTTTTAGTAATAATGAACCTGCAAAGTGTCATTTGACATAAATTGGATAAGTGTCTAAGTAAGTCCTTTGCATGGTGCCCCATTTCCATACTGGGAGAAAGTTTTAATTGAACTATCTATTGTTGGGGAATGTACCTTTAAGAGAAGAAAAGGAACTAGTGAAAAACAATTCTGCAGAAAGGAGGAGGCTGCAGACCTGCCTTGTTAATGCAGAGGTTGCTTTTATTTGCAGTCTTCCATCTGCATCGTTTCCAGTAATAAGCAGGAACGCCTGTAAAGCACCTCATTTGCACGTGTTCAGGGAGTGGTACATACCTTGTTTTTAGCTGCTGTGGCAGCTGCTGCCTTTTCCTTCACCTGTGTTTTCCATTTTACAGTCCTCAGTTTCACTTACCTACAGCACCAGCCTCCAGTGGCTATATTTTCCTCACAGATTGGTTGGTGTGCGTCTGCCATTTGATTTACATCCATATATTTCGGTTTCAGGCATGAATTCATTCTGCCCCTGTCCATTTTCATTTGGCATGCCATGCCTTAGTCAGTCATTCAACCTTGCCTTCCCCTTCTCCAGTTCTATTCTGGCACTCAACAGCCGTCAGTCTTTGCAATAGGCCTCCCACTACTGTCCTGTACTTGGATGCATGCCAGCCATGACCAGTATGGCTTCCAGGGTCCACCTTATAAGCTGACAGGCTCGTTCTGCTCCCAAGTAGTCTGCATGTTGATAGTGGGGTCCTCTACTTGGGTGGGGTCCTTCTCTTTCTGCCCTTCAGGTGAGAATGTCCTATACTCCGAGGGGGAAACTTCAGCTGTGCAGATCAACTCGGCAGTACCTCTTGATGTGGTATTTAAAACTTCAGCTTCCGGAGGATGGGGCTTCTAAGTCCTTGGGAGCTCCTTTAGCGTGCAGATCACATCAGCAGTACCTTTGAAAACTGTTCCTCCCTACAGCTGCCTATGGCTCACCTGATCTCCACCTACATCCCTACCTCTGTCCTTAAGATCATACAACTATCAAAACTCTCTGCCCCTCAAGGTCTCAATGCCATGCCTTACCTTCAAGGTTAGGCTTTCTCTTTAGGTCATCCCTTGGTTGGAGGCAAGGTGAGTGCCTTTTCAGCAGACATTGCTCTCCTCATTCCCGTCTTCATGGGGAACCTCCTTCAGCTGCAGAGAACGGCTCACGGCACCCTCACAGCATTCCCATTAGAGGGCTAGGGTGAGAGCCCTTCCTCTAAAATTGCTTTTCCTGAATTGGGTTTCTAAAGTGCAGTAGCTGAGCCATCACTAATTCTACCCCTAGCTTGGAGAGAAGGTGAGAGAGGCCTTGGTTCCCCAAAGGTTTCTTCCTTTATGGGGAGTTTTTACCTCTCTGCCACACCAAAGGACATAACAGGTAGTCTCCACAAAAGCTGGAGGTAGTTAGTGGCTTCCAGGTCTGGGTCTCAGTCTGGTTATGTCTCTCCTCCCCTTAGGGAATACTGGGTTGTCTGTCTTCTGTTGTGCTCTTCGGCTTCTTTCCTAATGTGCCTTTGGTCCTGGGTCCTCATCCCTGCAAGAACAGGTCAGAGTTTATGTATTGTACCCCCATTTGTTCAGATTTTACAGACCTCATACTAAAAAGAAATTATTGCTGCTAAACCAAGAGTTACTGTAGACTATCTATGTTCATCTTGCTCTCTTGATACTCTGTACATTGCCCCTCTTGTTGTTATGTACCTTGTTTGAACCTGTATTTTCATTGTACTCTCCTGGGTCGTACCTGAAAATAGGCATGCAGCTTGTCTAGTGCACCTACCTGGTCAACAAAAGCTAAATAAATAAATAAATACTTTCAGCAAGAATAGAAGTATTGGTGACGGGACTGTACTTAACTACTTTACAGCTACTACACAGGGTGGCGGTTTGGACTGGCTAAGGAAAAAGACACCTGGATTCTTTAAATGCAGCAGGCGTAACATCTGCAAGTATGCAATCAATGGGGGCAAGTTTAGCAAGTATAATGAAACTTTTGAAATCAAATATGTTGTGACTTGCATAACGCCATTTTTTGTATATGTTTGCTGGTGTGACTGTGGCCTTTATTATGTAGGAGGGACCACCAGGCCTGCCAAAACCTACATACAAGAGCCTTTAGGGGCACATTTTGCTAAAGCCCATG
Source organism: Neoceratodus forsteri (assembly GCA_016271365.2). Taxonomy (NCBI): domain Eukaryota; kingdom Metazoa; phylum Chordata; order Ceratodontiformes; family Ceratodontidae; genus Neoceratodus; species Neoceratodus forsteri. Next base: position 186,003,575 of record JADMNL010000031.1, read on the forward strand.
ATCTTAAACCTGATTGTTCGCAGTTTATAGTACTTGAACATGTAACCAGACACCCCAGAGGTGGGGATACACCAAGGAGTCTACTACAAAGAGAGACTAAATGGATTGTTACTTTGAAAACTGTTTTTCCAAGAAGTTTGAGTAATAAAGTGGATTACTGTCCATATTTGTAAAAATGGAAATTTTGCAAACAAAATAATATGTCATTTTCTTATATTTTTTCATAATACTTTTATCACTTGCTGTTCTCTTTTTTTTAGGTACATTTGTTTCTTTTGAACATTAACTTTCAAGGAGAAATACCCCTTGGTCCCCTATACATCTGATAAATTTACCAAATGGAAATTTACATTTTATCCCGTTTGATTACAGATATTGGTCAATATCTGAATTTGATTGGGGAAAGGGACTTCTGCAATATATTTTTTTTGTTTGTTCCCCACTTTTTTCCCACCTCTTCCTCCCCCACCCCCGTTAAATGTAATTTTTACAGTTCATGTTTGTATTTATCCTGCTCCCAGGAAGTCCCTCATTCTGCTCTCTGTGCCCCCCGCCTCCTTCCCCTTCTTCTTCTTTTTTCTCGCTTACCCCTCCTTATTTAATTTATTCATGTTTCCATTCCCCTTGTTGCTAACTTGACTCCTAACAGAAATTATGGTGCCTCTTATTGTGTTTGTTCCCTTTTTTCACTTTTTTTACATACTCAAATTCCTTTCTGGAATTATATTGCTTTTGACACCGATATAAATTTCACGATTATAGGAATTTACTTTGAGTTATAGTATCATAGTACATTTTTTTTGTATCTCTGCTCCTAGGTTGACGTTTGTGTACAGTAACTTCTTTAACGATTCATGAATGTGTTTTATGGTGGTGTATTACTTTAAATCCACTAGTTAAATTGTTTGCTTGTTTGTCTGTCCAACTTTAGACCCACCCCCTGATGAAGGCCCTGTATGGGTTGACATGCTGAGGCTGTAGGATGCTTTACGGGACTCCAATGGTGGCAGAATAAACTCACTGTTTACACTACTTTTAAAGAGTCTGCTGTTTATTCCATGAGAGTGGAGCTTCTCTGTTTATACCATATTTAGGGCCTCGCACTGATGTGCACGTTTGATAGAGACTTTGCATGGCACCAACTCAAACCTGTCTATATGCGGCCCTAGCTATTCTACTTGACCCCTCCCTGACAATGACTGATCATGTCTCAGTCATGTGCAAAAACATAAATCAAACACTGGGGGCTGCTCACAGATTAAAACACTTCATGACTCCTAAAGTGGGCACGGCGATTGCTGAGTATGCACTGCTCTTGTTAGACTATGGATTCCCTATTTACGTTTTGCTGGTGCTGAGGAAATTATCTAACTAAAGTGTTTCTGCCAGTTTGCCTTACGGGCTCTCTACCGAAATCACCACTGCAGCCTGTATTGCAACCTCAGATGTCTCTCCCCAAACCAAGCAGAGACTTTATTTTGGGCTACCAAACCAACAAATTACTGAATGAGTCTGACCCTTCCCGCTTATCATTATTCTTTAGGGGAAAAAACTGCCCACACACTTGATGCTCTGCTGACCTCCTGTTTCTTGCTGGGCCACATGTCATCACCAGTATGGGCACGTCAGCACCACAGGGAGAAAATGGAGGTTGGAGGAAAAAAACAGGCTGTCCAAGCCACCACCCCCACCCCACAAGCTCTTGCATGACCAGTGGATAATCAGTAAGTCTGTGATATGGGTGGTGATGGGGCTGGAGAGTGCCAGCGGCCAGACACCAGCAAGAGAAACAGCTTGATAGAAAAAATTACAGAAGGGATAAAACACACTAGAGCATGCAATATAGAAACAGTTTAAACAGAAAGATTACAGAAAGAAAACCCTCTCTAGTCCCTAGACTAAAATTTGAAAGATTTTCCTTTTTTTTTTTCTTTTTCACAATTGTATGTTTTCACCTCGGGGACTCTCTCAGGCTCCCAACTCACTGTGCCGCTCTACCACCCACTATGACCCTGCCTTTTTCAAGTACATTACTCTCTCTCCGTAGGACCCACAGCCCTAAGGTTCATGGGGAGATCGATGGGCAGAGGCGGAGGTCCAGTGTTGGGTGTGTGTGGTGGCCAGGCACTGTGTGGCTGTCACCTATCTGGGGCCAAGGGTTTTTTCTTGTGTGTTCCCCCATAATCTCCCTCCTCCCTCCCGAGCGTGATGTGCAGTGACGTCATGGTGCACAGCAACCCTGCTGACATCTGCCGCAATCTCCACATGTCTGGCCCTATGTCCTGCAGTGCCCACGATCTCTACCAGGGGTCACTGGGACGCCGGACAACCCACCACCCTCCCCCCGGGAGAGAAGAGCAGTCCATCAGATGCTCAATAGTCTTCCTCCCCACTGACCCCTGGTGCCCAGACTCACTCCCGAATCCAGTTCACTGGTGCAGCGCGAGGTGTAGCATCCAGCACCTCAACCCTCAGCACCACTGGGCCAGTCAAATTTGAAAGATCTTAACCCAGCTCTTGGGTTTCCTCCTCTCTTAGGAAGCAAGTTACTACTAAACCCTGAGATACAGCAGACACAGAACTTTCTTTTTTCTTGCAGTGAACCTCTGATATGTTCTGCTTCCAAATGGAATCTGACTTCTGTACTCTAGGGAGTCACAAGATAACTCTGTCTGAGCCAGCCCTTCAGTATGCATCATCCTGTCAGTAGCAAAGGTCAGCCTTTCTTTGTCCCCTTACTCAAGAAGCAGGACCAAACTGGTTTTGAGCCTGGTACACATAACCCCAGACAATGGTTGTTTATTCGATGCTCCCCACAATAACCTCAGCTGCTTCAGTTGTTTGGACAAGGCCCCAAAACTGCAGGGGTGCCCCTCAGAAGTACTGATTTCTGTATATAGTCCCTTTCACAAAAGGAGGAGTTCTCACTCGCAAAGAGAAATCTGCGCACCATAGGGGTCCTTTTAAAATGTTGTCCAGACCAATACCCTCTTTAAACTCAGATTTTATGAAAATACTTTAAGCCTTTCTGACCACCTGAGAGGAATGTGTCAGACATGTTTCCTAGCTATGTCACAGGTATCTGTGCTACAAGTCTATGTCTATGTTACACCTACCTTACTCCGCAGCTGTTCCTCTCTTACCAGGCCTCTCACTATCAGCAGCTTGGCTGGCAGCACCTCTTCAGCACAGGACCACAAACACCCCCTAAAGGTGACACCATTGCTTCTGTGGAACCCACATGCACTGCAAGGCTGCCAGAGACTCCTCTTAAGAGGAAGCCTGTCAGGGTTCCCACACATTCTTGGTGTATCCCCAACATACTCCTCAGCATTAACAGTGACCGACACTAGATGCCCCCAGATCCCTTCCTGGGATCTCCACTCTCATCTAGGGCCAGTTGTGGAGGCTACCAAGTGATTAGGCATCAAGGTGATTTGGTCTCAAAGTCTGGGTCCGTCGACAGATGTGAGGTGTAAAGCCCTTGCCAACTCAGGGCACCACAGCAAGTGACCTCAAGAGCACCATAATACCCTTTTGTCTGTCATTATGTTCTTCCCACTAGACTCCCTAAATCAGAGTCACTACCAATGAGTAGGCTTTAGTTCTGTCATTTCTGGTAACCACCCCACCCCTAGTGGCAAGAGGGGGTTGTTACATATGCATTTTCCAGTCTAAGCATTGTATCGCTTGTTCTATATTTCTATACCATACCATCAGGGCTCTTAAGTGTCAACCCCTGATGAAGACCATTGTGTGGTCAAAGCAGTGAAGCAGTTTGTCCCTGTGGCAGTCTTGCAATAAATTTTCCTCTTTATGGCAATTTAGACTAAGACTCATCTTTTATCTGCTCCTGAGTGCAGATTTTGGTCCTGTCTGTGTTGTTGGGACTGGCCACCCCTTGCCTTCCTGGACATGCTGCTTTTGTCTACTACTCTCAAGTGTTGATGCAGGAACTCTTGAGGGCCATACGTAATGGCCAGTGGGACAACGCCGTTGGTGCTAATTTCTTAGACACACACAACCGTGATCTCAGCAGTTCTGAATATGTGGGATTTAAGCACATTCCTCCTTTATGCTGTAAGGGTGACTTTCTTATGCTCCTCCTTAGGAGGGGCAGCAAATAGATATTTGACTTGAAGACCAATTAGCCAAAGGGTCTTAATGAGCATTTGGATCGTCAAACTTTTCTGTAGCGTGTCCGTGTTTCGGGAATAGAAACTTGATCCATTTGAAGTTTCTAGTGTTGATTAGTTAGAAACATGAAGTTTTATAGTTTTGTATGACTTATTAATGTATCTCTTGCTTTTCCCAGAACTCCACTCTCTAGGATGAACTGTTATCACCATGGAAACAGGAATACAAGATTTAGCTGGCTACACTGAACAGGCTTTTTGACTCCTCATCAAGACACTGGAATTCAGTATCACTTTTTCACTTATAGACACTGACTTATCTAGGGAGAGTGCCTTTTAAATTCAAAATGAAATTATATGCAGCAGCTGCTGAGGAAGGTCCTAAGAACTAGAGGTCGGGATTGCATAAATGTAGTTGGGGGTTGTAGACCATCACCACTGAGATAGTGGGGGTTAGTCTAGGTGGGCCCCCTGGTCTTCTGCCTCAAAAAACCTGAGTAAACTCTAAAGTAGAGTAGATGAACTTAAAGTTAATTTGGTGCAGCTTTTTGGAGGTCCTTTTGGATCTGAACCTTTAAAAACCCAGAAGACCATCCCCTTCCCCTTTCCTCTGAAACAAAATCCCCCTATCACATTCATTTCAACTCCCTATCTCCCATTTTCTTCTTCCCTACCCCAAATTCCTTAACAGACCCCCTTCCTCCCTCCCTCCTGCTCCCCCTCTTTTCCATGGTGTCTGAACCAGGTTACAATTTTACTTTTCCTGGTTTGGTTTCCACAATCTGTTTGATACTCATTTTTAAAGTCATTTACTGCAACGTGTTCCCTGCTAAACTCTCTTCTACAATTACCTATGTATATGTACTATTTTAATACTTTGGGGGCATTTCTTGATTATTTTATAACTGCTGGTGTAGAATCCATGTTAACTGTATATGATGTATAGTAATTTAATCTGTCAGTTGCGTTTAACAGCACAACTGCATGTTCCGAAGTATCACTTTGGGTTTGCTGTCCTAAATAGAACATTAAAGCATTATATCCTGTTCTTTAAGAGGGTATGGCCCCTATAAATAATTTAGTATAAATACAGGTCATAGATACAACTCTGGAAATGACACTTCTCCCCAGTTCCACTGGCTCTGTTTGTCATATGCATTTGTTTGTAATCCACACTGTACTCTCCTGGGCCATATCTGTACATAGACATTTACTTGCCCAGTGTACCCTATCTGGTAAACAAAAAACAAACAAATAACTAAATAAATAATTACATAAATTCCACTTCCCTTTGACGCTTCAGAGATTGAGAGCGTTACAGGGAGTTATCTCTCTGCCTATTTGTTAGCCTTTTTTCCTGAGTGGTTCGATGTGGTACATTTTTTTGCACATTAAATATGAGCATTTAGTAAATGTGTGCCTGTGGGTGCAGTTTTCTTAGTTGTGTGTCATAATATCAGAGCACACTGACCAGTGGGAGAACAGGTAGCATTTCAAACTGACAAAGTCAGGCAAGACATTCCTACATAAATTCCCAAACTGTTAAACATACTTACTAATGTTATTTCTCTGAATCATGACATAGATAAACTAAGAAATGTTACGCTGTGTTTAATAAAGTTACACTCTAAATGTACATTACTTATTTTAAAGTGTACACTGTTACATGTATTTTGTTTTGACACTATTTGTACTTATTATTTGGGGGTATGTGTTTTTTTTTTGTGCATGTACCTGTGCTGTACATGTAGCTACAAATAGATTTATGATCTAGTCCACATTCTGAGTAAGCAGCATTTTTTAAAGAGTCATTCAGGGTGGGGGGGGGCGCCCAATGGAGCCCAAGCAAGATGGCGCTTAGGACTAAAACTCTGAATACCTCGAACTACCAAAATAACTTAGACTTCCTTTTTGGTGATTACTTTCAAAAACCATTGACAGACACTGGTTTCCAACAGCTTGGTGATCAGCATAGGAAGTCCAAAAAAGGATAAGCAGCAAATTGGGGGTGCAAAAAGAAAAACTCTACACAGGCCTCCAGCCATGAGGTCTGCCTCAGACAGAGCTGCAGCTGCCATGGAGGAGGAAACAGAGGAGATGCTCCAGAGCCTAGGAGTGAAAATTAATCACCACCTGATCACTACAGTCTCTGGACTGGCAGTCAAATTCAATTCCCTTACCAACAGAGTAAATATTTTGGAATAGGAGTTTGTCCGTGTTAAAATGGTGACTGCAGATTCAAAGAAAGGCATCCCTTGGTGCCAACACCAACCTGGTTAAAGAAAGCCTCCATCTCAAACTGCACTTGGACTCTTCAGAAAATCAGGCAACCTCAGCAAATATATGTGTGGTTGGTATACCAGAGAGAAGTGAAGGCAACCACCTACCATTATTCTTGAAAGATTAGCTAAAGCAGTAATTGGGGGGACCTGTTGCCCAAAGACCACTCAGCAGTCATAAAGCCTACAGGGCAGTGGTACAAGTTAGGCCAGACAGCTCAGAAGCACCAAGAGCTATAGTGGTGGTCCTCAACAGAATGGGTTCCAGGGACCTGGTCCTGGTGCTTGCCAGGCACATAAAATGTTACTGTATGATGGCCACCAGGTAAGCCTCTGTCACAATCTCAGCTAGCCTACCCATATGAGAAAGAAAAGGTTTGATGGGGTTCGGGCCATTTTACGGGATGCAGACATTTCACATGGAATGGTTTTCCCTGTCAGATTGTGTATTGCTCACCAGGGGAAAGTTTTTGTCTTTTCTGATCCAGCTGAGGCTCAGAAATGGACAAATGGATCCAGCGGCATGCTTAGCCACATCCTCAGTGGAAGATTTATCCCACTGAGAACTAGAAGAAGAATCGGAAGAAGATCCTGAACTCTGAATACAGTCTAAAGAACATCCACATTTGCCTTAATGACCCTCTTGGTTACTACCAGACTGCCTTAAAGGAAAGCAGCCCAAAACGTGGGCTCCCTCCCCCCGACAGCTTACCCTCCGGTTTAGCTCTGACCAGCAAGCGCGGGATTTTTGTGCGCCGCAACTTGCTGTATTTACATTTTAAAACTGCGGGAACCGGAGGTATGGGAGGCAGGGGGCGGCTCCATTTGCTGAAGCGGTCGCGACAATGCACCACTCGCGATATTGAAGGTAGGCGGTGCGCTGCCCCGCCACCGTTCAATAATCTTCTGCTCTCCATCACTCCTGAGTTAAATTAAAAATGTAAATGCACTGAGATTGCGGCCTCTAATCCATGCTACTGATCAGCTCAAACGAGAGAATGCTTATCGAGCCACGGACCTGAAGCTACTCAAAAGATGTTCATTTTCAGTTTTGTTATTCAGGTTGTTTTGTATTTGTGGGACACTGCAGGCAGTCTGAGCCATATTAAACTGCAGTACCTAGTTCTTTCTATTGCAACACTATTGATATATTCACCCAGTTAATATTGATTCCTAAAGACCCTGTTTTCCCAAGCATGTAATTTGGAGCACTGTTTTGGCTCCAACTCACTATATCTGTTATTCCTTTTTATTGTATGCCACTGAAGCAACAGTTACCACAGTGCCTAGTTAAAGCAGTGTTGAAAAAGAGCTTGAATCCTAAGCTAGGATATGATTTCATGGCATCAACTTTGAAAAATGCATGATACCCTCATTTTCCTTTTCAGAAATCAGAGACTTGAAAGGCTAACATATTCAGTAATTGGTACAAATTTCATGCTCCTCATGGACTCAGTTTTTTAGTTTCATTGTGATTTCACTTTGGTGGATTGATTGATTGATTGATTTTGTTTTTCCCCTAAGGACGTTATCTTAGAGACAATATGTTGAGTGTGTTAAGAGGAGTGACACCCTCCGTGTATATGCTGTATTTTTCCTGTCCTTATGTACTGTGTCTGGTGTTTTACTGTACGTCAGCTGGAAAACTAATGAACATATAGTTAAAAAAAAAAGAGTTGTTCTGTACAGAGAAAACAGATAAATAACGCTTTTTGCAGTGCAGCTGCCAGCACACAGCAATAGTTTATCAAGCTCTCCAGGAGAGAAAGAGTGATACCAGCATAACACTTTTTTGCAGTCCTGCCTCAAGGCTATCTAGTGCCTTCACAGCAGTCTGTATTAATAGTATGCAGCAGGACCAGCGACCCTCCCCACCAAAACATAGAAACATAGAATTTGACAGCAGATAAGGACCACTTGGCCCACTCAGTCTGCCCATTTTTCCCTACCTACATACTTGATTTACAGTTCTTTCTCCAGCCCACCTTCCTTTCCGCTATGATTCCTGTGTGCCTATCCCATGCATTCTTGAACCCCACCACTTTTTGTGCCCCCACTAACTCCACTGGAAGGCTGTTCTAGGAATCCACCACTCTTTTTGTGAAGAAGTACTTCCTCACATCTCTCCTGAATCTACCCCCTTCCAGCTTCATTGCATGTCCCCTTGTTCTTGAGCACCTTTTTCTTCTGAAAAATATTTTCTTCCAGTACCTTATTTACCCCTGTGGGGTATTGAAAGGTCTCTATCATGTCCCCCCTTCTCTCTTCCAGCATGTACATATTGAGGTCCTTTAGTTTCTCCTCATAGAACTTTTAATGCAGACCCTGCACCATTTTAGTTGCAGTCCTCTAGAGCACCTCCACTTTGTCTATGTACTTCCAGTGATGTGGTCTCCAGAACTGGGCACAGTACTCTAGGTGGGGTCTTACCAACAATCTATACAGAAGCACACCACTGCCCTCTTTTTGCTAGTGATACCCTTCCCTGTGCACCCCAGCAATCCATTAGCCCTCCTAGCTGCCTTCTTGCCCTACCTGGCCACCTTTAGGTCATCAGATATGATAACCCCCAGATCTCTTTCCTGCTTGGTAGTCATCAATACCTCTCTGCCCATTTTTTACTCTGCCCTTGGGTAGCTGTGCCCTAAGTGCATTATTTTGGACTGTTTCCCATTGAATCCCAGTTGCCATACCATTGACCACTGCTCTAGTTTTCTCAGGCTTATGTTCCTCCTCTCCACCATCCCCCTGGGAATGCCCGCCTTACTGCAGATGTTAGTGTCATCCGCAAAGAGGCAGACCTTCCCTTCCAGCTCCTCTGCAATGTCACTTATAAAGACAGTAAAGAGGACCAGTCCCAGCACTGACCCCTGAAACACCCCGCTGGTCATCCTCCCATCCTTGGAGTGCATTCCATTTACCACCACCCTTTGTCATCTATTTGTTAACTAGTTTCTTATCCAGTTTACTACCTTTGGACTCACTCCTAAGCTACCCAGCTTGCTTACCAGTCTCTTGTGTGTCAAAGGCCTTACTGAAATCTAGGTAAGCCACATTCACCACTCCATGAGCTAATCCCTTTGTCACCCAGTCAAGGAAATCTATCAGACTCATTTGATATGACCCACCCTGTGTGAACCCATACTGCCTCTGGTCTTGTAACCCACTGGATTCAAGATATTCAACAATCCTTTCATTCAGCAGTGATTCCATTAACTTTCCCATCATCAATGTCAGGCTGACTGGCCTATAATTGCCAGCCTTCTCCCTGCTACCACTTTAGTGTAGTGGGGCTACAGCCACCCTCATCCAGTCCTCCAAACCACTGCTGTTTCCAGTGAGCTGTTAAATAGAACTGTCAGAGGTGCAGCCAGTACTTCCCTGAGCTCCCTCAATACACTTGGATGCACCCTGTCTTTCCCCATTGCTTCGTCCACCTTTAAATTAGCAAGTCCCTTCAGAACTCTCTCCTCTGAGAAAGGACTAGTGTCTACCTCCCTCCCTCCCTCCAAAGCTTCTGTTACTTTTTTGTGGCCCCTTCCCCTTCTGCTTTCTCTGTGAACACAGAACAAAAGCATTTGTTCAGGATGTTTGCCTTTCACTGGTCCCCCTCTGCACAGTCGGTCTCCCCTTCCCTTTCTAACCTTACAATCCCACCCCTGGTCTTCTTCTTTTCAATTACATACCTAAAAAATCTCTTGCCCCTTTTGTTATCTCCTGGGCCATTCTCTCTTCAGTTTGCACCTTAATAATCCTTACTGCTTTCCCTGCTTCCCTTTGTTTCCCCTGATACACCTCCCTGTCCTCCTCCCTCTGTGTCTTCATATACCTTCTGAATGCTACCCTTTTAGCCTTTACCTTTTTGGCCACCTCTTTTGAGAACCATGGTGGTCACTTTTTCCTCTTGCTTTTGCTGACTTACTTGGCACAGAGATTTGTTGCCTTTACTGTGCCCTCCTTTAGCTTCACCCACTGTTCCTCCACCCCACCACGTAATCCCCCCACCAAGTTAATCTCTGAAGCATTCGCCCATCTCTATAAAATCTGCCCTCCTGAAGTCCATGACCCTCGCCATTGTGTAGTTCAGTTCCACAGCCGTCCTTATATTAAACCACACCGTACAGTGATCCTTGGTTCCCAGGTGACCTCCCACCTTGATGTCTGCAAAACTGTCCCTGTTAGTGAGTACCAGGTCCAGTATTACTGCACCACAAGTGGGTTCACTGACTAGTTGCCTGAAGAACGCCTCCTGCAGAGAGTCCAGGATGTCTCTGCTTCTAGCTGAGGCCACTTCTTGGAGGCTCCAATCTACATCCGGCAGGTTGAAGTTCCCCACCAGCAGCACCTCTGCTTTTCTGCCATCTTGCCAGTGGCTTCCACCAGTACCATATCTAATTCCTCCCCTTGTGCTGGAGGTCTGTTGATCACTCCAGTCTGAATAGTGGCTCCATTCTGTATTTCCAGAGTGACCCAAAAGTACCTCTGCCTCCCCCTCTATTCCCTGTATGTCTGTAACTTTTATGCTTTCCCTCACATAAAGCACCACACACCCTCCTTTGCTTTCCACCTGGTCCTTGCTGAACAGAGTATAGTCTGGTATGGTTATGTCCCAGTCATGGTTTTCAGTGCATCATGACTCGGTTATGACCACAGTATCCAGGTTGGCCTCTACCATGATTGCCTCTAGGTCTGGAATCTTAGTTCCTAGACTTCTATCATTTGTACACATGGCCTACCAGATTTTGTTTCCACTATGCTTGTTGCCCCTTTTTTCTTTTACCTTCCCTCCTTCCCTTTCTCTTTTAATGCTCCAGTTCCCTTCACCCTTTGTCTGTACCACATGCTTCCTTTATTAATTTGCACCCTGGGGATTCCTCTTCCCTCGGGTTCTCCTTACACTGTACTTCAGCTTGTGGGGGCAGTTTCTGCCTCCCAAATTGCTTGTGACACCCCGCTTGACTAGTTTAAATGTTCATCAAAGTAACATTTAAAAGCCGTCCCATCGGCGCAGTGGTAGCACTACCGCTCACGATGCGGGTGACCTGGGTTCGGTAGCAAGCCAGGGCCAGCCAGGGGCAGCAGGACTGAGCACCTGACAGGCCACTCTCATTCTCTGGGAGGGATGGACAGCTCTTCTCGCTGCAATACCACCACCATTTGGGTGACCTTGGGTGGTGCTAGTGCAGCAGAGGAGGCAGAACACTGGGAGGGGTCCCCCATGTGCACTGATGTCTGCAGGGGGCTGGGAGCAGAAAATGAAGAAATACCCCACAGCCACACCTATAGATGGGTCCCAGCACCGGTCATCAAGGAGAATCTGGAGAAGGTAGCTCAAGGTGCATGCTCCCACTGAAGGTATGGAGGAGAAAAGGGGGACTCCTCCACCCCAACCGGGGAGTTATCCAGGGGCTTAAGATTGTCTGGAGAGCAGGGCACCCATGTGAGCTAGTAGCTCTCTGGTCCTCCTGATGCAGGGACGCATTGGGGCCCCAGAGAAAGGGGCAACTGTGGAGACAAAGGGGGAGTATAAAGAATAAGTAAAAAACATGTAACATTTAAGCTGTCCACTAAGAACTGTGGTTCTCCTCCTCTCAGTGCAAGTGAGTCTAACTGTACTAATGTAAAGTAATTTTTCTATAATTTGGTGGGCAAGGGGCAATGTGAGTTTCTGTCCAGCTCTGTCAGCAGAGTCCATGTAGGCATTAGCAGAGCAGTAGCCCCAGAATACAGAGCATCAGCAGTGTGGAAGGAGGGAGGGTGGTTGATGTTGTTCTTGTGCCCCTGTGTCTGCCTTGCAGAAGTCCCCTACTGGGGACTAATCCCAGGGTTGCACCTCCCCCCGCCTCTAGGGTGCCATCAACTGGATATTAAGCTCTACCTGCAGTGCAGAACAACCATGACACCACTGGCTGGATATGCCAACTTTCATCCAGCCAGGGATGCCTGCAGAGTAAGTGGTATTCCCCGTACCTTTATTCTGCCGCTGTAAGTAGAGACATGAGCCTTGTGTTTCTGGGCCCAGCTCATCCAGTGGCACAGTTTTGCTGTCAGAGACACTGGATGTGGTGGAGGGGGAAGGTTGAGGATTCAGCTGCCACCTTCAGAGGAGATAGAAGAGCAGAGCCTATAGCAAGGCTAACAGCATGCTTGGATGCATCAGGAGGGGTACTGATAGCAGAAGAAAAGAAGTAATACTTCCCCTCTACAGATCCCTAGTGAGGTCTCACCTGGAGTACTGCATGCAGTTCTGGAGCCCTCACCTCAGAAAGCACAGGGATAGGTTGGAAACAGTGCAACACAGAGTAACAAAAATTATTCAGGGCCAGCAGGGCAGATCCTATAAGGAGAGCTTCAAGGCACTAAATATGTACTCAGTGGAAACCAGAAGGCAGAGAGGAGATATGGTGGAGATCTTCAAGTTCCTTAAAAGAATTAACAAGATAGACTGTAGGGAATTATTTAACCTAAATACCAACTCGAGATCACGTAGTCATGAGTGGAAGTTAACAGGAGGGAGGTTCAGGAGGGACATGAGGAAGTACTTCTTTATGGAAAGGATGGTGGAACCTTGGAACAGTCTGTCAGCTGAGGTGGTGGGTGCTAACACTTTCAGGGGATTCAAGCAGGCATGGGATAGAATGAAGGGAATAGTAGTCACCCAGGGCAGCAAGAGCAGGGAGGAGAATGGGAATAGGATGGGGAGGGTTAGTACTCTGGAGGAACAATAAATTCCAGCGAAGGTTTCAGGGATTATGGGGAATATGGGCAGACTGGATGGACCTCTGGTCTTTTTCTGCCGTCATGGTCGATGTTTCTATGTTCTATGTTTGTCTGGCTGCATTGTTCTGGGAATAATGGATGGGAAAGTAAAGCTGGCACAGAGGTGGCAAGTTAGAACATCCCTCTGGTGGGAAGATTGGGGGAATAGTTAAGGTTACCCCTATGGGACAGAGGTGGGTTACTGATCTAGTCCTTTATGGTTGGAGGATACCAAGTCATGTCTTCGCCATGTGATCTGGGCCTCCCCATAAAAAGGGAAGAAGCTGCTAAGCAGGGGAGAGCCAAGAGGAGAAGGAGAGAGGCTAACAGGATGGTTTACCTCTGTGGCACACCAGTGCCAGGGCCCTGTGAAAGGTTGGAGGAAGTGGTGTTAGGAGTCAAAGCAATCCCCCTCAAGAGGATTGGTGGAGAACTGTAAGGTCTTTGTTGAGCTCCACAGAAGAACATCTTGAAAATGCCTGTGTAGGCATCTTAATATCACCGGAAAAACAATGTGGTAAAAAATATAGCAGGCAGCACATCACAGACAAATAGATTGCCCAATGCAGAATGTTGCCAGGTGAAAACTCTGCATGTGCACATTCCATGATGTGCAGCCAGGGTCCCGTGCAGCAGAAGCAGGAGGGCAGCAGGTTGCAGCATGGGGGCGAACAGGAGCAGAGGGAGTACCAAGGAGAACAAAGGAGGAACAGGCATCCCATTAGAGAGGGGATGCGATAGTGTTCGGCAATGGATAGGCATGGACAGCAGGGGCTCAGGTGTGGGGGGGGGCCGTGACAAGTACAGGAGCAGTGCACCCCACATACAAATAGGGTGTCACACAGCCAGGACCCATTATGGCAGACAGGACTGCCAGCTGCACCGTCACCATAGGTCGCATGTGCCAAGTCACATTGCCCCCCCTCCCCGGTTTGGTTAGCATGCTTATGGAACAGGGGGACACGGATGATGCACATACCTGAGGCTGCACAGGGGTCAACCACAACACCAATGCACTGGACTGTGAGCGAGTCACGGAGGATGGCAGGGGGACATGCATGGAATGCCCCCTGTCCATTGCACCCATTCAGAAGTCATGGAGGGCTTGTACTGCCTGCTCCCTGCCCACACAGGTCTGTCCCATCATGCATTTACCAGTCTTTATTATTGTCCGTGATGTCCTGACTGTGATATTGTGTTCTGTGATGGTTTGTCCTGTGATGTTAAAATACGGAACCCAACCATGCTGAGGAGCTTGGGGGGGGTGAAGGTGTCTCTATACATAGTGATCAGCCTTGGATGCTGGAGGTGAATGGGAAGGACAGTCTCTGCAGGAGTCACCCATATCATGGATGCAGGAAAGCCTTGGAGGGCAGGTTGGTCCTGCGAATCCTGTCCATTATTGAGCTTGTCTCCGAATAAAGCTTGCACTAATTTGTGAGCAAAGGGTGCAGTGCTGTGTGTGAGAAGAGGCTCAGGGTAGCCTGAAATGTGTTTGGGTATTCCTGGGTTGAAAGCAGGAAAGAGAGTATCCTGGAGATAGGTGGTTGGGAGGTCCTAGGTAACTAAAGTATTCCTTATTTAGGAGGTTGCACATATATGGCCCCAGGTGTTCTGTTTCTCTTAGCACTCCTCTCTAGGGATCTGCATGAATGTGGCCTCAGGGAGCTTACAACTACGTTACCCTTATCTATCACACCATTTAATTCTATATCATATGTTGCATGCTCTATATCAATTTTATTCTTTTAAGTAAAGCAATCACATCATTTGTAAGGCTAATTTAGACATTCCTTTATTTAACAAAAAAGATTGAGGTGGCACTATATATTGTTTCCAGTGGTCCCGCAGGGTCTTCGGGGGGGTTCCCAGCAATAGAGCAGCAAACAAGAATTTTGTGAGTGGCAGCTTTCTGTGCTTCAAAACATGCAAAAAGTTCCCAGGTAGAGGCACCAAATGTTAACTGTAAATCAGAACCAAGGGCCCCCTGCATTGGTTCTAGAGATATAACCCTGTAATTGTATTTGTCATTTCCTGGGCTCTTGACTGGTAGCCATTGGTAGCAATGCTGTCAAGCTGATTTGCCATCACTTGTTGTACTTTGTGTGGTAAAATACTTTGTCAGATCGTAGGTTGAGGAGTGAAACTAGTGTCGGAGAAATGTCGGAAAAACGACGTTTCATTAACGCCATTTTGTCCTGCTACTTTCTGCCCAAATGACATTTTGACCACAGCAATTCCGCCGCGGCTTTTTAAGTAGCTACATTATAGCCATATGCTGTTATGAACTTGTTTCATTGATGGGGAATATTGGCCAGGACAATGAGGAAAGTGGACGTGGCAGATATGTTGTCACTATGTGCTCCAAAAGAAAGAGGTTTTCTAGAAGGATTTATTTTTTAAATCTGGAATTAACTAGGGAAGATATATACATATATGGGGGGATACTGGTTGGGCAACCATACACAACCAGCTTGTGCTGCCACAGAAGAGTTTTGGTTACATCAGACCTTGACAGTGAAGCTCGAGAGGTCTGATACAATCGGAAGCCCAAGGTGGCAGCTCAGGCTGGTTGGGAATCTGGTCACCCAACCAGTATTTTTTTATAGTGTATAGTTGATTTTGTTTTAGTTTTTATTTAAAAACAAAAATGAAAGTGTTTTCACAGTGCTCCTGTGGCAGGTAGACAGTTTCAGTTCAGAACTTGAACTGATTGCTGTACGCACAGCAGTGCTGTGAAAAAAAGCAGCTGACTTGAGAATTTCTAATCAGCTGGAACCTTGTATCACAGAAGGATACAACTGCATTCTCTTGACCCTTGAACTGTGGTATGACAAGGTTTCTTCTGGCATGGAAATCCATGCAAAACAAACTCTTACTATACACTCTGACTGTCTGTCTGTCTATCTATCTATATCTAGCTATGTATCTATCTATTGTAATTTAATTCCAGCAGCAAGAAGCACATTTAATAACTGGTGGAAAAATGTGTGTTGGGTATGTTAGGACCAAACAGGATTAAACAGTATGATGGATGTGTGTAAATCTAGTTTCTTTTACATATTTTTTGGTAGCAGGGGTGTTTTAAAGGTTATGTTTTTTGTGGCTCTTTTACTGGGTTTTACAGGATGAGAAATGTTGCTTAAATGTATAATGTAACTTTTTTTTGTTTTCTTCAATATAAACTCCCTATTTTTTTAGGATAAGTGCCATGAGATCTTTAACTTCCACCTAGACAGCCACCAGAGAAGGGCTGGAGGGACCTTGGTTTAATGTCCTATCTGAAGGATGGCGCCTCAACAACAATACAGCACTGCCCAAGTGCTGCACTATAGTGTCAGTATTGCATATTGGCTCACAACACTGGTGTGGAACTAGAACACAAGATCTTCCGGCTTCAGAAGAGATTGTGCAGCCTGTTGAAACACTAACACTGGCAGTGGTGTACATGTCCTTCTGATTCTTTGTTTGAAGAGATATAATATATAGAGGCACTGACCTTACAACAGTAAGGGACTGCCAGGCGGTATCATTCGAATGTTGAACCAGGGAAAACTAAAAGCATGCATCTGTTTTCAAATGTAATCTTTTCCTCACTGCCTTGGAGCCAACCTGGAAAACTGCGCAGATGAATGCCTTCAGCATGAAGACATGTCTCCTGTAGCCAGCAGTATTGTGGGTAGTAGCATCCCTCAGTTTTTCAGCCTGCTAAAGGCTTTCTGAATAGGGCCATTGTTCTTCAGTAAAACCTGAGACTATAAGCCACACTATTACAAAATTCCATCACTGGTTGCCCAAACAGCCCTAGCCAAAAGCAGCACAGAAGACACTCAAAAGAATCTTTCATTCTTTGCCTGTTTGGCTCACGCACTGATAAAATTCATTTTCCTAGCCCTTCTTGAGGAGTTTCAGTGCTCACTTACAGGGAAACACTGGTTATGCTGTCAAGAGCAGCAGCTGCTACAGAAACACCCAGTTAGGGCTTTAAGCAACAAAAATATTTTTTCCAAGTACCTTTTAAATGTTTTCTTCAATTTGTAAAGAATCGTACTGATAGTCATGTCAGCCGACTCATCTATGACCATCTCACACAGACCAAGCAGCTTTCGGCACATTGGTTAAAATAACGAGGGCTACCAGCTAATGGCAGAGTTGATAGCTCTCATTAGCATAACAAGCACACCAGAAGCCACTTGGTCTGCACCAGATGGCAACGGGTGAGTCAGCTGATGCAACACTCGGCACAGTTCTTCACAAATAAAAAACCATCTAAAAGGTACTTGAAAATTTATTTTTGTTGCTAAAAGCCCTAATTGGGCATTTCCACAGCAGCTGCTGCCCTCTACAGCATAACCAGTGTTTCCCTTTAAAAAGCACCAGTAGTTTTGGTGCTCTCCCAAAGCCCCCACTGGTAGCTTACCTGCACCAGAGTTAAAGTACATCTATTTTAAAAGTTTCAATCTATTATTTTTGTAAAGAGGTAGAGATCATAAATGAGAACTGACTACCCAATCCCTTCCCCTTCCTGGTCCCTATGAAGTTCAGCTCTGCCCCCGTGCCGCCCCCATGCTCCAATGCTTTATGACATCGGAGTTTATAGAGTGCAAGGGTATGCTCCATTGATAGCGGGGGGGGGCATCTTTGACAACTTTTTTTTTAAGTTTTAGAGGGTCGGGGGCACATCTCCATGATACTGCTCAATTAAGAAGGCTCAACTTAGTTGACTGGTGGCACTGATATGCCCCTAGTGACCATCTAAAACACAACAAAATTGTAAAAGACACCACTTGCTATCAATGAAGCATGCCCCCATGCCCTACAAACTCTGATGTCACAAAACGTCAGAGCGCTGGGACGGCATGGGGGAAGAGCTGCACCTCACAGTGACCAAGAAGGGAAGGGACCAGGTGGCCAGCTCTCACTTATGATTCCTTCCCCGTCACAAAATAACAGATTGAGAATTTTAACATACGTGCAGTTTAACTCCAGTGCAGGTATGCTACCAGTGGGGGGCGCTTCGACAACGTACATTGAAATGAGTATGACTGGTGCAGTGCATGTGAAAACTATGATCATACTTTTCAAATTCTATTTTCGATTGCCCCTTCTCTCCTGTTTGGTACGACAGAGTCTGCTTTAGTACCTTTGTTATTACATTTGAAATGGTAACAGGAAAGCACCTTTTAATATGGCTCTGTCCAGGTTTTTATGATTACTCTCTGTTGTTTTTGGTCACGCATTGTTTTGTTTATTTTTGTTTACCGGGTAAGGTGCACTAGCCATAGCAATGACTATTTTCAGGCACGACCTGGGAGAATACAAGAACAAAACATTTTTACAATAGACTTGAAACAGATCATGTAGACAGAGAAATACAATACAAAATTTCAAAACATTGTAAGTGATGGGAACAGGTCGATACAAAGTAGAACAAACAGGTTTACAATCACAAAAACAGGGTAATAGTAAAATTAAAGGTGGGCAGGCATAGTAACAATTATAAACAATGTGGTAGAAAAACATAAATTAGGCTAAGATAAGTGAGCATATCAGCAGGTAGACAAGGGAGATGGAAAGCAAAGAAAAGAGGGATAATAGAAAGTAGGGTGGAGGTGTAAGGGGATGAAAGGATGAGATAGGGGATTAAAAAAGTTATAATTGTAACAATCTAGGAGACAGGATAGTACTGAGACAGTCAGTTGAGATAGGGAGCAGAAAGGAGGCTTATTAGGTAGGGGAAGAAATTGGAAAACAAGTGCTGTGCTAGGGGGGTTTGAAATGGGGGCAAGAGCATGGGATGGGAAGATGATCACGCAGCAGTGTTTGAAAGAGGCATGGGAGGATGCCTGATGGATGGGTAGAAGGAGGGTGTTCCATTTTTTAGGGGTATAGCAGGAGAAAGCACTCGCCCCTTTAGAGGAGTGGTGTCTAGGGATGATGACATGGGCTTTGGCAGCAGAGCGTAGTTCATAGCTGGGCAACTGATTAAGGAAGAAATCTGCCAAGGATTTAGGAGTTTGATTCTGGATGATGCTGTCTATGATGGAGCAGAGTGCATAATCTCGGGAGGCTGCTGGAGAAAGCCATCCAAGCTCAGAGTAGAGGGGGCAGTGGTGTTTCAGCCAATTAGAGGAAGATGCATACCTACAGATATTTTTGTATGCAACATCCCACTTCTGAAGGCTAGTCTTACATGATGAGGCATAAACTGCCACCCCATATGTGAGTGACGGCAGTAGTACTCCATGGGCTATGGCAAGCCTGGCTGATGGAGTGAGAACATAGCTGGAGCAGTAGGCCATGCCAAGTTTCATGTTAGTCAGCTTGCATGTCTGTTGGATATGAAGATCAAAGGAGAGAGTAGGATCAAGAGTGATACCCAGATATTTAAAAGAGGGTACAACCATGACGGCAGAGCCATTTTTGGTGGAGATATTGAAAGAGGGCAGGGCAGGTTTACGTTTAGTGTTCGAGCCAAATAGCATGGCTTGGGTCTTTGAGACGTTCAGGACAAGCCTCTTTTTTACCAGCCATTCTTCTAGTTGAATGAAATCTTGGGAGAGTCGCAAGTTTATGTCAGAGATGTTCTTAGAACTGGTGTGCAAGACAATGTCGTCAGCATAAAGTAGGGAGGCAATATTGGGGTAGTTGAGGTAATATCGTTAATGAAGAGGGAGAAAAGCAGGGGACCAAGGATAGAACCTTGTGGAACACCTATATTAATGGTAGTATAATCTGATAGGGTAGAGTTGAAATTAACAAATTGTTTACAGTCTGTCAGATAGCTGTCAAACCAGGCAGTCACACCCTGTGAGAAACCTAAAGATCTTAGTGTGCAGAGAAGGATAGGATGATCTACAAGGTCAAAGGCTTTGGTCACGTCTATAAAAATTGCCACTGTAAGGAGACCTAAGTCCATGACTGCTATGGTATCAGAGGTAAACTTGATTAAGGCAGTGGTGGTGCTATGACCCTTGCGGAAACCATGTTGTGCTGACGAGAGAAGGTTTAATTTCTGTAGATAGTCAATAGTTCGGTTGGCGATGAGCTTCTTCAGGATTTTGCTTAGAGCAGGTAATATGGCAATGGGCCTATAGTTAGAGGGATTCTTTTGGTCACCTTTTTTGAAGACAGGGGTAATCCTGGCAGTCTTCCAGATTTCAGGGACATGGCCATGACAGAGGGAGAGGGAAACATTTTTTGCAAGAGGTGCAGCTATATAAGGGGCTGCTAGCTTTAGGAGTTTAGGCTCTAGTTTTTCTGACCCAGCAGCGGTGAAATCAGAGATACGATTGAGCAGCCTTAGAACTTCGATGCGAGTGACAGATTTGAACAGAAATTTGGGCCCAGCTTCAGAAGTCTGGTCTTAAGAGCAAGGTCTGGGAGGGAAAGCAGAGGTATAGTTAGTGAGGTCTGTGAAAAGTGAGGTCTGTGAACTGGGTATTGAGAAAGTTAGCTATAGTGGAGGGATTATTACAATGGACCCCATTTAGGGACATATCGGTTGGAGTGGGGGCAGAAGTAGATCCTAGAAAACATTTTATATGTGACCAGAATTTTTTTGGGTCTCCATAAAATTTAAGTAAGAGATCTTTGCAATATGCACTTTTGGCCCTTCTGAGTTCCTTCTTACAGGAGTTTCTGAGAGCTCTGTAGGAGTTAAAGTCAGCGAGGAGTCCTGTGTTTTTGTAGTAGCGCCAGGATTTGTCCCTCTGTCTCAGTTTGGTGAGAAGGTCAGACTTTAGCCATCGAGTATGTTTATTTTTTACCCAACGGGTAATAAGGGGGCAATGCTTGTCCTGGACTACCAGGAATTGAGCCAGGAAAAAGTTTAGAGCAGTCTGCGTGTCATTGGAGTTAAAATTGGGGGTCCAGTCAACAGCAGCAATGTCCAGCAGGAAAGATTGTGGGTCAAGATTGGAGTAGTTACGAAAAGTGATAAAACGGGGCTGTGAGGGGGAGTGTTTAGGTTTGCCCCATATACAAAAAGTGGGGGAGCGGTCAGTAATTGCATCAGCTAGAACACCAGAGGAGATAATGTTTTCGGGATGGTTGGTCATTATCCAGTCCAACAGAGAACTAGAGTTGGAGTGGGGGGCCGTCCTAGTGGGTTCACTAATCACCTGGTGTAGGTTGAAACTTTGAATCTTGGCCTGCAGGGCATGAAAAGAGCTATCTAGCCAGTTTAGATTGAGATCCCCAAGTAGAAGGACCTCAGTATTTCCAGATAGAAGAGAGGTCTGATCAAGCAG